>CM053028.1:113795631-114395631 GCA_028564925.1 Lithobates sylvaticus
CCAGTCCTCAAGGCACCCCAACAGGTCATGTTTTCAGGATTTCCCTCAGATGAAACAGCTGTGGTAATTACAGGCAGAGAAACTGATCAAATCACCCGTGCAAAATAATGTAAAGCCTGAAAACATGTTAGGGCGCCTTGAGGACTGGAGTTGAGAAACACTGAGTTAGATATTGAAATGCTGGTGTGATGGTCACCATGAAACACAGGGGGATATTTACCAAAACTGGTGCACACAGAATCTGATGCAGCTTTGCATAGTAACCAATCAGCTTCTAACTTGTTTAATTAAAGGGGTTGTAAACCCTCGTGTTTTTTCACCTTAATGCATACTATGCATTAAGGTGAAAAAACACCTGGCAGTGTTCGGCCCCCCAGCCCCCCCGTTTTACTTACGTGAGCCCCGTATTTCTGTCGGCGGACACGCGCTCTCCCTCTCTCCACTGGGTCCCGGCTCTTGATTGGATAGATTGATAGCAGCACAGCCATTGGCTCCCGCTGTTGTCATTCAATTCCAATGACGCAAGCTCCAGGGGGGCGGGGCCGAGTCCGGCATTCGTGTCTATGGACACAAATGCTGGACCCGGGAGTGCGCCCGCAAGGTAACCCCCCGGGAGAGCGATTCTCCTAGGGAGTTATCGAATGTGGGGAGGAGCCGCGAGAGCCATCGGGGGGCCCCAGAAGAGGAGATTCGGGGCCACTCTGTGCAAAACGAACTGCACAGTGGAGGTAAGTATGATATGTTTGTTATTTAAAAAAAACGAACCCTCATGCCGCGTACACACGAAGGGACTTTTCCCGGCGGACCTAAGTCCAGCGGACAATCCGCTGGACTTTCCAGCTGGGTCCGCTGGACTAAAAAGCGAACGGACTTGACCACACACGATCACGCAAAAAGTCAGACGGTTCACGCGATGACGTACAGCACGTACGACGGGACTAGAAAACGAAAAATACTAGAAAAATACTTGCTACTGAGCATGCGTCCTTTTTGTTCCGCCGGACCATACTACACACGGCCGGATTGTCCGCTGGACTGCCAAGTCCAGCGGATAATTTTAAAACAAAACTTAAAACTTTAGTCCACCGTACTTTGGCCAAAAAAAGTCCGCCGGCGCCCACACACGAGGGGATTATCCGCTCGACTTCGGTCCAGCGGATAATCCCGCGGGATAGTCCCTTTGTGTGTACGCGGCATCACAATCACTTTAAGCTTAATAAAACCTTAAACAATAAAACCTCAAAGCTCATTGGTTACTATGCACAGTTTTTGAGTTCACCAATTTTAGTAAATCTCCCCCACAGTTGTTTATTTTGGGGATTCCATCTCTCCTATATATACTAGATCATTCTGTACAGAATTAGAAAAATATGAGAAACAATATGATTGGTTGGTATGAGCAAGAAAGACACTTTTATTAATGTTTTTATTTCATACATTACTCAATTGTTACAGCAAACTTAAAATGGGAATGATGATCACACATTTTCTAGCTGTCTATTACATATGCCTGCATGCATAAACTGTTCTTATCCAGGGAGCCCCCAGGCCAAGATCAATGTCATTTGCAAATAGGGCTTTCAAAAAGTTAATGCATTGACTTCTTCCATTCCCTCTTCCCTACCTTGCTTACCTGACTGCTTAAGATGACTGGCTGTTTCACTGACCAGGCACAAAGAGACAAGAGGGGCATAAGCAAGCAGCCCACTCCTTAGTAATAACCCACAATATGCATGTTAAAGCTGCCTGGTTTTTGGGCATCAAGGACACTCTGGAAGAGACCACATTATGCATGCATGCACCAGTAATGAAGTTAGTACAGCTGTTCATAATGTTTAGACCTAGCACAGGTACACTTTTCAACTTTATCCAAAATGAATATTTCAGCAGACAATGTTTGACTAAATCACCTGTCAGCTTCTGATATTGTTTATATACCCTAAAAGTGAGATAAGTCCTTAGAAGCCATATCTATACCCATTCCTACAAGGCCATAACAAAGGATGTCCAGTACTCCTGCCTAGTTAGTTAAGGTTGTATTAAACCCCAAAATAAAACAGGAAGATAATGCAGCTTACCAATTCTTAAATGTGGTGGCTGCAGAAGTTTTCTTTTTTTAGGTTTCTTTTCTCTATATTTTTCTCCAATGATCAGACCCATAATACACTTCCTGTCTTAGGGTGTCTCCACGCTGGATGAAGGAACAATGGAGGCACCCTTGGAAAGCCGCATTGTCAGTCTAGGGAGAAGGTAATGTTAGACTAGCAGATTCAAATGGACTTGACTAACAAACTAAAGCTAAATTCCATCTAATACTTTGTAAGCAGCTATAACAACATTTGTCTTTACCTTTGGGATAATAGTTTTACATACATTAATAAAAGCTGATCGTTTTAGGCACCACATCAGTGTTAAATGGTTTGGCTGAACTCTCTAACTGCTACTTTTACAGGACAGACTTGGTCCATTAGAGGAAATTGAAAAATAACAGACTTACTGGCTCACCAGGTGAAAATGAAGGAAAAGAAGACAACAAAAAAAAGAAAACTAGTGCTATCTCCACATTGGTAAGCTGCAATATAATACATTTTTGTTTTTGGGTTTAATACTGCTTTAAGACCAGTGCTTAAGAAAAAAATCTTGAGAGAACAAACCTTAGCCGATACAACTGCTCAAAAAGTTATTTATAGAGTCTCCGTTAATGAGGTTTTATGGGTTTGTTTGTTATTTACGGTAAGAAAGGTTGGTAAATCTGTGTGTGATGTTGTTTTTTATTTGGATATTAATTTCATTGTGAGGAGCAAATGTGCCTTTAGTTGTAAACCTCACTCAACTCTCTATTTCAAACCAAGCAACGTAATGGTCTTAAAAGTCATACGTCAAATGTTTATTAGATTAGAGTTAGAAAACTTGGTTCAAACAACAGAGTTATTTTACGAATACTGGAGAATACAAAATCGGGTGCAGCTCTGCATAGAAACTAATCAGCTTCCAGGTTTTATTGTTAAAGCTTAATTGAAAAAGCTAAAGTTTAGCTGGCCATATATTATACAATTTTTCTTATTCAATTTCCTTTAGATTTACCTTCAACGATGTAGTGCAAGGGCCTGCTGATTTCATACAAATTGAAAGTGTTTAGGTGTGACCTCATATTGTATGGTTTTGGTAAATCTAAAGGAAATTTGTACAAGAAAATTGTATAATGTACAGCCAGCTTTAGAAGCTGATTGGCTACCATGCACAGCTGCCCCAGATTTTGCACTCTCCAGTTTTGTAAATTAATCCCACTGTCAAAATAAAACACATTTAAGTATTTACAAAAAAGCTAGCTCTTTACCTCCTAGTTATCATTTAATAAGGGGGCACATTAAAGGCTCAGAAAACCATAGCTAGAAGTTTCCTTATATAAGAGAACTGCTTAGGACAAAGCTTAAAGTGCATGTAAACCCTAAATTATTATTATTATTATACAGGATTTATATAGCGCCAACAGTTTGCGCAGCGCTTTACAATGTTAGGGCAGGCAGTACCATTACAATACAAGGAGGAATCAGAGCAAACCTCATCGAAACTTTTGCACGTTAATGTAATTATAAAAGTAATTTTCAATATTTTAAAATCTGCAGCATTCATTAAAATAATAGCTGGTGATCCCTTTCTTTAAATAGCTGGTAATTCTGCCATGAAGGTGCTTGTTCAGCCACTCTCTGTTATAGGGTGACAACACTTTATCTCGGTCTTCCAATTTTGCTCCTGCATTGTCACTCTATCACATGGAGACTACAAGTGGATGTTTTAACACACATCAAATAGGAATGGTCCATTGGTGTCACTATCAGGAAACCCACCCTGAGAAATGCCATATAGCCGATTATGGAGTGAAAGCATGTATACAGGAAGAAACTGCAAATAGGGTGCAGAAGATCAGCCCCCCCCCCCCCCCCCAACTAATATCAAACAAAGGTTTAAAAGGGATGAAACCAAGTATTTTATGGTAAAATGAAAACTAGAAATGTCAGTTGTTTACAATACACAGTGCTGTAGCAAACTAAATGTCATTTGGTTAGGGTTGACATCTACTTTAACTACAAGCATTACCATTTTATGTATATTAATATAGTATATGAAATAGTTTAGAATAAGTACACATTAAATATTCTCTTGCTATGGTTATATGAGGCCGTAAGTGAATTTATCGTACAAGGAAAAAGCAAAAGACGTTTGTCAGTACATAACATGACAAAGACAATTTCCTAATGAATGTCTCCCCCAAGAGGCATTAATGTGTCATTGAAAACCGAAAAACGAAAATGGCTGTGTCATTAAACAGGCTTTGAAATTAATAAGGGCTCATTCACACCAGACCACATGTTAAAATGTGTGCAATAGTGTGCATTGTGTAGGGGCGGTGTGATGTATTGTTACCGTGGTACAATATTTACTGTTTTCTTTTTTTACTTTATTGAAGTGTTACAAAATGACACTATGGGGGTTATTTACTAAAGGAAAATCCACTTTGCACTGAAAGTGCACTTGGAAGTACAGTCGCTGTAGATCCGAGGGGGACATGCGAGGAAAATAAAAAACAGCATTTTAGCCTGCACATGATTGGATGATAAAATCAGCAGAGCTTCCACTCATTTCAGATCTACCCCTTAGATTTAGAGCGACTGCACTTCCAAGTGCACTTGCAGTTTCGTAAATAACCCCCTGTATGAATCTCTATGCACTGCGTACACACTCTGTGCATCGCACTGCGGCGCGGGGAGTCGCACTGTATAAAAATGACATACATGATACATTTTTTTACATGTATGGCTTGAACAATTGTTTTCTAGGTGCTTTTGCGCTGCTCTATGAAGAGATCAACACAACTTAGTGAACATGGTGTGAACAAGTCCTAAAACAAAACTAGTTTCCCAGTAAACAACGCACATTCAGCCAATGTTCACAATACTCTAAACTTGAACCACTTCCTTAACATTCTGATTGTGTACTGTGAAAATATTATAACAAAAGAACTGCATTTTTAACAAACAAAGCCATGTATGCTAATACAATGCCAGCTCAACGACTACTACCACCAACTGTACTGAATACCATTTGTAAAAAACTATAAATAAAATGTCAAAAAAAGGACAAAAAGCTCTATACAGGTAAACATGTTTGCATTTAATTTTGGGGAAGTTTGTGCCTTACAGATTTGCTTCTTCTGCATTCGGTACACTCGAAGGCTCAGAACATTACTAGGGAAAGGTCAAGGGAAACCAAAAAGGTTTATGCAGCTCTTTTATCTTGAAGTTCACATAACCAGGCTGGAAGGAAATGTAACATGGTAGTGTTATCTCATCTTATCTCTGTGAATGCTGTAGACATCATTTCTTTACGAAGGCAGATATACGCCCCCCAAATTTGTCAGAGAAAGAAAATAAAACAATGCAGGTTCTAAACTTTGTACATTGTTGGGAACATTACGGAGGCTTTATCTATGATCTGAGCTGTTTGCTAGGGGGATTTCCATTGTTCCCACCCACTATAACATTTAAAATGTGCCAGCCCCCATGTTTGCTTTATTAGGTAACAAGAATATACTAAAGTTAGCTGTCATTTTGTTTCATATTTACGACGATTAGATGAGTTCATTAAACCACTGAAATCAGCTACTCATAAATTCCTATGATAAAGTAGATGTAAACCCTAACTGAATGACATTAGTTTGCTAGGTCATTGTGTATTATAAACAAATGTGTGCCTGTGTCGTGTGCATTTAAAGTGGTTCTAAACATTTTTTTACCATAAACTGATAATAAAGTCTCAGTTTTTGCATTTAAAAATAACTAACATGTCATACTTACCTGCTCTGTGCAGTGGTTTTGCACAAAGAAGCCCAGATCCTCTTGTTCTCGGGTCCTTCGTCTGCTCTCCTGGCCCCTCCATCTTGCTGAGTGCCCCCACAGCACCAGAGCCGAGCTGCCGCTCTGTGTGTCCATCCAAACACGGAGCCGCAGTTTGGCCCCACCGCCTCCCTTTCCTCATTGGTTCACTGATTTTTACAGCAGCTGGAGTCAATGGTGCCGCGCTGCTGTCTCAGCCAATGAGGAGGGAGAGTCCTGGGCAGCCGAGTCTCCCATGCAAACTCACTGGATCGAGATGGGTTTAGGTAAGGATTTGGGGGACTGAGGGGGGCTGCTGCACACAGAAGGTTTTTTATCTTAATGCATAGAATGCATTAGGATAAAAAAAACTTCTGACTTTACAACCACTTTAATACATTCCCTACTTTAACCACTTCAGCCCCGGAAGAATTTACCCCGTTCCTGACCAGAGCACTTTTTGCGATACGACACTGTGTCGATTTAACTGACAATTGTGCAGTGGTGCGACGTTGCACCCAAACAAAATTGGCGTCCTCTTTTTCCCACAAATAGAGTTTTCTTTTGGTGGTATTTGATCACCTCTGCGGTTTTTATTTTTTGCGCTCTAAACAAAAAAAGAGCGACAATTATGAAAAAAAAGCAATATTTTTTATGTTTTGCTATAATAAATATCCCCAAAAAAATATCTAAAAAAAAAAATTAATTTCTTTCTCAGTTTAGGCCAATATGTATTCTTCTACATATTTTTGGTAAAAAAAAAAAAACGCAATAAGCATATATGGATTGGTTTTTTTGCAAAAGTTATAGTGTCTACAAAATAGGGGATATATTTATGTCATTTTTATTATTCATTTTTTTTTTATTAGTAATGGCAGCGATCTGTGATTTTTATCATGACTGCGACATTATGACAGACACATCAGACACTTCTGACACTATTTTGGGACCATTGTCATTTATACAGCAATCAGTGCTATAAAAATGCACTGATTACTGTATAAATGACACTGGCAGGGAAGAGGTTATACACTAGGGGGTGATCAAGGGGTTAAGTGTGTCCTAGACAGTGATTCTAACTGTGGGGGGGATGGGCTACCACTGACATAACAGCAATCACTGCTCCCGATGACAGGGAGCAGTGGATCTCTGTCATGTCACTAGGCAGAACAGGGAAATGCCTTGTTTAAATAGGCATCTCCCGTTCTGCCGCTCCGTGACATGATCGCGGTACAACGGCGGACATAGAGTCTGCGGGACCCGCGGGCACGTTCATGGAGTAAGCGGCAGGCACTGGATTGAATGAGGAGACAGGTAAGTGTTTAGGGATTGGGGCGAAACAGTGTTTTTTTTTTTTTACCTTAACCGCTTGCCGACAACAATTCCGCGTCTTAAAGGGGACGTACCTGTACGCCCAATTGTGCAGTCGTGCCATTGTACCGATGTATATCGCCATGCACTGGTCGGCAAGCGGTTAATGTAAAAAAAAAACACGGTTTCTCCCCAATCCCTAAACACTTACCTGTCTCCTCATCCATTCCAGTGGACAACTCTGGTGTAGGGCTTCCAGAACAGGAGGCAAAGGGACACTCTGTGAAATATCATTGCACAGAGCAGGTAAGTATGTGTATCTCTCTATGCTTGCTTCAGGACTCTAAAGCAAGCAAAGCACAATTAAAATGAAAGAAGATGGAAAAATAAAAAGCTGGGAGGAGATGTAGGTCACATGGACACACTGCAGCCTGCATTTTATGAATGGGCAACAAAATGCAGGCCATAATGTAAAGTAACATAGCGGTGTATAGCAAATTATAAATGAGCCACTAACTGTTGCATCCTAATCCCTAAGCACTTACCTGTCTCCTCCTCCAATCCAGTGTTGTCCCGTTTGCAGCACCACTCTCCTCTCTTCCTAGATTCACAGGCAGTGTGGGCAGTGGAAGCAGCTGTCAGTCAAACTCCTGTGTGGAGGGAATGGGGGCGTGTCTTACCGATGCTGTGTGTGTATGTCTATGGACGTACACAGCTTGGCTTGGTAGCACGCTGGCACAGGTGCCCCCATAGCAAAAGGCTTGTTAAGGAGGCACAAGGAGCAGAGAGAAGTGGACAACTCTTGTGGGGTGCTTCAGAGGTAGTAAGTAAGGGACCACTCTGTGAAATATCATTGCACAGAGCAGGTAAGTATAACCTCTTTTTAATTTGAATAAAGAAAATTTGCTTTTAATATCACTTTAAAGTATAAGTATATTTTTAGTTTTGGATAGAGTGGAGATGGATTAGAACACCTATTATGCTTTTACTGCTTATTATCTGTGCCCATTAGGGAGATTCACACTCTCTATTTGTCCTATTTGCCATTATCATCGAAAGTGAAAGCAAAGAAAACTCCAAATTTTGGGTTGTCCCCAGAAAAGTAATAAATGGGACATTTACCAATGGGGACACTAGTTCTGATTGTCTGGGGGTCCCCAAGGAATTCCCTTAAAGTGTTACTAAACCCAGGAGCCTGCATTCACTATATCTGGTCTCCCACAGTACACAGAACATGGAAATGCCATTATTTTAGTAAATATAAAACTGCTAAACACCTTTTCTCATCAGCAGTATATAGCATACTTGTGACTACTATCAGTGTCTGATTAAAGCTTGTAGGAGGAGTTTTCATTATACTCTGAATGCATGACCCTTGATCCTCTGTCTGGACAGTGCTGATTGGCCCTGTGCTAAATAAAATGCACCCTCCGAAGAAAAAAAAAATCTCTAGCAATACACACTAAGCTGAGCATGTGCAGAGTGACTCCAAAGACTCTGTCTTATCAGGAGATGGATTGGAGACAGTGGAACAAGGGGAGGATCAGAAAAGACAGGTATAAACAGCCTTTTTACAGAATGCAGGGGATTGACCACTGTTCCACAGTGAATATAACAAGCATGCTTTACTCCATATACAAACCAATATTACTGTTGTGGGTTCAGTAACATATTTTTTTATGCAGGGATTATCTCTCACTTCCTGTTTTGGCTATGGAAAAGGAAGTAAAGGTAAATCTCCTCATTGGGACACAGATGGGGAAATATAAACTGACAGGGGTTATAAATGTCCCTTACTTTATCCAAAATGGAAAAAAAAGTTAATTTAAAGTGGATGTAAATCCAAATTTTTTTTATGTCATAATGTAGAGAATAAGATTTCCTTTCATTTGAGCCCAGTCTTGCCACACAGATTTACTCGAGGCCTGAGCAATCCTCTTTTATTGCTCAGTTAGAGAAATCTTGACAAAGTCTTGAAAACTTTGTCAGTTCCTCCCCCTTGCTGTGAGTGACAGGTGATTTACATATCTCATGCACTAGCCTGAGACAGGCACATCCTGTGTAAAAAGTTCACAATTCACATCCCCTCCCCTCCCCTCCAGCTCTCCCAGAATTGGCTGCCTTTACTGTGTTTTGACTGGATATTTCTCATCATGGGATGTGATCCACAGACTAGAGTGAAAGGAAATGCATTCTGGAGTGAACAGCAAGAAGAATATAGGGGATATGTATGTAGTCAGAGCTGGGCAGAGTAGAACATCCAGTGATCTGATGATTGTTATAGTGCAGTGTGTGTGTCTGAGGTCACCTGATCACAGTTGCAACATTCCTTTACATCACCAGGATTTGTTATGTGGGGGAGGGGTGGATTTCACACTGCACTATAACAATCATCAGATCACTGGATGTTCTACTCTGCCCAGCTCTGACTACATACATCTCCCCTATATTCTTCTTGCTGTTCACTGCAGAATGCATTTCCTTTCATTTTGGTCTGTGGATCACATCCCATGATGAGAAGCATCCAGTCAAAACACAGTAAAGGCAGCTAATCCTGGGAGATCTGGAGGGGAGGGGATATGAATTGTGAACTTTTTACACAGGATGTGCCTGTCTCAGGCTAGTGCATGAGATATGTAAATCACCTGTCACTCACAGCAAGGGGGAGGAACGGACAAAGTTTTCAAGATTTCTCTAACTGAACAATAAAATAGGATTGCTCAGGCCTCGAGTAAATCTGTGTGGCAGGACTGGGCTCAAATGAAAGGAAATCGTATTCTCTACATTATGACATAAAAAAATTGGGGGTTTACATCCACTTTAACTCAATGCATATATTATACATATACTGCATATATACTTGACATATATTATATACATTGGCAAATGCACATAGCCGTTACAGATCCTTGCCAATACACAAGATAATTGTTTATCATAAGGTTTATTATCTTAATGCATTAAAAGTAAAAAACCTTCCATGATCAGCAAACACCCAGCCCCCGCCCCCCCTCTAAATACTTACCTGGCTCCTCTTCCAATCCAGCACTGTGCTGGTCTGCACCAGCGCTGCTCTCTCTTCCTGTATTCATAGGACATAGAGGTAGCAGCAATAGCCATTGGCTCCTGCTGCTGTCAATCAAATCCTGTGGGCAGAGAGCGGGGGCTGAGCTGTGTGTGTCTATGGGCACAAGCCGGCTTGCTGTGGGGTACTCAGAGAAGAGGAGGAGCGGACAGTGTTGGTGGGGGGACCCCAGAAGAGGTGGTTGAGGGCCGGTCTTTGCAACACCCTTGCAATGAGCAGGTAAGAATAACATGTTTACTATTTTAATTGAAACTTTTTTTACAACTGCTTTAACCTTACAATTGAGCAGATGAACAGCATGGACCATGTTTGGGGACATACTGCTTCTAAAAAAAAATGGTTTATGTGTATTTCTTCAGGACTCCAAAGCAACCAAAGCACAATTGTAATGAAAAATATTTGGATGAAAAAAATCCATCCCTATAACTTTGCTAGAAGAATTTGACAGACCGACAATGCAGAAACACAATTGGTAAACACAGAAAGAGCACTGTTACCATATAACAGGAAGTGCCTGAACAAAGAAATTCATGGCAGGATCACCAGGTAGTATTTTACCCACTTGCGTCCCAGATGCTGTTTTAAATGGCACAAGGACATCTGGACTCACAGGCCCTTGCCAGTATCAGTGTCAAAACTGCTGGCTTTCAGTGATAGCCAGGGTCCAGCACCAAGCCCAGGAGCAGAATGGTCAGCTCCTGGGATTCCAATCAGATCAATTAGATTTTAGTGACTGGGTTTACATGTAAAAAAAAATTAATTATGTCCATTTTAGAATGTAAACACAACCTTAACAAACATTCTTCTTTTATTTCTGGGAAGAGGGGGCAGGACAGCAAGTGGAGAACCTCTGTCATGCTTTACTATTGTGTTTTTCACCGCTGGAGAGATTTCTGCTGACTTTCTGTCATGGTGAAAAATCTCCCTAACTGGAACACAGGCACCAACAACAACAAACAGATTTTATTACCTTCTCCTATTCTGCTATTATTGTATGTGTCCCACTTGGAAAGATTTTCCCCTCGCTTCATATTCTAGTGGCACCACATTTATGTACTGCTCCCGTGTAAAATTTATATACAGAACAAATCTTTTTTATTGAATGATAGGTTATCTATTCAGTGCAAAGGAAAGAAAATTTGATAAATATAGCTTGCTACCATGTTGTGAAGGGTTAAGATGTGGTGTGAGTACTCATAGTGTCTTCCAATTACAGCAGGAAAGTCTTATGTAGGTTGGTGCATTAATTAAGACTGTAGTGGTAACTCCCCACCCGCGTAGAGTTTGTTTTTAGTTTCTAAGTATTGCCGATTTAATCAAAAACTGATCGCCACCCACTGGTAAGTAAAGATTCTCCTTTGAATAGTCAAAGAATGAGTTTATGTGATCCTTCCAATTACATATGTTGTCTTAAAATATTTTCAAGTAAAACTGAATTGTAAGCAAACAGCTGAATTAAAAAACAAAAAAAACATTTTATAAATATAAATATATATATATATATATATATATATATATATATATTATGTGTGTATATATACATACACACACATACACACTGTATATAAACACACACTGTATATACAGTATACAGGAACTGATTTATCTGGGGTTCTATGGTCACAACACACACTTTCATTTTATAACATCATTGATACAGCAATCAGCAATACATATCACAGAATTCATGGAATGTGTGGGGATTCTTTACAAAGTGGGTTTACAAACTTCAAGATTGCTTAGAATAATAGGAGTAGTCTAGACCTAATTTAATACCAAACTGAAAATGAATATGATTTTTTCGTATCCTGTGCCTATCTCTGTTCTCTATGCTCTGGCTCTCCCCCTATTTATCGTCCTACCGTGATAGGACCATGCTTAACCCACTCCCTTCGCCTGTGGGATTCGGTCAAATTTTCCGCATCTCCCTCTACTTAGCCTTCTTCATTGCCCATTATTCCCACCGGGTTGTGACAACCCGAGACAATTTTCTTGGTGGACTGACAATGGATTTTTTGATGTTCACTCCTTGTTTACCCCTATCAGGATATTGACATTTGATGCCCTACATTCTTCTCATGACATCCCCCTGCGAGAACACTATAGTTATCTACAACTTAAGCATTTTCTTCAGCAGCTTATAAAATCCCGACCTACCCCATACAGCTTGACCCCTTTTGAGAGCCTTTCTAGAGCCCGACCTCACTCCCCAGGCTTGATATCATTGATTTGTTTCCAAATAATCTCCTCTAAAAAACACAGTTGAGGCCTTATCATCTTCAGTGGGAGAAAGAATGGGGGAAACAGCTGCATACGGAGGACTGGCAGATCATGTGTTCCAAAAACATTCTTATACTTGAGAATACCTACAAAATACTTTACAGATGGTATTATAAGCCAGCCAGGCTGGCCCGTTTTATTCCAACCTACTCCCCTCTCTGCATCCGGGGATGTTCCCAGGAGGACACTATGGCACACATTTGGTGGCCTTGTTTGAAAGTATGCAGGTTATGGGTCAGAGACTACACTCTTCTCTGAAATTTATTTCATACCAATTTTAAAAAGGTACCCCTATGAAGTGCTCCTTTGCAAACCAATTTAGGAATTGCTTCGGCCAAGCGTCAACTGGCTCTGCATCTTTTTGCTGCAACTAAATTACCTATAGCAAGGGCCTGGAGAACTCCTGTACTACATAATGATATTACGGTAAATGAAAAGTTGATAGCAATTCTTTCAGACACACATGATAAATTCCTTTGGGTTTGGCAACCGTGAGTTGCATACAATCAACCGTCCAGATTAGATCCTGCACTCCTCTTGATTTAATACATTCCTGGCGCATGCCCCGTGGACTCCCCCTCTTCTCTTCTTGTCTTTTTCTTCTCTATTCCTGTGTGTTTCTCACTTTAGTTTAATTTCCCATGCTTACCTTCTAAATGTATCAGGCCCCCAGGCATTGCCCTGGTTGGGGTGGTTACGTTTCTAACAACATTGCATGTTTGTATTGCACGCTCCTCTATGTGCAAATTTATTGAGCATAAGGTCGTGTGTTCAGCTGCAATTGATTTTATGTTTGGACATTCTCGTTATTTTTTTGCAGCATGATGCATTTCTCTGAGTTCCAAGTAATTCCGGATTATGACGTTTGACTCATTGCTCATACGTGAGGCCTTCCTTGGAACATGTAGTATTTCAGTATTCTTCTTTATATTTTATGATCTGTTTTGCTCAATATGCACTGTAACCATCAAATTGTTGAGCTTATATGTTGGATTGAATATTAATAAAATCTTTTGTAAAAGAAAGTGAATATGATTTCAAATTTAGATTTTTTTTTTTTTTTTTAACTTAGATACGCTTTAATGTTCTTTACTGCAGTCAGGTGAAATTACAATTATGGTTCTGGTAGAAATCATTGTTTTTTCTTTTCATTTTGTGCATTTTTTTACTGTGCCACCAAAAACAAAACAAAAAAAAATACCAAACAAAACAAAAAAGCTTCAATATCATTGAATTAAACATGCTGAAAAATAACACATATGCCGCGTACACACGAAGGGACTATCCCGCGGGATTATCCGCTGGACCGAAGTCCAGCGGATAATCCCCTCGTGTGTGGGCGCCGGCGGACTTTTTTTGGCCAAAGTACGGCGGACTAAAGTTTCAGGTTTTGTTCTCAAATTATCCGCTGGACTTAGCAGTCCAGGGGATAATCCGGTCGTGTGTAGTATGGTCCGGCGTACCAAAAAGGACGCATGCTCAGTAGCTATTATGTCACGGACTCGCTCGGTCTGGTAAAACTAGCCTTCGTTTTGAAGCTCGCACAATCGTCACGCTGCTGAATTTTTTTTTTTTTTTTTTCTGACAGCGGGATTTGTATGTTATCGTACTTGAAGAATGATTTTGCCTTGCTGCTTGTATATTCACGCAGAGTACTCCCGAACGTTTTTTCTTCACCATTCTTTAGTGAAGTTATATATTTGTATATATATATATATATATATCTATATATATATCTCTATCTCTATCTCTATCTCTATCTCTATATATATATATATATATATATATATTTAGATATAGATATAGATATCCAAATCACCAAATGAAAAATATATCTATATTTCTCAATAAGCCCAAAAAAATATATATCGATATCTATATATATATATATATATATATTTAATATATATAGATATATAGATCTATACGTGTATAAAAAATATATATATATATATATATATATATATATATATATATATATATATATATATATATATATATATATATATATTATATATGTACATATATCTCTATATAGATATTTTTTATTATTTGTTGGTTATCAAAAGGATTAGTTATTACACATGATACAATTGTGGAGTCAGCAGAGCTTGCCCTTAATTCAGATCTTAACCCTCACCTTTCCAGCGACTGCACTTGCAGTTCCATTGAAGTTGCACTTTACACTTGTATTGTCAAATGAATGTTTAGACATGTACCTGCCTACTCCTAAAGAAACTATGTTTTTGAATAACAAGCACGTATATCATTATTTGATGAAAATTAAATGACCATTTATTCTGGTTAAAACAAACAAGGCAAAACAAAATAGGAAGGCAACACTGGAGCCACTTGTAGATTTTGTGAAGACTTTTTGCCCCAACGGCAGACACCAAGTTTGTGAAGCCAAAAATTAAGCTTGGGCACATTTCATACAATATAGGGAGCACAAGAAGATTGACCAGGAATCAGACAGACCAGGAACAGCAGCAGATGACATCTATGTCCCCAAGCTGTGGCACTACAACAGCCTGTGTCTTCTGTGAGACCAGACTGAAGCCAGGCAATCACTTCCGACTCTTCCCACCACGCTGCCCTGCACTCTTCCCTGCAGTCTTCCCTGCACGCTTCCTTGGAGGCTGACTTGTGGTAGGAGGAGGAGTAGGAGGAGGAGGAGGAGGAGGAGAAGAAGGAAGACGAGGAGGAGGAGAAGTTGGTGTCGGGCCTTCATGGGTCAGGCGGGTGGATTCTCGTAATTCACCCCTCAAACCCCCCCTAATTGCCTCAGAAATGAGGCCCTCACACAGGTGCCGTTGGCCCCTCTCCATTTCCAGCAACCTGCTGGACAAGTAGCTGGCATAGGCCTCTTCTGGAAGGGGGGGTTTGTCGAGAATCGCACTCGCCTTCCGAATCAGTTGGAGTGATTCCTCCTCAACAATGGTCATCCTCCTGGGCCTTCTTGGGGGTAAGGGCAGGGGTGGAGGTAGACTTCTTAATTGGGTCTGGCTGTCACTCTGGCTCGTGCTGGGCCCAGCCACCTCCTGGCTCTCGCTGGTCATGTCCTCCTCCTCCATACCACTTGTCCCGGCATCATCCTGGGTCAGCTCATCCTGTGTGCAAATAAAAACAAAAATCAAACACCTGTTTTGTGGTTTTTGGCCTCCTCAATCATCCAATTGTAAACTTAGGAACGAGCATCTAAATTTTCCAAAAGATCCAAAAGGCTATCATTTGGACCCCTGCATTTTCCAAGCAGATCACCAATGTTGTCTTAACGCTTTTTTTGCCACTACTGGATGTATGTATACACTATATATGTATCGATATGTTGCACCAACACTTTTTACAAGTGTGCTGAATTTTTGTCAGTTTTTTGCACAATTCTGAGTTCAGGGTGTTAATTGTTTCACATTTTAACGTTTACAGCATTAATATTCACACAATCACAATTTAGGCTACTAAATATATACCTGGCTCCAGCTGGGCGCATCAGCCTGCTCCAAGGTGGAGGGGTCTTCTCCTTCCGTGGAAGCCTCAGCTGGGGTGGAGGGAAGAGTGGAGGGAAGAGTGGAGGGAAGGGTGGAGGGAAGAGTGGACAGTGATTGCCTGGGTTCCATCTGGTCACCTATAAAAGTCAGTTGGTTGTAGTACCACAGCTTGGGTACATAAACATTCTCTGCTGCTGCTCCTGATCTGACTGATTCCTCAATCTTCTTGCGCTCCCGCTTGTACATGTGCCTTAAACTTGCAATTCTGGCTTCCACAAACTTGGTGTTTGCGTTGGGGACTTTAGTCTTCACAAAAGCCACAAGTGGCCCCAGTGTTGCCTTCCGGACATCCCTATTGCCATATAAAGGGTTCTTGAGCTGCCACAGGTTGGTATTTTTTCTGTACAGGGCAATGAATTCGGACATGAACTGCTGGTCCTTGAATGGATTCAACTGGGGTGCTGACATGTTTGTTTCTGTTTTGTTAGTAATGGCAATACAAAAGACCAAAAACACAAATGTTACTTAAAACGCACAACCAGTTTTTCTTACCAAACATTACACAACACACCCACACACAGGCAGCAACCCCTACACACAGGCAGCAACACATCCACACAGGCAGCAACCCCTACACACACAGGCAGCAACCCCTACACACAGGCAGCAACACACACATATCCTTAAAAAATGCTGGCCCAAAACCCCAAAAAAAAACAGTAATGCATCCTAGAAAACACTTACCTTCGTACAGAGCGCTCGCTACTTCCGTTCGGGAACACGTGGGCCCCTCAAACAGCCTTATATACACTGCGCACGCGTCGAAGTCCGCCTGCGTCCTCCGCGTCGCCCGCCCATGACGTTCCTCCTGACGAGTATTCCCCGCCCCGCTTCCCCTCGTTGCATTGTTGGTGAATACATTCATGAATATGGCGGACACATTCGAAGCCAGTAGCGCGGAGGAAAGCCAAGAAGCCAACACATCTGCATCCAGCAGCAGATATAAGGCCACCAATATGGCCTTTGAAGAGATGGTGGAGATGGTGGACATCCTCCAAAGGGAAGATTACGACGGGGAAAATGGCCCGTACCCTCGACCCAACTTGCGCAAGGACAAGATTCTCACTACAATCGTCAGCACCCTGGAGCAGAAATTCGGCGTACGAAGGGGCAAGGATCAACTGCGCAAGCGATGGTCCGACATCAAATCCAGGGAGCACGATCAGTACAGGAGAATTCGAAAAGCCATCAAAAAAAGTAAGTCAAGCACGTGCGCTACTATGGTTATACTTGATATGTCTAATCTTGCGCACATGTTATTACCATTCGTACGTGAAACTTGCGCAGATGTAATTACCATTCGTCCGTGAAACTTGCGCAGATGTTATTACCATTCGTCCGTGAAACTTGCGCAGATGTAATTACCATTCGTACCTGAAACTTGCGCAGATGTAATTACCATTCGTACGTGAAACTTGCGCAGATGTAATTACCATTCGTCCGTGAAACTTGCGCAGATGTTATTACCATTCGTACCTGAAACTTGCGCAGATGTAATTACCATTCGTCCGTGAAACTTGCGCAGATGTTATTACCATTCGTCCGTGAAACTTGCGCAGATGTTATTACCATTCGTACCTGAAACTTGCGCAGATGTAATTACCATTCGTCCGTGAAACTTGCGCAGATGTAATTACCATTCGTACCTGAAACTTGCGCAGATGTAATTACCATTCGTACGTGAAACTTGCGCAGATGTAATTACCATTCGTCCGTGAAACTTGCGCAGATGTTATTACCATTCGTACGTGAAACTTGCGCAGATGTAATTACCATTCGTACGTGAAACTTGCGCAGATGTTATTACCATTCGTCCGTGAAACTTGCGCATATTTGATGAAAGTTCCGTTTGTCTTCATAACGTTTATTGAGTTTACCTGGCTTTGGGTTGTTGGAGTTGTAAGGTTGTTTATTATTGTCACTATCTATACAATTACTGCTGTAGTAAGGGTTTTAGGGGTAACTTACACAGGGACTCCAGAGGCTGTTTTGTGGGGGGGGATAAATATGTTAAGCAGGGTCTCATGCTCACAATTCACAAAAAAATGCTCATCATCTCTAAATACTGTAGGTGGTGACTTTTCAAAGAAGTACACTCACCTGTCCCTTGGATGGTGCAGCTACAATCTCTGATCTTGCAATCATGAAATTAATGTTTGCGGCTTCACTTCCCGGGTCACTATTGGGCATGCGCCAGTTGCGCAATGCAATAGGACTGGTCCGCGCGAGCTCGGGGACCCCTGTGTGTCCCAGCAGACAGCACGGTGGGACGGGATGTGGCGTATACTTCTGTGGGAGTCTAGGGCCGGATGTGTGTGCAAATACCTGCCTTACACAGGTATCTGCAACCCATCCCCCCTAAAAGGTTCAAAATAAGACACCACAGGGGTGCAGGGATCCAATGAGCGGAAGTTCAAATTTAGGGTTGAAGGGCGGTTTAAGTATTGGAGTTTCATTAGATAGACATTTCAATTCTGTCTTCAAGTAGGATCTTCGAACAAACTGCTAATAATTGGCAAGACTTTTAAACAATGTTTACTAATCCTATTTTGGCACTCAAATATCAGTGTGATTCAAAGTGTACCTTTTTGTGTTCCATTACCATAGGGGGCAAAAGACTCAGACGTCAGTCCGAACCTACGAGGACCTCCCGGCATCACCAGACTAATTGGGCAGTTAGCCCAAGCCCGCGCATGGATGTGGCGGAACAGGTCGTTGAAGTGGAGCAAATCTGCACCCCACCAAGTGAGTGTCTCAGAACACAGATTGAGCTAATAAATTAAGGTCTGCATGTTTTTGACACTTTTTTTTTCTTGTGTTTTATCTACCCAACTTTTAGGTGATGCTGATCTGTTTGTGGAAGGACAAGCTGCGGAGCCATTTTCCACTGACAGTGCCCACAGGCTTATTGGCCAGATCATGGCCTGGAATCTGCAGCTGGAAAATATGCAGAAGGAGATGGCCACCATGCAGCAGGGAATGAAGGACATGATTGATGTTTTGGGGAGAATCTAAAGACCCCTTTTACATTTCTTAACATCAATCATGTCCTTCATTCCCCTTTTGATGCGCTGTTTTACTAATTTTAGAGGCCAAATTTTTAATATGCACACGGTATGTCAACATGTGCTATGTGCCATCAGGGGATCTCAATGGACACATTTGGTGTTTGCAACCCCTAATGCTAGTAGGTGAGAGGGAAGGGGTTTCACACACAAAACACGTCCATTGATTCCCCATGATGGAACATAGCACATGTTGACATTACCCATTTTCCAGTTAAATTAGTGTGCATATTAAAAATTTGGCTTCTACTGTTCATGGGTTACCTGTTGAACTTTGTAAGTTCTGGACTTTTACATTGTGTAAATAATTTCAAATGCTAAGCCTAAATTTTTTAACATTTTTAAACATGTTTTTATGTTTGTTTTAAAAAATCAAT
Organism: Lithobates sylvaticus; assembly: GCA_028564925.1. NCBI lineage: Eukaryota > Metazoa > Chordata > Amphibia > Anura > Ranidae > Lithobates > Lithobates sylvaticus. The sequence goes on from CM053028.1 coordinate 113,815,171, forward strand.
CCCAAAAAAAAAAAAAATATGTGGTGAGAAAAACACCAAAAAAATGTCAAAAAGATAACATAAAAAAAAAAAAAAAAAAAAAAAATCTTGTTAAAAAAAAAAAAAAAAAAAAAAAAAAACAAAAATACAAAAAAAAAAAAAAAAAAAAAGTTTTGGATGTGCACTATAATAAAAAAAAATAATGTTTGCACAAATTCAAAAATGTGTGGCTTCTTCTTTTTAAATACTACCAGTTTGACAAAAACATGTTGTGGTTCATTGACAAAGGGGCTTATTTACTAAACGCTAAACAAGTTTGCCACTATTAAGATGTTCACTAGGACAACATATAAAACAGGCCAAATTAAAAGCAAAACAATACGAAACTACCAATATTTCAAACATAAATAACTGTATTTATTCTTTGTCAATCAAAAAGATGGTTTAAGGGTCTGCTGCCATTTCAATGGCCCCCCTACCATTAAAATACTGTAAATAAAGGTCCCGCACTTGCTGGGATGATTGTGGTGCCGAACCAAGAGGGCGATTATCCAGCCCTGTCATGTTGCCTTCCACTCCGGCCTCAGGGCCAATTGGTAAGGAGTATGTTCCTGAATGTTTCCGTAAATAATTGTGCATGACACAGCATGCAAGAATAATAGTATTGAGTTTGTACTCTGCCAGATGTAGGGATGTAAGGAGCAATCTGAAACGGTTGGCCATAATACCAAAGGCATTTTCCACCACCCTTCTTGCTCTGGCCAACCGATAATTAAAAATCCTCCTCTCAGGGGTGAGGGATCGTTGGGGAAATGGCCTCATCAGATGGTCACCCAGACCGAACGCCTCGTCGGCAATGAAGACGAAGGGGAGTCCCTCCACATTATCTTCATCTGGTGGCAGCTCCAGCCCACCAGTCTGGAGACGATGACCGAACTCCGTGTGGCTGAAGACTCCTCCGTCCGACATCCGGCCGTTTTTCCCCACATCCACATACAGAAAGTCATATTGTGCCGACACCACCGCCATCAACACGATACTATGGAACCCCTTATAATTCCAATAGTATGACCCCGAATGGGGTGGGGGCACAATTCGCACATGTTTGCCGTCAATCGCCCCTCCGCAGTTGGGAAAGTCCCAACGGGCAGCAAACTGGGAAGCCACAGTCTGCCATTCCTGTGGCGTGGAGGGACACTGTGAAGTGAAACAGAAAGATACAATTTAAATTATAAACCAGGCAAAACACCAAACTAAATTCAACAAATTACCAAACAATTTGGAAGAACATATGTATTTATTTTGTAAATCCTTGAAATAAAGCCAAAAGATTAAGGATAAAAGGGACAAATCTCTGATTGATGACCCCTCTGATGGACCAGAGAAGATAATAATGGGGATGTGGGTGGGGAGTAAATAATTGTAAGGTCACACAATACACATGCAATTAATTAAAGGTGTGTGTGGGGGGGGGGATAATTACAAGCTGACCAAAACCACATGCTAGTAATTATCAGGGGGTGTGGGGGTGGGGATAATAACAAGCTGACCAAAACCACATGCTAGTAATTATCAGGGGGTGTGGGGGGGGGGGGGGGTGTGGGGGGGGGGATAATTACAAGCTGACCAAAACCACATGCTATTAATTATCAGGGGGTGTGGGGGGGGGGGATAATTACAAGCTGACCAAAACCACATGCTATTAATTATCAGGGGGTGTGGGGGGGGGGGATAATTACAAGCTGACCAAAACCACATGCTATTAATTATCAGGGGGTGTGGGGGGGGGGGGGATAATTACAAGCTGACCAAAACCACATGCTATTAATTATCAGGGGGTGTGGGGGGGGGGATAATTACAAGCTGACCAAAAACACATGCTATTAATTATCAGGGGGTGTGGGGGGGATAATTACAAGCTGACCAAAACCACATGCTATTAATTATCAGGGGGTGTGGGGGGGGGGGGGATAATTACAAGCTGACCAAAACCACATGCTATTAATTATCAGGGGGTGTGGGGGTGTGGGGGGGGGGGATAATTACAAGCTGACCAAAACCACATGCAATCAATTTAAAATTGAGGGTCAAGGGGGGTGAAAGGGGGGGTGAGTAAAGCTGTACAATGGAGCTGGTAAGATACATTTTTAAACAAAGAAAGTGACTAGGCTAGGGGTGTTTAGGGGGCCAAGCTTCCATGCTGGGGAGGTTGGTGCAGGCAAATATGCATGTGACCCACTAAATAATACATTCTTAAAGCTATTTCGATAAGTCAAACATAAAATACTAGACAAAAAACCAAAATAAAAAAAAAAAAAAAGGAATAGGGGACATTCATAGAATAGTCCTATCATGGTAATTAGCTAATGATGACATTGATGCACTACATTAGCAAACATACAAGACATAGGTAATTTTAAAAGAGAAGACTTACCTTAATGTATTCCTCCTGCAGGACGTGGATAATGGCAGAACAGGTCTCTGGAATAATGAGCCCCAGAGCCTGGGGGGAGATGCCTGTCGTGAACTTGAGGTCCTGCAAGCTTCTCCCCGTCGCCAAGTAACGCAACGTGGCGACTAGCCTCTGCTCCGCACTGATGGCTTGCCGCATGCAGGTATTCTGCCTGCTAATATAAGGGGACAGCGAAGCCAACAGACGGTGAAAAATGGGGTCCGTCATCCGGAGATAATTCCTGAAATCATCAGGATTATTCTCACGGATCTCACGGAGCAAAGGCATATGCGAGAATTGGTCACGCTGGCGCAACCAATTCTTGGTCCATGAACTCCTCCTCACCCTGTTCATGGACCGGGCTCGTGCCAAGGTGTTAACCGCAACACCGAGCCCCTGCACAGCACGAACTCGTTCCCGAGTACGTCCACACTCCATGGCTTCAAAACGGTCGGCTGATCAAACAAACAACTTAACAGAACGCACTGAAGAACAGCAAGGCCTATGAAGAACGACCTGAAAAACAGGAACGAGCGGACCAGAACGGCCTGAGAACAGGTAGGAACTGATCCACACGCACTGAAAGCCAGATACAAACCTCACAAGCACAAACTGAACGGCAGAAGCGAACGAATTAAGCAGAAGTCTGAGAAGCGCGAATCGTCTCTAACCAAACGTCAACTAACACGCGATACACACGAGATTAGCTGACGGTGCCCAAAGGGTGTCGTTTGGGATCTCGAGCTTCCTTTTTCTAGTCCCGTCGTACGTGCTGTACGTCATCGCGTGAACCGCCGGACTTTTTGCGTGATCGTGTGTGGTCAAGTCCGTTCGCTTTTTAGTCCAGCGTACCTAGCGGGAAAGTCCAGCGGATTGTCCGCTGGACTTAGGTCCGCCGGGAAAAGTCCGTACGTGTGTACGAGGCATTAGAGGCAGAAGAGGGGAAGGGTTAATTTGGGTTGATTACGATTACCTACATGTTAATAGGTTAATTGTATTTTAGTTTTAAATGTTTATAAAATAAAACTATGCAAGGTTTTTTTTTACTGACTTTGGGGTTTATTTTCTAAAGCTAAAGAGGGCAAAATTTGTTACAATTTTGCAGAGAAACCAATCAGCTTCCAGGTTATATTTCTAAAGCTTAATTAAACAAGCTGAGGTTAGAAGCCGATTAGTTTCTCTGCATAATTGTGACTCATTTGCCCTCGCTAGCTTTAGTAAATAAACCCCATTATGTCGTTTGAGGATTTGTGCAAACACAAATTAATAATGTTACATTGTATTTCAGAATGACACTTCCAAACAGTATATAGAAACACTGTTTACTGGTTTTGTTTTTAACAGCAGCAGCTGTACTTCAATTTTTTAAATGTATAGCACACCTAAGGTCTGCAACTGCCAATATCAAATGTATAGTCTGGCATCTGATTTAAGTCTGTAGTGGTTCTGCATGTCATTAAAGGCTAAGTTCACCTTTTGTACAAAAAAATGGCAACCGCCCCAACCTTTAACTACCCTTTGCAGCAAGGTGCACATGGAATTGCATATTGCAAACAAGCAAAATATTTCCCAGCACACTTACCAGCTAGCCTGCAAAACAACCCAATTGGCCCTGTCTAACAGTTTGCATTAAAAACAGAGGGTTTTGTTTGCACACAATTACAAATACATGCGTAAGCCGTAGTGCCCGCATTATGGAACATCTATATACACTGTGGTCTTAACTCTAGTTGTTTGCAGACTCTCTTGTTTTGTAGGCTAGCTGGTAAGTGTGCTGGGAAATCTTTTGTAAGTTCACCTTTTCAAGCAGAATTTCATTTCATATTAGAAGCCTTTTCTACCCAAGCCATCCCAATCTGCTTATCTCTCACCAGGGGCTGACTGGCAACTTTTGGCCCAGGTGCAAGCACAACCTAGAGGCCGTTGGTGCAGCGACTCAGCCCCGCTCCTCCCTTCCTCCTCCCAACCCCCATCCTAGGCTGAAGGTCCACTCCAGGTACTCTCTGCTCATCGGGCGGGTCAGGCTGGGAAGCGCCTAATGCACCAAGTGCAGGTTTCTGAACTGGTCAGCAAGGAGCTGCATGGGGCAGAAGAACCGCTGGCGGGGCATGGAGTGGGCCTCTGCTCAGACACAGCATACACCATCTATGCTGGGGGGGGCAGCCTGTGCTCTGTCCTCATCCTCACTCGGTAGGACACTGGCAGGGTTTTCTTACTCCTATTCACCAGGAACCCTTTAGGCATGTTTGCGGCGGAAGCGGTGCAGCCTTTTTTACTGTGCAATTGCCCCCCCCGCCTTCTGGCCTAGTCTGCTCCTGTCTCTCACTTACCTAGTCCATGGCAGCTTTGAATCTGCACCCACTCTTTTCAAAATTTCAAAAGATGCATCCCGAGCCCTTGTTCCTGATCCTCCAGGAAACTTCATATCCAATCGTGCGCTGCCTTACTGCATGACAGAATAGGGCATGTTTTACTACTCTGGACCACACACCCCTCATTATTGCAGCACTGGGCTGAACTAAGGTAGTGAAGTGGTGGGGGTGGAAGTATTTACTGGAGGAGGACAGGACAGGATATGTTCAATGAGGCTGAAAAATGTTTCAATGAGGCTGAAAAACATTCTTAAGCCCCATACACACGGTCGGATTTTCCGACGGAAAATGCCCTATCGGACAATGTTGTCGGAAATTCCGACCGTGTGTAGGCTCCATCGGACATTTTCCATCGGATTTTCCGACGGACAAAGTTTTATCTCCTGCTCTCAAATTTTCCGACAACAAAGTCCTATCGGACTTTTTCCGATCGTGTGTATCGAATTCCGACGGACAAAGTGCCACGCATGCTCAGATCACATTACAAGACCAAAGCTATTGGCTACTAGCCTCTACGTAGTCCCGTCGTAGGCAACAAACGTCACCACGTTCAGAATGATCGGATTTTCCGACAACTTTGTCCGACCGTGTGTATGCAACACCAGTGTCAGACTAAATCCGTCGGAAAAAATCTGATGGATTTTGTGGTTGGATTTTCCGACCGTGTGTACGGGGCATAACTCTACTAACGGCTCTGGCATCCTGCATGATGGATACCAGGAAGACATAGGGAAGTTTTCTACAGAAGAAAGAGGAGGCTGATGTGAGGCAGTGCTCCATAACACAGGGACAGCTTTTTCCTTTCAGCAACATAGAGGTACATTAATGTTATATTGGTACATTGGGAAGCTGGGATTTAGAAAAAAAAAGTGATAAAAAAGAACTATATATTGTTGGTTTCAATCAATCATTTTTTACCTCTAATACACAAATACACACAAATTATAGTAAAGTGGCTTTGGGTATAACTATGTCTAATGTTACAGTGTCACAATGACTTAAACTGACATGGTGCAATCAAATTAATTATTAGATATAATGAGTGGAATTTACTAAAACTGGAGCAGACAGAATCTGAAGCAGCTGTGCATAGTAACCAACTGTTTTTAGCCTCAGCTTGTTTATGTCTTCTAGGGTTAAGAAGGCCTTCATTTATCACTCGACAACAAAAACACCCAGATAGTATGGTATCCATATTTACTAGCACATCATTAAAATGAAACAGGCACAGTTGCACATATTTACTTATTCTTGTAAGTAGGAACAAATAAAATAGTAAGGACCCTTTCACGCAGGGTAGATTCCGTTGTGATCAGCAGGGGATCTGTGAGCTGATCCCCTGCTGATCAGAGAAGAGTGGGGAAGATGACATCCGTGTCTGCTCAGTATCTGCACAGTGGACAGGGGCAGAGCCCATTCTGCCCCATGGGTGGCTGGCAGGAAATGGACATTACGGTCCATTTACATCAGGCTACCTCTAATCCGCTCCACCTAAATAGAAGAGAATAGAACTCTCCTGTTTTTTTTAGCAGGCCTGATCGGACCTGGGGGTAGGCAGGTGTAAACGAATACATGTCTGTTTATACCTGCCTCTTCATAGATGAATGGACCTTCTGATCAGGTCCACCTAAAAAAACTGAAAGGCAGACCTGATCGAACCGCCAGTCTGAAAGGGGCCTAATTGTAGAATGTGCAAATATTTGAAAAACCCTCAACTAATTTTGTAATATAAATGTTTTTCATAGCCCTGACCCTAATTACCTCATTAAATCGGAGTTCCACCCACTTTTACAACTTGGTCTTAAAGGAAAGACCATCCCTCCACTGCTTGATTTTGAATAACTATTTTTGTGCATTAATATGGTGTAGGCGGATTCAAAGATGATTGACACTAGTTTTCGTTTTGTTTAGACTGCATTCAAGGCTCCTTTTCTTACTTTGCAGGTATTAGCAACTAATTTGATATATTTCCTACTGATTTACATTAAAATGAAGCATTTTCACGCATTTCTTATTAAATGTAATCAACTGCCATACTATATCCTGCCCCCATAGTGTTTAACAATATGAGGAAATGAAGGAGAAGAAGAGAGGGAGGGAAGTGTCACTTACCACTGTGTATACGCCCACGTGTGTGACTCTATAGTCATGTGGGCTGCATAGATAATGAAAAGGAGAAAATGAAGAGCTTAGAACGGAACTGAAATGAAGTATGCTCTGTAAAGGACACCAGCTGGTCTACACAATCTCAGGCTACAGTGGAGACACAGAGAAAATGGGAGGGACAGCTGAAGGCAGGATCACCCAGGTATATTTCACTTACATAAAACAAATGCGTTAGTGGCTTTGTGAGAATGAACACTCTGTTATATAGCATGTAATGAGAGTTTTTCATAGACTGGGTTTAAAGATACTTTGATGTAGGATATCTCTATAACAATGTTGGCAAACTCAGACCTATATAATAAGAATAATAATCCCAGCAGTATCATCTGATATTCTCTCTTTAAAGCAGAACTGAACAGTATCTGAGCACAATAAACTAAAAATGCAATTTAATGTGTTTATCATATTTACAGCAAACCCACTCCTCCATCCATGTCTCCAAGCTTTATTTTGTTGAGAAATCACTTTGAAAAACAACCCCCTTATATTTCTACCTGTGGCCATCTTGATTCACAAAACTTTTACTTTTATCTGCCCTTAGCTCAGGCATGCAGGAGGGAGTGCTTAGCTGAGAAAGCCCCCATCCCCTCCTCCAAATGAAAAATAAAATAAAAATGCCCATGAAAACTCCTGGGATGTATGACATCATTTTGGCCTAGGCTAGAAACCAGGGAGCAACTCAAGAAATGTGAAAAAAAGGTTAAAATAGGTAAAACATGTGACCAGCAGACTCTAGAGCTCTACCTGCTGGCTAATGTAATAAATCTTAAACATGCATACCCAATATAAATTTTTACCTAACTAAAATCGAAAATATTTTCAAAAAGTTACATTTTAATGATGATAATAATAATTATCATCATCAAAAAAGCACAAAAACACAATAAATTCCATTTAAAGGATGTATACATTTTTTTAAAATGTTATCCTATAAAATTAACTTGTGTTTTGCACATACAGGGGAACAGACTGTCTTGAGTTTGTATGTTCTCTCTGTGCTTGTGTGGATTTCCTCCCTGTACAAGGGTTTCCTCAACAGGTACAACTCAAAAGACATGCTGGTAGGTTACCTGGCTCCTATCTGGCCCTAGTATGTATGAATGTGAGTTAGGGACCTTAGATTGTAAGCTCCTTGAGGGCAGTAAATGTGCAATATATATGTAAAGCACTGTGTAAATTGTTGACGCTATACAAGTACCATTAATAAATAAATACAGGGCAAAGCAACAGGTTCTGTAATGTATCTATTATAATTAAAGTAACACTAAATGGTATCCTTATTCTCCAAAAATATCTATTTTATATTAAATTGCTTCTTAGGCCGATTTCACACTGGGGCACTGCAGGCGGCGACGGTAAAGCAGCGCTATATTTAGCGCTGCTCTACCGCCGTTTTAGCCGCGATATGCGGCCACTAGCGGGGTGGCCCCCGCTAGTGGCCGAAAAAGGGTTAAAACCCCTGCAGCGGCGCTTTGCCGGCGGTATCCCCACGGTGTCCCATTGATTTCAATGGGTAGGAGCGGTATAGGAGTGGTGAATACACTGCTCCTTCACCGCTCCAAATATTCTGCTAGCAGGACTTTTTTTACCGTCCTGCTAGCGAACCGTCCGGCTTTCACACTGGAGTGAAAGGACTCGCTTTTTTTAGGAGCTGTACAGGCGCTATTTTTAGCGCTGTAGCTCCTGAAAAACGCCCCAGTGTGAAAGGGGCCTTACTGTGTTTTTGTGCCTCCTTGTAACATCCTCCATGAGCTTCCGAAAAACTCAAATTTTCCCCTCACTTCTGTTTGCTTGGAATGAGCAGTTCATGTTTTTGGCAGTCATCTATGTAGCACCATCCTACTTAGGCTGCTAGGTAAATTTAGATTTTGGAGAAGACTGTCCTCTAATTGCAAAGTACTAACCGTTTTGGAGTATCCCATGCCCTAACAAGTTCTGCAAGCAATAAATTGCAAAAAAGACAAACCCCTAGAAGGTTTACTGGAGCAGCGATGAGTGGACTGTTGCTTATGTGTCTGGTGCTTCTGTACTGCTTGGGAAAGAACTAGTTAAATTCAGCAGTCCCTGCAGGGGTAGCGCTACACTGCTCTATGCACACTACAAATCCCACAGTCCATGGTCCATAGTCCCTAGTCCATCTCGGGAGTGAGCAAGAGAAGGTGGCTACATTCCTACATACAGTGGGATAAAGGAAAACAAATGTAGCCACCGTCTAAGGGGAGGTAAAAAAAGAAAGGAGTCTGCAATTTTGGAGGAGGCTGAGAGCAACAGAATGTACTTTTTTGAGTTAAAAATACATACCTGTTCTTATCCACTCCTGCATTGGTGTGTTATATCTGTCTTTTGACCATCCAATGTCTTCATTGGTATGCTATGTGTATGGCTTTATTCATGTACGTGCCATGCTGTTTTCCTTCCAATAACATTTTTGGTAAAGAAAAATACATACCTACAGATTTAGGTGTCACTTGCAGTGACAAATGAGCTGTGCCTAGTGTTATAAGGGACATTAAGGTGGTTTAATAAAGCACTAACATCACTTTTCTGGTGGTATGGCCCCTTTAATATGGCCTGTGCCAAATTCATGAAAACCTCACGCCAGTTTCAACAGATTTTAGAAGAATTACTGTGACTTCCTTACTTTACTAAGATGTTTGAAAGTACTTTATATTTACTTCATTGGTTGCTAGCACAAACACCGCCCGCATTCTACCAGCCAAGAAGTCAAATCACACTGAACTGACATTGGAGCTGAGGATGGCAGTGGGCAGATTCCATTGCTGTCAACCACAGGCAAGGTGGACCTGATGGGGAAATAGTCTTAGAGTTCCCCATCAGGCTCCAACCCCCCTGGCGGTATTCCCGAGTCTGGCTCAGGGTGGAATTTCAGTACCATTAGCGGTAACCCCGAGATACAGGGAGAGTTACTTACCTTGTCCCTTGGATCCTGCGATGTCTCCCCGATGTGTGTGCGAGCTCCTCCGCTCGATTCACACAGTGCCCAAGTGCCGCTGAGCTCTGTTCCCTGCAATGTTGCGACGCACAGGAGTGGAGATCGGCGCCAAATTCAAAAAAGTAAAAACACACAATACACATACAGTACTTTAATATTACAGATTACAGTACTGTATAAAAAAATTACACATCCCCTTTGTGGTCTGTCCAGTGCCCTGCATGTAGTTTTATATTATAAATACATTTTTTTCTGCCTGGAATTTGGAGATTGTCCATAGCAACCAAAAAGTGTCCCTTTATGTCAAAAGTGGTTTTACACCAGCTAGAAAACAGCGATAATAAATTAGAATCACTTGCAGAAATGAGCGATAGCGATTTGTGGGGAAATTCGTCATCAGACACTAAATCTAATGACAGCGACAATTCTGCAACTGAGTACATTTCAGTGTTTTTGATTTGATTACATTATTGAATAATTTTTATAGTTATTTATTATATTATAATTTATAATTTTGTGTTTCAAACTTTATCATACCCAGGATGTCTACTAGACTCTGGTTTGGACAGATTTAAGTGAGTTATTCCTAACAATTGCAGGCCTACAATATAAAACGCCAAATTTCCATGCAAAATAATTGGACCGCTTTTGGTACAAAATTCCTGACATATTCATACCGCCAGGGAGGTTAATACAATTGCTGACATACTGCACTTAGAAGCACCTTGCTCTGCATATTTTTGTCTAACCAGAGCCTGCTTGTCTCCTGTAAGTGCTGCTCGAGTTCCCATCAGCTTGCTATCCTCAGGGCCGCTGATAGGCCAGTACAACTGGCCCCGCTGTACCGGGCCCGGCCAGCAGGGGGGCCCGGCAACCTCAACAGATAGCGAATTAATGTAAAAAAAAAAAAAAATCCTCCATCGTCCATCTGACGCCCAGGCAATGTCAGCCCCGCATCCCCAACCTTTTCGTTTTAAGTTTTTTTTTTTTTTTGCTAGCACTGAAAGTTTCGTGTGTTAGTATGTGGCGGCAGGGGGAGGGACTATTTCTTCTATTTCATGCGCGGAAGAGGCTCTCTTCCGCGCTCGCTCCGCAAGCTGGCTAAAGTCACAAGCCAGCGTGTGCCTTTCCCCGTCGTGCAGTGATTCCTCTCACTCCGCGTGAGAGAAGCAGTGAGGCGAGCAGCAGAAGAAGAAGCAGCTGCTGGCATCCGACCGGAATGATTTGTGTGGCCACTCCAGTCCAGGCAGGATCATGGAGGAAGTGACTCCTGGGGCCCGACTGTCTAACACAGGTGTGTGTGCTTGCTTGGGGGGGGGGGATATTGATCTACTACTACTGCAGCAGCCAACATCTATTCAATATGGCATGGGTGGCACTGTCTGCAGGTAGCACATGCGTTATGGGCCATAATGCATGTGCTGCCTGCAGAGACAGTGCCGCCAATGCCATAATGTGCTGCAGACAGTGCATGGCATTATTCCATTGGCGTCATGGTAGGCACTGTCTGCAGCACATTATGGCATTGGTGGCATAGGTGGCACTGTCAGCAGGTAGCACATGCGTTATGGCATTAGTGTCATGGGTGGCACTGTCTCTGCAGCACATTACGGCATTGGCGGCATGGGTGGCACTGTTTGCAGGTAGCACATGCGTTATGGCTCATAACGAATGTGCTGCCTGCAGAGACAGTGCCACCTATGCCCCAAATGCCGTAATGTGCTGCAGAGACAGTGCCACCCATGCCGCCAATGCCATATTGTGCTGCAGACAGTGCCACCCATGACACTAATGCCATAACTCATGCGCTACCTGCTGACAGTGCAACCCATGCCGCCAATGCCATATTGTGCTGCAGACAGTGCCCACCATGCTGCCAATGGAATAATGCCATTGGCAGCATGGGTGGCACTGTCTCTGCAGGCAGCACATGTGGCAGCACATTACGGCATTAGCAGCATGGATGAGAAAAATTGTAGACAAACCTGCACTTTGTTTCAGGGCGGGGTCTGGGAGGGGCCAGGGGTGGGGCTGAAGGTGGGACCAGGGGGAGACATAGGGGGCCCCGTCAGGTAGGCTGTACGGGGCCCCATGATTTCTATCAGCGGCCCTGGCTATCCTGCTATCTTGGATGATCCTGAATGTACTGAGCACCTGGAGGACACTTCTAGCAGAAGTGCTCCTACTTACCATTCTCTAGTTTACAACTCTACAGCCATGCACCTGTCAGTGACGAGCACAGTGGCTGGGGAGAGAAGGCACTTTGTGTCCAGTGAAGAGGCTCTGAACTCAGTGAAGACAGATTCGTGTGCCTATCTATGAGAAGTACATGAATCGGGCACTGTACCCTAACAGAATTCTAAAGCCCCATACACACGGTTGGACTTTTTCATGGATTCTGTCCGATCGGACAATGTTGTTGAAAAATCAGACCGTGTGTATGCACCATCGGACAGTGTACGTCGGACTGTCCGACGGACAAAGTCTTATCTCCTGCTGGAAAGATTTGCCGACAACACGGTCCGATCACACCAAATCCGATCGTGTGTAAGGTTGTCCGACCGGACAAAGTGCTACGCATGCTCAGATCACATTACAAGACCAAAGCTATTGGCTACTAGCCTCTACGTAGTCCCGTCGTAGGCAACAATCGTCACCACGTTCAGAATGATTGGATTTTACAACAACTTTGTCTGACCGTGTGTACGCAAAACCAACATCAGACAAAGTATTACGGACATGGTCCGACGGACCTGGTCCGCGGATTGTCCGACCGTGTGTATGGGGCTTAAAGCATGTCTAGACACCCTTTATGGATTCCCCAGATTATTTTTTATACCCTGTGAGCTGTTTCTCAGTTTCATGAAGTTCAGCTATGCAATTTTATCTATATCCAGTGACTGTTAACAAATAAGTTTATCAGTATGGGTGTATATACAACATGGTTTGAGTTCACTTTTAAACAATTTTATAACATTTTAAAAATGGATTTCAGTCCCAAGCATCTTTTTAAAACCAGCATTCTAGCACAGTTTGTATCTAAAACCACTTGAATCAGTGTATGCGGTATAGACCCTGAAGAATATTATCAGCTGCAGAAATCTTTAGCAAAATGATAATTTTCTGATAAAACACAGGTTAATTTTCATCAAACAAACTTCAAACCAATGACTCATAGAAAACAGATAAAAGAGATGGAGGAATATGAAGGTCAAAGTGTTACACGTTTTGGTTTTGTTAGTGTTGGCACAGGTTTGACAGACTAATGTATCTGATTACTACAATTCATCCAAAACCACTAAGCCCCACAATGCGTACCATTTATGTAAAGCTTAAAATACAGGGAGTATTTCATTATAGCTGCCAGACAGTGAGACAGTATTAGGGAAGATAGTAAAATATCAAAACACTACAGTGAGATGCATTATGGCAAGTGTTTTCATTGGCTGTATGAGCTGCCCTATTGCTTATTAACAGATTTCCAAGTCAAATTCAAGATCTTTGTCACCCAGGGCAAACATTAGCTGTGACATGAGGTCACACTTAAGCCTCGTACACACGATCGGATTTTCCGACGGGAAATGTGTGATGACAGACTGTTGGCGGAAAATCCGACTGTGTGTACGCTCCATCTGACAATTGTTGTCAGATTTTCCTCGGACAAATGTTGGATGGCAGGTTTTAAAATTTTCCGCGGACAAATGTCTGTTGTCACAAGTCCGTTGGACAAAAGTCCAAAGTACAAACACGCATGCTCGGAAGCAAGGACGAGCCAGAAGCAGTCGGTCTTGTAAACTAGCATTTGTAATGGAGAATTAACATTTGTGACGTGGCAAATTATGAAATCTCGAAATGCAGCGCACAATTCTCTTCTTCTTTAATGGGATAATAATGAAGCTGCTTTGCTGGTGATACTGATTAAGTTATTGCAAACAAATTTTCAAGGGCTTTTTTTTTCTAGTGATATCAAGAATAATATTAGTATGCTTTTTTTTTTTTTTTTTTTGGGCAAGTTGCAATAAAACACCATTATCCCATTATTTTTAAGATCAAAGATACAACTATGTTGGTGTCCCTTGTCAATTTTACGTTGTATTTTTTTAAATGTAACTGCCTACTCCCAAACTGTCGTTTGAAGTAAAACACATAGCCAAGTATTATTCTCCACAATTTTTTTTATTGTGCATTAAAAAAAGAAAACAAATAAAATTAGACATTTTATCTGCCAATAGAACTCACCAAACTTCTACTAATTAGCAGAAGGAGCCCAAAGGGTGGCGCTAAAGAGCTGAAAAACCACGTAGTATGTCAGTACATTCATGTTTGTTGGCCGACAATTCATTGCCGTTTGTATGCAAGACAAGTTTGGACCAACGCCCTTCGGACAAAGGTCCACGGTTTTGTTGGCCAACAATCCGATCGTGTGTACGAGGCTTAACTGTGTCACAAAATACAAGTATAAGAGTATATGCTATGCTTATATTAGGCTGAATATCTACTGAAACCCTGTTTCAGCATGGCTCACAGATACACTGAGCAAAATTAGAAAACGCAATACTTTTCTACTGTTTGTCCCTATTTATCATGAGCTGAACTTAAAGATCTATTAACAAATAGATTTTTTCTGGGCCCGTGTCTTTAGGTCCCAGTAACCCCTCCCCCATTCTTAAAGATCTATTAGCATCTTGATAAGCCACACCTGTAAAGTAGATGGATTATCTCGGCAAAGGAGAAGTGCTCACTAACACAGATTTAGACAGATTTGTGAACAATAGTTGAGAGAAACAGGCCTTTTGTGTACATAGAAAAAGTCATAGATCTTTAAGCTCATGATAAATAGGGACAAACACAAAAGTGTTGAGCTTCTAATTTTGCTCAGTGTATAATACACAGTTTATACCAGTTGTGGTCATTTTGAAAATAGAGGGCCTCATTTGTGGCCTCTGGCACTTCCACAGGGCCACACAATAGCAACTGATTTTCATACTACGAAGAATGCTGCACTGAGTTAAGTGGGCCATTCAAAATGGTCCTGTTGTATTTTTTAAAGACATTGAAGAGCAAGTGGGAGTAAGTCCCATCTTTGTCGCCAGTTGCAGTAATAGTAGCTCCCAGCATAGCTGTCAGTGGCCACAGTAATAACCCCCAAAACTGGTGTCAGTGGATGCAATAATAATCCAATGCATTTGTGTCAATGACTGCACACAATGCCCAGCAATGGTGCCAGTGACCGCAATAATAGCCACAAAACGGCATAGTGAATTGACAGTTTCAGGATTGCATGCGATGTTTAGGGAAAATGTGTCTGGACACCTAAATACCGCATGCGATCTGCTTTAGTGAATGGAGCCCATGGTCACTTCAGTAAGACTGTGTCGGTATGCAATAAATAACGGATGGGGTTTGTCCCTAATGCCACTGAACTAAGTCAGGAGAGTCAGTTTAATTACTTCTTGTTAAGATTATGTTAATATTGGAATGTTCACAGCTTGGCCACAGGTCTATTTTATGCTATATCAAAAGCAAAAAGATTTTTTATTCTTTTTCGAAAGGACAAAGAATGGTGTAAACATGTCAGGTTTTTTTTTTGTGTCCCATTGCAGAGATTGCCTCTACCTCCTGTCCAGGAGGCACAAGAGGAAATGAAAGGAAATAGTCATGAAATGCAGAGAAATGTCCTCTTAGAAAGTTGTCACCAAAAAACATTTTGCTTTTATTCGGGTTATGGTGACAAATGAAAAATGATGGATTTCCCATCACTTTCTGTCCAAATGACAATGGTCACCAGGAGACATAGAAAGGATAAAACTCCCTAGCAATCCATACGGGTGCTGCCCCCTCTCTCCATTCACCCCCTCTATGACCAATAGATAGATTCATGCATTGCATGAATCTATCCATGGCCATCGCAGCCACCCCCTATTAAGACGCCCGGCCCCTTTTCGGGCTCCGTGCGCCTGAATTACAGCAGCGGGGGTGTTTTTGAAGCACCCGATTAGAGCCATATGCTCTAATAGGCATCAAAAAAGGTGACTTGCGAGCGCCATGCTTGGTGCTTGCAGATCACCCAGGTGTCTTAGAAAAGCGAATGTATATTTGCTTTCCTAACACTGAACCGCCTCTCTGCCAATCAGGTGCTCGGGTCTGTTACCTGTCACCTGATTGGCTGAAATGACAGGCGCTGTAATTGGATGCCTATCAGGCATCCTATAGCCTATAGGAGAGGATGGGAGGAGAGGACGGGAGAAGACATGGATGACATGGAGGAGAATGTTCATGGAGAAGCCGTCACCGCTGTCACCCGCTGCCCCCCCGAGACAGGGGAAGTGCTGGGCAGACGGCGAGCGGGCAAGGGGGGGTCACAGTGGCAGAATTCAATGGGCACAGTGGCTGCATTTGATGGGCACAGAGGAAGCATTTGATGGGCACAATGGGAGCATTTGATGGGCACAGTGGGAGCATTTGATGGCACAGTGGAAGCATTTGATGGTACAGTGGAAGCATTTGATGGGCACAGTGGGAGCATTTGATGGCACAGTGGCAGCATTTGATGGGCACAGTGGCAGCATTTGATGGGCACAGTGGCAGCGTTTGATGGGCACAGTGGCAGCGTTTGATGGCACAGTGGCATGCGTTTGATGGGCACAGTGGCATGCGTTTGATGGGCACAGTGGATGCGTTTGATGGGCACAGTGGCTGCGTTTGATGGGCACAGTGGTGGCAATTGATGGGCGCAGTGGCTGCGTTTGATGGGCACAGGGGCAGCATTTGATGGGCACAGTGATGGCATTTGATGGGCACAGTGGGTTCAATTGATGGGCACAGTGGCTGCAATTGATGGGCACAGTGGCAGCAATTTATGGGCACTGTGGCAGCAATTTATGGGCACTGTGGCAAAATTTGATGGGCACAGTGGCGGCATTTGATGGGCACAGTGGGTGCGTTTGATGGGTACAGTGAGGCTGCAATTGATGGGTTTTTTTTCAGAATTTTTCAGTTTGTTTGCGCCCCCCCAAAAAATTTGGAGCACCAGCTGCCACTGCTCCCTAGCATGGAAATATACAGCAATACATACTGTATACATACTGTATAGATGTAACCTTTCTCACTCTCCCCTAAAAGTTAAAACTTAAAGTGATACTAAAGTCTCGTTTTTTTTTCTTTAAAAATAACAAACACGTTATACTTACCTGCCCTGTGCAGTGGTTTTGTACAGAGCAGCCCTGATACTTCTCTTCTCGGGTCTCTCACCGGCGCTCCTGGCCCCTCCCTCCTGTTGAGTGCATTAAGATAAAAAAAAACTTCTGCCTTTAGAACCACTTTAAATGAAAAATAGCTAGAATAATGATCCACATGTAGGATGGGTGGGTGTGCTTCCTGAGGACTATACTATGCAACATTGTATGTCTGCTTGATGAGTCAAATTCTAAGAAAGAGGTTTAATCTGACTAGTGGTTGTGAGAAATTTCTTGGTACTGATATTTTGAAATACTAGGATGCCTGTGAGAAAAGGAGCAATAAGTCTACAGTGAGTCTGTTTCGGTAGAACTCTCCTGGTTTTACAATCAGAAAGAAAGCAATGGGGTGCACCGGTGTACTACAGCTGTGTTTGGAAGTCCAAGCTAGTAGGCAAGACTTCCTGTACGCATGTCAAGGCTTTATAGTCAATGTTATAAACAATGTGCCCTTAATTCTCTGAAAAAAGGCTAACAACACAAATATATCACGATGTGCCATTTATGTTTGCACCAGTTTTCAGAATAAGATATTTGCTTACATCACTAAATATAACTGTGACTGGTTAGGAAAATGTTTGTAAAAAAAAAAAAAAATAACATTTGCTTTCACTCATTTCGAAGCATGGCATTAGAGTAGACTTATAGGGCTATGAGTGTGTCCCTACTCTGATTTATTTAGCACAGGGCTTAGTGATTAGCACTTCTGCCTGACAACACTGGGGTTTTTGGTTTGTATCCCAACCACAATATTACCTACATGTAGCTTTCATGTTCTTCCTGTGCCTGCGTGGGTTTCTTCTAGGTACTCTGATTTCCTCCCACACTCCAAAGACATTCTCATAGGTTCACTGGCTCCTGTTTACATTGGCCCTAGTATGTATATGCATAAATGTGTGTTAGGATCCTTAGACTGTAAGCTCCTTGAGGGCAGGGAATGATGTGAATGTGCAATATATACTGTATATATGTCATTCTGTAAATTGTGTGTGTATATAACCTACAATTCTAATAACTGTAATGTAACTAACAGCAAATGCTATTCACAGCATAACATTAAAGCAGATTCCTGCAAAAAGGTTGCTCTCCACCAGTTGGTTGCAAATACGCACATGTGGTATTAATATGTAATATTGTATGATTATCTGACTAGGATGAAATGTTTACTATGATTGTTTTAAGTCTGAACATAGTAGTAAATAAAATGTATATAGAGAACCTTGTATATATATATATATATATATAGCTATATATTTATATATATATATATATATATATATATATATATATATATATATATATATAAAGCTACATCTATATCTATATATAGATATCTAGATATCTATATAGTTATATATATCGATGTAGATATATCGATATCTATATATATCTATATAAATAGATAGATATATGTATATTTTAAAATTTAACAAAAGTAAGGTTATTTTAAACTTCAAACTGCAGATTTTGTTTTTATATTTTTGAGGGCTTTAGTCCAACTTACTGGAAATTATGCATGAAAACAAAAAAAGGAAGACACAGGCAACAGACTGCACAGCCTATGATGTAACATACACAACTATTGAACAATAATTAAAATATCTTGAATAATTATGAAATACTTACCTCAGAACGATGCCCTGAATGGGCGTTGGCAATCCGAGTACACGACATCTTCCACTGGAGTTACTTCCGGGTTCGTGGCTCCGGCGCTCCGATTGGCTGGAGCCGCAATGACGTCACTCCCACGCGTGCGCACGGGAGCCGCCAGTCACGGCACGAGGCCTGAAGAAATGGCACCAGCCGGCCGTTTCTTCAGTGTGCATGCGTCGATGATGTCGGCAGCAGCGCATATACTGAATATCTCCTAAACTGTGCAAGTGTGCAAGATGTGCAAGATATTCACGGTACCTACAGGTAAGCCTGGTTATAATTAATTGCATCCTAGTCTTAGTCCGTAGGGTTCAATATTGAGTTGGCCCATCCTTTGCAGCTATAACAGCTTCAACTCTTCTGGGAAGGCTGTCCACAAGGTTTAGGAGTGTGTTTATGGGAATAAATTAAAGGTGCATTAAACCCAGAAACAAATTTTATTATATGTTAAATGTATTATATTACAGCTAACCAATTCTTAGATGTGGTGGCTGCATTCTTTTTCTTTTTTAGGCTTTTTTTCTTTATTGTTAACTGGTGATCCGGCCTGTAAGTCTGCTATTTTTCAACTTCCTTTAACAAACCAAGCTGTCTAGCAAACATGCCAGTTAGAGGGCTGAGACAAACAATTTAAGCACAGGGGTGCTTACAAAGGTCAGCTTTTATTCATGTAAAACCTTTATTCCAAAAGGAAAAAAAACTGTTGCTGTAACTGCTTAAAACATTTTAGCTGGCGTTCAGATTTAATTTGCAAGTCGAGCCCATCTAAATCTGCTTGTACATCTCACACTACCCTCTCCCCAAATAAAAAAGCGGCTATCCAAAAGGTATCTTCATTGCTCCTTCATCCAGAGAGCAGACGCCCTAAAACACTAAGTGTGTTACTGGCTGGATCTCCAGGTTCAAATAAAGGGAAAAAAGCCTAAAAAAGAAAAACGAATGTAGCTATCACATTTAAGGATTGGTAAGCTGCAATATATAATATCAGTGCACAGTGGAGTAAATAAATGAGGTAAGAAAATCATGTCCCCTGATGAGATACCAGATGAAATGCTTCAGCAGGGGCTAGCTACAGTGTGATGTGATGTGAAAATTTGAATCTTCACATTCTGCCAAGAAATGGAAAAATGCTATCTGAAGCATATTATTATCTCTGCCGTGTTGGAACCTGTGCTATGCCAATTCCAGATTTGGAAGGTTACGAGAAGGAGCACCAGAATCTTAACTTGCAACTTCCTCTACAGCGGCCATCTCAGTTGACAAGGGTGATTGGCAGAGCCTTTAATAATCTGAAGGTCCACCTAAACTGGTGAGTCAGTTTCCACTGGGGAGGTGACAGTGGAGCACGTAACTGTATGAGGATTAACTAAATCAACTCCACAGCTGAAAAAAGAACATGCACATATAAATTCCATACTTCACTAGAAAATCTTAGGACTGTATCAGGATTAGACTAATGCCAACTAATACCCTAAGAACAGGACAACAATGGTGCCCCCTCTGCCCTTCCATTGCTTAACTGACAAAGCATAAAGACTCATAGGGGTTAATTTACCTAAGGCAAACAGGCTGTTCACGTTGCAAAGGATTTTTCCCTTAGATCAATGAATGAGGCAAAACTCTGCTGACTCCCATCATGCAATCGTGTGCAAGCCAAATTCTGTGTTTTTTATTTCATTGCATGTGATTATATATTCTTTATAAAGTTCATTTTCACGGTATTCACTAAGCTAAGGGAAAATTCTCTTGCAAAGTGAAAATTTCTTTGCAAGGTTAACAACCTATTTGCCTTTAGTAAATCAGCCTGAATAAGTACTAATGGTGAAATAAGAGGTTACAAATTCTGGTTTCTTCTAGGCCAGACAACGCAAGTATATTACATTTTTTTGGGGTTTTATACAAAGGAAATAAACAGACACAAGAGAAACATTTGCCTTACACATTGCCCACATGGCTGCACAGTATAATCCACATGCAATGTATAAATAGAGGGCAGAAGAGTTTGAGCTATAACAGAGTACATCCAAATAGCTCATGTAGTGAACAAGCAGAAGACTTGGGCAATCTTAAAACTGGTACAATCCAACAAATAATGCATCCTCGTTAAAGAAAAAAGGGGAAATAGGAAAGGACTACAATCCTTCCATCTATGGTATCAGTCGCCCATGTAAATAATATACCAAGACCAACAGCCAAGGTGGGCACAGCAAAAAAATCTAATATATCTCAGTGGGAATAAGAAAACAAAGAAGAGGGTAGAAAGGGGAAAGTAAAGAGCATGGGGTAACCGACCAAAGACCCTACACTCCCCACACACCAACCAGCATATATTAAGATGGACATTGTGAGTAGCAAAGCCAGGGATCCCAACCTTTTTAAGTTTGGCTTGTTTGCCCTGTAGCATACTAACCAGTTTTTTGTTTAACATGATCCAAGTGAGTTTGCGCTCCATTGCCGATATATCAACCGTAGGGGTCTTCCAAGAAGTGGTTAAAGATATTTTAGCCACCAAAAACATGTAATAAGTAAGAGTTTGCATATGCTTGGAAATATCATTGACAGAGTCATTTAGGGAGAGCTACTTGTGCTTTTTTAGGAATACTGATCATAGTTACTCAATATATTAAAGCATTTACCCTCACTCAAAAGCGTCTAACCTTGGGGCAAGTCCACCAGGTGAGGAATTGTTTCCTCCTGGACACAGCCTTGAAAACATAGTGGTGATACCTCAGGATACATTTTAGATAGCCTGGCTGTTACTAAATAACAACAAGACAGGACCCTGTAGATAGCTTTTATCAACTGGACGTTCACAATGTCCTTATGAATTCTAGAGGTCCAATTATTCTAATCTTTTTCCATAATCTCAATACCTAGATCCTTTCCCAAGGCCAGTCTATACTGTACATTAGTTATTGAGAAGAGTTAACTGTTTATAAAGAAACAATATACCGCAATTGGTGGAGCAAACGTTTTATAATATAAATTGAAGCCATCAGGCCCAGGTGCTTTGGAAGGTTTGGACTGTTTGATGGCCTTCAGAACTTTGGGTGTCGTGATCGCCTTATCCATTATAACTCTATTTGTCTGTTATAGGGAAGGCAGTGATAATTGTGAGAAAAAAATGTCAATAGCTTTCTCCCTGGGATGCTGGGAGGCAGAGTATAGAGTCGAAAAATAAATGTGAAATTCCTTAAGTACTGTTTGGGGATTTTAAGCAAAAGTCCCGTTAGGTTTTCGAATTTTAAGTACTGCTGTTGTTTTTAGACAGAGATTAAATTTAAAGACAGTACAGCATTGATGGATGTCAGACACGGTAGTAGCAAGTGGTGAATAATCAGACCAGGGTCTTGGAGGATCTTGAAAGATGCAAATAAAGGGACTATAAAGGAGAGGGCAAAGATGCAGTTGATTCTAGAATAAGTGGCATGCATATTAGAGTAAAATATGTAGTCACGTTTAGCTCCATTATATTCCCTCCAGATTGCTACATAATTATGATATGGCTATCTAGCTAATCTAGTTCAAACCTTCATAGGATGTTTAAGCAGGGGCCTATTGGACCCATTCTATTGAACTACATTCAAATGTTCCCCAAGTATTACGGTACCTTCAAAAAACAGAGACAGGATTTGAAACAACCTTTTGAAGAAAGGTAATTGTCAGTATTGGGTGTGTAATAAGATAGGAAAGATATCTAAACGCCTTCTATCTCACCTAAAAACAAAATGCATCTATCCTCAGGGTAGATACATTAGGAGAAACAAATAACCACTCCTCCTGTATTGCCTGAGGCATTAGCCAAAAAGAAATGAGGAAATTGAGTATGAAGAAATTTAGGGTTATATGTATCAGTAAAGTGGGTTTCCCATAATAGGACAATGTCTTCTCCTAATGAATAAGAATAATGAAATGGCTTATTGCATTCGATCAGGGAGTTCAGTCCCTGCATATTGTGGGAAACAATTTTTATGGGCCTTAAAGTCTGTGTGGTAAACATAGTGGCATAAAAGAAAGGATAACCTTACCAATTCGGGTTGGCTGACAGAGGGTGTTTGGGTCTGCTGGTTCGATGTGGAGAGGCAGGGCTCAGTTAGGCAAAGATGGGGGGGGGGGGGACAAGAACAGAAAATTACCTCCAAATAAGGCCATAAGGAGAAAATGATTAAAGATGCCAGTGCAACGAAAACATAAATATCATCAAACAACCAGCAAGGTATGCAACTGTAAAACATTAGTAAACATAAAAATTAACAAAGCAGTCCCTAAATGTGAGTACTCTAAGCCTAGGTTCATCCTCACAACAACAGGTGAGGCAGTAGTCAGGGTGGGATGCAGAACATACATGGATGGCCTGCGCTGAATATAATCAAGCCATAAGACATTACAGCTGATGTGTATTGAATTAGCAATAACTGTTAAAATTGAAAAAAGAAAGAAGAAGGGAAAGGCAAAAAAGTTTTCCCCATACAATCGATAAGATATGCCATCTTCAATTCATTGATCAGAGATGCAGTGATATTTGAGTATAGAGGACCCTCGAAAAATAATATAATAATAACTAGACACAAAACCCTCAAAGAATAAATAGTTCTTAGGCTGGGCAGGCTTGGAACTTGGAACGTCTTCTTGTGTTATGCCAAACTGGAGAAAGTGGTAGGTGTTTTGTCTGGGGCCCTAGACGACTGCTGCCTCAGAGACGAAGAAGGTGACATAGCAATCAAGCTTAGCTGTTTCATTAAGGCTTCCCCCTCCATGTATGTAGAGAAGAAGTATGTTTTACCATGGTATGTAAAGATTGTCAGCACAATGGGTGGAAGCAGCAGCCACCATATTCTCTGCTGTGGATGCTGGTGTCGCTGTCTCTGGAGGGTTTTGGTGACTGCTTGGGTTTGCCCTTGGCCATCAGCAGGGTGAGCAGGTATTGAGGGTTCTCTGTGTGATGGCAGGAAGCTGTTGAGTCTTCTATGACTGCTGAATTCAGTGGTAATTGGCCATCACACTGTCAAACTAAGGGATTAAGCCAGGACTAAAGAGCAGCACACAACATCAGTAAAGCCAAGTATACTGTAACTGCAAATTTATAAAATGTTATTACATGGACAACAAAGTTGAGTGTTTTACTAAAGGAGTTAAGGGCATGATGGCCAGGAAAAGCTCTGTGGTGCCCCCCTTCCTTTGGTGCTGTAAGCACATGCCTTTTTGCTTCATGGTTAAACATGGGCTGAGCTGTATGCATGAGACTTTTGTTGACTATTGCTCGGATGGATTAATGACCTTGACTTCACTGCCCTGGATTTAATTTGAACATTATGCAACTGACTTACAGAAAGCTGTCTAAATTCATATGCAGAGAGCAGAATTTAACTCCTTGGCGTCAGGGCCTCCCAGCCCTTTAAGGGGTTTCAGATGCCGGGAGGCGGACGGGGTTCAAGTGACATGCCGTGAATGGCTGCCACAGCAGTCACATGGTTGGAAAGCTCCTGATCATCAGTAGCTATAAGTTCTTGCTGTTATTCAAGGATAATTCAAAGTTTTATGGTATGCAATAGTGTACAACAGTGAATGGTTTAATTCAAGGCTGACACCGCCAGCTCAGAATTCTATAGCTATATAGGGACAGTACTTTCCTTCAAGATTCCTATCAGTAATAAAAGCTGCATCACTGATTCATTCAATTGAATGGAGTTGCACAACAATCATCCCATAACCTCAATTAGCTGCAGTTGTGGCGCGGTTGTCTGGTAATTAGGGGGTTAAAATAGACAGTGAGGAGGCAATACAACTCCTCCCTTACCACCTATTTATTGCTGTCTATAGAGCAATCCGAACGTGGCTCACGCTTCAGAGAGCAAAGCAGGGCTAAACAAGGCCATAAAACACCTTAAAGTGACACTATCAGTCACTTAAAAAATTAAAAGGCCAGTTCTTTGCAATAGAAGAGCTGTTATACTACTGTACTGGCATGTAGTGACATGGGGGTCATAAGATGGTCCACATTGCCAAACAGAGAGCACAGAAAAGAAGTATCAACTGCTGAAGAATTAAAGTGATTGTAAAGGTTTTTTTTTTTTTTTTTTTTAAATAACAAACATGTTATACTTACCTGCTCTGTGCAAGGGTTTTTCACAGAGTGGCCCTGATCCTCCTTTTCTGGGGTCCCCCGGTGGCGCTCCTGGCTCCCGCTGCTATCAATCTATCCAATAAGGACCCAAGGCAGCAGCTAGAGCTGCTGGGCTCATGCTTGTCGCTGGAACTCTTGGGTTCAGGTAAAAAAAATGGGGGGCTCTGGGGGGCAGCTGCAGCACAGAAGGTTTTTCAACTTAGTGCATACACTGCATTAAGGTGAAATACCTTGAAACTTTACAACTCCTTTAAAGAATTTGATGGAGGCTGCTGCACATGAATGGAACTAAGCTAGAGACATATGAAACGTGCATAGCTAGAAAGGTAAACATAACAGCTCTTCTATTGCACTCTACCAGCCTCTCAATTGTGATAAACAGACAAACTTTTGTCCCATTTTTTATGAAACATTTTCAAAAAACTTTCTTTGCTCACCTCTACTTGTCTTAAATGGCACAATCCTGTCATTGCTATGACAATAGTCCTTCAGTGCACTCTTGCCTAAGCTAAAATGTATCTTCTATGGAAAGTGGTGTACTAGGATCTATATGGAAGGGGGATTTGATTGGGTTAGATTCCTCAACTTGCAAATCAAATGTTCTTGATTGCAGCAGATGGGGTTTTCCTCCGTCTGCATTGACACCCGCTATCCCATAGGGATTGCAGCAGATGGGAGAGTAACACTAAAGGCTCTTTCACACGGGGCGGATCAGTGCAGATCCGCCCCGTGGATATCCGCTTGCTCAGCGGGGATCGCCGGAGCGATCTCTGCTGAGCAGGAAGATGACAGGTCCGTCTCTGCACTCTGTGCAGGGACGGACCTGTCACAGCGCCGCTCTCCCCTATGGGGGATTGGGTGACGACGGACCGTAGAGTCCGTCGTCATCTGATCCGCTCTGCAGACGGATGAAAAAATAGGGTTTTTCTCCGTCTGCAGAAACGGACCATAGCGGGCACGGACGAGATCGAGTGTCAGCGGATGCTCATTCGCTGACACCCGCTATCCCATAGGGATACATGTATGTCCGTTTTTCATCCGAAAACAGATGGATGAAAAACGGACATACGGACCATCCGTGTGAAAGAGCCCTAAAGCCCCATACACACTAACAGATTTTCTGCTGATTTTTGTCTTCAGATTTACCAAAACCATGTAGTGCAAGGGCCTGCCTGATTGCATACAAATTGAAACTCCTAAGGTTTGACCTCATATTATATGGTTTTGGTAAGTCCGAAGACAAAAATCTGCAGAAAATCTCATAGTGTGTATGGGGCTTACCAGTTATTCCTGGAAAAAAATCTTTTTGCCTATAATCTCTCCTTGAGGTTTTTGGGGCCACAGACATAACTATGTAACTATAAAGAAAGCTTTCAACAAGACTCCCTACAATAAACATTTCAGGCTACAGCTAGGCTTGAACAAGTAACTGAAAGGAACCATTTCACTGCCCCAAGTGTGGTGAAGAACCAAGAAAGCCAAATAAGGATGCTCTTGGGACAGTTACATTTTCCTTAAGTTCAATTGATAAAGTTGGAATGATGCAGGGTTTAGCAGCTGCGAGGTTGCTCTAGGACATGTTGTTCTTATGTTGGTCACACTTTCACACTTGCACAGAAGGAAATGTTCAGCGTCTTCAATGAAATATGGAACAAGAATATGCTGAGTTCCAGGCACAAAATGCCAACTGTGCTGAGACAGGTTTTAAGTTTCAGGCTGCAGTTCACAAATTATACAGCACACACAAAGTTTGCCAGCTGGAATATGTACTGAAAGCAATTCTCACCACAGTTAAATCCACTTGCTTATACACAGTGTGAAGCCAATGTAAAACAGACGATTTAACCATGTAGAAATTATTAAAGGACAAGTGCAATCTTAGTATAAAGTACACTACTCAATCCTCCCAAGCCCTCCTAACATAAACCAACCTAGAATCCCTGACCCGGCTACATACTTGCCTGTGAATGACAGCCTTGGCCTCCTCTGCGGTTTACCTGCTATGGCCCAAAATCTTCTTCAATTCTGGCTGTGTCTGCGCTGTGATCCCTCATACACTTACATAGAGTCATATCCAGAGAATGGTCTTGTGGTTTCTAAAGTTTCTTGAAATAGAATATAATGTATCTTGAAACCAAGGTGTTGAGATCCTTAGGAGCCCCAAGTCTGGACATCATCCATAGTCGATATTAGGGATGCAATAGGAGGCTGCCACATGTTAGCTTAGCACGGGAAGTAGGATTTCATTTTAGATCTGCTTTAGCAAAAGACATTGCAAGACTCTGTGGCTAAGCAGGATCATGATTTTATTTTTTTTTGTAGGAAACGGATGACCCTCATACAAGGTTGTTGGATAGAATTCCCATAGTTCTAGTTGTGCCGTACCTTACAGTGGTCGAATTAAGTAGCCCGAGACAGCTGCATGCCAGATGGAGTAAGTTGCTTTGTAAAATTTAGTTGCAGTGGTTCTGGACACATGGTTGGCCATATAAAATGATCATTTGATAACATGTAAATAGCTTCTGTTTTTTTTGTTTTGTTTTTTTTGTATTTTAGACAATACTGTACTGAGCAAGAGAACATAATCTTTGAATAATTTCCATTTTACAGAAGTTAAACACCAGTATCTGTGCAAACACAGATACACAAATACTGAATAATCATCTACTTATAGAAAACAAAGAAATATTTGCATCAAAAGATTAAGCATTTGTCTAAAATATTATTTTCTGTTCTGGCTGTGCTAAAATTCAATACATCAACCACCCCTACATTTTCCAACAGTGTATTGTATTTATTTTACCATGTATAATCATCGGCCGTTTCAGGGCCAA
This sequence comes from Lithobates sylvaticus, assembly GCA_028564925.1. Classification (NCBI taxonomy): domain Eukaryota; kingdom Metazoa; phylum Chordata; class Amphibia; order Anura; family Ranidae; genus Lithobates; species Lithobates sylvaticus. Next base: position 113,842,939 of record CM053028.1, read on the forward strand.
ATTGAACCATAAAACATGACTGTGTAATTCCTTGTGGTGACAGCAAAAAGATTAAGGAAGATGACCTCACATATATTATCACCTTGGCTGGAAGTAAACACAATAAAAGTGTTCCTTTACAGTTTTGCTTATAAGAGATTTTTTCTTGAGAAATTTGTGAGCTTTGCATTTGAACTTAAGGCCCGAGGTGACATTTTACACTCTAGCTTAAAACAGTAGAGTGTCAAAAGATTACTTGTAACACCAAACAGCTTGCTTTGGAATTTGGAATGAAAATGAGATGAGCCAAGGATAGGATGTATCATTTATGGAAATTTCCAGAGCCTAATTAACTCTTCCGCAGCCAGACCCAATTCCATTTAGTAATAAATTAGCCTAAAATCTTTTTTTTTTTTTTACTAATACTGCATAGCAGCAATAATTGATTAAGCATGTAATTCCACAGCACATTCACTTTAATATCACCACACCAAACATATAGAATGAGAACTTACATTTATTACCTATAAATTACCAACGTACTTTATTACCTATCCCATGGGTCAAATTACCTCCCTCCAAGTTGAAATCATCTAAATCTTGGTACCTGTTAAGTTCATGGCTGTTTTCACAACTATTTGACACAAATTTGCTAGAAAACTGCAGTCTGATCACTGGGAAGAGGAATAACTAAGGAAATTATCCCTCCTGCCTGCCGCAGACTAAAGTCATCATCTCCAATTAAGCAAAGTCACTTTATTAAGGCTTCATGTACACTAGCAGCTCCTGGCAGCTTCTAAACTAGAGTTTAGGAGCTTTAGGCATTTTTTTGCCACAGCTCCTAAATGCAACTCCATAAATGCCTATGTGTCCATGTACACATAGGCTTTTAGCAGAGTTTAGGAGCTGCAAAACATGGCAAAAACGCAAAATGCGATTTGCGATTTCCCATAGAAACGTCAAAATGTTCCTATCCTGAACATGATTCTTTAGTGTTCAGGAGAGGGAGGTTGAACTTAACCTAAACACGGAAGGACTACGCGGTACAATATATATACAATTAATATCATATAAATTTATGTTATGTCACGTCAGAAATGTATTCATGCAGACTTAGAAAGTTACTTAAGGGTCCACTCTAATGAAAATTCCAACCAATTATTGGGATTGATTTACTAAACCTGGAGAGTGCAAAATGTGGTGCAGCTGTGCATGGCAGCCAATCAGATTCTAACTTCAGCTTGTTCAATTAAGTTTTGACTTAAAAAAAAAAAAAAAAAAACTGGAAGCTGATTAGTTTCTATGCGGAGCTGGACCAGATGTTGCTCTCTCAAGTTTTAATAAATCAACCCCATTGAGTTACTAAAGCTATTCGCAAAGACATGAAGATTTACCTTAATCTGAGTTTTGTGTAATGCACTACATTGGAAATCCAGACAGTATGGGGTTGATTTAATAAAACTGGAGAGTGCAAAATCTGGTGCAGCTGTGCATGGTAGCCATTTAGGCTTCTAACTTCAGCTTGTTTAAGCTTTGACAAAAATAAAAAATAAAACAACCTGGAAGCTGATTTGTTACTACACATAGCTGCACTAGATTTTGTAGTCCCCAGTTTTAGTAAATCAATGCAATAATAAATATTGAAAATTAGCCAATTCCCAAACAACCTTACACAACTTCTCGCACAACTTTGCACCATTAACTATTTTTACACTCATCTTTGTCCCATTTGGAAGTGTCCCACCCCACCAACAATACAGCACTGGTTTCAACACATGGAGGATATCAAACTAATGGAATACCTTACCAGGTCCCTCAAAGGAACTGACACAAAATTCCAAAACACTTGGTTTTACTGGATACATTACTTTTTCACAGGGGATTACAAACAATTCCTCACTAACCCCTCCCAGGCTCTCCTCACATCAAGCAACCCTAAATCACCCTTCCACCTAATTTCTCAACCTCTTCACTCCTCTGCCCCCCTCTCCCCCTCTTTTCCCATCGTTCCCTGACCTATGCCCCTCTGTCTCTCATACTCTTTCCCCCCAACCCCACCCCCTGTTTAGTGTACTCTTTCCCCCTACCTCTATTTATACTTCCCAACCCCCCCCCCCCCCTGCTAAATCGTATTACCTAACTCGTCATACCAATAGAACTACCACCATCTCCAAATCTCTAATATCCCACCCTTCCCCTCAACGGCAGTAGTCTCTTACTCCAGTTCTACCACACTTTATTATAGTTAAAGTAAGTGGTACACACGACCCTTATTATGCTAAATTTGATTATTGTCTATATTTAAACAGGCAGATGTAACAACTTAGAATTTGAACAGACAACTTGGGCCTGAATATCTGAGGTGATCCTATGATAATCTGATAATTAGTACACAGCTCTTGAGAATCGTTGATGACAGTTCATGTAAAATTATCAGAAGGGACAAACACTAACATATTTCTCCTATGATGCCAGAACGAATGATTTTAATTTAATCAGTACAGTATTCATCTAAAAAAAAAAAAAAAATCGGAAGACCAAGATACGCAGGCTCGGAAACAAAAATACAATACACACATTAGATAATTTCCAAAGTTTTATTCTGTCGTACGTTAATTTCCATACCTTTAGTAACCTCTTAATTTTCTAAATGAGACTGGCATGCAAAAAAAAACAGACAATCATCCCTCCAATATTCTCATTGTGTATAGGAGGCTTAACACCTCACTGAATGAATCTCTGACAGGACCCTGTAGGCTTGCAGCTGCAAAAAGGCTTTCTTTATTGTTCATTAAGGGACATAGTATCAGTAGAAATTCATAGACAATAGGGTAATCCAAATACAGTCCAACTGAGGGGAGGGCAACAGCAACAAAACACTAACAAGCCCATGTAAAAATATAAGTAAAAACTAGGGGCAGCCTGCAGCTCAAGAGCTGCCTGAAGGCAACACCCTCAACCTTGTATTTTCCCACCTCTGCACTCCCTGCAACCTCTCTAACACCCCTTTTCCTCTCTTCGTTCACAACCTTATCAGTTTCAAACTCTCCTTGTCCCCAACCTCCTATGCCTCCAACCAGCAAAGAGTTACCCGTAGACCCCTTCACCACCTCAACCCTTCTATTCTTCATTCTGCTACTGACTGCCTTTATGACAAAATCGCACCCCTGTTCTGCCAAGACCTGACCACTTCTGTCTACAACAATTTGCTCTCATCCTCCCTGGACACACTTGTTTCCCTCTCTGCACGCAGAACCAGGCCTCGCCTGCTACAACCCTGGCAAACAGACAACACTAGAAGTCTCCAGAGAAACAGTCGTACACTTGAACTAGTGTGTTGTAAATGAAATTTCTGCAAGACTTTACCCTCTACAAATCTGCCCTTCTCAAATACAACTCCTGCCTCTTGCCAAACAAACCTACTAAACCTATTACACCACTCTCATCAAAATCCTCTCACCCAATTCTCGTCAACTCTTTTCTACTCTTAATTTCCTACTTCAACCCCCCACTACCTCCACCCACTAACTTACTTACTGCCCAGGAGGTTGTCAATCATTTCAAAAACAAGATCAATACAATTCAAGGTGGAATCTCCAGTGTCTTGCTTTCTCCTCCAACTGACACACACCAGGTCCAACATCACGCCTCAGAATTATTACTGTATTCTAGCCATTGGAATACATTTACATTCTTACACACGTATTTTTGCACAGAAATTATGCTTGTAAACTCTTCTACAAATGCAGCTTTGGAGTGTTTTTTTTTTTATTCCTCTAAACCCTGTTTTTAAAATACTGCTCTGAATGCTTGGCCAATAGACCAACACAGAACTGAGTTTAGAAGCATAAAAAAAGTCCACGTGTGCCTGTAAAAGCAGCATTTTTTATGCCCATGAGCATGAGGCCTAATTGCTGTTTTACTATATAAAATTGAGCTCTGATTTCAGTGCCTTGAGAGATTATGACTGCTTCAATACCTTTCTTCTATGCATCCACTGAACATGAATAGGTTAATAGGAGGGGGATGCAGAAATGCAGGGTGATTTGAATAAACAGAAACATAATTCCTAATTTTAAAGAATATGCAATTCTAACATATTAGAAGAAAAGAGTAATGCCTTCACCAGAGACAAAAATGAAACTATCAAGCTCTGCCAGTAAATGCTGTAATATTAAGAGTAATACTGATCCTGGTGTGTGGGTGTGGGTGTTATTCAAAATCATTGATTCAGGTGGAGTGTGCATATCTCACAGATTTAAAAAAAAACTCTCTTGATGATCATTACTAGAAAACATTCATTCCGATGAGTCATTTTATTTGTCTTAAAAGTCTAGATAACAGGTGCTCAAGATTTTATATGCTTTGGCCAAGTCTGTTTTCTGGGAAACCCTTTATCATCAGTTTGTGCAAAGTAGGGACCTCTAAAACTGTGTTTCTTAGTAAATCCTATTGAATAAATTTAAACTATAACTCTTTGCCCCAAAATTGAATGGGGGTGCCTATTAGGGTCCTGACACTAAGCTTGTGCACCTTCTGCTGCTGTCAATCAAAGCCAGTGACAAGGGAGCGGGGGGCAGGGCCGAGCCCAGCTGTCTGTGTCAATAGGCTCAGGCAAGTATAGACATATTTATATATTTTTTTTTTTTTCAATAATTTTTATTGTTTGTTTTTTTAAATTGTACCTTTACAATCGCTTTAAAATAGAACTATAGGCAAAACTTTTTTTTTTAATTTTGGATAGAGTAAGGGAGGGTTATATCCCCTGTCAGTTTTTTTGCCATCCATGTTCCATTGGGGAGATTTACTATGCCTTCCTGTCCTGTAGCCAAAACGGGATGCGAGAGGAAATCCCTGCAAATTAAGTGAATTCTTTGGTATAAGCCCCCCCCAGAACTAGTGTCCGAATTGAAGGATTTCACCTCTATAACTTTTCTGGGGACAGCCCAAAATTTGGGATTTTCTTTTACTTTCACTTTCAATAAAAATGGTAAACTAGGCCAAATAGAGAGGGTGAATCTCTCTAATGGGAGCAGAGCATACTCACCAACTGTCCCGAATTTCCCAGGACATTCCCGGGATTTAGACCCTTTTCCCGGACTTAGCGATTCCCAGGAAATGTCCCGGGAAATTCTTCTATTGTAATTTTTGCTGCCGCTATAGGTCCACGGCCGGTGGAGACAATGTCTCCACCGGCCGCCATTTTGCTGAAGACTAGAACAAAAGGCCCAGTTGGCTGACAATAGAAATTGAGCTGCGGCACTACGCACCTCCCGCCCGCTGACAGTCTGTCTGTAAACTAATGTGGGAAGGGGCGGGGTGGATGGCGCCACAGCTCAATTTCTATTGGCAGCTTATTTTGTTCCACTGACTGCCTGTGCGATCTGTTTTTCTGTAATGGCAGCGGAGAGAGTCTCCGCTTCTGGGGGACACCTAATGAGAGGGGGGCTCCACTGGGGGACACCTGATGAGAGGGGGCTTCACTGGGGGACACCTGATGAGAGGGGGGCTTCACTGGGGGACACCTGATGAGAGGGGGGCTCCACTGGGAGACACCTGATGAGAGGGGGGACACCTGATGTATGGAGGGACTCCGCTGGGAATGCCTGGTGTAAGGAGGGACTCCGCTGGGAATGCCTAATGTAAGGAGGGACTCTACTGGGGGACATCTGATGTAAAGGGGGACTCTACTGGGGACATCTGATGTAAAGAGGGACTCTACTGGGGACATCTGATGTAAAGAGGGACTCTACTGGGGACATCTGATGTAAAGAGGGACTCTGCTGGGATTGCCTCGTGTCAGGAGGGACTCTGCTGGGATTGCCTCGTGTCAGGAGGGACTCTGCTGGGATTGCCTCGTGTCAGGAGGGACTCTGCTGGGATTGCCTCGTGTCAGGAGGGACTCTGCTGGGATTGCCTCGTGTCAGGAGGGACTCTGCTGGGATTGCCTCGTGTCAGGAGGGACTCTGCTGGGATTGCCTCGTGTCAGGAGGGACTCTGCTGGGATTGCCTCGTGTCAGGAGGGACTCTGCTGGGATTGCCTCGTGTCAGGAGGGACTCTGCTGGGATTGCCTCGTGTCAGGAGGGACTCTGCTGGGATTGCCTCGTGTCAGGAGGGACTCTGCTGGGATTGCCTCGTGTCAGGAGGGACTCTGCTGGGATTGCCTCGTGTCAGGAGGGACTCTGCTGGGATTGCCTCGTGTCAGGAGGGACTCTGCTGGGATTGCCTCGTGTAAGGAGGGACTCTACTGGGATTGCCTCGTGTAAAGAGGGACTCCGCTGAGGACATCTGATGTAAGGGGGACTCTGCTGGGAATGCCTGATGTAAGGAGGGACTCTACTGGGGATACCTGGTGTAAGAGGGACTCCGCTGGGATTGCCTGATGTAAAGAGGGACTCTACTGGGGGTACCTGGTTTAAGAGGAACTCTGCTGGGAGTGTCTAGTGTATGGAGGGACTCTGCTGGGGACACCTGATGGCAACTGGTGGCAGGCGACGTGGCAAGTGATACACTCAGGGCTTCCACTGATTCTACATTATGGTGAGTTGAACTATTTAATTTTATATTACAATGTAATAATAGAAATAATGCACTTCAATCATCCTGTCACCATAACAAACATGTGTCGGCATGATTGAAGCGCCAACATCAAGTGTTTGGAGTATCTTTATCTGCTGCTTGTTAAACTTTCTGAAATACACATATTTCTATTGTTGTGTAGGATCTGGGCCTGTTGTCCCTCCATCCCTCTTTCTTTCTTTTTTCTTTTGCTCTCTTTCTCCCTTTGTTTCTCCCCTCCATCCCTCGTTCATCTCAGATTCTAACCACACGCCCTTTGAGTCACGCCCCTTTAAACCATGCCCAATATTTAGCCTAAACCACGCCGATTTTTCACAAACCGCATCCCCCACTATGACGCACCTACAGACGAATGCCCCGTCCCCTAATTATAATAAAACCCCGGCCACAGACAAAAAAGTGACCCTAAATTTTTTTTTTACAATGTTACCAACTATGGCAGAGACAACAGTGAAAACCTAAAAGGTGTTTTAATCCCTCTCCACTCTATTAAAAAGTAAAAACAAAAAAAAAAGTTTTGCCTTTAGTTATACATTAACTATTAGAAATGGAACATCTATTTAGAAAAAGTATATTGCTATATTCTGTGACATGTCAGGTTTTTATTATGTAGACTTAGTGAAGAAGTTAATGGCAGCAGTGATTTTCACTGTCTTTTGGGTGCATTTTTTTTCCAATGAATGCAAAGCTCTGCCCCTCCTCTCCACCTTGTCCAATCTGAGAACACTGTGCATTTAGAAAAAAAAATGCAAGGCATTCCCTAAATTGTGCCCATGCCAAGCAAGCAACCCACGTGTTCACTATGCAGTAGGACAGCCTCTTGCATTTGAGGGGGAAGACGGTGAGAATTACTGTAGTCGTTATTACACTGATTCTCCACTTCCACAGGGATTGTCCAGGTATGGCAGATGCAAACATACATTTGTACTCGGAGTCTCTAGTAGACCGTATTAGGAAAGATATGAGGGGAAACGGGAAAAGTGACCTGGGGTGTGCCGTAGTCACGTGGTCAGTATGCCTAAAGGGAACAAAAAAAATAAAGACAGTAGGATGAGCTAGCAAAAAAAAATAAATGATTGAAAGTAATCTATGTAACATTAAACTGCCAAATGCATGAAAGCTCGTGACATCTCAACATGTGGATCGGGGATATATCTGGAGAAGCATGCTGAAATCTACCTACCTTACTTCTTGATCACGTGAACAGGGACCCCTTGGCAAAAGCAACGGAAGCCGCACCTATCCTGAAAGAATGGCTGGAATAAGCTTTGGGGTCCAAACCTAGGTTTGACAGCAAGGTGCGTCAACGTTTCATGAACTGTGCTGAGGAGAGGGGAACACCAGGGAGTAAGATTCCTGGAAATTCATGGAATTGAAAGGAACAGCCAAATCAGTCTATGTACAAAAGACATGATGAGTACAGACCTGGATCTGCCTTAACAAATTCTGAGATAGCCTGATTGTCCGTGGAAAAAACAACCGTTTAACCCATGGGTGCCCAACCGGTGGCCCGCGGCGCCATCCGAGGTGGCCCGCCACGTCTTGCTCCGAGATGGCGGGTCGGCAAGCCCTGATAGCGCCGGCTCCTTCACAGGCGGAGTGATATCAAATGTACTCCGCCTGTGACAGGAAGCATCGGCTCTGCTGTCTACTGCAGCCGCATGATGCTTCCTGAGAATGAGATCACAGACTACAGCCAGCAGTGCCAGAGCCAGCAGTGCCAGTACCAGTACCCACCAGCAGTACCAGGTACCAGTACCAACCAGCAGTACCAGGTACCAGTACCCACCAGCAGTACCCACCAGCAGTACCCGCCACCAGTACCCACCACCAGTACCCACCAGCAGTACCCGCCAGCAGTATCAGTACCCACCAGCAGTACCAGTGCACCAGTACCCACCAGCAGTATCAGTACCCACCAGCAGTACCCGCCACCAGTACCAGTACCCACCAGCAGTACTAGCCACCAGTACCAGTACCCGCCACCAGTACCAGTACCCACCAGCAGTATCAGTACCCACCAGCAGTATCAGTACCCGCTAGCAGTATCAGTACCCGCCAGCAGTACCAGTACCAGCCAGCAGTACCCGCCACCAGTACCCACCAGCAGTACAAGCCACCAGTACCAGTCACCAGTACCCACCAGCAGTACCAGTACCAGTCACCAGTACCCACCAGCAGTATCAGTACCCACCATAAGTACCCGCCACCAGTACCAGTACCCACCAGCAGTACTAGCCACCAGTACCAGTACCCGCCACCAGTACCAGTACCCGCCACCAGTACCAGTACCCACCAGCAGTATCAGTACCAGCCAGCAGTACCAGTACCAGCCAGCAGTACCCGCCACCAGTACCAGTACCCACCAGCAGTATCAGTACCCGCCAGCAGTATCAGTACCCGCCAGCAGTACCAGCCAGCAGTACCAGTACCCACCAACAGTACAAGCCACCAGAACCAGTACCCGCCACCAGTACCAGTACCCGCCACCAGTACCAGTACCCACCAGCAGTACCAGTCACCAGTACCAGCCAGCAGTACCAGTACCAGTACCCACCAGCCAGCAGTACCAGTACCAGCCACCAGTACCAGCCACAGCCAGCAGTACCAGTACCCGCCAGCAGTACCAGTACCAGCCCAGCCAGCGGTATCTGCCAGCATTAGCAGCAGGCAGTACTCAACAGCGGTATCAGCCAGCAGTACCAGCCAGCAGTACCAGCCAGCAGTACCATTACCAGCCAGCAGCACCAGTACCCACCAGCACACGCCAGCAGTACCAGTACCAACCAGCAGTACTAGCCAGCGGTATCTGCCAGCATTAGCAGCAGGCAGTACTCAACAGCGGTATCAGCCAGCAGTACAAGTACCAGTACCCACCAGCAGTACCAGCCAGCAGTACCATTACCAGCCAGCAGCACCAGTACCCACCAGCAGCACCAGTACCCACCAGCACAGCCAGCAGTACCAGCCAGCAGTACCAGCCAGCGGTATCTGCCACAAATTCTGAGATAGCCTGATTGTCCGAGAAAAAACAACCGTTTACCAGCAGTACCAGTACCAGCCAGCAGTACCAGCCAGCAGTACCAGTACCAGACAGTTGTGGGGAAAATCTAGAACAAAGCTGATGTCTCTCCAAACCCTGGAATAGCCAAGATATCATCAGCCCTGGCCATGGCCAGCAACCAGCTGCAGGAATCCTAAGGAAGAAGTGAAGATTGAGGTCAGTTGAGATGCAGGTAAACCGCTGTGCTTCAGTGTGAAAGGGGCCTCAGTCCCCTTTCACACGATCGGTCCGATGGGGTCTGCCTGTCTGTTTTTCAGGCTGACCCAATCGGACCCTCCATTCACCTCCTATAGAGCGGCAGATGTAAACGGACTCGTGTCTGCTTACACCCGCTTATCTGCAATCCGATCTGCTTAAAAATACAGAAGGGGATTTGTCCCCTTCTGTTTGGGCAGATCAGAGGGCCCTTAGGGTAGAGCGGGCTGCATCTGTGTCTGCTCTACATATGCAGAGTGGACACAGACCTGCCATCCGCCCGCTACGGTCATTGTGGCCCGCGAGCGGTTACCAAGTCGCTAAAGTGGCCCTCGCTCCTCAAAAGGTTGGGCACCCCTGGTTTAACCTGTCCAAAAGCGACCCCATGCCTGCACTGCGGACGTTGTGGGGAAAATCTCAAACAAAGCTGACGTCTCTCCAAACCCTGGAATAGCCAAGATATCATCTGGCCATGGCCCAACTAGCCAGCGAGTGACAAAAAATTGCCACATAGTCTTTGGTAGCTGCTGCATCGTTCTAGACTTGAGGAGACTCTGCAGGGACGAACATGGCGATTCCATTCCAATGTTAAATTAAACTCGTCCCACATGCGCAAATCGGATAGAGCCGCAGAATCTAACTTGACCCGAGAGTCAGTGTCAGGGGCTGAAGGTAACAAGGTCAACAAACGGGAAATGAACGAGCTACCCTGGGGAATGATCCTCATGGAAATAAATTTAGCATGCCTGACAGTGACTGCAATTCTACCCTGGAACTGGAACAGGCTTGGGAGATGGTGAACGCATGTATCGAGGATCTGATCCTCTCTAATTTGTCTGCAGGCAGGCTGGCCTGCATAGCCTGAGTATCCAGCGTGATCCCCAGGAATGCAAGTGCAGTCACCGGGCCTTTCATTTACCTTGCTGCCAGTAGGAAGTTGAGAGCAGATAAAACTGATGTCATGCGGGGACCTGTTTGGAACTTTCGATGAGGTCCAGATAGTTGATGACTTCTTGATTGCGTTCTATATGGGTGAGTATCCAACTGAGAGCCTGCGCAAAAGTTTTAAACAGCCAAGGGCTGCTTCTGGACCCAAAGGTAAGTTTATTAGAAAAATACAGACCCCCTCCACTTTATCCCATGCCACTGCCATTGTGACGGCAGAAGTTTGAAAGCATCCGCTATGTCAGCCGAATGAACTGGGGCATTGAGTAAACTCTGGAATGCCCTGGACGTACCTGGTAGAACGCCGGGGTAATAGAAGGAGCACTTGTACTTTACCTAAAGTCAAAAAGGTACAGGGCATGGTACCAAGGGGGTCCCAGAACCTGCTGATGTCCCTAGAACGGTAGGAGCCTCTGGGGCCAGACTCAGATTATTTTCCAAAACCTCAACCCTGGCCCGCAACTCCTGACAGGAGGTTGCCAGTGACCTCAGGGTGGCGTGAATCTGTGAAAGGGACAAGGCAACAGACCTTAGGGTAACCTGCTCAGTATTAGAGCCTGAATAATAATCTGAATAGCCCCGCTTTGCAAGCCAAAGCCGGGTATGAAATACCCCTGTGTCGCAGTTTGTGATCCCTGATGATACGTAGAGACAGTAACTATGTAAAAAAAGGGCCATACCATAACTTTCCAACGCTACCATTTGTAACAACGCATGGATTATTGAAATCAGGTTTGAAAAAGAAATCATCGTAACTGAACCATGCCTGACTTGTGGAGTATAGGAACACAGGGAATGACTGGAGGAGGTCCGGATAATACATGCACTATGTGACCCCTGCCAAGCCATGATGTGGGGTGTCTAGGTGAAACAGGAAGGTACCTGCACCTGAGATAGACTGATGGTGCATTTTTTTTCCTGCCCTGGTCATGGAGAAATTGGTAGTATGGCGTGAGCGAGCTACGGGTGGAGGTGGTACGAAAATCATCCTGCATAGGTGACCCCATAAGCCAAAATCAACATACAAAGCTGACCACTCAAAACAAACATGTATGGATTGTTGAAGACAGGCTTTAAAAAATAATAAAAACAAAACCACCATCAAAACTGACCCATAACATTGTTTGTGGAGTGGTGGTCATGCTGAGATCTCTGTGTGTGGATGGTCCGGATTGTAACGTGTGCTAAGTGACACCTGTGAGCCCAGCTGGTGAGGGGTGTTCAGGAGCTGGAGCGGCAGGTGCCCTGGACTCAGGTTTGAGTGGCAGAAAAAAGTCACTGTATAACCTTGAGGTTATACAGTTAAATTTTTGGGGGGCGCAAACACACAGCCTCACTGTGCCATCAAACGCTGCTACTGTGCCTTGAGGCTTACAGCTATAGCTTTGCCACTGTATAGGCCATGCCCGAGTGCACACTGAAAAAGGACTTCAGTGTCCCCTTGATGCCCTACATATTTGATGGCCTCCTTTGCTGCTCCTCAACACAGTAGTAAAATGTACAGAAACAAAACACTGGAAGAAGATCTGCATGGCTAAGAAAGAAAGCTGCTAATGTTTGGTAATTCCACTCCATGTGTACCCTGTGCATTCACATCAAAAAGTTCAGTCGATATACACCAGTCTTTAGTTGATTCCATACTCTGTTGGAGATGACTCATATTCCAATGCTTCTTTGTCCAGTTCCCTCTGTTCCTATACCATGGCCACGAGCAATAACCCTGACTATAGGGTTAGGGAACGCTTTATATTATTATAACATGTGTAAACAGCAACACAATCACAGAAATGATGAGGAGACTTCACTGCTGCACAAACAAACAGGTATTGAGGGAGGGGGCATAGTAAAAAGAAGGGTCCTTTATTGTAATGCCTGGTCTTAACTGCAATTGCCATGACCTCTTTTACTACACCACTGACCCACTCAAAAACAAAAGGATTCTGAATTTCATGGCTGTAGAACATGCTTTGTCATATGAGAGCTCTGGGGGTGTGATGAGGGTTGAACTCTACAGTCTTCTAGTCAACAACATGTAGTAGAAACCAGAAAAAGACGTTATCTACGCCAATTACAGCAAGTCCCTGCCAAAATCAATTTGCTAAATATATTTCCCTACGAGAGTAGTAAAAAAAAAAAACTGAGAAAGAGCCAATCTTGTAATCCCATAATAGCACTATCAAGTCATTCTACTCAAAACCACTTTCACCTGGCATTTCACACAATATTCACAACCCAATTACCACTGCAACTGCTCACTATTAATCTAGCCTAATTAGCTTGCTGTTATTGCTTTTCATGCACAGTCCTATATGTGGGAATGAGACAGATGCCAGTAAAGTATTTTCTTAATTAATTCTATATTTCCTATAAACACTGCCACAGAACGAACAAGCTTCCACATCTATACCTCCATGGATAAACACTGACATGAGTTATGTTAACCATATGGTTCTTTGCTATAAACACAATATATAGACGGACCTGCGAGGACAAAAGTAAATCAATACAGTTCTCTTCAAATGAGACAACATACTCCAGAATTCAATAATCTGTATAGAAGCAAATCAAAACTAAAGTAAAAGAAACTACAAGTTCTGTCACAAGCCTTTATCATGCAGTATATTTTTAAATCCATGTATATATTCCTATTAAATTTACACAACGCAAGCTCTACAAATTAACAACCCACTTTACTGTAATAATGCATTACAATACAAAGCAGGGCTGAAAACCATAAACTGTTCATGTAAAAGAATCTGTAAGTATTGTACCAATCTACATACCCAATGAACAGCAAGGAAGATCGATCCTTGTCACTTATATCAGATGGGATCTGTGAAAATTGATCATTTACGTGCAACAAAAGTCACTGTTCAAGAAAGCTCCTTTCCACCAAAGCTGCAGAACATTTTATATTTCACTATTTTAAACTTTTACACTTACAAGCTTTAATAGAAATTCAAATTCAATTTGAACAAAATTACTCATGCTGACTCACCAACCACGACTTCCTCTAGCTGAATTCTTGTCATAGTTGTGACTGTGACTGGCCAAATTCACAGGGATTTTCAATCTCCGATGACACATTTACAGTAAGAGACCAAGACGGACCAAGACATGGGGAGGGCTTCAAGCACCCGACGATTCTTCATATAGAAAGAGAGATCCTGGGAAGATGCCCTAGAAGGGTCTAATAATATATGCAATATGTAAATTACACATCCTTTTTACAAAAAAAAATGTTGTATTTAGTTGTGTGCTAAACCTACAATATGTTAAATGGCTTCATATTATAAAACAACATTCAGTGTAAAAAAAATAGGTAGCAATGCTTCTCGCATTTTCAGTTTTATTTAAAATACCCAAAAACAACTTTTAATGTTTATAACTGGAAAAGGATACTGGACAATGCAGTGATGAGCTAATAGTTGTCAGCACTGCTATAATGAAGACTCAAAATTAGTGAGCTCTAAATGTACTCCATAAGGTCCCATCCACATCAGTGTGTTGGAAAATGTATATGCGCTTCAGCGTTTTTTCATCTCAATGGCCAGAATAAAATAATATTCTGGCCAATGAAATTATTAAATGCCCAAGCGCTTAGGAGAGTTTTTGCAGCTGCTTTTCTCCTGCAAGCATTTATAAAGAGCCTCAGTGTACACGAGGCCTTAAATTTCAATTTGTGGAAAACGCACATTGCGCATAGGGCAACCTATTAATTTTAGTAGGCTGCCCTATGCACGTTTGTCGCCCGAAAGAACCTCCTGCTCCTTTTTGGATGACAAGCTTAGCTCAATTTTAAGAATAATGGCCCCCAAACAGTTAAAAACACTCCCCCTACCGTCTCACAGATGATGTTCTATTGAACGAAACGTACGTCAGGCAAGGCAAGGAATAGCGGTGACGTCTTATCACTAGGGGAGAGTGTTTGACTGATGTTTGTCCAATATGCCTGTGTAACTTATCTTTGCTGTAAGTAGATCTGCTATTAAACTCTTGTGCTTGTAACTGAACGCTGCGCAATGAGTTTGTTTCCTCTTCTTTCTGGCATACTGCATGATCGGGTCTGAGGCACCGTTATATGAATCACTGGCGTCCCTTAACAGGCTGAACAGTTAAGCTGGCTTATACCTAAAGTGAGGGGCGAATACTCACCAACGCATATAAAGGCCTTGAAAGGTCCTAATACAGGGGGTCCCCGGGTTACAAACAAGATAGGGACTGTGGGTTTGTTCTTAAGTTGAATCTGTTTGTAAGTCGGAACAGGTAAATTTTGTAAGTGTAGCTCCAGCTAAAAAAATCTATTTTTAAGCTTTTTGGATAGCATAGGGAAGGGTTATCACCCCTGTAACATTTGTTTTGCTTGTCTGTCTTGTCTGTCTTTGTCGGTGCCCCTGTGCAGAAAATTTCACCTCACCTTCTGTCCCAATGACAATTGGATTTTGAAATTTTGGGTTGTTAGGGAAACATGGACTGGTGATAAAGTATCAGTGGAGACACCTTTTTCCCATATTAACTCTTACAGGAGTGAATTTCCCTTCCTAGGGGTAGATTTCCTCTCACTTCCTGTTGTCTCCCTCCGTTTTTAAGTAGGAGTCGTTTGTAAGTCGGATGTTTGTAAGTTGGGGACCCCCTGTATCTGGTAAGAAGATATTTTTTTCTTATCTATCCCTTGGGGGGCACCACCCTTTTTTTCAACCAAGGATTTGCTGGTGTTTGGACAATCTTATGACTTTAACATTCGTATAATGTCTTTTGGATTATGCAATGTATTTTGGTATATAGTCTTATAGTTGTAGTACAATACACTGTAAGTTTAGTAGTAATAAGGAGGGTTATTGTTGCCTTTTAAGTTGATGTTTTCAATCTATAAAATTATATAACTTCATTATGAAGTCATTACTATTTTAAAGCTGCACGCCAGACAGATAATAAAAAAAAATTTTTATATACTGTTCATAACACAAAATCTTTTTTTTGAAATTCATTGAGGGACAATTCTAATACAGTCAGGTTATGCTGCCACAGAAAGTTGAAACACTGGCAAACAGAAAAAATTGTGTAAGGCCTCATGTACACTGCTGCTGGTAAACAGACGTTTAGGAGCAGTTGGGAGTTTTTTTTTTTTAACTGCCCCAGAACTCTCCTCTACGTTATCTTATCAGTACATGTACACAGGGTCGTTTACAGTTGTTTCTAGGCAGTTGAGTTTAGAGGCATTTTTTGGAACGCAAAGAAAATGTGTTCAGAAGCTGAGTTTACAGGCATTTCAAGCGCCAAACGCTTTTTCCTTTTTGGCTATTTTTTTTACAGGCGGTTTTTTAAACGCTTCTAGATGCGAACGCGGCATGTAAACATGGCAAAACGGACGTTTTAAACACGGGTTACTATCTGTCAAGTCAAATCGTTCAGGAGAGGTTTTAAAAAATGTCCTGTGTACACAAAGCCTATGCCAGCCTCTAAATAACGCCTCCACTACCCATCACGCCTAGATTTTGTGAGCGGGCAGTACATAATAATAATAATAATACAGAGGGGCAGAATCTGTGTCCTTCAATTGACATAAAATATTTTACAGTAAACACAAAAAAAAATATTTTCCATTGATGAACACAACAGGGTGGATTTACTAAAACTGGAGAGTGCAAAATCAAGCCCAGTTGTGCATGGTAGCCAATCAGCTTCTAACTTTGGCTTGTTCAATTAAGCTTTGGTAATAAAACCTGAAATCTGATTGGTTTCTATGCAGAGCTCTACCAGATTTTGCACTCTTCAGTTTTAACAAATCAATAGGACACACTCAAGCCCAAATAAAGAAAGGGCAATGCAAGACAGAGGAACTGCCACAACTAAGGGAAGAGCACTGAAAATCAGCCTGGTGTTCCAGAACAGAAGAGAGTGTTGTAAAAACAATAGGTCCATAGGCCCCATCCAGTGAACCTGGAGGACCAACCAAGGATTCACCAAAAACAGATGGAAAATCCACTACCTAAACAGGAAGGAAATATGGTTAAGAAAAAAATTATAATATGTCAAAACAAACTGGATAAACAACAAATCATTAGGGGCAAGAAAAAAAGACAATTATGTCCAAAATGGAGAGAAGCCGGTCACTGCAGAAGGTTTAAGCCTAGCATTCCTAACCCCTAACTTCAGGGAAAAGAAGGACTATGATAATGAAAGAGGTTGCCTGATCAGACAACCAATTTTGCAATGATGCTATACTCCTCATAGTATAGCCTACTGATTGTTAAAAGGGAATGGTCTCCAAGGCTGTTAGAAACAGAGATAATTAGGTGATAAGGACACCCTCACAAGGCAGAGATGAAGGTATACAGAACCCCAGGTTGGTGTGCAAGCACAGAAGGATGAGAAGAGAGAGAAGGGGTCCTTTCAACCAATGAACCAGACAAGTTGCTAGGGTGTGATAGACCACATTGTAACAACTTACTAATAGTAAGATTCTAAAGCCCCATACACACGGTCGGAAAATCCGACCACCAAATCCAACGGATTTGGTCTGACGGATTTAGTCCGACACTGGTGTTGCATACACACGGTCGGACAAAGTTGTCGGAAAATCCGATCATTCTGAACGTGGTGACGTTTGTTGCCTACAACGGGACTACGTAGAGGCTAGTAGCCAATAGCTTTGGTCTTGTAATGTGATCTGAGCACGCGTGGCACTTTGTCCGTCGGAATTCGCTACACACGATCGGAATTGGTGTGATCGGACTTTGTTGTCGGAAAATCTTTAGAGCAGGAGATACAACTTTGTCCGTCGGACAATCCGATGAAAAATTTTCGATGGTGCCTACACACGGTCGGAATTTCCGACAACATTGTCCGATAGGACAGAATCCATCGGAAAATCCGACCGTGTGTATGGGGCTTAAGAGTCAAGCAATACCTAAAGAGAGTAGCATACTGTGGAGCAAGGGGCATAAATCCTATTGCTACTACCAAGAACTTTGACCTGATTGAGGACAGAAGAAAGAAAGGAACCTAAGGAGACTTCTCCAGAAAACCACAGCCCAGCTGCAGAGAGAGAACCTATCTCCCAGTGATCAGGTCGTATGGAAGTCCTCTGGACTTACACTAACTTCAAAAGGGAAAACTGCAGTTGGGACCAAGCAAGTCTTGTCTGCTGACTGTCCAGAGGAATACAGGACTCTCCAGTGATGGATACTTCCCTACAAGCAGGAAAAGAGGGGCATTCAAATGCTGAACTCTCACCCTTCTATGTAGAGATCATCCTTTAAGAAGCACCAGAAGGCCATTCATTGGCTTTAGGAAAGAGACAGTACAGTCATGAACAATGCACTCTGCAATGTTTTGTATATACACGCTTCTACTGCTGAAGAAGGTGAAGGAGAATGTTTTTTTTTTGGCTCCTTCCACTAACCTCCTGCATTTAGGGAGGAGCACACTCCAACCACCAGGGGCATTGTTAATGACGGTGTTAGGAGCCAAAAAGGTGTTTTCCACTGAAGGATTTAGATGTTAGATGTTACTTGGACATATCATTGGTATCCTAGGCATGAAGTCAAAGTGCCCTACACATGTGAATTATTATTATACAGGATTTATATAGCTCCAACAGTTTGCGCAGCGCTTAACAAAATAAAGGCAGACATTACAGTTACATTACAATTTGGTACAAGAGGAATCATTGGACCCTGCTCCTTAGAGCTTACAAGCTAAAAAGGGAGGGTCAATTAATACAAAAGGTAATAGCTGTGGGGGATGAGCTGATGGAGGAAGTAAAACAGTGCATTAGTTAGAAGCATGATAGTTTTTTTTAAAGAGAACGGTTTTCAGGGATCGTCTAAAGATGGATAGATTAGAGGACAGATGGACAGATTGGGATAGGGAGTTCCAAAGGATAGGAGAAGCTCTGGAGAAATCTTGGCGGTGAGCATCGGAGGTAAGAGGCACTGGGCTGAGACTTGTAGTTCCACAGCATGGCTGCGCAACTCCTCATCCATCATTCACAAGTTGTGCATCAGCCTCATGTTGCCGCATGCAGACACGACTTGGGTGTGGGGGAGGCACACACAGGTGGGTTCTTGTCACATCAAGCGCACAGGGTTGGGCTTGTTACCTAGCATCCTGGGGGGGGGGGCAGCTAGCTCGGCATGCAATGGTCTTGCTGGAGAAATTTTAGCTAGGCTATCAGTGCACGTTGCTGGCAGACTGGGTAAGGAGGAGGTATCTACTCAGCATGTAGGCTGCAATTGCAGTGGTCACAGGGATGTAGTTGTTCTCAGAAAGATCAATCATCTGCAGCAGCTTAATCTACAATCTTTCTGCTGGTTACTGTGTTTTTTTTTTTGGGGGGGTACTGTTACTGTCACCATGTCATGCGGTTCTCAGGTGGGGGGGTCTATCTCTTGATAATTTCTGTCACATCATTTCTGACACATCTTTTTCATGTGATTGCAGTCATGGCATTCCTATCATGGCATTCTGTCATGCTGGGGTGGCATCTGGTGTCATTGGTAGTCCTGAGGGTTGTCAGGACCTCTGCTTGGTTAGGGGTCTCAACGTTTTATGGGTTGCAGGCCGCAGTTCCTTTCGCCCAGGAGAGGTTGTGCTGGGTCTGATAGTTCCACAGGGCATGATTGCATAGCTTCTCAGCTGCAACGTGTTGCACTGGAACTTGTAGTTCCACAGCATCTCCGCACCACTGTGTCATCCTTCACCTCATGCACGGGCATATGATCATTTCCAAGTTCCGTCACTTGAGCACTGGGCATACTGCACGTTCACAGTATTTGTTCCATCCTTACGTTCATCTACCCACCGCGGTCTGTGGGTATCGCAGCCCTGAGTCGGGGGGGGGGGGGCTCAGCTTCCACGTTCCACTGATGTAGGGCTGGCATACGGGTAGGCCCATTTTCCATCGGTTCTCAGTAGGGCACATTTCATTTCTGTGTTTCGTCTTTGGGTATCATGCAGGTACGGCACATACACCAGCAGTCGTTTCCATCCTCATATGCATTTCCATGTCTCATCGTACTTTTGTTCAGTTATTCCATTTTATACCTGGGTATAGTTAGCTACTGCTCACATCTTAGGATTTGTTACATCTACAGATCTATACAGGCTGAGGTTTCCTTTTTAATTGATTGTTGGACCACAATCTTCTCGCCCGTATACCATACGTCGTACAATGCATGTTCATTTCATTACACCTGTACGACTATCCACCACAATCTGTGGGTACATTAGCCCTAAGTGTTCGTTTTAATTACCTGTCTTTGTGCTGCAGGTTACTCGGGCTCACCTACTGCATACACTAGGGTGGCGGTTGTCATTAGGTTCATTTTCACGCACTGTAGGTCTTGTCATTACTGCATCTACGTTCATACACTTAGGTAGGCATGGAAGGGTGTTGTTATTTTTAATGTTCTGGTTGTCTGTTGTCACTTTCTCTAGTTTTGTGTTACCCTAGATTTGGGCATGTCGCACGTTTCGGAAGACGACTAGTTTGTGTTCATCCCACCAACCCACATGGGGGTTCAGAGCATGTTAGCATCCAGTCATTAAGGAATTGGACTATACCTTAGCTCACAGTGGAGCTTCTTCACAGGGGTTTCCTTTTCCGGCTACAGCCCAGATGGCAGTACTCTTCAGTTTGTTATTCTCAAATCCGTCTGAATCACCCACATCCACCAGCATAGTACGTGTTTCTGGGCATAATTCTTTAACTCAGATTCATGCAGTGCTAAATGTGTTCTGCACTTCCATGTTGTGGGTGCAAGACAGAATGGAGGTGATCGAAGCCCACTCAGCTAGAGCTGAAGTATCAGCTGCACCCTCAGCTCCTGCTCTTCCTAGGACTCCTGCAGGTAGGTCGTTATCCCTCAAGTCCACCTGTCTTGTCAAGCCTTCTGGTACGTCATGACTAAGCCAAGTAAATGTTTCCTTGCTAGGGGCTTGTTTAGAAGACCACTCATCCCCGGTCTTCAGACAGTTCCTGCTGGAGGAATTGCCAGTAGGCCTTCACACGGGCCTCATCACTATCCCGTCAGAGTCTTTCAAATGTAGTAACTTGACTTCAGCAGACAGTCATGCTTACATTTTCGATGAGTTACTGGAGGCAGGATTTTCCAAGGGGTTCGTATATGGTCCGTTTCTTTCACCATCGTTCTGAATGTGGAGGGGCAGCCCACCGGGGTGGTCAGTGGCAAGTTTTTCCTATATCATTTGATAACAATTTGTCTGCCCTCATTCCCGCTGAAGTTTTTCATTGAAGTACTTGCCCGTGAATCTGGCGATCCAGCACATTTTACAGTTAAGCGGGGGTATTTGGCTATCTAAAGCTGATGTCACCAATGCTTTAAAGCTATTTCCTATCAGTCCTGCTCTTGGGTATGGCATGGTAAATGGTGTAAACGTTATTTCCCCACCCAGATAACCTTCGGGTCAAAAGCAGTCCTTGCATTTGGCATCTTTGCCAAGCACTCCATTGGTTCATGGGTAGCTGCAAGGGGGTCAGGGGATAGATTTATCCAGTTGATTTCATGCGGTTAGAAGTCCCTGATCACTGACCAGGGATCTGCAGTCTCACAGGGTCTTCACATTTTGGGCATCACTCTCGGTTCCAATCTCACATCTCAGGTTGTTTGGGATACTGGTCAGATAAGTCAGACTATTCATCTGTTGGCCGATCCCCAGTCTGTTCCAAAGGGGGATTACAGTCACTCTTGGGAATATGGAATCATGCCATGAGAATCATTCCTCAGAATCATGCCATGAGAATCATTCCTCAGGATAGAGCTTTTGTTCTGGGTTACTGGCATTCCCCTTGCATCAGGACTCTGACTCGGTTGTCAGGTACAAGCAGAGGTACGACCCGACTTAATCATGTGGGACCAGTTCCTGTGTGTCTGGAATGGCATTTCCATGTTTATTCCACAAACCAACGAGCAGGTCTCTTGAAGTGTTGCAGACGCCGCTGACTCAGTTGGTTTCGGCCATCTTTGGACGTGAGTGGTTGGCCCCCGGAAGGTGGTCTTCCCAAGTTTGCGCACACTTCGGCATTGTTCGTTATTTGCCCAATACTGGCAGTAACAGTCACATGGGGCCCGGTTGGTCAGGGAACTCAGTGTTTTCCTACAGATGGTTTGGCCACAGCCAAATTATTAATTAGGTAGATCGGGGTCCCTTCTCATCAGGTCCTTCTTGCGTAGGTTGACATAGTCAGGACTGACGTCAAGTTCACTTCCTGAGAGATTTCATCAGTGCAAATCACTATGGAGCATTATCTCGACTGAAGCTTACAAAAAAAAAATCTCACAGCACCTGGGAGCAGAGCTTGTGGGCAAACCGGTTCCTCCTTACTCCCTGCTGGTTATGGATTAGTCACTTTACGGACACAAGGGATCGATCTGGCTACTGGGTCATTATCCAGAAATGCTCTGAAGGCTTTTACCAAGGGTTGGAAGATTTTCTTAGGGCTCTGGCTTTTGCTGCATTTTGCTACAGCGAGTTGGCCTTATCCGCCAACACTATCAAGTATACCTATCAGGTGTCCAGCATTTCAGGCCCCTGCAAACTCCTGACAGTCCGTCCATTTTTGAGGCTCACTCTCAAAACTTCCCAACAACATGAATAGCCAGGGGTTTGTGGTAAAGTTCACAGAACTACAGTACTTGGTGTCCGATTGTCCGATTTTGCAGTGGCTCCTCTGAACAGCCCTTGCCCCTTTTTGCCACGCATCCTCTCACTACAAGCAGTTCGTTCTCATGCTCGGTTTACTCGTAAGAATCCAGACCATTTATTGAACATTTGGGTAAGATCAGGGCAGCTTTTGCAGATTCCAAAGAGGGGATCCCTTCTTATATCATCAAGTACATGGGGCACTGGAGTTCCTCCAGTTATAGCAGATTCATACCGGAACCCTATACTGAAGTCACCTGGGCATTCGCTACTTTTCTAGATGTATTGTTGTTACCTGCCCTTCATCAAAGCTTTCATATCACACCTACTTTCGTGTCTTTTTTGCCCTCTTTCAGGCATACTGACCAGCTAGGCACACCTCAGGTCTTGGCTAGGGTTTACTCTGACTACAAATGGGGGGGGGGGGGGGGGGGGTAACAGAAAGGACTTTGCTTCTATGGAAGCTTTAAAAGATTCTAGGCCTGAAGCAGCAAGATGATCCTCAAAATGCAGGGTAGCATGCACTGCATCAACTAGATTAGAAACAGCCCCTTGTAAAACTAAGTCATCTGTGGGTAGCTCAAAACCGCCTCTACATGTGTACATTAGGGATGAGCCGAACACCCCCGGGTTCGGTTCGAACCAGAACCTTCGAACGGACCGAAAGTTCGCGCGAATTTTTTCGAACCCTATACGTTATAATGGACGCGAACGTTCGAAATCAAAAGTGCTAATTACAACGGCCAATATGCATGTTAATGTCATAAAACAGGTTTGGGGACCCGGGTCCTGCCCCAGGGGACATATATCAATGCAAAAAGAACTTTTAAAAAACTAACGTTTTTTCGGGAGCAGTCATTTTAATGATGCATAAAGTGAAAAAAAAAAAGTGACATTTTCCTTTAAATATGGTACCTGGGGGGTGTCCAAAGTATGCCTGTGAAGTGGCATGTGTTTCCCGTGTTTAGAACTGTCCTTGCACAAAATGACATTTGTAAAGGAAAAAAAGAAGCCATTTAAAACCACTTGCGGCTTTAGGTTTGATCTTAAGTAGAATCTGAACAGGTACATTATGAAGTGTAGCTCCATCCCAAAAAAATCTATTTTTAAGCTTTTTGGAGAACATAGGGAGGGGTTATCACCCCTGTAACATTTGCTGTCTTTGCACATCTGTTCAGAACATGTCACCTCACTTTCCGTCCCAATGACAAATGTTTTTGGAAAAGTGGGGTTTTAATTGAAACAAGGATTGGTGATAAAGTATCAGTAGAGAGGAGATACCTTTTTCCCAAATTAAATCTAACAGGATAGAATTTCCCTTCCTAGGGGTAGATTTCCTCTCACTTCCTGTTTTCTCTTTCCATTTGCAAGTAGGAGTCGTTTGTAAGTTGGATGTTTGAAAGTAGGGGCCTGGCGTATATACTCTGCAGAAATTTGCCCTATTAGATGTTGGTGTAGCCACAAGACTGGTGGGCACAGGAATGGGCCCTGCTGTGAGTTAATAGATCAAGATTTGTAATTGCATGCACCTGTTGAACAGGGCAGAAAAATTGGGGGTGGTGGTGGTGGTGGTGGACGGTTTTGCCACAAGACTGTAAGCTCTCACAGTTACTCTTGGTGGGCGCAGGAATGGGCCCTGCTGTGAGTTATTAGATCAAGATTTGTAATTGCAAGCACCTGATGAACAGGGCAGAAAAATTGGGCCTTTGGCGGTGGTGGTGGACGGTGTTGCCACAAGACTGTAGGCCCTCATAGTTACTCTTGGTGGGCGCAGGAATGGGCCCTGCTGTGAGTTATTAGATCAAGATTTGTAATTGCAAGCACCTGATGAACAGGGCAGAAAAATTGGGCCTTTGGCGGTGGTGGTGGACGGTGTTGCCACAAGACTGCAGGCCCTCATAGTTACTCTTGGTGGGCGCAGGAATGGGCCCTGCTGTGAACTATTAGATCAAGATTTGTAATTACCCGCCCTGTTAAACAGGGGCTGAAAAATTGTGCCTTAGGCACTGGTGCTGGTGCCACAACACTGCAACCCCTCACAGAGACTGTACTTGGAGCACAGCAGTCACACGTGTTGCGAAGCATTTTTTTAAAAAATTGTAAGTACACGCCCCTGTTAAACAGGGGCTGAAAAAATTGTGCCTTAGGCACTGGTGCTGGTGCCACAACACTGCAACACGGCCCTCACAGAGACTGTACTTGGAGCACAGCAGTCACACGTGTTGCGAAGCATTTTTTTAAAAAATTGTAAGTACACGCCCCTGTTAAACAGGGGCTGAAAAATTGTGCCTTAGGCACTGGTGCTGGTGCCACAACACTGCAACACGGCCCTCACAGAGACTGTACTTGGAGCACAGCAGTCACACGTGTTGCGAAGCATTTTTTTTAAAAAATTGTAAGTACACGCCCCTGTTAAACAGGGGCTGAAAAATTGTGCCTTAGGCACTGGTGCTGGTGCCACAAACACTGCAACACGGCCCTCACAGAGACTGTACTTGGAGCACAGCAGTCACACGTGTTGCGAAGCATTTTTTTAAAAAATTGTAAGTACACGCCCCTGTTAAACAGGGGCTGAAAAATTGTGCCTTAGGCACTGGTGCTGGTGCCACAACACTGCAACACGGCCCTCACAGAGACTGTACTTGGAGCACAGCAGTCACACGTGTTGCGAAGCATTTTTTTTAAAAAATTGTAAGTACACGCCCCTGTTAAACAGGGGCTGAAAAATTGTGCCTTAGGCACTGGTGCTGTGGCATGGATCATTGAGGAGGAGGAAGAGGATAGTCAGTGAACATAAGAGGACAGTCACTCAGCATCAGCATAGGCAGTCTTGAAGGGATGTGACATTAAAAATTATTCGGTTATATCCGCCTCAGGTGCCTGGTAGCTGGTGGTGATCCAAGACTGATTCATTTTGATGAATGTCAGTCGATCAACCGAGGCGGTGGACAGGCGCACCCTATGATCAGTCACAAATCCTCCAGCAGCACTGAATGTGCGTTCGGAAAGAACGCTGGAGGCAGGACAGGCCAGTAGCTCAATTGCATACTGTGCAAGCTCTGGCCAGTGATCCATCCTCAGGACCCAGTAAGCCAGAGGATTTTCGGTGGGAAAGGTGTCCAAGTCTGACCTTGCCCCAAGGTATTCCTGCACCATGTATATCAGACGCTGGCGATGGTTGCTGGAACCGATCATACCTTGGGGCTGCGGACTAAAAAAATTGTCTGAACGCATCGGTCAGACGTCCACCTTCCCACCGCTCCTTCTGCCACTGACCGAAGCCTCAGCAACTCGTCGCCCAGGACCAGGAGTTTGTAGCCTCCCAGTTTCTGGGAACGCGTTGCACAGACCTTTCTGCAAGGCCTCCCTGAGATGTCTCATCCTCTGCTCCCTCTGCGACGGCAAGATAAGGTCCGCAACCTTACCCTTGTACCGCGGATCAAGGAGAGTGGCCAGCCAGTAATGGTCCCTCTCCTTGATCCGAAGAACACGAGGATCCTTCCGCAGGCTTTGCAGGATCAGGGAGGCCATGCAGCGTAGGTTAGCTGAGGCATTCGGTCCGGAGTCTTCTGGGTCACTGAGGATGACATGATCGCCAGCCACCTCCTCCCAGCCACGTACAAGTCCACTGGCTTGTTGGGACTGTACATCATCCCTAAAAGACTGCTGCTGCTGATGCTGAGTGCCAGGCTCCACCTCCATGCTCACACAATCCTCCTCCTCCTCCTCCTCCTCCTCCTCCCTCATCCTCTTCCTGTGTGATGGGTGGGACAGAAGGAACACTGTCCGGATAAAGGGGGCCTTGAGAGGCAAGGAAGTCCTCCTCTTCCTGCCTCTGTTCTGCCTCAAGTGCCCTGTCCATTATCCCACGCAGCGTATGCTCCAACAGGTGGACAAGAGGGACAGTGTCATTGATGCATGCACTGTCACTGCTCACCATCCTCGTGGCCTCCTCAAATGGTGAGAGGACAGTGCATGCATCCCTGATCATGCTCCACTGACGTGGGGAAAAAAAACCAAGCTCCCCTGACCCTGTCCTGGTGCCGTAGTCGCAAAGGTACTCATTGATGGCCCTCTGCTGCGTGTGCAGTCGCTGCAGCATGGCCAACGTTGAGTTCCACCTGGTGGGCATGTCAGATATTAGGCGGTTCTTGGGCAGGTTCAGCTCCTTTTGCAGCTCAGTCAGCCGAGCACTGGCATTATAAGATCGGCGGAAATGCACACAGACTTTCCTGGCCTGCCTCAGGACATCCTGTAAGCCTGGGAACCTGCCCAAGAACCGCTGCACCACCAGGTTGAGGACGTGAGCCATGCAGGGCACATGGGTGAGCTGCCCCTGTCGCAGGGCGGAGAGGAGGTTGGTGCCATTGTCAGAAACGACCATTCCTGGCTTAAGCTGACGTGGCGTCAACCACCTCTCGGCCTGCCCCTGCAGAGCTGCCAGAACCTCTGGCCCAGTGTGGCTCCTGTCCCCCAAACACACCAGCGCAAGCACGGCATGGCATCTTTTTGCCTGCGTACTTGCGTAGCCCCTTGTACGCCTACGGAGCACCGCTGGTTCCAAGGACAGAGCACTGGAGGAAGAAGAAGAGGAGGGGGTGGAGGAGAGAGGTGTGTCACAACCAGTAGCAGTAGTCGCGTTTTGGAGGCGTGGTGGCGGAACAACCTCCAACACTACTGCACCTTGTCCTGCATCCCTCCCAGCTGCCAATAGAGTGACCCAATGGGCCGTGAAAGAAAGGTACCGTCCCTGTCCATGCTGCTGGACCATGAGTCAGCGGTAATATGCACCTTACCGCTGACCGCCCTGTCCAGCGAGGCATGGACATTGCCCTCCACATGCCGGTAGAGAGACGGAATCGCCTTCCGCGAGAAAAAGTGGCGTTTGGGAACCTGCCACTGAGGAACCGCACATTGAACAAACTCACGGAAGGGGGCCGAGTCTACCAACTGAAAAGGCAGCAGTTGAAGTGCTAGCAATTTAGCAAGGCTAGCATTCAACCGCTGGGCATGTGGATGGCTGGGAGTGTACTTCTTTCTACGGTCCAGCAGCTGGGGCAGGGAAATTTGCCTGCTGCATTCGGACGTCGGTGTACTGCAAGTACTTGGTTGTGACACACCGAATTCTACACCTTCAGTCCTCTCAGAGCAGCTTTCAGAGAGGACTGAAGGTGTAGTGGGGATGGAGATCCCAGCTGAGGAGGAGCAAGGAGAGGTCCGCTTAGTTCTTTGGTGTGGGTCTTTTATGTGTGCCTGCCAACGAGCTGCATGGCAGGTCGCCATATGTCTGGTCATGCTTGTCGTGCCCAAGCGGCTGATGTTTTGGCCACGCGAGATACGCTTGAGACAAATATTGCAAATAGCAGTGGTGCGATCTGCTGCACTCGTCTCAAAAAAGGCCCACACCAAAGAACTTTTCTGATAACGTGCAGAGGCAGCGCCCTGCACAGGCGGAGCTCTGCGGTGTTGTACAGTTGCTGTGCTGGCCTCTACCTGGCCTCCAGGGGGCATCCTGCCTCGTTGGACATGTGACGCCGCATCCTCCTCCTCCTCGTCCTCCTCCTCATCCTCTCTCCCTTGAGGCACCCACGTGGAGTCAGTGACCTCATCATCCCCTCCCTCTTCACCACTAGAGCAAACCTGGCAGTAAGCTGCAGCTGGTGGAACTGTACTGCCAGATTCCTCAAGCTGGGTATCGTCATCCGAGCCTTCGAATCGTTGGGCATACTCCTGGAGCATGTACCCAACACTGTGCTCAAAGAGTTCGGGGGACTCCTCAGGAGGACATGGTGGGTCTAGGGAAGGGGTGGCTGATGATGCTCTGTCAGTACCCTGAGCCTGGGTGAGAGAGGATGAGGAGGATGAGGAGGGCTTGGTCATCCATTCTACCAAGCCTTCAGCATGATGCGGCTCCACATGTCCAGCTGCCGAAAACAAAGACGCGCGTGTCCCATGGCCACGTGCTGATGACGATGCACGACCACGTCCACGTCCACGGCCACGTCCACTAGAAACAGAGCCTGCCTGCCCTGTGTTCTTGGCTCTGCACGCTCTGCCTCCCCTTGGCGGTCTTCCAGCCATTGTAGTCGGTAGTCCTGTGGGTGCTGCTGAGAAGAAAATATAGGAGCTCTGTGTGATGCCACTAACACACTAGAAGTCCTATGGGTGCTTCTGCAAAGAAAATAGAGGAGCTCTGTGTGATGCCACTAACACACTAGAAGTCCTATGGGTGCTTCTGCAAAGAAAATAGAGGAGCTCTGTGTGATGCCACTAACACACTAGAAGTCCTGTGGGTGCTTATGCAAAGAAAATAGAGGAGCTCTGTGTGATGCCACTAACACACTAGAAGTCCTGTGGGTGCTGCTGAGAAGAATATATAGGAGCTCTGTGTGATGCCACTAACACACTAGAAGTCCTGTGGGTGCTTCTGCAAAGAAAATAGAGGAGCTCTGTGTGATGCCACTAACACACTAGAAGTCCTGTGGGTGCTTATGCAAAGAAAATAGAGGAGCTCTGTGTGATGCCACTAACACACTAGAAGTCCTGTGGGTGCTGCTGAGAAGAATATATAGGAGCTCTGTGTGATGCCACTAACACACTAGAAGTCCTGTGGGTGCTTCTGCAAAGAAAATAGAGGAGCTCTGTGTGATGCCACTAACACACTAGAAGTCCTGTGGGTGCTGCTGAGAAGAATATATAGGAGCTCTGTGTGATGCCACTAACACACTAGAAGTCCTATGGGTGCTTCTGCAAAGAAAATAGAGGAGCTCTGTGTGATGCCACTAACACACTAGAAGTCCTGTGGGTGCTGCTGAGAAGAATATATAGGAGCTCTGTGTGATGCCACTAACACACTAGAAGTCCTGTGGGTGCTTATGCAAAGAAAATAGAGGAGCTCTGTGTGATGGGACTAACACACTTCAAGTCCTATAGGTGCTTCTGGGAAGAAAATATAGCTCTGTGTGTGTGATGGGACTAACACACTTCAAGTCCTATAGGTGCTTCTGGGAAGAAAATATAGCTCTGTGTGTGTAATGGGACTAACACACTTCAAGTCCTATAGGTGCTTCTGGGAACAAAATATAGCTCTGTGTGTGTGATGGGACTAACACACTTCAAGTCCTATAGGTGCTTCTGGGAAGAAAATATAGCTCTGTGTGTGTAATGGGACTAACACACTTCAAGTCCTATAGGTGCTTCTGGGAACAAAATATAGCTCTGTGTGTGTGATGGGACTAACACACTTCAAGTCCTATAGGTGCTTCTGGAACAAAATATAGCTCTGTGTGTGTAATGGGACTAACACACTTCAAGTCCTATAGGTGCTTCTGGGAACAAAATATAGCTCTGTGTGTGTGATGGGACTAACACACTTCAAGTCCTATAGGTGCTTCTGGGAAGAAAATATAGCTCTGTGTGTGTGATGGGACTAACACACTTCAAGTCCTATAGGTGCTTCTGGGAACAAAGTATAGCTCTGTGTGTGTGATGGGACTAACACACTTCAAGTCCTATAGGTGCTTCTGGGAACAAAGTATAGCTCTTTGTGTGTGATGGGACTAACACACTTCAAGTCCTATAGGTGCTTCTGGGAAGAAAATATAGCTCTGTGTGTGTAATGGGACTAACACACTTCAAGTCCTATAGGTGCTTCTGGGAACAAAATATAGCTCTGTGTGTGTAATGGGACTAACACACTTCAAGTCCTATAGGTGCTTCTGGGAACAAAATATAGCTCTGTGTGTGTGATGGGACTAACACACTTCAAGTCCTATAGGTGCTTCTGGGAAGAAAATATAGCTCTGTGTGTGTAATGGGACTAACACACTTCAAGTCCTATAGGTGCTTCTGGGAACAAAATATAGCTCTGTGTGTGTGATGGGACTAACACACTTCAAGTCCTATAGGTGCTTCTGGGAAGAAAATATAGCTCTGTGTGTGTGATGGGACTAACACACTTCAAGTCCTATAGGTGCTTCTGGGAAGAAAATATAGCTCTGTGTGTGTAATGGGACTAACACACTTCAAGTCCTATAGGTGCTTCTGGGAACAAAATATAGCTCTGTGTGTGTAATGGGACTAACACACTTCAAGTCCTATAGGTGCTTCTGGGAACAAAATATAGCTCTGTGTGTGTGATGGGACTAACACACTTCAAGTCCTATAGGTGCTTCTGGGAAGAAAATATAGCTCTGTGTGTGTAATGGGACTAACACACTTCAAGTCCTATAGGTGCTTCTGGGAAGAAAATATAGCTCTGTGTGTGTGATGGGACTAACACACTTCAAGTCCTATAGGTGCTTCTGGGAAGAAAATATAGCTCTGTGTGTGTAATGGGACTAACACACTTCAAGTCCTATAGGTGCTTCTGGGAACAAAATATAGCTCTGTGTGTGTGATGGGACTAACACACTTCAAGTCCTATAGGTGCTTCTGGGAAGAAAATATAGCTCTGTGTGTGTAATGGGACTAACACACTTCAAGTCCTATAGGTGCTTCTGGGAAGAAAATATAGCTCTGTGTGTGTAATGGGACTAACACACTTCAAGTCCTATAGGTGCTTCTGGGAAGAAAATATAGCTCTGTGTGTGTAATGGGACTAACACACTTCAAGTCCTATAGGTGCCTCTGGGAACAAAATATAGGAGCTCTGCCTGCCTGCCACGAACACACTACAAGTCCTATAGGTGCTTCTGGTAACAAAATATAGGTGCTCTGGCTGCCTGCCACTAACACACTACAATAGGTGCTTCTGGTAACAAAATATAGGAGCTCTGCCTGCCTGCCACTAACACACTACAAGTCCTATAGGTGCTTCTGGTAACAAAATATAGGAGCTCTGCCTGCCTGCCACGAACACACTACAAGTCCTATAGGTGCTTCTGGTAACAAAATATAGGAGCTCTGCCTGCCTGCCACTAACACACTACAAGTCCTATAGGTGCTTCTGGTAACAAAATATAGGAGCTCTGCCTGCCTGCCACGAACACACTACAAGTCCTATAGGTGCTTCTGGTAACAAAATATAGGAGCTCTGCCTGCCTGCCACGAACACACTACAAGTTCTATAGGTGCTTCTGGTAACAAAATATAGGAGCTCTGCCTGCCTGCCACGAACACACTACAAGTCCTATAGGTGCTTCTGGTAACAAAATATAGGAGCTCTGCCTGCCTGCCACGAGCCAAGCATGCGGGGTCACAGTGCATGCTTGGCCAAAATAGTTCTGGGCTCGCCGAGCGAGCGAACGCCCGGTGCTCGATGCGAACGTGGGTTCGCATCGAGCACCGGGCCCATCCTTAGTGTACATGGACCCATAAAGTGCACTAACATGGTACACAAAGGTATTGGAAGCATCAGAATGCAAATGTCATTATCTGAATGTCACATTCCAGGCTAGCCCCACAATTTTACAGTCCAGTTTGGTTCTGGTATAGTGTCCAAAGCTGTTGCTGATGATATGCTGCTGATGGTTGTTATGTGAAAACTAGGTTAAGTAGCAGTGCAGAAATCTTTAATGAAGTCACTGAGAAAATTTAGTATCAGCAGTGTGTAAGAGATTTTGATTGGAGTAATTAAAGAAAAAAAAAATCACAAAAATAAAAGGCCAGCAAGCATATAGATAGGCTTCTTTTCAGCATAGCTGAGAAAAGATATCCAGCCTCCTCCTGCAAAACATTCATGCTTGATGGGTAGATAAGGGCATATACAGTACAGGGGCTGGCTGTTTTTTTTTTCTGATTGCCAGGGTATTACCAGTGTCCTGATCTCCTGTGCATGGCAGCATAACCCAAATGTTTAAGAATTCATTTGTCCCTCAATGGATGATAAAGAAATATGAATAAAAGCCAAATTACAGCCAAAACTTTTATTTTTTTTGCAACTCAAATTTTTATTGTGGTCTCTCACCCCATTGTAGATATTTTCCCTTACTTTTTTGTCAGAAAGTCCCTTACTGAAGTAGAGGTTGAGGATCCTCTCTACCCTCAAGAGGAGTACCTGGACTGTAAAATTGGCATATACCGTAATTACAAAACCTTTTGCAGGTCAAAAAGCTTCTTTATATGTGTTTCAACTGTTGATTTAACTGCTATCTTGATAACTCTAACAGCTGGCTCGGGTTTAAATGCAGACACCACAGTTTCACTTTATTATTCATAGGTATTTTTTTAAGTTTCTCATTAGTTTATTCTCAGAGATCAGTTTTACATTAAAGCAGCAATTGATTCAAAAACAGTTTACAAATTATATTTGCAATACTTCTAAATAATGTGGAGTCACATTATTCTGTCAGAAAGTGTCATACATAAAACAGGGACTTTTTATTATTACAGATTTCTACAACTGCACTTTTAATATATCTCATTCTCTGTAATAAATGAGCCATGAGTGTTACATTTGTGAAAACAGGACAGACATTACAAACATTACAGACACAAAAATAATGAATCAGCACAGATGTGCAATAACAGAACACAAAAAGTATAAATAGAGCACATGCTGTATGTGGAACATAATATCTCAAAAGCAGACTAATCTGTAAAAGATATACACTATGTTGTCAAAAGTATTAGGACACCTGCCTTTACATACACATGAACTTTAATGGCATCCCAGTCTTCGTCCGTAGGGTTCAATATTGAGTTGCCCCACCCTTTGCAGCTATAACATAACTCTTCTGGGAAGGCTATCCACAAGGCTAGGAATTTGTCTATGGGAATGTTTGACCATTCTTCCAGAAGCGCATTTGTGAGGTCAGGCACTGATGTTGGACAAGAAGGCCTGGCTCGCAGTCTCCTCTCTAATTACCATATTTATCGGCTTATAACACGCACTTTTTCTCCCATAAAATAGGGGGAAAATCGTGTGTGCGTGTTATCCGCCAATATATGCTGCCACCGAGGGGAAAGAGGGGGCGAACGCCGCTGAAATAGAGCCGGATCTCGTGTGTACTCGGCTCGGCTCTCGCAGTCACGCTCAATCCCCGCCCCCTGGACGGCTCCTAGCATGGATGTCCCGGCATTGGACAGGCGTTACATCCATCATAGGATCCGGGCCAAGGGGCGGGACTAGGTGTGACGCCGAGCCGAGTACACACGACATCCGGCTCTATTTAGGCAGCTCTCGTCCCCACAGCATACACAATGATGGCAGCATATATAACGATGGTAGCAGATGGACACAGAGCAAGGCTGCAGCTGGACA
The DNA here is from genome assembly GCA_028564925.1 of Lithobates sylvaticus. Classification (NCBI taxonomy): domain Eukaryota; kingdom Metazoa; phylum Chordata; class Amphibia; order Anura; family Ranidae; genus Lithobates; species Lithobates sylvaticus. The sequence continues at coordinate 113,876,572 of CM053028.1, forward strand.
CTGAGCAAGCCTTTAGCTGGGCACAGAGAAAGGCTGCATGTGGGCACAGAGCAAGGCTGCAGGTGGGCACTGAGCAAGGCTGCAGGTGGGCACTGAGAAAGGCTGCAGGTGGGCACTGAGCAAGGCTGCAGGTGGGCACTGAGAAAGGCTGCAGGTGGGCACTGAGCAAGGCTGCAGGTGGGCACCGAGAAAGGCTGCAGGTGGGCACCGAGCAAGGCTGCAGTTGGTCACAGATAAGGGTGCACTGAAGCTGCAGATGGGCACTAATCAGGCTGCATTGATGCTCACTGACCATTATTTATCTTCAAAGTGGTTTATTTTAAAAAAAAGTATTTTTTCCTGAAAAAATTGGGGTGCGTGTTATACACCAGCGCGTGTTATATGCCGATAAATACGGTAATCCAAAAGGGGTTCTATCGAGTTGAGGTCAGGACTCTGCGCAGGCCAGTCAAGTTCCTCCACCCCAAACTCACTCACCCATGTCTTTATGGACTTTGCTTTGTGCACTGGTCATGTTGGAACAGGAAGGGGCCATCCCCAAGCTGTCCCTGCAAAGTTGGGAGCATGACATTTTTAAAATGTCTTGGTATGTTGCCGCCTCTAGTGAAGAGTTCCCTTCACTAGAACTAAGCGGCCAATCCCAATCCCTGAAAAACAACCCCACATCATGATCCCACCCTCCACCAAATGATTTGGACCAGTGCACAAACCAAGGTCTATAAAGACATGGATGAGTGAGTTTGTTGTGGAAGAACTTGACTGGACTGCACAGAGTCCTGACCTCAACCTTCTAGAACACCTTTGGGATGAATTAGAGCGGAGACTGCGAGTCAGGCCTTCTCACCCAACATCAGTGCCTGACCTCACAAATGCACTTCTGGAAGAATGGTCAAACATTCCCATAGACACACTCCTAATCCTTGTGTACAGCCTTCCCAGAATAGTTGAAGCTGTTATAGCTGCAAAGGGTAGGCCAATTCAATATTGAACCCTACGGACTAAGACTGGGATGCCATTAACCACTTCGCATCCGGCCGTAGCCGAATGACGGCCACAGCGCGGATGCCAAATCCCGGGAGGCCGTCATATGACGGCCTCCCCTTTCCTCGTTCCCTGTGCGCACTCACGAGCGCGCAGCAGGGAAATTCTGTGTTGGCCGTGTCCCTCGGACACGGCCAATCACAGATCGCTGTAAACGGCCAATAACAGCAGCCGTTTACAGCGCGATCGCCCTGCCAATGAGAGATGATCTCATATGTAAACATATGAGATCATCTCTCAGCGCCGCTCCTCCTCCTCACACAGAGACAGCATGTGAGGAGGGGGAGATGAACGGCTGCAGCGCCGTAAGTGTTTTAAAAAAAATAAAAAAAAATAAAATGCCATCTGTGCCCACTGCCACCACTGCAATCTGTCCCCAATGGCATCTGTGCCCAATGACATCCCCAGTGCCATCTGCCAGTGCCATCCCCAGTGCCATCGCCAGTGCCATCTGCCAGTGCCATCGCCAGTGCCATCTGCCAGTGCCATCCCCAGTGCCATCCCTAGTGCCATCTGCCAGTGCCATCCCCAGTGCCATCTGCCAGTGCCATCCCCAGTGCCATCCGCCAGTGCCATCCCCAGTGCCATCTGCCAGTGCCATCCCCAGTGCCATCTGCCAGTGCCATCCCCAGTGCCATCCCCAGTGCCATCTGTAGTCAGTGCCATCTGTCATCAGTGCCATCTGTCATCAGTGCCACATATTAGTGCCATCTGTCATCAGTGCCACCTGTCAGTGTCACGTGCCATCTGTTATCAGTGTCACCTGTCATCAATGCCACGTATCAGTGCCATCTGTCATCAGTGTCATGTGTCATCAGTGCCACGTATTAGTGCCGTCTGTCATCAGTGCCACGTATTAGTGCCATCTCGCATCAGTGCCACATATTAGTGCCACGTGATATCAGTGCCATGTATGAGTGCCATCTCTCAGTGCCATCTGTCAGCAGTGTCACGTGTCATCAGTGCCCCGTATTAGTACCATCTGTCATCAGTGCCACGTCAGTGTCACATGTCATCAGTGCCACGTCAGTGTCACGTGTCATCAGTGCCACGTCAGTGTCACGTGTCATCAGTGCCACGTCAGTGTCATCAGTGCCACGTCAGTGTCACGTGTCATTGTCCTGGTGCTCCAGGGCCTTCCAAAGTGTAATAGGTAGTCAACAATTTAGATGTGTAATTTATGCTCCTAGAACACGTGATGCGCTCCCTGAATGTTGGGCCTCTCTATGTGGCCAGGCTGTGGAAAAGTCCCACATATGTGGTATCGTAATAATCAGGAGGAGTAGCAGAATTTATTTTGGGGTGTCATTTGTGGTATAGACATGCCATGTGAGAGAAATAACCTATTACAATGACAATTTTGTAGAAAAAAAATAAAAAATAAAAAAATAATTCATTTTGCAAAGAATTGTGGGAAAAAATGACAACATCGAAAAGCTCACCATGCCTCTTACTAAATACCTTGGAATGTCTACTTTCAAAAAAGGGGTCATTTGGGGGGTATTTGCACTTTCCTGGCTTGTTCGGGTCACAAGAAATGAGAGGCCACCAGTACATCAGATGTGATCAATTTTGTATAATTCGCACCACAGATTGTAGAGTCTGTAACTTTCACAAAGACCAAATAATATCCACTAATTTGGGTTATTTTTACCAAAGATATGTGGCAGTATAAATTGTGGCCAAAATTTATGAAGAAAAATTAATAATTTCCTAAATTGTATCACAGAAACAAAGAAAAATGTGTTTTTTTTCAAAATTTTCGGTCTTTTTTCAATTATAGCGCAAAAAAATAAAAAACCCAGAGGTGATCAAATACCACCAAAAGAAAGCTCCATTTGTGGGAAAAAAAGGACAAAAAATTCATTTGGGTACAGTGTTGCATGACTGAGTAATTGTCAGTCAAAGCGTGAGAGCACCGAAAGCTGAAAATTGGTCTGGATGGGAGGGGGGTGTTGGTGCCTGGTAGGCAAGTGGTTAAAGTTCATGTGCGTGTAAAGGCAGGATGTCCCAATACTTTTGACAATATATTGTATGTAAATGTCTTGAGAGTTGCCCATGCAAGGAAAAACAGATTAACTTGAATGCCCCCCTCAGCAGCAGCCCAAACATACCTGTTCTTTGCTCCCCCACTGCTCCATTCAGCTGGGAAAAAAAGAGTATATCCAAATACTTCTGGGTATGGAGTAGAGCATGACCAAGTTCGTTTCCTCTCGTGTGAGAGCGCTGATTTTGGTCATCAACTCAAATTTGATCGTGCATTGTACATGATGATGTGGAAAGCCTGCAACTGGAGGAGCAGTGAAGGAAAGTGGCTTTGGGAGACCAGTCTTGCAGTTAGGAGGAATCCTATGGGAGCAAATAATAAAGAAAGTATTACTGCCTATTCCTATAGCCCTAGACTAAATGAGCATAAAAATGAATGTTCACTTTAAAAAGTGATGTTAGTTTAGTGAAGAAGGTGAAACTGTGTTCAGTTTACAATATTTATCCAGTCATGTGCTTCTTTGCACATTGTTGAGTATTCACAATTAACGCAGCTTCACCCTAATTACTAAGCTAGATGACCCTTGACTTTGCATGTGAACATTCATTTTAGTAAATGACCAGTCTAAATTTCTTTAGTAAATGAATCTCAATGTTTGCAGAGTGACTACATTTTTTTTATTTGCTGTCTGTACTTTGCTGCCCCAGTGACAACCACACACCTCTATTACTTGTACAGGTGTCAAAAGTTACAGGAAAGGAGAACAATCCTCCCTTACAGCATTGGGAACAGAAATAAAAACCTCATAGAAATGTTAACCCTTCCCCATGTATTCAAGAAAAGAAAAAAATTGTCTTAAAGTGGATGTAAACCCGATTTTTTATTTTTTTTTGTGTCATAATATAGAGTATAATATTTCCTATCATTTGAGCCCAGACTTGCCACAAAGAGTTAATCCAGCTCTGACCAATCCTCTTTTATTGTTCAGTGAGATAAATCTTGACAAACAGAGAAAAACTTTGTCAAATCCTCCCCCTTGCTGTGAGTGACAGGTGATTTACATATCTCGTGCACTAGCCTAAGAGACATGCATTATTTTTTAATTCCCTCCCACTCCTTTCTTCTGCTCTGCAAGGATTGGATGTTACACACCTCAGCATAATTGGGCATGCTGGAGTCATGTGGTTGCTTTCCTGTCTTTTCACTGGACAGTGATAGCAGAAGTTCAGTGTAAGAAATACACAGTAGAAAATGCATATTGACAAAAGGAGTGTAGAGGTGGGCGGGGAGTCTACTGACATCACGACTCCACCCACCGAGCTCCAGACAACAGACCCACCCACAAAATCTGCATTTTTTCGGGTCACATAACAGACAGAGGGGAGACATTTGACAGGTAAAGATACATGCAGGAGGCGTGTCTATCCTTATAGATAACCCCTATGGCAGTAGTTTAGAAAGGATGACATTGGGTTTACATCCACTTTAAGTTAAGCATTAAAGAATGGACTTTTAATTGAAAAAACATTGTACATGAGAAACTAATCATTGCAAATAGCTGTCATATTGCACTTCATGGCAATGCAGAGGCTCCCATTATGTGTTTTTAATTCTTAGGCCCAAACAAGAGATTTTAGTCAAGTGAACCGCACAAGTGTAGAATTATCATTCCGGCTTTAAATGTAATCGCTTCTTAGCTCAAACTTAAATCAGTATTAAACACAAAAACAAAAAATATATTTATTATATTGTGGCTTACAAATTTTTAGATTTGGTGGCTGCATTTATTTTCTTTTATTTTCTTTCCCCTTTATTTTCACCTGGTGACCCGGCCAATACATCTGTTATTTTTCAGTTTTCTTTAACCACTTCAGCCCCGGAAGGTTTTACCCCCTTAAAGACCTGGCCATTTTTTTCAATACAGCACTGAAATATTTTAACTATCAATTGCGCGGTCGTGCGACTCTGTATCCAAATAAAATGTATGTTTTTTTTACCCCACAAATAGAGCTTTCTTTTGGTGGTATTTGATCACCTCTGCGGGTTTAATTTTTTTGCACTGTAAACAAAAAAAGAGCGACAATTAAAAAATAAAAAAAAAGTATAGTTTTTACTTTCTGCTATAAATCACATCAAATAAAAAAAATGTCAAAAATCAATTTTTTTCATCAATTTAGGCCAATATGTATTCTGCTACATATTTTTGGTAAAAAAAAAAATCCAAATAAGCGTATATTGATTGGTTTGCGCAAATGTTATCGCATCTACAAACTATGGGATATTTTTATGGTGTTTTTCTTTCTTTCATTTCCTTTTTTTACTAGTAATGGCGGCGATCGGCAATTTTTAGTGGGACTGCGACATTGCGGCAGACAAATCAGACACCTAACTGACACTTTTTTGGTGACCAGTGACATTTTTACAGTGATCAGTGCTAAAAATATGCACTGTTACTGTACTAATGACACTGGCAGGGAAGGGGTTAACATCAGGGGCGATCAAAGGGTTAGGTGTGTGCCTAGCTGGTGCTTGCTAACTGTGTGGGGGTTGCTCTAAATGAATGAATACAGAGATCTTGTGTTCCTGCTTAGCAGGAACACAAGATCTCTATCTTCTCCCATGTCAGAACGGCGATCTGCCTGTCTTCTCGCACTTTTACTGACAATTGTGCGGTCGTCCCTGTACCCAAATTACATTTTTATAATTTTGTTCGCACAAATAGAGCTTTCTTTTGGTGGTATTTATTCACGACAAGAGCTGAAATTTGGAAAAAAAAACTATTTTCTTCTTTCTATTTTAAAAGAAATCCAATAAAATCTAATTTTGCCATAAATTTAAGTCAAAATGTATTCTGCTACATGTTTTTGGTAAAAAAAATCCCGTTGAGTGTATAATAATTGGTTTGTGTGATCACGGACATATGTACGCAAATGATCATGTACAGATGTGCGCAGGTGATCACGGACATATGTGTGCAAATGATCATTGGGACATTTGATTTTACTGTTATATATGTGGGGGACATGTGTTTTGGGGATCATTACTATGTGGGGACATGTGTGTTTTACATGTGTGGGGACACTAGACTGGTGATCAGTGAGTAAAAAAGTGTGAGTAGAGGAGAGACGATCGCCTACCAACCGACTCTCTGTTTAATCACATGATGGCTGTGATTGGACCCCGCCGTCATGTGATCAGGAGGGCCAATCACAGAGCCCTCATGCCGACCTGAAATGCGCCGTGTCCGCGTGACACGAGCGCATCGGGATGTTCCTGAACGTCCACTTAAAAGGAGAGAGCGCCCACATGACCGTACCTATGCAGTGGCCGGGTGGGAAGTGGTTAAATCTAGCTTACAACTGATAATGGGACCTGCCAGTACAGTACAGACAGGGTTAATTATGGTAAACAATAACCCAGCCCCATCTGCATTGAAGAGGAAAACTTCAATATTGGAGTTTTCAGAAAAGAGCAAGTAAAAGGTAAGCAGCAATTTTTACATATTACATAAGTTATTTTAATAGGAACATGTAACACACATAAAGTAGGTGTTATCCCAATTTAAAATACACTGGAGTGGAAATACACTTTAAGCTTTGAGTTAGGTAGACTGATCGATAGGGCTTACACATATATAGACACCCACTGACCAGGTAGATAATGTAAATCATATATAAAGCATGCAATACATTAGTTTCACAAATCATTAATGTAAACACTGATTTCCATAACTAAGGCTAATAACAGTAATTACTATAAGGATATATGTAATAGAAATGAATAGCAGATAATGCAGTGTTTAAAAAAACAACCATCTCTGCTGACTTTAATGACAATTGTGGTTACACAAGCAGGAACAGAGATTACCTTACCTTTGGTAGCACTGCGATGACAAACGTAATAGTCTTGCTTTGAGCGCAGTCCCAATGTCAAGCAGTGATCATACCCTTATCTTAAGCAACTGAGATCAACAAATTTCTTCCCACGGCCAAATACTAAAATAAATTTATGACCCCTACCAAATGCATTCTGAAAAAATATTTTCTCACGGAAATAGATCTGAGGGAGATCTTTTCCATTGAAGCCATTGACCAGCAAAAAATAACTAGAAATGAAACAGCCTAAATATTTTTTAGTAAATTACTATACATTCTTCTGATAAAATGCGTAACCACAGAATCCGGGCATAGATTTAAAATTCGAGTCATTTACAAATTGACACTATATGTAAGATGTATTTCCATTTTTAAAAGACAGATAGAACCATAAAAAGCCATTAGAAAGTATTTTATTGTTTATTACAAAAGCACATAAGCATGTCTCACAGGCCTGCTATTCACACGATTCAGTTCAGTTTTGAAATGTTTTGTGGACAAGACTCAAATTATAATGGTAATCATCACGTCCAAATATTTGGTATAATTTCCTTTTATAAATTTTGTCTCAATTTACAGGTTTAGCAAATTATTGCTGAGGTTGAACGGAATAAGACAGTGGCATCACTACGGGGGTGCGGAGGTGCGGTCCGCACCCGGGTGACACCCGCTAGAGGGGTGACACCCTTTGAACTCTCCCAAGGTTGAGGAAAGCCCTATCATTTTTTTTTCAGCTGACACGGCCGGAACACCTCTAGTGCCGCAGCTTGGCCTGTGTCTTTCTTCCTCCTCCTACTTCCCTGCTGAGCCTGTCACATGTCACTATCTTTGCCCTGCCGTGGCCCAAGCTGGTGCTGTAATGGGCGGGAGAGTATAGGCTTGCGATGAGGGGGTGTCCGTCATCGGCCTGAGCCGAGGTGAGGTGTGACAGCCTTAGGTTAGGGGGGACTGCCATGGTGTCGCCACGCCACCCACTTACACTTGAGAGCTGTGGGAGGAGTGTACATGTCTGGCGCCTTGAGCTGGTCTGATGGGGGGGGGGTGCTGGACACAGCTATATTATATATATATATATATATATATATATATATATATAAAATACTGTCTTGAGGTGTATGTACTGGGGGGGTGACTGCCCTGGGGGGCCCAGCAAGCAGCACACTGAGTCTGCAGGTCAGTTCCAAAATCTGAATCAAATTATTAATGCCAATGATGCCGTTATCTGCTGTCCCCAGGGACAGATCCAATCCAGAGATCACCACACAGTGGGATCTCTGGATCGAACCTGTCCCTGAGGATAGCAGTTAATGAAAAGTATGGGCAGAGCTGCGATGGCGTCACTGCCACGCATGCATGTTGGAGCCCTCGGTTACGGCACTGTGCTCTGAAGGTCTGGCACAGTATGCCAGACCTTCAGAGTGCATGCGCCAGTGATGTCGCCGGATGGATGGGGGGACATCATGTTTTACCACACCAGGTGACACCAACCCTAGTGTTGCCACTGGAATAAGACACACAGATAGCCCAAAAATTTCAGCATCCAGTGTCACACCAAAATATCATACTGGCTATCAACTGGGATCCATAGAATAATGAAGGCCCCTTGAACCCCTTTATGGAAAGGGAGCCTTGACTGATGGAAGCACTGCATTACAGTGAGCGAATCAAGGAGCTTAAGTAGCTCCATTAGGATTGGCTACAAGGACACAAGGTGATAGGGTGGAGCCTGAACTCTAGAAAAAGTTTACGCGGAGGCATGTCTCTCTGACCTAAGGAGATTCAGCACTGATGGTAAGAATGGGCCTCTTAGACTATGTCAGTTTTTGGTTTATGTGTGCTCACAGTATACCTGTGACAGGCTGTGGTTAGTGGTTATTTGTTACATTTGGAAAAGTTCAATAAAGCTGGGACCTTGCCCATTGTCCAATTTAATCAGCCTCCTTGTAATTTTTGGGAAAGGTATTGGTCTGTTATTCGGTTGTTTGAGCATATGCTTCTTAGCAGTCATGGATGCCCCTTGAACCCCTTTAGCAAAAGGAAGCCTTGACTGATAGAAGCATTACATTACAGGGAGCGTTGGTCCAAATCAAGGTGGTTAAGTGCCTCCGTCAGGATTGGTTACAAATACATGAGGTGATGGGGCAGAGCCTGAACTGAGAAAAAGGTTACGCTAAGGCATGTCCCTCTGACCTAAGGAGATTCAGCTGACAGAAGAGTTGCCTGCCCACCCACTCACTCTGATGCTTTGTCACAGCTATATTGGCGGTTTTGACCTTGTCAGCAATTGACGTTGTTGTAATGGGCTATACCTTCCAGTTAAATTCTGGGGTCAGTCTAATGCCTGTCTGGCACTGATTGTAAGACAGGCCTCTTAAGCCCCGTACACACGATCGGATTTTCCGACGGGAAATGTTGGATGTCAGGCTGTTGGTGGAAAATCCAACCGTGTGTATGCTCCATCGGACAATTGTTGTCGGACTTTCTGCCAACAAATGTTTGGCTAGCATGTCTTCAAATTTTCCGCCAACAAATGTGTGGATTTTCCAATCGTGTGTACACAATCTCCGTCGGACAAAAGTCCAAAGTACAATGCATGTTCGGAAGCAGAAGTGGTCGGTCTTGTAAACTAGCGCTCGTAAAAGAGAATTAACATTCGTGACGTGGCAAATTATGAAATCTCCAAATACAGTGCTCAATTCTCTTCTTCTTTAATGGGATAATAATGAAGCTGCTTTGCTGGTGATACTGATGGAGTTATTGCAAACAAATTTTTGAAGGCTTTTTTTTTCTAGTGATATCAAGAATATTATGTTTTTTTAGGGCTGTTACTGATTAAAATTTTCGTGTTTGATTAATCAATTTTTTTTTATCGATTAATTGACTAATTTTGATTAATTATAACGCACATACAGTTTTTACAATTTTTTTTATTAAACTTTAAGAAAATATCCACATCTGACCCCAAACTATAATATCCACATCTGACCCCAAACTGTAATGTCCACATCTGCCCCCATACTGTAATGTACACATCTTCCCCCCATACTGGAATGTCCACATCTGCCCCATCTCCCCCCATACCGTAATGTCCACATCTCAGATTGTCCGCTCTGTCCGGAATAGACAGCAGGCAGACCCATCCACAGAGTAGACGGCACAAGCAGGCGGGTGATGATGACGGCAGTGCGCCGATACTAGGCCGCCGCCGGGTGGACCAAGATGGCCGTCGCTCCGGAGCTAGGCCGAAGCCGCAGCCTTTCCTATGGGTTAGGCCGCGGAGCTCAATCCGCGGATCGTCCTCGATCAAAATTATTTTGATCTATCAAAGAAATTAACGATCAATCGAGCAATTAATCGTTAATTTCCGCAGCCCTAGTTTATTTTTTATTTTTTTATTTGTGCTAGTCATCACAACACCTGTTATCCTGTAATTTATATGATCAAAGATACAACTATGTTGGTGTCCCTTGTCAATTTTGCATTGTATTTTTAAAAATGTAATTGCCTAGTCCCAAAATGTCATTTGAAGTAAAACACATAGCCAAGTATTATTCTACAAAAATAAAATGTCAAAGCAATAAGACCCCTTTCACACCGAGCCTCCCATAGCGTCGGCGGTAAAACGCCGCTATTTTTAGCGGCGTTTTACTGTCGGATTTGCGGCGCATTTGAGCCACTAGCGGGGCGCTTTTACCCCCGCTAGCAGCCGAGAAAGGGTTAAAACCCCTGGCAATACGCCGCAATAGCGGCGTTTTGCCAGCGGTATTACAGCGCTGCCCCATTGATTTCACACCGCTCCAAAGAAGCTTCTGGCAGGACTTTTCCTGACGTCCCACCAGCGCACCGCTGCAGTGTGAAAGCCCGAGGGCATTCACACTACAGACAATAGTGCAGCTGTTTTAGGGCGGATTGCAGGCGCTATTTGTAATGCTATAGCGCCTGCAAAACGCCCTTGGTGTGAAAGGGGTCTAACTCCAAAGCAAATAATAAATAACACGTTATCTCCTCTGATTCCACAACATGTCTGGTTGATGAACGGCCGTTCAGAAATGAACTGAAAAGCACGAAATGAAAAGCGCGAAAAGAAAAGTGCGAATCAACACTCACCAAACTTCTACTAACACGAAATTAGCAGAAGGAGCCCAAAGGGTGGTGCTAAAAAACTGAAAAACCATGTAGTACGTCTAGTACTTCACTACGTTTGTAATTGTTAGCCAACATTTGTGTGACCGTGTGTATGCAAGACAAGTTTGAGCCAACACCCTTTGGACAAAAATCCATGGTTTTGTTGCCGGAAAGTCAAATCGTGTGTACGAGGCTTTAGACTATGTCAGTTTATGGTTTATGTGTGCTCACTGTATATCTGTGACAGGAATTGGTTATTTGTTACGTTTGTAAAAGTTAAATAAAGCTGTGGCCTTGCCCCTTTTCCAACTTAATCAGCCTCCATGTCATTTTTGGGCAAGGTATTGGTCTGTTAAATGGTTGTATGAGCATTTTCTCTCTTAATTACATAATGCACCATCATTGACACCCATGATATGTAGATTAAATAATAAAACAAATAAATATAACTGTCCATGGGTTTATGTCTCCTATAGATAGGCACATCTTGTAAGTAATGCAAGATATGTGTGTCTTTGTAGATCTCATAGACTACCTGCCAGTCTTGGCTTGAGTGATCTGTGTGCAGTAAATATTCATTTCCTTTCTTACGGAAGGGAGAACAAGTAAATGAACAGTTCCAAGATATTTTTTTAAGGGACTGAAAAATAAACCACTGCTAGTTTGAGATCAGTTGCACAACACACTGCAGTAAATGCAGGGCAGTGGGTCATCTGTGCATATTATCCTGCCCTGGAAACAATTGTGCAGCCAAAATCAAAAACAGAAAAATCAGAACAAGGAACACAACTTACAGACAGTAGGATATGTCTCTGAATAGAAGTTTTTTTACTTCAGATATTTATTCACATTTAAATTCAGACAAGCAGACCAGCAAAAGTGACAGTGTCAGCAGTTAGAAAGAACTGTTATCACATCAGTGCGCAGTAACAGTTTATTTTTAATGATGATTTAAAGCTAAATTCCAGGCATTCAGATCCTTAGTTAAAAATTAAGGCACACTGGGGGTTATATGCTAAACCTAAAGGGAGCAAAATCTGGTGCAGTTCTGCAGAGAAACCAATCAGCTTCCAGGTTTTATTGCCAAAGCTTAATTGAACAAACTGAAGTTAGAAGCTGAATTTGAAGAGGTCGATCTGTTGACAGCTTTAAATCAAAATTAAACCCTCCTATACTTTACAGCCAAGGAAGCTGCTTGATCTATAACTGCCATGGTGCTGCACATGTGATTAGTTATGACACCAAACATTTGATAGTTTGACAGTTTGGTTGAGGACACAAGCAGATGTGACAGTTAGCAATCTTGGTATTCCAGGAATGTAACAGATTTTTGAAACCGTTAAATCGAAGGGTTTAGATTCACTCTATGATTTACTGCTGTTCAGGGGCTCTGGGCTTCAGCAAAATGGCAGCCTCCAGCAAGAAGAAACAGGAGCAATGCTGGAGGCAATTTACAGCACACACTAATTTTGGAAGCATAATTATTATTGTGGAATGTATGTTCCTTGCTAAAGAACATTATTTTTTATCAAGTTGTTATGGGTAAAGTTCCGCTTTAAGTCCAGCGAGGTGCATGACACCTCCTTATTTATAACTGATAGCATTAAAGTACTCCCGGAAGGCAGCTATTGTTGAATTCCCAGGTGGGCAAAGCCGATTCTTCTGAGCTCTGCATCTTGAAAAAGAGAGTTTCTGCAGCTGCTATGCCTGCCCATCCACTCCTCCTGCCCAATCACAGAAGCAACACATTAAAAAAATACAAAGGCTTATGTGAAAGGACAGCAGAGAGGAAAGGCAGGCATAGCTGTTCTGTGTATTTCTCTCCTCTCATATCCCCAGACTGTGCCTTGACCGAGCAATAAACCTGTCAAGTCTAAAAAATAGCCCAGGTAATGTCATGCAGCTCCTTGGACTTAACTCATAACGCCCCTTCACTTTTTACAAAGTGGCTGAATTCTTTGAATTTAGCTTTAAACCACAGAAGAAAAGGTTACCACTATAAGACCCTCTGACAGTGTTAAGTAGGTCACATATTTTTTTAAAAACTGATTGTATAATCTCTAAGCAATCTCATTTAGATTTAACAAAAATATATAATGTAAGAAACTCTTTAAATAATGCTTTCAATTTATATCCATTCATGCAGGTTCTTGCACTACATAGTTGTTAATAAAGTTAAAGGAGATTGTACAATGAGATTTTGACATGATTGGTGAGCTTCTGCATTTCTCCCAACTTTTGTCATGGTGCTTTCTCTTAGTTGTATGGAATCAATACTCCGCCACATCGGAGAATTGTGGTGGTGGGGGTGAGGGTGGCAGGAAGGGAGAGGAGTTCTACTAACAGAAGAGGACACATCCTAATGACTGTAAGTTATGGCATTTCCGTTGTGCTTATTTGTCTGATTTTGAGTTTTGCTGCACTTAGGCTTTAATCTTCTCTTCGACTCGAGTTTATAGAGCAAGAAGGTTTAGCTCTCTATCCTAGAGACAGAACAGTCCTTACCTAATTGCTATAAGCAATTCTCACAAGTAATGTGTTCCGTGCAATGATTGGGGTGTGTATAAGGCTACCTTATGTGACTGCTGTAAGTGATGTTTAAACTTGTTAGCACCTTTGAAAAATAATGTAGAGTATAGCCAGTCAAAGGAGAATTAGATCTTCTTCTATATGATGCAACATGGCTCATTTATACTCACTGCACTTTCATTCTGCAACATTAGCACTGTAATTGCAATACAAACAATGATTCGTATTGACAATCAAATATAAGCTTACTTGAAAAATCTCCTTTTATGTCTGAGTCATGTCTCCTTTCATGTCATAAGTGCTGCCATCTCTTTCCACAACCTCCTGAATTCCCTACATGTATTGCAGCTCTTACTCCGCTGTTTACTTTCAGCTTCTAAGAACTACATATCCCATGGTACCTTGCTACCTGCAAGCAGTGATTCATGTACTGACTCCACCTCCTGAAACTCCTCCTCTCGGCACCTCTGTGGTTCAGATGACAGGCTCTGTGAAATGTGTGACACAGCAGTGCCCACACACAGGGCATAGTGAAGACAAGTCACTGAATTCAAGGAAGAAAGTAAATGTGTAGAGATCTTCTCAAGGTAAGTTTATAGACTTCAAGATTGTTCTGACTAATAGGAGTAGGCTAGAAATAATTGAAATACAATGTGGAAATTAATATAAGATTTTCGATTTTCATCATAGATACGCTTTATTTCCTAACAACATTTCTTCTTAGTTGCAAAACACTGTTTAATTTTTTTTGACACTGGGCACGTCTCCAACACAGGCTTCTGTAAGGTAACAAATAACAGCACTGACATGTTTGCCATTACTCTAAATGATTCACCTCAACACTTGAAGAGCATCTGGAAATATTCCAGCTCGGGCAATCATGCTTTGTGTAAGAATGACAGTCTAGGACATTTACAAGCTCTTTAGAGACCAATTTTTTTTTTTTTTGTCTTTCTGTCTTTTGACTCTTTTGGATAGAGTGTGGTAGGGAGAACCGCTGTGGAGTCTTTATTTGTGGTCCCAATTATTAATTAATTTGAGATTTTACCTAATTTTCTATTTGGATACAGAATCTAATAAGACATTTATTGAGTAAAATACAGAAAGGCTAGATGTTCTGTCTGGTCATTACTGTCTGTGTTTTCCTGTCCCAGTGGTGCCAACTCCTCTTGTATTTTGTTCTACTACCACATTGACCGGCTGCCTGCTGAAAATGGGTTACGGAAGTGGAGAATTAACTGCACCTATCACCCCTGTGACCTACAGGAGAAGTATAGCCAAAATAGCTAGCGCCCGCATATGGACTTTTGCCCCTCCTCCAGGGCGTTATCAAAGACCATGGATAACGTCCTGGAGGAGGGGCAAAACGCGTCAATGTAATTTCTGGCTAAACAGCTGAACCAGTGAAGCAATTTCCTGCCTCCGTGGAATGCACGCTACCCAAACCGGCGTTTGCGGAAGTCTTTTCTGAAAGTTTGCTCTTATCCTGCATCTTGTAAGTAGCGCCTTAGCGCGCAATATTTATACAGTTTAGCGATACTTCTCCATATTATTTCTCTGTCTCCTATCTACAGGTGGAGTGTGGTATTCACCCCATCATCAATTATCCATCGAACGTTCTACTTTTGGAACTTTTTTACATCACCAGTATTTGCGGTTGCCTGCTTGCTTGATCTTAGACTGAAAAGTTGAGGATTCTTCATGGCTGGTGAGTGTGGTCTCCTAAGGGGGATTCACTTTATGCACCTGTAGGAACTTTGGACTTACTCAAGTGAGATTCAGTCACTACTAGTTGCTACATATTTTATCTTTTATTTCACCATTTATTTATGTCATTTGTTCACTCATTTATGCATGCGTGTTTCACTTTCGCATTTATTTCACTTTGCCAGCACTGCTCTTACCTGTTTATCATACACAGTATCTGTTGCAACCTAACTTTTGCAACATATGGAAACACAAAAATATGATTGAATCCGAACAAAATCCAGCTGTTTACCAGCAAAGTCCAACGCATACAGATGACAATGAGTGTTCATATACACCCAGGAGAGATGCGGTTCTGATATCACTGAGTGGTAATGGGCAAATTAGGTCTAGACAAGCCACTTTTCCAATAATAGTCATCCAACATAAGAGCAACTTTACACCATCATCTACAGGACTGCTCAGACTATCAGAATGACTGACCTTTTATTTAGAATGATATAGCTAAAAGTCTCTACTTACAAACATTAGATAAAGTATTTTGCACAGAATATCACCTTGGTCTGGAATAATGCAGTGAATTGAAGTATCCCACATTTATTTAAGAAAAGATAGGTTTCATCTAACTGAGCAAACCTGAATGTGGAAAGTTCAAATGTAATGGTTCATTTAATGCAATGATATTGTTACAATTAACTGTAATAGGAAATAGACCTGTCGTTATTGTGTGGCTAACTGAAGTTGTGCTTGGCCCCACTTTGCAGTAATAATTTGTGGAAATCATTTATAGTACTCAAGTTCATAACTCATGGCCCAATTACTGGGAACTGTCTTTCACTGCTTTTTAATTTCCTTTTTCTCTGTTTGCTTTGTGCACAGCCTTCATTGTAACCTTTTCATGGTCCAGTGTTCTGTCTCATTTAAAAAACAGAGTTGAAAAGAATTACCATTATGGGATGGAAAATTAGTATTTTTTTGTTGCACAAGATATCAGTCCACTGATTATGCTGTGTGAAATTGATGTTCCATTTGTATTCCAAGCAGCAAAATTTTGCCAAAAATGCTGGCTGATATTCATTGTAGATATCCCATAACACCATTATCGGTATGAATCTTCTGCCCAATGTATGAATACTGTTGTAAACTGTTAAAATCTGTTGTGTGTTTGTCACTGAAAACATTTATATATTTGTGTTAGCTATAGTTCTCACCCTGTTTGTATCTATAACTTTGTACAGCACCACAGGAAAAAGACAGAACTGAAAATATAACTATAATGCCCCGTACACATGGTCGGAAATTCCGACGGAAAATGTCCGATCGGACCATGTTGTCGGAAAATCCGCCCGCGTAGGCTCCATCTGACTTTTTCCAGAAAAAATTTGAGAGCAGGATCTCAAATTTTCCGACAAGAAAATCTGATCTGACTTTTTCCGATCATGTGTCGAGAATTCCGACGGAAGTGCCACGCATGCTCAGATCAAATTATGAGACCAAAGCTATTGGCTCCGATGGCTCTGTGACCCCATTGGTAAAGCCTCGTACACACGATTGGATTTTCCACAGACAAAGCGTCAGACTTTTGTCCGAAGGGCGCTGGTCATGAACTTGTCTTGCATACAAATGGCACACAATTGTTGGCCAACAAACGCAGTGACATACTACATGGCTTTTCAGCTCTTTAGCGCCACCCTTTGGCCACCTTCTGCTAATGTTGTGTTTGGTGAGCATTGATTCCGAGCATGCGTGTTTGTACTTTGGACTTTTGTCTGACGGGCTTGTGTACACACAATCGGAAAATCTGACAATAGACTGCTGTCCATGGAAAATTTTTAAGCCTGCCATCCAACATTTTTCCACGGAAAATCTGACAGCAATTGTCTGATGGAGCGTACAAACGGTCGGATTTTAGGCCAACAGTCTGTCAACACACAATTCCCGTCGGAAAATCCTATCGTGTGTACGAGGCTTTAGATGCTAGGCTCAGCCTCTAACCGAATTAGCTCTCTCCATCATAATATATTTAAATAGAATAAGGGAAAATCCTCATAGTGCAGTACTTTTAAAAGCCTTTTTTTTTATTAATTAAAATTGCACCTCCAAATAAACAGTGTACAGGCGGTAAATCAAACAGCAATGTACGTGATGATGTCACAGCTCTAGCTCTGCCTGACACGTTTCTCTGTAAAAGACGTCCTCTGGGATTGGAGACTCAAGAGTCCAGAGAATGTAACATACAACATGTATGCGGAGTGGAGCAGTCTGCAGCATATAATGTACAGTGCAGAGTGGGGCTGTCTGAGTATTTGACATGTAGCACAGTGTTTAATTTGCAGCAGTCTGAGGAATGTATTTTACTCTAAAGCAGCATGGAATTTGTAATGTACAACATAAGATGCAATTGTCTGTAATATGTTTTGTACGGCACTGCAAGCACCTAAGCATGTAATGTATAACACTGTGAAAAAAATGCACCAGTCTGAAGTATATATTATACGGAATGGTGTTGAAAATGGAGAGGTCCAAAGAATGTACCTTAGAGCAGTCGTTCTCCACTCCCGTCCTTAGGACCCACCAACAGGCCAGGTCTGCAAGATAACTGAAATACATCACAGGCTATATAATTTGCTGCTCAGTGATTGCAATATTCTAGTCTGCGTCTCCCCAAGAAAATACTTAAAATCTGGCCTGTTAGTGGGTCCTGAGGACAGGAGTTGAGAACCATTGCCTTAGAGCAAATCATGCAGATCAAAGTAGTCTCAAGTATTAAATGGACAGCATACACACAGAATCAGTGGCGGCTGGTGCTCAAAATTTTTGGGGGGGCGCAAACAAACAGCCTCACTGTGCCATCAAACGCTGCCACTGTGCCCATTAAACGCTGCCACTGTGCCCATCAAATGCTGCCACTGTGCCCATCAAACGCTGCCACTGTGCCCATCAAACGCTGCCACTGTGCCCATCAAACGCTGCCACTGTGCCCCAAGTGCTGCCATTGTGCCCCAAGTGCTGCCACTGTGCCCCAAGTGCTGCCATTGTGCCCCAAGTGCTGCCATTGTGCCCCAAGTTCTGCCATTGTGCCCCAAGTTCTGCCATTGTGCCCCAAGTGCTGCCACTGTGCTCCAAACGCTGCCACTGTACCCCTTAAGTGCTGCCACTGTGCCCCTTAAGTGCTGCCACTGTGCCCCTCAAGTGCTGCCACTGTGCCCCCTGCCTGCCCTCTGCACTTACCTTGTCCCGGTGTGCAGCTGGTGACGGCGTCAGGCGACGAGCGGTGTCTCCGTCGGATGTCTTCTCCCGCGCTCCTCCTGTCTTCTGCTATGATTGGACGCCTAGCATCCAATCACAGCGCCTGTGACTTCAGCCAATCAGGTGACAGGTAACAGACCTGGCAACCTGATTGGCTGAGAGGCGGGTCTGTGTTAGCGAAGCGATGTATTCGCTTCTCTAACACAATACTGTGTAATCAGCGAACGCACAGCAGTGCGCCCGCTGTTTACACTTAGGCTGGCTTCACACTGGGGCGGTGCGGGGCGGCGACGGTAAAGCAGCGCTATATTTAGCGCTGCTTTACCATCGTTTTTCCCGCGGTATGCGGCCGCTAGCGGGGTGGTTTTAACCCCCGCTAGCGGCCGCAAAAGGGTTAAAAACCTCCGCAAAGCGCCGCTGCAGCGGCGGTTTGCGGGCGGTATCCCCGCGGTTTCCCATTGATTCCAATGGGAAGGAGCGGTATAGGAGCGGTGAATACACCGCTCCTTCACCGCTCCAAAGATGCTGCTAGCAGGACTTTTGTTGCGGTCCTGCTAGCGCACCGCTCCAGTGTGAAAGCCCGCCGGCTTTCACACTGGAGTGAATGGGGCCGGTTTTTTCAGGCGGTACACAGGCGCTATTTTTAGCGCCGTACCGCCTGAAAACCGCCCCAGTGTGAAAGGGGCCTAAGGGAAGCCTATTAGAGCACACCGCTCTAATAAGGTCCCCTATTAGAGCTTACAGCTCTAATAGAATTCAGATGCCCGGCGCCCGATCAGGGGCCGGACACCTGAATAGGGGGCGGCAGCGGTGACAATAGATAGATTCATGCAATGCATGAATCTATCTATTGGTGATAGAGCGGTACAGGAGAGGGGGGCGGCGCTCCTGCGCCCTCTATGCACGCACCGCCACTGCACAGAATCAAGGTGGGAGGCATAATTTTCGGTACGTAAACTGTCTTATGTGAGCTTCTAACATAAGTGCTATGGTCTTCAGCAAAGATTCCTAGGATATTGTCCAAATACAAAACCTGAGCACAAAGAATAGTTGCCATTATCTGCGCATGCCACTGTATTGGAGTAAATATGTCATTTTCAGCATGGCATGATTAGTACAGCCAAATTGTAGTACACAACTGATACACCTCAGTCGGGGTGTTAATTCTGAGTTAGGAATTAGGTTAGGGGTTTAGGTTAGGCCCAAGTATTAGAGTAAGGATTAAGCATTAGGGTCAGGTTAAGTGTTAGGAATTATGGGTTGGGAGGAGTTGACCCCAAAACCATTATAGTTTCTATATGACATAGCGTCAAATAGGTTAGGGGTTTAGGTTAGGCCCAAGTATTAGAGTAAGGATTAAGCATAGCGTCAAATAGAAACTATAATGATATGGGGTCAACTTTGTATTATATACTGATGTTTTAAACTGTATATATTATACACATATATACACACACGGTATATAAACCCACTATATTACCAAGTATTGGTTACACACACATGAACGTTAATGGCATCCCAGTCTTAGTCTGCAGAGTTCAATATTGAGTTGGCCCATCTTTTGCAGCTATAATAGCTTCAACTCTTCTGGGAAGGCTGTCAACAAGGTTTAGGAGTTTGTCTATGGGAATGTTTGACCATTCTTCCAGAACCGCATTTGTGAGGTCAGGCACTGATGTTGAACCAGAAGGCCTGGTTCACAGTCTCTGCTCCAATTCATCCAAAAGGTGTTCTATCAGGTTGAGGTCAGGACTTTTGGCACTGCTCCAAATCATTTGGCAGGGTCGTTTTTCAGGAGTTGGGGTTGGCCCCTTAGTTCCAGTGAAGAGAGCTCTTAAGGCGTCAGCATACCAAGACATTTTGGACAATTTCATGCTCCCAACTTTGTGGGAACAGTTTGGGGATAGCCCCTTCCTGTTCCAACATGACTGCACACCAGTGCACAAAGCAAGGTCCATAAAGGCATGGATGAGCAAGTTTGGGGTGGAGGAACTTCACTTGCCTGCACAGAGTCCTGACCTCAACCTGATAGAACAAGTTTGGGATGAATTTGAGCGAAGACTGCAAGCCAGGCCTTCTCGTTCAACATCAGTGCCTGACCTCACAAATGTGCTTCTGGAAGAATGATCAAACATTCCAATAGACACACTCCTAAGCCTTGTGGACAGCCTTCCCAGAAGAGTTGAAGCTGTTATAGCTGCAAAGGGTGAGGCAACTCAATATTGAACCCTACGGACTAAGAATGCAATTAAAGTTGATGTGCGTGTAAAGGCAGCCGTTCCAATACTTATGTATATATGTATATATATATATATATATATATATATATATATATATATATATATATATACATTATATACATGTGACAACACTGAGGAAATTACACTTTGCTACAATGTAAAGTAGCGAGTGTACAGCTTGTATAACAGTGTAAATTTGCTGTCCCCTCAAAATAACTCAACACACAGCCATTAGTGTCTAAACCGATGGCAACAAAAGTGAGTACACCCCTAAGTGAAAATAACCAAATTGGGCCCAATAGACATTTTCCCTCCCCGGTGTCAAGTGACTCGTTAGTGTTACAAGGGCTCAGGTGTGACTGGGGAGCAGGTGTATTAAATTTGGTGTTATCGCTCCCACTCCCTCATACTGGTCACTGGAAGTTCAACATGGCACCTCATAGCAAAGAACTCTCTGAGGATCTGAAAAAAAGAATTGTTTCTCTACATAAAGATGGCCTAGGCTATAAGAAGATTGCCAAGACCCTGTAACAGTGTAAATTTGCTGTCCCCTCAAAATAACTCAACACACAGCCTTTAATGTCTAAACCGCTGGCAACAAAAGTGAGTAGACCCCTAAGTGAAAATGTCCAAATTGGGCCCAAAGTGTCAATATTTTGTGTGGCCACCATTATTTCCAGCACTGTCTTAACCCTCTTGGGCATGGAGTTCAACAGAGCTTCACAGGTTGCCACTAGAGTCCCCTTCCACTCCTCCATGACGACATCACGGAGCTGGTGGATGTTAGAGAACTTGCGCTCCTCCACTTTTGAGGATGCCCCACAGACCCTCAATAGGTTTTGGGTCTGGAGATGTGCTTGGCCAGTCCATTATCTTTAACCTCAGCTTCTTTAGCAAGGCACTTGTCATCTTGGAGGTGTGTTTGGGGTCGTTATCATGTTGGAATACTGCCTTGCGGCCCAGTCTCTGAAGGGAGGGGATCATGCTCTGCTTCCATATGTCACAGTACATGTTGGCATTTATGGTTCCCTCAATGAACTGTAACTCCCCAGTGCCGGCAGCACTCATGCAGCCCCAGACCATTACACTCCCACCACCATGCTTGACTGTAGGCAACACACACTTGTCTTTGAACTCCTCATCTGGTTGCCGCCACACACACTTGACACCACCTGAACCAAATAATTTTATCTTGGTCTCGTCAGACCACAGGACATGGTTCCAGTAATCCATGTCCTTAGTCTGTTTGTCTTCAGAAAACTGTTTGCGGGCTTTCTTGTGCATCATCTTTAGAAGAGGCTTCCGTCTGGGACGACAGCCATACAGACCAATTTGATGCAGTTTATGGTCTGAGCACTGACAGGCTGACCCCCATACTCCTTCAACCTCTGCAGCAATGCTGGCAGCACTCATATGTCTATTTCCCAAAGACAACCTCTGGATATGATGCTGAGCATGTGCACTCAACTTCTTTGGTCGACCATGGCGAGGCCTGTTCTGAGTGGAACCTGTCCTGTTAAACTGCTGTATGGTCTTGGCCACTGTGCTGCAGCTCAGTTTCAGGGTCTTGGCAATCATCTTATAGCCTAGGCCATCTTTATGTAGAGAAACAATTCTTTTTTTCAGATCCTCAGAGAGTTCTTTGCTATGAGGTGCCATGTTGAACTTCCAGTGACCAGTATGAGGGAGTGGGAGCGATAACACCAAATTTAATACACCTGCTCCCCAGTCACACCTGAGCCCTTGTAACACTAACGAGTCACTTGACACCGGGGAGGGAAAATGGCTAATTGGGCCCAATTTGGTTATTTTCACTTAGGGGTGTACTCACTTTTGTTGCCATCGGTTTAGACACTAATGGCTGTGTGTTGAGTTATTTTGAGGGGACAGTAAATTGACACTGTTATACAAACTGTACACTCACTACTTTACATTGTAGCAAAGTGTAATTTCCTCAGTGTTGTCACATGAAAAGATATAATAAAATATTTACAAAAATGTGATGGGTGTACTCACTTTGTGAGATACTGTGTGTGTTGTGTGTATATATATATATATATATATATATATATATATATATATATGTGTGTGTGTGTGTGTGTGTGTGTGTGTGTGTGTGTGTGTGTGTGTGTGTGTGTGTGTGTGTGTGTGTGTGTGTGTGTGTGTATATATATATATATATATATATATATATATATATATATATATATATATATATATATATATATATATATATATATATATATATATATATATTGAACAAGAAGTAAAAACACTTTAAAACAAACCCTAAATTATTTTTGTATATACAGAGATAAATTAAGAAATTAATTCTTCATTTTTTTAAGTGAAGAAATAATAACACAGGCCATGCTTTTTTATAAGAAAAGATCTTGACAGGTAGACAGACGTCTGATGTAGAGGTGCTTAGAGGCTCCCTCATCAGCTCTTTGTGTCTCCAGAAAATTTTTTTGGACTTCGCAATTCCAACTTTGAAAAAACAGACTTCAGAGATTTCACACTTTGGCGCCGGAATTAATGAATTCCAGTGCTAATGTGTGGGTGTTATGTCATATTCTGACAACCAATTAAGAAGGCCAAAGAGTAAGCACCTCCAAGAAGCCAAGGTGAAGATGTCAGCATTGGCGAGGGAGCGTCCAAAGGAAGTTGAAGACTTCAGCTCCTCTTTAAGTTAGATAAGGGGATGCTGGAACCTCTGTCTGTTGTATTGCCGTAGCTTTCCTTGGTGCAGATTTTCACAAATGACCTGTCTGTTAAGTGAGGGAAAATCTTTCTAACAGAGTCCAGGATAGCAGTAAAACCTCACAGGGGATCTAATATTTCCCAATCTAATTACAACAGAAATTATTTTTTGGGTAAAGATACGTTTTAGGTGTAAAAGTTAGTGTATATGTGTAAAGGGCCTATTTAAAAGGTTTTGGTAAGTGACAGGGTTCAGTTAAAGGGAGGGTTAGTGTTAGGGTCTATGCCGCTGTTATGGAGATAAAGAGAGATGGCAATTTGAAGATATTTGGTCATTTTTATTTTCTCAACATCAAGCAATTTGAGCTGGGTTCCCAGTGCAAGAAATTAATATAACAGCCTAATGCCGCGTACACACGAAGGGACTATCCCGCGGGATTATTACTTGAGTCCAGCGGACAATCCCCTCGTGTGTGGGCGTCGGCGGACTTTTTTTCCCAAAAGTCCGGCGGACTAAAGTTTTAAGTTTTGTTTTAAAATTATCCGCTGGACTTGGCAGTCCGGCGGACAATACGGCCGTCTGTAGTATGGTCCGGCGGACCAAAAAGGACGCATGCTCAGTAGCAAGTATTTTTCTAGTATTTTCCTTTTTCTAGTCCCGTCGTACGTGCTGTACGTCATTGCGTGAACCGCCGGACTTTTAGCGTGATCGTGTGTGGTCAAGTCCGTTCGCTTTTAAGTCCGCCGAAGCCAGCTGGAAAGTCCGGCGGAAAAGTCCCTTCGTGTGTACGCGGCATTAGAGGAACCTTATAAGACCCTAAGGGCACTTTCACACTGACACCACGGGGGCGTTGGCGGTAAAGCGCTGCTAGTTTTAGTGGCGCTTTACTGTCGTTTTAGAGGTGCTTTTCGGCCGCTAGCGGGCACTTTTAAACCCCGCTAGCATCCTAATAAACGTTTAAAAGCTTTAGAAACGGCATATATACCACTCCTTAAGTGCCCCAAAGATCCTGCTTGAAGGACTTTTTTTGAGGTCCTGCCAGCGTAGCGCCCCAGTGTGAAGGTACTTGGGCTTTCACACTGGGACTGCAGGTAAGGCATTTTTCAGGCGCTTTACAGGCACTATTTTTAGCGTTAAAGCGCCTGAAAAACTCCTCCAGTGTAAAAGGGGTCTAAGAGACTCAAATATAACTCAACTTTCGATCCTATGTCAAAACCTGTAAATGTAACTGAGATTGCATTTAAATAGCAATTATAATGATTTTTGGGTCAATATGATAATTTTTAACAATTTAACAGATTTTTACATTACCTTATATTTTACCAATTATACTTTATATACTATAAAGTTATGTTTTACAAACAAAAAAAATAATAATGCCTGGTCCATATAGTTTACGGATCAAAAAAGTTTATATTTGTATTTTTAGTCCAAAAGGAAAGATAAAGAAAACATATACAAAAATACTGGACTTTCCCATAAAAAAAAAAAAACTTGAAAGCAAAAGATCCCATTCCCCACAATTGCTTTTCACAGTTACACCTGCAAACTACAAGGCAAGTCTTCTTCAATTGTTAGCATCTGTTTTTTACAGTCATGTATATTGATTACATGTGTTAATTTTATGACTGCCTATTAATAAATCCTTGGGATATACATTAATAAAGGAAAAAAGGCTGCGCTGAAAACAAATAAATTAAAAAAATTGTGCAATAAATACATTCAATTATCCCATCCACTTCATGTTGTGTTGGGAAAAAAATTATCTCTATCTGAAATAATTAGAAATACTTATTCACCCTCTCTTATCCACCACTCTGTGATACATTGAAAATTGTTGGGTGTGACAAACCATAAAAATAATACAATAATTCAAACTCTGGTAGGATGTCATATAGAACAACAGAGATCCAAATCCCAAAGTGTATTTCACAGTGAATTGAGATCTATTAGGGTGTCATAGAGAACAGTAAAGGTCCAAAATTAGAGAAGATGACATTTGCACGGAGAAAACCAGTTCATGCAAGGAAACGTCCACCACAGGATTCAAACTATATTAGTGGTAATTCCCATCTGGGACATCCAACACGCACTGAAAGGATGGTGAGATAGCAGAAACCAGAGATCCTCCACCAAATGGTAAAATTAGCCGCTTACCAGCTGATCTGGTCCCTGTATTAGAGAGACCAGATGGGCGTATGGCATGTACCCCTGCCTAGGTCTTTATCCGGGCTTCTCAGGGACACAATCTTCAGGTTGTTCTAATGGAAACTGATCTTTTATACGGGATCCCTTAGTTTTCACTATTTTGTTACATGGCACAACAGCAAACCTGCCAAGAGACGGCCGCACACCAAAACTCACGGACCGGGCAAGGAGGGCATTAATCAGAGGGGCAGCACAACAGAGACCTAAGGTAACCCTGGAGGAGCTGCAGAGTTCCACAGCAGAGACTGGAGTATCTGTACATTGGACAACAATTGTTGTCCAATGTACAGATACTCCAGTCTCTGCTGTGGAACTCTGCAGCTCCTCCAGGGTTACCTTAGGTCTCTGTTGTGCTGCCCCTCTGATTAATGCCCTCCTTGCCCGGTCCGTGAGTTTTGGTGTGCGGCCGTCTCTTGGCAGGTTTGCTGTTGTGCCATGTAACAAAATAGTGAAAACTAAGGGATCCCGTATAAAAGATCAGTTTCCATTAGAACAACCTGAAGATTGTGTCCCTGAGAAGCCCGGATAAAGACCTAGGCAGGGGTACATGCCATACGCCCATCTGGTCTCTCTAATACAGGGACCAGATCAGCTGGTAAGCGGCTAATTTTACCATTTGGTGGAGGATCTCTGGTTTCTGCTATCTCACCATCCTTTCAGTGCGTGTTGGATGTCCCAGATGGGAATTACCACTAATATAGTTTGAATCCTGTGGTGGACGTTTCCTTGCATGAACTGGTTTTCTCCGTGCAAATGTCATCTTCTCTAATTTTGGACCTTTACTGTTCTCTATGACACCCTAATAGATCTCAATTCACTGTGAAATACACTTTGGGATTTGGATCTCTGTTGTTCTATATGACATCCTACCAGAGTTTGAATTATTGTATTATTTTTATGGTTTGTCACACCCAACAATTTTCAATGTATCACAGAGTGGTGGATAAGAGAGGGTGAATAAGTATTTCTAATTATTTCAGATAGAGATAATTTTTTTCCCAACACAACATGAAGTGGATGGGATAATTGAATGTATTTATTGCACAATTTTTTTAATTTATTTGTTTTCAGCGCAGCCTTTTTTCCTTTATTCTGTTTTATGTGTGTATCTCACATCAGGTTGCAGCAGAAAAAATTTTTTTATCAATTTATAGCCTATTCATTTATATCACTAATTTTTATAAAATTAGTCACGTATAAGAAAAAAACTTTTTTGAGACAGCGCTGTTACCCCACGACATATATACATTAATAAACAAAATAATACATTAACAATAGCTGCCAAGATGAAGATGCAGACAGTACCAGCAGCTTGGATGCACAATACCTTGCAACAAATCAAATGTAGCAGAGAACCAACCTGTCGTTCACATACAAAGTTTATATGATATATAATATCTGTGGTTATAGTGATTTTATTGCTTTTGGCATACACCGTTTTCCCTCCATCCTGAGCAGCAATGCTTAGGATCTGGATAGACTCCTAAAAGCTGCTCTTAACAAGTTAAAAAAAGTTTGATCTGGCAAAGCAAACTGGTACACAATCGCTGACTACATAGTTTTAAAAAATCAGTTATTACTAAGAACTATAAAGCAATTCTGTTTTTCATTTGTAAAACAAAAAAAAAAAAACATAACAAAGAAACACAAGAATAAGGTAATGTCCTTATTAAAGAGAATGTTAAATAAAGGTTTTGTACATATCTTTCTTTATTCTTAATGGTTATAATTGTTATAATGGTTAAGATTGAACAATATAGATAATTTTTCAGGTAAATATAAAATATTGCATGTAGTCTTTTATACAGCCAGTGGGTGAACCTTCAGGCACCTTTCCACTGCGTCGCTTTACCTGACAATTGCGCGGTCGTGCAGCGTTGCACCCAAACAAAATTGATGCCCTTTGTTCCTCACAAATAGAGCTTTCTTTTTGTGGTATTTGATCACCTCTGCGGTTTTTATTTTTTGCGCTCTAAACATAAAGAGAGCGACAATTTAAAAAAAAAAACACTATATTTTTAACTTTTTGCTATAATAAATATCCCCCAAAAATATATAAAAAAAAGTTTTTTTTCCTCAGTTTAGGTGGATATGTATTCTTCTACATATTTTTGGTAAAAAAAAAAAATCACAATAATGCCGCGTACACACGATCGCACATTCCGACAACAAAATCCATGGGATTTTGTCCGACATTTGTTGGCTCAAACTTGTCTTGCATACACACGGTCACCCAGTGTTGTCGGAAATTTTGAACGTCAAGAACGCGGTGACGTACGACGAGCCGAGAAAATTGAAGTTCAATAGCCAGTGCGGCTCTTCTGCTTGATTCCGAGCATGCGTAGAACTTTGTGCGTCGGAATTGTGTACACACGATCAGAATTTCTGACAACGGATTTTGTTGTCGGAAAATTGGAGATCCAGTTCTCAAATTTTGTTTGTCGGAAATTCCGACAGAAAATGTCCGATGGAGCCTACACACGGTCGGAATTTCCGACAACAAGCTCCCATCGAACATTTCCCATCGGAAAATCCGACCGCGTGTACGCGGCATAAGTGTATATTGATTGGTTTGCGCAAAAGTTATAGCGTCTACAAAATAAGGCATAGTTTTATGGCATTTTTATTATAATTTTTTTTTTACTAGTAATGGCAGCGATCTGTGATTTTTTTTTAGGACTGCCACATTATAGTGGACATGTCGGACAATTTTGACACATTTTTGGGACCATTGGCATTTTTACAGCGATCAGTGCTTTGAAAATGAATTGATTACTGTAAAAATGTCACTGGCAGTGAAGGTGTTAACCACTAGGGGGCAATCAAGGGGTTAATGTGTTCCCTAGTTTGTGTTCTAACTGAAGGGGGGATGGGACTATGCAGGGAAGATGACAGATCGCTGTTCATACTCTGTATGAACAGACAATCTGTCTGTTCTCCCCTCAGAGAACTGGAAACTGTGTGTTTACACACACATATCCCGGTTCTCTGTGTGCCCCGAGCGATCGGGGGAGCCCGACGGTGATGCTGACCACCGGGCACTCGCATCGGCTCTGTGGGCGAGCAGGGGGCATGCACGCCTCCGGCGGCACGCATGTGCCCCCTAGTGGCCACAGGGCGAAGCAACGTTACATAACGTTGTTTCGCCCAGCCGTGCCATTCTGCCGCAGTACAACTGCGGCGGATGTTTGGCAAGTGGATAATGTCATCCCAGTCTTAGTCCATAGGGTTCAATATTGAGTTGGCCCACCTTAACAGCTTTAACTCTTCTGGGAAGGCTGTCCACAATGTTTAGGAGTGTATCTATGGGAATGTTTTACCACTCTTCCAGAACCGCATTTGTGAGGTCAGGCACTGGTGTGGATGAGTGTTAAATTGGGGGAATATACTATGTATTCCCCTACCTGCGCAAAGTGTATATGTGTGATAATAGTAGGGGCTGTTCGTTGTGAAGTATAAATTTGTGTATAAAGGAGTAATATGAACCGCGCACCCCACTCAAAAACTAAACATATATATCATAAATACAAAATTATAAGGTAAACACTAGGTGTCCCTAGCACGTTGCTACCATAAAGTGACAGTGCAAATTTTACAATAAGTGCCAAATCTAAATACTCATATAATTATCACCAGATAGCTTCAGTATGTGACAATAAATCTATATAGATGGTGCAATGTCCAAAAAATGGATATTAATGAATGTGAGCAAAGTCCAATCAATTTTCATCAAACAATATCCAAAAGGGAATTTGATTCCATATATCCAATATATAGTGACTTGAATCTTCCTCCACCAACACCGATCACACAGCCTACTCACCAAATTGATATGACCCCATTACAGAAGTCACATACAGCAGGTTGATATAGATAAACTCCTGATATTCATCTCAAGGGTTGGCAAAGGAATCTCCAATGGCAAATTTGATAAAACCATCATCAATTCTCCAGGCATCAATGAAGGAAGAGGAGACAGTCTCCCTTGGTGAAGTATGTTGTTTTATGTGAAAACACTTTAAAATTCCAGAAAATCTGATCGGAATACAGAAAATTAAAGTGGAAGCAGGGACACCGATATTGCACTCCACCTGCTTTTCACTATGGGCGGAAGTGACATATCACACTCGACTACACCCAACGCGTTTCATCAGCAGATCTGATGTCATCAGTCATAACTTATAATTTTGTATCCAATTGTATTTATGATATATACGTTTCGTTTTTGAGTGGTGTGCATGGTTCATATTACTCCTTTATTGATGTGGATGAGAAAACCTGACTCACAGTCTCTGCTCTAATTCACCCCAAAGGTGCTATATCGGGTTGAGGTCAGGACTCTGCAGGCCAGTCAAGTTCCTCCACCCCAAACTCGCTCATCCATATCTTTATGGACCTTGCTTTGTGTACTGGTACGCAGTCATGTTTGAACAGGAAGAGGCCATCCCCAAACTCTTCCCACAAAGTTGGGAGCATGAAATGGTCCAAAATGTCGTGGTATGCTGACACCTTAAGAGTTCCCTTCACTGGAACTAAGGAGCCAAGTCCAATGCCTGAAAAACAACCCTACACCATAATCCCCCTCTACCAAATGATCTAGAGGGGTGGCCCAATACTTTTGGCAATATAGCGTGGATGAGCGAGTTTGAATCAGGATTAAGATATTGTGCAGAGTTCAGGGGTCAGGATTAAGTAACACACATACAATTCAGGGAGCGGGATTAAGTAGCGAACAGAGCTCAAGAGTAAGTAACATAGTGCTGGGGTCAGATTTTTTTAACGCACAAAGTTTGAGGTCAGGATTAAGTAACGCAGCCAAAGTTTAGGGGTCGGATTAAATAAGCAAAGAGTTCTGGGGTCAGGATTAATTAAAGCCAAAGTTTAGGGTTCAAATTAAGTAACGCACAGAGTTCAGTTCAGGGGTCAGGAATAAGTAAAGCACAGAGCTTAGGGGTAAAGGATTAAAAAATGCACAGCGTTAAGGGGTCAGGAGTACGTATTACACAGTGTTTACTGGTTGGGTCAGGTCATATGCAAGTAACTCCCAGATTTCATCTAGTTGGCCCTGTCGCAGTTGGCTTACCAAAAACAGCCAAAAACTTTAAGCAGCCCTAGCTACACTAAATGATATATAGGTGGCTAAGAGCCCCTCCAAATTTAGGAACTTTAGGTATTATTGCATTACAAGTTTAGTGTAATCTATTCTTTCTTCCTCTCATGTTCGCAGGATTTAAAAGTTATTTAAAACAAACATAAAAAAGTAATGAATACTCATTCAAATGACAGGCCTGACAGGCCTCAAGTCCCATAATTTACCAGATGTTCTCACAGAACTTGTACAAGCTAGGACTTAAGTAGTTGTAAGGGTCATTGACTCCCAGCCAGTGGGCCAATGAGGAGAGAATGGTGGCTGGGCCAAGTGTGAATTGACAGAGCAGCGGTTCAGGAGCAAGAATGCTCAGGTGCCCCCATAGTAAGCTGCTTGCTATGGGGACACTTGGCAAGAGGGAGGGGATCGGAGTTCCAGCGGGTGACCAGAGAAGAGGAGGATTGGGGTTGCTCTGTTCAAAACCATTGCACAGAGCACGTAAGTATGACATGTTATTTATAAATAAAACAAATCTATGAAAAATAAATAAATAAAACAAATCTGGAGCATTTAATATCACTTTAACAGCTGGGTGCTTCAGTGGATATGTAGTCGACCAAAATACAGAGGCTGTGAATAGGGTTCATTCTGAACAGAGAGCCATTACTTGTGTTGTTCTGTAAGTCTATGTGCTATGTCCTTTTCTATTTATTCTGTTTGTAACTGAAGGTTTGGTGGGCAATGTGTGCATTTTTGTTGATTACACAAAGGTGTGCAATAGGGTTGATATTCCTGGAGGTGTTTGTAGCATGAAATATTATTTGGGATCGCTGGAAGATTGGCCAAAGCAGTGGAAACTGTCGGTCATAGTTTCTGAAAATAATGCAGAAAAGAATCCTCTGACAAAGTACAGAATTGGGAGTATAGTGCTGGACAGAACTACAAACAAACATAATTGGGGGTGCTTTAGATGATTGCAAAACAGCGTGGCCTGTCACTGAAGAAAACAGATAGAATTCAAAGGTGCTTCTACAAGATTAAGACTGGCAAGCAACGAGTTTTGGGGGAGTGCGGAGAAGGTAAGTAAATGAAGGTTGGATGTGGCCTTTAAAATACTCTGTTATGGTGTCCTTAATAAACAAAAAAACTGGGATTGATTTACTAAAGGCAAATAGGCTGTTCACTTAGCTAAGGGAATTTTCCCTTAGTGAATGAGGTGAAACTCTGTTGACTCATTAGCCAATAATTAACTATTATCCAATCATGTGCAAGCAAAAATACTGTTTTTCTTTAAAATTTCCTTGTTTTTGTGATTTCGTATTCTTTGCAAAACCCATTTCTAACCACATTCACTGTTCACAGTTAAAACTCCCTTGCAGCGTTAAAATTGACTTTTCAAAATTACAATTCTTTACTGCTTTATGAAAATAAACCACAGAGTCTATTTTAGTACAGAATATATCTATGTCATACAAGTCATAACTACATCATTCTAAATACAACACTTAGAAAAGATATAATGACAAAAAATAGACAGGCTACTATTTAGAAAATAACTTTCATGAGTTTGCAATCTTGTCCTTTAAAATTGTAAGTTGCAGGATAGTGCTTTTTACAAAGCTGTCTTGTCATAATATGCATGTCTTTATTTCCCAATGCTAACAGCTGTAACGCCATTCCAGAATGTGGTATATACATTTTTTATTTTGATTATATAGTTACTGTGAAGTCCATAATCTGTTGGTAAATGGGGCTGAACAAATTGTTAGCAGATTTGAAAAAATAAAACTGGTGAGATTCTTTTAGATTGATAGATTAATTTAAACATGTGTATATCCTCTGGAATTGTATTTTAACTATAGAATTCTAGAGTTTTACTGGGGTATTGCTGGCCGATTATCTATTATCAACATCATTAGGATTTAATCACTAAAATAAAACATCCACTTTAAAGATACGGTCTGTTTGTATTTATGCCATTATTGCTGTGGATGGTTTTCTAAAGCCATGACCTAATGTGGATGATTACATGGAAGTCTGCCAACTGGATAAGTACATTCACAGGTGCACTAGTGCTGGCTGCCAAAAAAGATTTGGCAGCCAGTTGTTCTTCAATCCATTCCAGCAGTACAAAGAGTATGAACATTTAAAAGATGAATCCCATGCTGCACACTTTACTCTCGCTGACTCTCTGAACTCTGAAACATGCATTGTCAAATGTGATGTGGAAGCAAACCATCCACCTAATAAATCTTCAGCTACTGTACACAGAACAGCATATGTCTTGTACGATGTAATGTATGCAAGACTTAGAAAGAGGTCATATATACCCCAAAATGCCATTGTGACGGACTGCCTGGCACCCAGCCTGGGAGCCTCCACCAAGATACAGCTTCTGGAACCAGGTATTATAGCTGAGCATTGCAGCCAAGAAATAGACAACACTGGCTTAGGTGCAAATTGGAACTGTTTATTGTAAGTTCAACCAGAATTTATATCACACAAAATCAGATAAGAGTTTGATCACATTAGCCTAAACAATGCAAACTTTAAACAGTAATATCAGTCGTATGTCTAACAGTACATCTAATGAACAGTTAACATGAACATAAACATCCCACAATAGTTTGGTAACAAGGTGAAGTGGACACAATAATAGCAGACAGACAGAAACAATAGGTGACTCAATTAACAATAGAGATTCACACCTAGTAGACACACAATGGGTAATTATGCAATGAGAGAAAGACACCTTTATAAACAGATTACACATAACAGCAAGAGACACTCCAGCTTTGGGTTGTTTTAAGCCGATTATAATCTTCTGCTTAGATTCTCTGAGTCTAGGAAGGGGTTGAAGCAATTAATGCTGGTTTGGGCACAGAGGCCCCAGATCTGTATCCAGGTCCTAGGTTCCCAGAGTCTGTATGTTTTCGGGGAGACATCGAACCACTCCAAAAGTTCCCCCAGGCACACACCTCCCAATGAATAGATCCCCTTCAAAAGCCGAGGCTCATAGTCAGTAGGCAAGAGGCTACCCTGCAGTCCTATCCAAAAGCCCCTGTCCCAGTTGGGCCTGCATGCTACAAGTGAATTAAGAATTGTAGTCGACAAGGGATGATCTGATGAAGGTGATTCAAGTACAGTTTCTTTAGGTGGAGGTGGGGTAGACTTCCCTGAACAAATGAGCTTTCAAGGATCACCTAAAAGAGGACAAGGTAGGAGTTGATCGGACATACGGGAATAGGGAGTTCTAGAGGAGGTGAGAGGTTCTGGAAAAGTCCTGGAGGTGAGCATGGGAGGAACTAGAGAGTAAAATGTCTTGGGAGTGCTGGAGAGGACAATTTGGGCAATATCTGCAGATGAAGTTGGTGATGTAGCTGGGGGCAGTGTTGTGGATGGCTTTGTACATTGTGGTTAGTATTTAGAATTTTATACATTGGGCTAGTGGAAACCAGTGAAGGGATTGAAGCAGAAAAAGGCAGCAGTCATGGATCTGTTAGTAAGGTGTAATCTAGCAGTCACATTCATAATAGACTAGTGCCCAGAAAACAGAATTTTTTGTAAAACCTATAACATGTTTGCCCTCACTCTGTTTGGATGAGAGATATAACTGCAATTAAAAAGAAATCACAAAAGGAAAATGCAGAAAATTATTATAATTATTCAGGATTTATATGGCGCCAACAGTTTGTGCAGTGCTTTAAAAAATAAAAGGAGACAGAACAGTTATAATACAATTTGATACAAGAGGATTAGGAGCTTACATTGAAAAGAGAAGAAAGGGGTTGGGACTTTAAATGAGACGTGTAATACACAGATGGTAAAATGATGCACAATGGCATATACGTTTATTCATGGAGGTACATATAAAAGAACATTGTACATTGCAAATAATAAAAAGTTGATAACAATAGATAAATACATAATTTCACATATTTCATGATTCATATGTATGATCTAGGTAAAAAAACGCATTATAAAGAACTGCATTAAAAAGACTCGACGCCTTTCGTGGATGAACCTCCGCATCTTCAGGAGCAAGCGCAGAATGCGTGTCTGCAAGAAATTTATATATATGTTATTAATTTGAAGATAATATGATGGAAGTAAAAGGGGGAGGAAAAGAAAGGACACCCCGAGGTTACTTACATATCGGCCTCAAAATTTATACTGAGAGCCCAAAGTCACGGAAGGCTGAATAACCATCCCTGCCAGGAGATGTGGGAACATGACTCGGGGATAGCCAAGGTGAATCGCACACCACACTCGAGAGGGAGGAACAGGGGAAAGAAAAGGAATAGGTGTCCATAATAGGGTGCACATAAGTGCTTGCAGGAGCTTTGGACTAAATCTATAAAAAAGTGTAGAATTTTATTCTGTAAGATTTTCGATTTTCCAAATTTTCGGATTTAGAATTGCTGAATTTTCTAATTTACGAATTTTCGATCATAACAAATTTGATTTTCCAAATTTTCGGATTTCGAATTGCTGATTTTTCAAATTTACGAATTTTCGATCATAACAAATTACCCAAAAAAAAAAAAAAAGTGAATGAAACAAAAATGAAAACGACCACATTTTTTGGCAGTGCATATGTCTAATTAGGAGCTTATAATTTAAAAGGGAGGGGAAAGTTGTACAAAAGGATTTAGTATGATGTCATCTATCATAGCTTAGGATAGTTAGAGATATCATGTGTTCTGCCCAGGGTAAAAAAAAAGCTGAAATCAACTCAGCTTATATAGAAATCACATCTGTGTGCACCCATATAGTAATGCCGCTTATACACGAGCGGATTTTCCATCGGAAAAATCTTGGATGTTTTTTTAGATGGAATTCCACTCAAGCTTGGCTTGCATACACACGGTCACACAAAAGTTCGCTGAACTTTTGACCGTTAAGACGCGGTGACATACAACACTACGACAAGCCGAGAAAATGAAGTTCGAGCATGTGTCGAATTGTTTCCAAGCATGCGTAGGAATTTTGCGTGTCGGAAATTGGTACAGACGAAACTTTTTCCGACTGAAAAATTGAGAACCTGCACTCAATCTTTTGCTGGCTGGAATTCCGCCAGCATAAGTCTGATGGAGCATACACATGGTCGCATTTTCCCACCAAAAGTTCTTATCTGACTTTTGCTGCCGGAATTTTCGATCGTGTGTAAGCGGCATAAGGGTACAAGGCTCCTTTAGTCTAGGTAGATATAATGAAATACTTACCTCATTCATTGCTCCCCAGCAGCCAGCACTCCTCTTTGCTTTCACTCACTCCACTTCTTATCCACACATATTGTTTCCATTGTACAATGTATTTACTTTTTGAGCGAATGAGTAACAAGGGGTACTAAATACCCAAACTCCTTCACTTAGGGAAGAGGGACAGGTATCTGGAAGTCTGCATATTTTAAAGAGTGCTTTGAGATTCTGATATGTCCCCCCACAGACCCCCACATACACTGGGTCAGGAATGTGAGAATGAGGTTTTTGTCCCCATCAACATAGGGACAAGGTGCCTTGCCAAACATGTGGAATGATATGGGGAGGACCACAGGCTTGCTTCTTCTCCTTTTCCTGGACAGCCAAGCTGTACACTTGATAAGGGTCTGGTATAAATTTTGGAACAAACCCAATGCCATTTTCTTTGTGTTGAGTCCCCGTAAAAATCCAAACCAAACCCTTAGGTCTGCAGCCCCCTGAACCATACAAGGCAACATGCCCCGACAAAAAAAAAATAACAGCAAAAAAAAAAGCATCTGGTCCTCATTGCACCCCTCCTCTGTAAGGTAACCTTAAGGGCATATGGCCCTATATATTTCAGGAGGAGGAAGCCATACCTCGCTGCCTCCCCCTTTCATGACCAGCCAGGCCGCATGCCTGGATAAAGTTCTGATATGGATTTTTAGGGGGACCCATGACTTTTTACTTTTTTTTTTCCATGAGAACCAGCTCAAAATCTTTACCAGACTCTTATTCTGTGGATAACAGTCTGGTGTGGATTTTGATAGGCATCCTCCAGAACTGTCATCTAGTGAAAATTGTTTTTTTTTTTAAATAAATGTCACTTTGGCAGGAATACATTGTACAGGGGTGCCACTTTATGTGCAGGTTGAAAGGATGCCCTGTTATGTAAAGGAATTGTGTATTTTTCATTTTGCACTTTAGGCTTTTTTGAAAGACCCATTTGTAGGCAGGTTGTAAATATGCTTACCTCAGTAAGTTAGCGGCTGGCCCAGGCTGGGGGAAAGGGTTAAGTTATGTGAGTTCAGTTCCCTGGCCTTTTTTGGTCATGCCCCATTGACAGAAGCTGGCCGAACGTCCGGCTTCTGTCCAACCGGCTGCAGTACACATAGGCTGAGTGTCGGAGGTTTTTTACTGAACCAGCTGATGACGCCCAACATTCAGCCTGTACTGTACTAGGCTTTACAGTGTGTAGTGACACAGCACTGCGCTTTTCAGAGGAACTCTGTATTTTACTATACGGCACACAGTGAAAGCTCATCTCCAAGTTGGGGAACCGCCCTAATGTTAGATTTTTCACATGACCCATGACCGCAGCCTCTGCCTGGTCCCCGGCATTGATGAGTGAGCTCAGCGTGAAAAGTACCCCCACGTGCAGGGTGAGTAGAGCGGAGGGGAACTAAATGGCACTGAGCGGGGGGCCCACACATTCTCTGCTGAATAGCATTTAATATTTTGTTTTTGCATTGGCACATGACCCTTAGGGCAGTGCCCAGCTACCCATGCCATTTTTTTTTTTACCAAAAGCTGACAAACTGGCCTCTGAAAAGACCACAAAAAAAACACATTCAGCTTCAACAGAATGAACTGAATTCAGCTGATATGTTCAGGGTTTGCGAATTTCAGGCTGGGTGCACAAATCTTCCTGCAAACCAAACCCTGGCCACTCTGCAGAGAGCACTCCCAGATAGGAGGGCAGTCCTGTCACATGACCTATACATGACAGGTTTCCTTTTTTGTGCACTGACTCAGAAGCAAGCGAAGCTGTAAGCACATCTGTAAAGCATACATCTGCTTTAGAAATGTGTGGGAGGATTTTCTTCAAAAAGCAGCAGTATGGCTGTGGTTAGCGGTAACCATGGCTTTATAAATGGACCTCTATGTTCTCACATCATGCATGCATGGGGTAAATTGGTGTGCAAGTGCAATTCCATGTAATTAGCAGCTGACATTAAAAAACTGTTAAAAAATAAGTATTTATTGTATGAAAATGTGCCATATGTACTGCCGGTGCACCAAAAAATAGGTTACTAAAGGGATATTTTATTACTCATAATAAAACAATTATTTTGTATAAATGGGAAATTGCCATCTCTCAATTTTACTATCTAATCTGGTCATACAGATTGACTATACATCTATATTTCATATATGATATAATGTCAGTCACTGCTGAACTTGACAAATTCAGAGCCATGTCCTTTACTAGGATAGTACAGGTATCCAGAACATAGAAGAAAGACCAATTTAAAGGATAAGTTTACCTTTGGGAACATATTACATGTTACACCTATTTTTAGGGTGGAACATGTAACATGTTCCCACTGCTGCAGCCGCTCCCCGCTTCCTCCTCTCCCTATGACAGCAGTACAGGGAGAAGTTCCCCATACTAGCGATCACTTTTTCTTTTGCAGCTGTCGGCGTGTAGTTCTCAATGAACTACCAAAGTACAGGGGTGCCACTTTATGTGCAGGTTGAAAGGATGCCCTGTTATGTAAAGGAATTGTGTATTTTTCATTTTGCACTTTAGGCTTTTTTGAAAGACTCATTTGTAGGCAGGTTGTAAATATGCTTACCTTAGTAAGTTAGCGGCTGGCCCAGGCTGGGGAAAGGGTTAAGTTATGTGGGTTCAGTTCCCTGGCCTTTTTTGGTCATGCCCCATTGACAGAAGCTGGCCGAACGGCCGGCTTCTGTCCAACCGGCTGCAGTACACACAGGCTGAATGTCGGAGGTTTTTTACTGAACCAGCTGATGACGCCCAACATTCAGCCTGTACTGTACTAGGCTTTACAGTGTGTAGTGACACAGCACTGCGCTTTTCAGAGGAACTCTGTATTTTACTATACGGCGCACAGTGAAAGCTCATCTCTAAGTTGGGGAACCGCCATAATGTTAGATTTTTCACATGACCCATGACCGCAGCCTCTGCCTGGTCCCCGGCATTGATGAGTGAGCTCAGCGTGAAAAGTACCCCCACGTGCAGGGTGAGTAGAGCGGAGGGGAACTAAATGGCACTGAGCGGGGGGCCCACACATTCTCTGCTGAATAGCATTTAATATTTTGTTTTTGCATTGGCACATGACCCTTAGGGCAGTGCCCAGCTACCCATGCCATTTTTTTTTTTTACCAAAAGCTGACAAACTGGCCTCTGAAAAGACCACAAAAAAAACACATTCAGCTTCAACAGAATGAACTGAATTCAGCTGATATGTTCAGGGTTTGCGAATTTCAGGCTGGGTGCACAAATCTTCCTGCAAACCAAACCCTGGCCACTCTGCAGAGAGCACTCCCAGATAGGAGGGCAGTCCTGTCACATGACCTATACATGACAGGTTTCCTTTTTTGTGCACTGACTCAGAAGCAAGCGAAGCTGTAAGCACATCTGTAAAGCATACATCTGCTTTAGAAATGTGTGGGAGGATTTTCTTCAAAAAGCAGCAGTATGGCTGTGGTTAGCGGTAACCATGGCTTTATAAATGGACCTCTATGTTCTCACATCATGCATGCATGGGGTAAATTGGTGTGCAAGTGCAATTCCATGTAATTAGCAGCTGACATTAAAAAACTGTTAAAAAATAAGTATTTATTGTATGAAAATGTGCCATATGTACTGCCGGTGCACCAAAAAATAGGTTACTAAAGGGATATTTTATTACTCATAATAAAACAATTATTTTGTATAAATGGGAAATTGCCATCTCTCAATTTTACTATCTAATCTGGTCATACAGATTGACTATACATCTATATTTCATATATGATATAATGTCAGTCACTGCTGAACTTGACAAATTCAGAGCCATGTCCTTTACTAGGATAGTACAGGTATCCAGAACATAGAAGAAAGACCAATTTAAAGGATAAGTTTACCTTTGGGAACATATTACATGTTGCACCTATTTTTAGGGTGGAACATGTAACATGTTCCCACTGCTGCAGCCGCTCCCCGCTTCCTCCTCTCCCTATGACAGCAGTACAGGGAGAAGTTCCCCATACTAGAGATCACTTTTTCTTTTGCAGCTGTCGGCGTGTAGTTCTCAATGAACTACCAAAGTGCTCTTGAGCGCCGTGGTAGTTCATTGAGACTCCCTGTCAGTGTGAAACTGCCTAGCTCTACGATGTACGGGACAGACAGCTCACACTGATAGTCTGCAGGAGACCTGCATGGCATCAGCAATCTGCTGATCGCTGGTGCAATGCTTTCCAGGGTCCAAAAAAAAAAAAAAAATAGTAAATGCACATTTTTTACCTGCATAAAAAATGTGCATTTATTTTTATTTTTTTTAAAGTGACAAA
This sequence comes from Lithobates sylvaticus, assembly GCA_028564925.1. Taxonomy (NCBI): domain Eukaryota; kingdom Metazoa; phylum Chordata; class Amphibia; order Anura; family Ranidae; genus Lithobates; species Lithobates sylvaticus. Next base: position 113,916,865 of record CM053028.1, read on the forward strand.
AAGTGGAGAGGTTATATTTATCTTATATAAATGCATTACTAGCCCATAAGAGAAGATAGCATACACTTGGCTTTAATAAATCACTCATCAGATCCATCGGATCGGCTGCCGGTGCCGCCATCTTAATGAAGGGAAACAGGCAGTGGAGCCTTGCGGCTTCACTGCCCATTTCCTACTGCGCATGCGCAAGTCGCGCTATTTGCTTTGTGAATGGCCCTGTTGTTTTCTGGAATACACACATGTCCCAGAATACAACGGGGCAGCTCGCCAAAGAGGATAGACCTCTGCTTTAAATGTAAAGAAAGTAAATGGCACTGAGGATCAAAACAATTTACTTGTATCGCATTAAAAAAACACAAAGAGAAATATTTAATTTTGAAAGAATTATGCAAGTAAACAGTTTACTTGCATTTTATTAATGCAAAAAGTAAAACAAAGCACTGGGAAAAATACAGTAACTGATATTAAACAGATGGCTAATAAAGTTTACATAGAAAATCAAGAGACTTTACACATTTTATGTACTTCAGAAAGAACCCTGACACAAAGAAGTTTAAACTAGTATGACTAAACAGCCCAGCCAAACATCTGTTACTATTTAAATGTTCAATCTTATTATTAGATGAAGCTAGAACAATTTTTAAATTACAATATGACAACTTAACATTTAAATTTTTTTTAGGTCTGATTGGTTTAAAGCGGTATTAAAGTAATAGTAAATCCAAAAGCAAACATTTATTTTATTACAGCTTTCTGATTCTTAGATGTGATGGCTCTGCAATTGTTTTCTTATTTGGGCTTTATTTCCTTTATTTTCCTCTGGTGATCCAACAAGTAAGTCCATTGTATTTCAAAAGAACAAGCTCTCCTGCAGATATAGCAGTTAGAGGGAAGAGACAAACCATTTGCCACTGACAGGGGTGCTTACAATGATCAGATTTATGTAAAACCTATATCCCAAAAATATTGCTGTAACTGCTTATAAAGTATTAGCATGAGAATAGTTTTAATCTGTTAGTGTACTTAAATCTGTTAGTATATCTTGCATTTCCCTTCTCCTAGACTGACAATGCTGCTGTCCAAAAGTGTCGCTGTGCTCCTTCATCCAAACTGGAGAAACTCTTATACAGGAGGTGTGTTACTGGCTCTAATTAACAATACAACTTCCACTAATGCCCCGTACACACGGTCGGAAATTCCGGATTTTGTCCGACACGTCCAAGTTTTGTCCAAGTTGTCGGAAAATCCGATCATCCTGAACGTGGTGACGTTCGTTGCGTACGACGGGACTACGTAGAGGCTAGTAGCCAATAGCTTTGGTCTTGTAATGTGATCTGAGCATGCGTGGCACTTTGTCCGTCGGAATTCGCTACACACGATCGGATAAAAGTCCGATAGAACTTTGTTGTCGGAAAATTTGAGAGCAGGATCTCAAACTTTTTCCGTTGGAAATTCCGACGGAAAAAGTCCGATGGAGCCCACACACGGTCGGAATTTCCGACAACATGGTCCGATAGGACATTTTCCGTCGGAAATTCCGACCCTGTGTACGGGGGCATTACTCACATTAAATTCATCAAAAAAGAAAAGAGAAAAAAAATGGTTTAATAATTATACCGCCGCTACATGTACTATAAATAATTCAAAAAGAGTTAAAAAAACTAATTAATGCTGACCATACACTATACGAAAAATCATTCAAATCCCATTTTCGAAAAACGAATATTCGGCCGTGAGAGCAAACAATAGTGCCTTCATGTAATGACCGATAAATCGTTCAATGGACATAAATTAATCCGTTTTATGTTAGTTTTTTCACATATACCTAGTGCAAACAGTTTGGACGAGAAACACATTAACCTTTTAATTCATTCATTCGGCAGAAAATTTCCAAACTTGTCCTTCATTTTTTCGGCTCAAAAATATCCCAACCGATAACGGATTAGTATCCATTGACTGGCCGAAAAACGAACAAACTGCCTAAATGACCGAATTTCGGACGATTTTTCGTATAGTGTATGGTCAGCATTAGCAAGAAAATGTGAGCACCATAAAGAAAAAAGGAACCAGTTTGTTACCATGTATGATCTAAGCATTAGCATTAGCATTAGCTCAGACTATTATCGTAGATACCCCAATATATATGAGATGCAAAATAGTACTTTATGTCTCTTCCCAGTGGGCAACTCTGGATCCTCCTACCAGGGATCTTTGCAAGCGTCAGTCAAACTTGATAGTGTAGATAAGGAGGTACTAGCCATGACATGAGGATCACAAATCCATGTTCAATAAATAAGGAAAAGGGAAATTTAGCCATCCATGTTAGCCCTGAAAAGTCCAGCCGTACTTCTGTGTAGAGCAGCCTTTCTCAAACTTTTCAACACAGAGGAACCCTTGAAAAATTTTTATGCATATTGTCCAACTCATTTAGATTTAGGCTGCTTTCACACTGAGGCGCTTTACAGGCGCTATAGCGCTAAAAATAGTGCCTGCATAGCACCTGTAAAGAGCCTCTCCTCTCACTCCAGTGTGAAAACCTGAGTGCTTTCACACTGGAGCGGTGCGCTTGCAGGACGGTAAAAAAAGTCATCTTTGCAGCGCTGTAGGACACCCCTGCCCATTAAAATCAATGGGCAGAGCTGCCGGAAAAGCGCCACTGCAGCGGCACTTTGCCAGCGGTTTTAACCCTTTCTCAGCCGCTAGTGGGGGTTAAAAGAGCCCCGCTAGTGGCCGATTAGTGCCGCTAAAAAAACGACGGTAAAGGGCCGCTAAAAATAGTGGTGCTTTACCGCCGACACCCAACGCCCCAGGGTGAAAGCAGTCTTAAGCACATAAGGTGATGTGTATTTGTGTAATGAGGGAGGGTGTGGCCTGAAGAGATCCACACCCTGTATCAAGGTGTGCATAATTTTTAGCCAGCTTCTTTTCCTCAGGCAAAATGGGCCAAAAAAAGATTTAATTGACTCTGAAAAGTCTAAAATTTTAAAAAGCATTTTTGAGGAATGCAGCACTTATGAAATTGCTAAGATATTGAGACATTCACAGATCCATCAAGTGTTTTGTTGCAAATAGTCAACAGGGTTGCAAGAGATGTGTTGAGAAAAAAAAGACGTAAATTAAATGCCAAAGATTTGAGAAGAATCAAACGTGAAGCTACCAGGAATTATCCTCATGCTCCACCACCAATAATACAAATGCACACTCACCAGAGCCCTAAGGCCTGCTGGACCACAATGCCATACTTGTCAATTTGCTGGGACAATCCCGAAAATCCGACCTATGTCCCCATTTTTTATTGTCCCGGCATTTGTCTCGAAAATTGGCTTTTGTCCTGCTCGGTTGCCCCCCCCCCCACCTCCTCCAGGAAGTACTGCGGATTGGTTAGTGGGGCATGGCCAGCCGAGATGATCCTCCCATTAGCATAACGTCATGACACACAGTGTGTCATGATGCTATGCTAATGGGTGGATCATCTCGGCACACGCAAAAAGCTGCCACCGTGGGACTCAGGGAGACAGGCAGCGAGCCGCTGTGCTTCTCCAGCGAGGAAGGAATGGGCAGGGCCATAAGCATCATCACTTCTGCTCTGATCCCACCCTATGCCATGCTGCCTGCAAATGTTGGGGACGCCGCGGGGTAGGAGCTGCTGGGAGCGGTAGAATGCTGTATTTACAGCCTGCGGATGGTGAGTGGAACTCAGCTGGCCAGCAGGACCAGGTATGTGCTGCCTTCTCCCCGTAGACAGTTCCTAAACCCTGACCAGGCCGTGGTACTGCTCTATAAATAGAGAGCAAGGGTCACAGTGGCACTGGCACACATGTTAATACTGCTGATGTACACTGCCCTGCAACCTGCTGACCTCTGTACACTGCCCTGCAACCTGCTGACCTCCGTATACTGCCCTGCAACATGCAGACCTTCGTACACTTCCCTGCAACCTGCTTACCTTCGTACACTGCCCTGCAACCTGCTGACCTCCATACACTGCCCTACAACATGCAGACCTTCATACACTGCCCTACAACATGCAGACCTCCGTACACTGCCCTGCAACCTGCTGACCTTCGTACACTGCCCTGCAACCTGCTGACCTCCGTACACTGCCCTGCAACATGCAGACCTCCATACACTGCCCTACAACATGCAGACCTCCATACACTGCCCTGCAACCTGTTGACCTCTGTACACTGCCCCCCAACCTGCTGACCTCTGTACACTGCCCCCCAACCTGCTGACCTTCGTACACTGCCCTGCAACCTGCTGACCTCCGTACACTGCCCTGCAACATGCAGACCTCCATACACTGCCCTACAACATGCAGACCTCCGTACACTGCCCTGCAACCCGCTGACCTCTGTACACTGCCCTACAACCTGCTGACCTGCGTACACTGCCCTACAACACGCAGACCCCTGTACACTGCCCTGCAACCTACTGACCTCCATACACTGCCCTGCAACCTGCTGACCTCCATACACTGCCCTGCAACCTGCTGACCTCCATACACTGCCCTGCAACCTGCTGACCTTCGTACACTGCCCTGCAACCTGCTGACCTCTGTACACTGCCCTACAACCTGCTGACCTCTGTACACTGCCCTACAACCTGCTGACCTCCGTACACTGCCCTGCAACCTGCTGACCTCCGTACACTGCATAGTTGCCAACTGCCACAATGTGGCCTCCCTCCCTTTCTTTCTTTCTTGTCTTCTTTCCTTCTTTCTTTCCTCCTCTCTCTCCTTCACCCCCTATCTCTTTATTTCTCTCTCCCTCTCTTTCTCCCTCCATCCCTCTTTCATCTCGGACTCTATGCCACACCTACAAATGCATGCCCCGCCCCTAATTAAAATGAGACTCTGCCTACAGAAAAAAAAGTGTCCCTATAAATTTTTTTTACAATGTTGGCAACTATGCAATGCCTGTGTTATAACAAGGAAGCTGAGACTTCTGCAGTGTATAGATGTGCGTTTTACTAACAAAAACTGCTGTACAAAATCTATTACAATCTTAGGAATACAATACAAGACTGACAGATATCTATAACAAGCAAAATGCCTAGAAAATAGAACAGCCTAAAGTCTAACAGTACAAATACATTTAAAAGGGTTACTTAACTTCTGTTACTGAATGTTCATGATCTCCAATTGGCAATATTTCTTCTTAGAGACCAGGTTCTGTTCTTGTATCATGAGCGGCTTCTTCTGATCTTCAAAGCATGATGATGTGTGTCCTGATGTTACAGCATGATGTTCCAGTCTCTCTCTGTGTCTCTACTCCATTTTATATGCCAGTTTGTTGACCAAAGTTTAATGTTTATACACTTGTTTCCATAACAACCGATTAACAGTCCTTCTTTTCAGGTTGAGACACCCTCTCAAACTGTTTTAAAAAGACAATGGACTGTTGGTTGCATGTTTACTGTAGCTGACGAGACAATAGTCTCTTCAACTGTCAATTTGTTATCTAACACCATTGTATGAAAACAGCATTTGTTTGAGAATTCTACTCAAACCAGAGAATCTGATCAACTAAACTTGTAATTTCTCCCATGTAATGTTAGGTCTGATGTTTTAAAAAATCATATTTTAACAAACGCAACACATTCCGCCCTAGATTTTTTTTTTTCTTTCAGACTCCATATCATTACTAATAAAACTCATTCTAAACATTAATTTTCCTTGAATGCAACCCCTCCAATTTCTGTCATTGAGAAGATGTTTCAGTCTTTTAACTTTAAAAAAAGTTCATTAGAAAGTCCATCCTAGTGACTGTACTATGTCTGCAGTCCATAAAGTTCTGTAGAAACAAGTCCAGGCTTGTAATACATCAAAGGCCTTGCTCTCCACAGCTCTTGCGATCTTCCCTCATTCTTTCCATCTTGTAATCACTTTTCTCTGGTCTTCCTATGGATCAAATCGGAGACAGCCTGTGGAGTGGAAAACAAAGCGGATTATCTGTTCCCTCTAATAATACATAAACAGTAGATCCAGGCCCTTCAGCTACGATCTCTCCTCTAAATGGCTTCTTGCCTGGATATCTGACTAACACTTTGCCCCCTGCCTGTACCCACTTCTGACCCTCCCAAAGAACATCAATAGGGAGGAGAGGAAATATACTGATATTTCCCAGAAGATCACTGCTGTTTATTTTGGAAGGTTTTATGTTATGTAGCCTCACTTTCCACTCTTGCTGAGAAGTATCCACTAACCAGTCAGAGTCCCAGCCACTGTCTTGAAGCTCATCTGCCAATGCAAATATAACTTCAAACCTTCCTGCCAGAGTCCCTCTCATTCCTAGATAGGCTTCAGCTTCAGATACGTCACTCTTGGTTTCTATGTCATGGGAAGCAGTAACATGGTATCTGTTAAGCCCTGTTTTTTTTTTTGGGAACCTTACATAAATACTGAACTCTGCACTCCAGCTGTGGAATCTGTGCCCCAGCCCCTACCATCCTCTCATATGGTGTGCTTTTGGCTATTGGCCTAGAATTTAACAACATGACTGCGTGTGTGAGGACCCGATCCCACCCCCTTAGTGTATGTGTGGGTGTAAGTTTGCGTATCTGGTCCTTCAATAGCCCGTTGTATCTTTCAATCAAACCAGCTGCCTGTGGATGGTATGGGATGTGGCACAACCAGTACACTCCAGAATCTTTGGCCCACTGCTGTACTGTTGATCCGGTGAAGTGTGAGCCGTTATCACTTTGGACTTGCTTGGGACAACCATAAGCAACGACAAGTTTCTGTAGCAGTTGAAGCGTTGCGGCTTGATCTGCACGTTTGCAAGGATGAACAAGCATAAGTCCTGAATAGGTGTTCACTGCAGTGCAACAATATCTCAGTCCATTGTTTCCCCGGGGCAGGGGACCGATGAAGTCAATCTGCCATATCTCTGCAGGCCTCTCACCCCTCTTAATCGACCCGGTGGAGTACTTTTGTAATGGCCATTGTCGCACTTCTCCACACACTGTACAGTTCCCTATTACAGTCTTTATCATGTCCATGGATATAGGCAAGCCTCTCTGCTGTGCCCATTCATATGTTGCTTTCTGACCCAAATGTCCAGATTGCTTGTGGGCCCAGTTGGCCAAGTTCATCAAGACAGGATCAATTGGCACAACTGCCTTCACTTTGGCGATTTCATCTGCAACTCTGTTATAGTTCTCAAAGTCTGGGACTAGGGGCACATGTGCATCAACATGCCCCACTTTTATGGTGCGCGAGTGAGCTTCCTTCCAGATGTAGTCCCAAACTTCCTTGCCTCCCCACACCACCTTTCCATGAATCATCCATTCATTGGACTTCCACGTGGGCATCCAAGTTGTCAGTCCTTTAAAAACCGCCCAGCTGTCAGTGTAGATAGTGACATGGGAAGAAGGATCCCCCTGAAGAGTCATCACTACAGCTTTCAACTCTGCATACTGGCTGGACCCTCCAATTCCGGTCTCCTGCAGGACTGTGTCTGTACTTGGGTTGTAGGCTGCTGCTGTCCATTTACGCCCAGACGAGGCGACTATGGCTGAACCATCAGTGAACCATGCTGACTGCTTCATGTCTTCTGACAGAGACTCAAAGGGTGGAGCCTCTTGAATGGGGGATGACTGCAGCACAGGAATTTCTTCTTCTGGCTGGGTGCTGGTAAAAGTAACAAGCCCTGCCAACTGTTTTGAAATGTCTCTAACATCCCCAGCTGCAATACCCCCTCTTTCTTGAAGGTACCACTTCCATTTCATCAGTGTCTGGTTCTGGGCTACAGCTGCTCTAGTGATCAGTCCATTATCTCTCACCCATCCTGCTATTGGCAATGCAGTATGGATGGTGACTGTGTCCTTTCCTGTAATGGTCTCTACATGTTGAAGTGCTGTGTAGGCCCCAAACAGGTACTTCTCTAGGGGCGTGTATCTCTTCTGTGCCCCTGTCAGTTGTTTGGACCAAAATCCAATGGGTATTGCTGTTAGTCCTTTCTTTTCATTTGGCTGCCACAGACTCCAAGATATGGTACCATTCTGCTCCACTACATCCAGCTGAAATGGTACTCCTTGTCTCACTGGTCCTAATCCCTGATGCTGCAAAATAGCTTCTTTAGCAGCCAGGAATGCAGTCCGCTGCTCTGAACCCCATGAGAACTCAGTCTTTTTCCGGGTGACATTATATATAGGCCTCAGAATCAGTCCAAGATGTGGGATGAACGATCTCCAGAACCCCACAACTCCAATGAACTTCTGTGCCTCCTTTTTGGTAGTAGGGGGCGACAGCGCCTGGATAGTTTGCACAACTGTCTCTGGAATTTTCCTCTGTTGCCCAGTCCACATCATTCCTAGGAATTTCACCTCTGTGGTAGGTCCTTGGACTTTGTCTCTGTTGATAGCCCACCCTCTGTTCTCCATGTGATGTATCAGCAGGTGCAGTGCTTCAGTTACATCTTCTTTTGTTCCAGAGATCATGATGTCATCAATGTAGTGAAACACAGCGACTTTCAAATTCAGGGTGCTTAAATCTCGGGCAATCAGTCCATGACAAATCGTTGGAGAATGAAGATAGCCTTGCGGAAGGACAGTGAAAGTGTACTGGCGGCCGTCCCACACCATAGCAAACTGGTCTTGACACTCTGGGTCTATTAAAATCGAAAAGAAAGCATTAGCCAGGTCTATCACAGCATGATATTCTCCTGCATCTTTAGCAATTTTTTCAACAATTGAGATCATATCTGGTACAGCTGACTTCAATGGAGGTGCCACTTTGTTTAGACCTCTGTAATCCACAGTCATTCTATATGTCCCATCAGGCTTTTTTACTGGGAACACCGGAGACGAGAAAGGACTTACAGCAGGTCTAAGGATCCCTACTCTCAACAGTTCTTGAATAGTCTCCCCAATTTCTTTGTGGCCTCCAGGAAGTCTGTACTGCTTGAGACAGACTGGCTTCTCTGGTGGAGGAATGTAGACAGGGGTCCATTTTGCATGACCTCTGACCACAGCCTTCACCGCCCTTACCAGATACGCTTTATCAGGATACCCGAATGTGAATGTACCTCTTTCAGTCTGAATTGACTGACCTTGAAGTACATCCATCCCCAGAATATTTTCGGGTAACTCTGATACCAAAACATTTGTCATAAATCCTGATCCCTTGCCAATAGCCAATTTCACTCGTATCCTAACTGCTGGTGTAGTTTGCCCTCCCAAACCTTCTACATAAATCAATTCTCCTTTGTGATGGGAAGGATTTCCTTGCAAAAGTGTAACTTCGGCTCCGCTATCAACTAAAGCCATTACATGTGTAGGAGAAGATGACTTCCCCCACCATACAGTGACAGGTGCATATGGGCGTCGGTCTCCTGCTGTCACTGCCCTCACGGCTATTACAGGAGACTCACCTTCCCTTCATAAAGGATAAGGAACCTCCCAATCCCCTTTTCTGATTCTCTCTAACTCCTCCCCAGGATAAAGGGATTTGGGTTTGTGTTCACGTTCAGTTTTGGGAATTGGTTTGGGGCTAACAGGAGGGGTCTGTTCTGTTTCCTCTAAGTCTAGGCTGATGTTATCTTCACTAGGAGTAGTGTTTCTAACCCTGACAGTTTTACCTACTAAATCTTTCCACCTCTTCAGCATTTCTGCAGTAGAAATGCCATCTATCTCGTCTTTAGGTACTCCTGCCTTTAATAGGTCCACCCACATTTCTTTCCTAGAAATAACTAGCCTGGTTTTCTCTTCACCTCCTGTCTTCTCTACCCCATTCCCTTTCTTCTCTGTTCTTTTCTGCTTGTATTCTTCCTGTCTGGCCTTGACCTTATCTACTGCCCTGACAGGTTTTGTTCTAGTCTCCTCTAGCTCCCCCAACTGGCTTAAAAGGGTTGTAGCTTCATGAATCTTGCTGTTTAATCCCAGGCCTCCCAACAAGGACAATAAGGGAGCCCTGAGATTAAATGGCGCAGACTTCATCAGCTTAGAGCGCAGAGCAGACGTGAAGGGTTCCATATCTGGACCCATCCATTCTGGAAACGTATTTAATCCGGTTATACAACCCATCTCACGTAACCTGGAAATACCTTCTGCTATTGATCTCCAGGAGTAGGTATTTTCCAGGTCAGTAGGACTAGAGTATACTCGGACTATTCCATCTCTCACGAGGTCTAACAGTGAAAAATTCACGCTAAACTCTCGGGCTTTTCGCATTGCCTGACGCAATTGTGGATCATGGGTTAACACTCCCATAGTCACTGCTTCCTTACCTGACAAAACAACACTGTCTGCTCCTTCATCCCATAAGCGTAGGAGCCAACTCACTAGAGGCTCCCCAGACCTTTGTTTGTATTGTTTTGCCAGCTCATGGAGTTCAGTTTGTGTAAACTCCCGTACTTCTTCAAATTCAACATCTCTGGGGTTGCGATAATGCACCTCCCCATCTGCCATATCCTCTCTATCATGTTGCCGTTTCCTATGCTTAGTAATGAGAGGTCTGGCATACTTTTTCTTTCGCACTAGCAGATCATCATGCGAAACATCAAACTCTATCTCCTCATCCTCACTATCATTTGAGGAGAGCACATCCTCACAGTCCCAATTTTGGGATGTGACAATGGCACGTACCCTGGCTTTACTAACAGGTTTACGGCCCTTCCTTTTCCTTAAGGCATTAATTGATTTGGTCATGAGGGCTGCACACCGCTCTTGCAAATCATCAGCCCGACTAGCAGTTGAACGTACACACTCTGAAGCAACTGCTAGCTGGTCTTTTAATACCTTAACTTCTGCCTCTGCCTTCTCCCTTCTATGTGATTCGATGTAAAATGCGTGAAGAAAATACCATCCGAATTTGGACACCGTTCTCTTCTCTTTTTTACTTAAATCCAACCCCTTAAGGCTAAAATCTACAAAATGATCTGAGACTTTATCACCCCAAGTCAGCTTCAAGGGAGAAGCATACTTCACAATTTCTTTAGCAAGAGGCTCCCACTCATTGTCTCTGGCCCAGATAGGTAAGCTGCACACTTCCTTCTGGTCACCAGAACCCTCTACAGCCTTGCTTTTCCTAAACAGCTTACGCAGCATTTTACCTAGCACAAGCTACACACTACAGAAAAAACAGCTCTGCTTCAATTGAACTATAGCACAGTCACGGCGAGCCCCCAAATGTATATCTCGGGCGAGCCCCCAAATGTATCGCTTGCGTCTATCTAGCAAGGTTACTCTGTGGTATAACAAGGAAGCTGAGACTTCTGCAGTGTATAGATGTGCGTTTTACTAACAAAAACTGCTGTACAAAACTATTACAATCTTAGGAATACAATACAAGACTGACAGATATCTATAACAAGCAAAATGCCTAGAAAATAGAACAGCCTAAAGTCTAACAGTACAAATACATTTAAAAGGGTTACTTAACTTCGGTTACTGAATGTTCATGATCTCCAATTGGCAATATTTCTTCTTAGAGACCAGGTTCTGTTCTTGTATCATGAGCGGCTTCTTCTGATCTTCAAAGCATGATGATGTGTGTCCTGATGTTACAGCATGATGTTCCAGTCCTCTCTGTGTCTCTACTCCATTTTATATGCCAGTTTGTTGACCAAAGTTTAATGTTTATACACTTGTTTCCATAACAACCGATTAACAGTCCTTCTTTTCAGGTTGAGACACCCTCTCAAACTGTTTTAAAAGACAATGGACTGTTGGTTGCATGTTTACTGTAGCTGACGAGACAATAGTCTCTTCAACTGTCAATTTGTTATCTAACACCATTGTATGAAAACAGCATTTGTTTGAGAATTCTACTCAAACCAGAGAATCTGATCAACTAAACTTGTAATTTCTCCCATGTAATGTTAGGTCTGATGTTTAAAAAATCATATTTTAACAAACGCAACACACCCAGTGCCAGTGCAGCCTTGCCCATTTAAAATTGGCGCCGAGTGGGGAGGACGAGCGCCGCGTGCCATATCGAAAGCCGCGTGTATTTTCGGCTCCTCTCGCAGTTCCGCCCATCTCCACTGATTGCGAGAGGAGCCGAGCGCTGACAACATACAGGAATCCGAGTTCGGCTAGTCTCGGCTCTGCTCGCAGACAGGGGCGGGACTGCAAGAGGAGCCGAAAATAGCCGAACTTGGATTTCTTTATGTTGTCGGCGCTCGGCTCCTCTCGCAATCAGTGGAGGTGGGCGGAACTGCGAGAGGAGCCGAAAATAGCCGAAAATACACGCGGCTTTTGGTATGTCATGCGGCGCTCGTCCTCCCCACTCGGCGCCAATTTTAAATGGCCAACGCTGGAAATATACTGGGCAACGCTGCAAATATACTGGGCAACGCTGCAAATGTACTGGGCAAGCCTGCAAAGGCACTGGGCAAGGCTGCACTGGGCAAGGCTGCACTGGGCAAGGCTGCAATAGCACTGGACAAGGCTGCACTGGGCAAGGCTGCGCTCGCTCCCCTAAAGAAAAAATCAGCGGGAGATCGGCGGGTATCGGCGTATAACACGCACCCACGATTTTCCCCTGATTTTAAGGGGAAAAAAGTGCGTGTTATACGCCGATAAATACGGTAATCACAACGCTGTCGCTGAATGGGGCATATGTTCCACTGTTCGAACGGATGTGACATCATCTGAGGTCCACGGGAATATCAGCAGCGATCCGACCTCTATGCATTTCGCAATATAGCGTCATCAGGAAGTCCCTTCGGGCTTTCTTGTGCATCATCTTTAGAAGAGGCTTCTTTCTGGGACGACAGCCATGCAGACCAATTTGATGCAGTGTGTGGTGTATGGTCTGAGCACTGACAGGCTGACCCCCACCCCTTTAACCTCTGCAGCAATGCTGGCAGCACTCATTCGTCTATTTCTCAAAGACAACCTCTGCAAATGACACTGAGCGCATGCACTCAACTTCTTTGGTCGACTATGGCGAGGCCTGTTCTGAGTGGAACCTGTCCTGTTAAACCGCTGTATGGTCTTGGCCACCATGCTGCAGCTCAGTTTCAGGTTCTTGGCAATCTTCTTATAACCTAGGCCATCTTTATGTAGAGCAACAATTATTTTTTTCATATCCTCAGAGAGTTCTTTGCCATGAGGTGCCATGTTGAACTTCCAGTGACCAGTATGAGAGAGTGATAGCGATCACACCAAATTTAACACACCTGCTTCCCATTCACACCTGAGACCTTGTAACACTAACAAGTCACATTGTAACGGGGAGGGAAAATAGCTAATTAGGCCCAATTTGGAAATTTTCACTTAGGGGTGTACTCACTTTTGTAGCCAGCAGTTTAGCCATTAATGGCTGTGTGTTGAGCTATTTTGAGGGGGCAACAAATTTACACTGTTATACAAGCTGTACACTCACTACTTTACATTGTAGCAAAGTGTCATTTCTTCAGTGTTGTCACATGAAAAGATATAATAAAATATTTACAAAAATGTGAGGGGTGTACTTACTTTTGTGAGATACTGTAGATGGTTCTACAGGTTATAATTTGTGTCCTCTCAGAAATATGTTACAATCCTATCTAAGTAGAGTATGTGCTGTGATCGCCCTTATGTAACACTCTACATACTTGCTCTAGCAGTGTCAAAGTCCCCCCATCTCACCCCCCTTGCCCTCCTCCACTTGTGTAGGCTCCGCACCTAGAACTACTATCCCTGTACCAATATCTCTCCCCCCCAGAAAGTCAGATAACACTTCATAGAGCTAGAAGGGGAACCCATCCCTATCTTAAGATCAACCATCCTTCCTAATACTTCCTCCCCATCACCCCCTATTACTCCTGTAAAATATTAAGAAAAGCTAATATTTATGTGCCAGACTATAGGGTATACAAATCAAATGTAGTCATCTGTCTTTTGAGGAGACACTTTACTAGAATGTTGAAAATGTATGTCACTGACTTTTGTAGATGCAGTCACTGTACAGCAAATAAATTATAATTCAAGTGCCGATGCGTTGAAAAGCTTTGGAAGATGGAATTCTACTTTAAAAATACTGAAACCAGATACAGCCAGGCTACTAGTATTTTCAAAGAGTACAGCAATAGCAACCTACATATTCCATATGTCATATATACATGTACCTGATAGATTTAATTTAAAAGTTTTACTTCCAGAGTAAATTTTATGTCATTTATTAGAAATCAGCTTTATAAAAGCCACAAAGGTGAACTATCTGATAAAAAAACAAATTCTGCATTTAAAATAATACAGTACGTGCACTTGGAAGAAGGCATGTTTAATACTCCTGGCTTTTGAGCACAATCTGCTTCCAAGTGCTGGAGATCACAGCCAGATGAGTTAAGTGATCTGTGCTGGAAAACTAAAGCCAGCTAGTCTCAGACTTACAAATGTACTCCTTCCAAATCAGGGTGAGGTTTGGTCTTAACAAAAAACATTCTGTACACGAATTCTCCAACTTTACTAGAACATTATATATTACTAGAATTTGCAAATAAACAAGCTTCTCAACACCAAAGACTACTCAATTCTAAAACAAATCAGTTGGCTTGTGTTGAATAATCAGATTACTTAATTAAGTACTTGTTAAAGATGACCTTTCTGATTAGGTCTTACACACATGACACTTTTCAAACCATATGTTGCACTCTGAGAGGTTAATGGTATAGACAGAAGGTCAAAATAGAAGGGAAATGTGTGCTATCAGCTAGCATCATTCTCAGTTCTCCCTGTGGACTATAGCACACCTCCCACTATGTTATGAAGAAGAATGTCATATCCTAGGGTGATAGCACTGCTCCTCTATAAATACACTAAAATGAGCACTCGATAGTCAGGCTTGGCTAGCCATGAGGATGGGGGACTGCCAGGCCTTTTGGCTAGGTGGACCAGAGTAACCTTGTCCCTGTCAGTAGCTTTGCAAATAGGGCACTGTCAGAGAAGGGCCCTTACTCTTTTGGAGGGGACCAGTGACACACCCTGTGCTTTTTTTTTTTTGTGCTTCACATATACTTTTTTGGTTCACTTGGTGTTTAGTTTTACCTACGCACCTATTGTGGGCTCGAATACAAAGAAATGTGGGTTATATTGCTACCTACATTAGGAGTTGGATACTGACAAACAAAAATAAATAAAAACAATGACCAGCCTAGCATACCCCTTTCTCAACCAGCTTGCCTCCATTTTGTAACAAAGCAGTGGCCAAGAGCAGATTATAAACACAGAGGGTGATCAAATCCCAAAAAATGTATAAACCCTTCTGTGCCGATGGATATAATAAATTATGAGAAAGTGATATTGCAAAACTGTAAAATAAGTTAGTAGCTATAAATAAATACTGTATAAACCCCTAAGTGATCTAACAAAGTAATAATTACAAATGCTAAATCAATAATATAAAATATTAATCAGTGTAAAAATTCATGCACAATAAATCATTCAATACATTTTTTGATCAAATAAAGTCCTTCAAACAATATATAAAAATATTTTTAACCAAAATCTATTTAAAAAATAATAAGTTCAAATGAAGTAATCCAACGGTGCAATGACAAATGACAATGACAACGATGGTGCAAAATTCCCATCATCAATACTATTCTTCTCAGTGTAGAAAAATCTTTGATCCAAGGTGACCACCACCACTAAGGCTGGGTTCACACTGCTGCGGTGCGGGAACGCTGCGAATCTACTGCGGGTTCCCGCACCGCATGTCTCCCGCCGGCAGTTCACACTGCCCTATGCGAGCTGCTGGGAGTGTCAATGAAATGTTAATGACACCCCCATAGCAGCTCGCATATCGCAGAGCGATCTGCAAACTCGGACAGGAATCGGATCGCATGGTGAGAACACCATGCGATCCGATTCTGCTGCGGACCGAAAAAAAGGGTCCTGTCCGATTTTGGGCCGAATGCGATGCGAATTCAGCCATACTATCTGTATGGCTGAATTTGCATCGCACAGAGATCGCATATGATTTGAACTGCAGTGCAGTGCGAATCATATGCGATCTCCCGCACCGCAGCAGTGTGAACCGGGCCTAATACAGGAAAACTCACTCACTAGAGGTGCATGCCTATCTCACTACAAGATTAGACAAACACAGCTTGTATTAATTCCAAAGATCTTCCAAAACAGGTGCAGTCTACTTAAAGGATTCACCTCCACTGCTGTCCTCTTCCCATTTAGTGTTTAGATTTCAGCCAGCATAAAAAAAAAGGTACTCACAAAAGCTGTTCAAGCATAAGCTTAAAATCAAGCATATAGATGTGTCTTCCACCAGCAGCTGAAAGCTGGTCTCTCCCCCTCTCCCTGCTGCCAGCTTTTATCTGCTGAGAAAGAGGCAGTTGTCCCTCACTAATCCCCCTCCCTGTGCGGGCCCCCTCCCTCTCAGCACTGGCTCTAATGTTAGCTCTGCTCCTGAGTTTGTCATCTCTGTAAGATTCCATACACACTGGCTAAAAAATCACTGCTTCTACAGGAGTTTTGTGTTCTTGCTGTAGAAGCAGCTTAATGTTATTTTATGTGCCCATTAGAACAATTACAGACATATTTTGAGCTCACCATTTAGAGGCAGGAAGAAAAAAACCTTCTGGTTCTGATTGGAGCTTACTGGCAGAAGAAACGTAAAACTCTCTTAAACTCGTCTAAACTTTGTACAAAAATTTTTCTATATGAGCTTTTTTTTCTGCCAAGTGAACTGGAGTTTTTTTAAGCCCAGTGTGCATTGGGCCTAACTTTGTTTCTCTCCCTCTGTCTCTCTGATCCCGAAGCCTATATATTTTTTTCATCTCATCTTAATTTTTATTTATTAACTCAGTTTTATCTTTTAGATTTAGCAGTAATTCTGTGAGTTATTTTGTATTTGTGTCTGCTAATAATTTTATTGTATTTTTAGAAATACAGCTTTAATATTTGCTTAAGGGGGGGGGGCTGTCAGGTAGACTGTATGGGGCCTTGCGTTTTCTATCAGCAGCCCTGTTCAGAAGACATAGCAAAATGTGTTTTGGGGTGTAATTATAAGTATGTCTATGCTGTGTGTGAGACATAACTTGTTAAAATGACAAATTTGGAGGAAAAAAAAAGAATTTTATTTAATTTCTTAATTTTCACAAAAAAGTGACAAAAAATTACTTTAAAAAAACTCAACCATGCCTCTTACTAAATACCTTGGACTGTCTACTTTGCAAAAAGGGGTCATCTGGGGGGCACTTGTACTGTCCTGCCATTTTGAGGCCTCAAGAAATCAAATAAGCAGTCAGTACATCAGGACTAATCAATTTCCAAATATATAGTATACAACACATGTATAGACAACAGACTAAATAATATACACTGATCTGGGTTATTTTAAGCAAATAAATGTACAGTAGCAGAATACATTTGGCATAAATTTCTGAAAGATTATTTATTTGCAAAATTTGATAACAGAAACTAAGATAAACATGTTTTTTATTAAAAAGTTTTTATGGCAAAAAAGATAAAATCCAGTGTTGAATAAATACCACCCAAAGAAAGCTCTATCAGTCTCAAAAAAAATCATAACATTTTAATTTGGATAGTGAAGTTGTCATTCAAAGTGTTACAATGCTGAAAACGTAAACATGGCCTGGGCAGAAAGGTGTCCGGTATTGAGGTGGTTAATCAAGTTTTCTTTTTTGTGAAAGATACCAATAAACTTTGCAGGGATCATTCCCTTTTTACCTTATGGTACGTGCATGTTTTGTGTGCACCTCAAAAGTCCATTCAACTAAAACTATGTTTTTTGATGTCAGGCAAATAATTTTGTCTTATTTTGCATCGTCGTAGGACTTCAACCTTCCCTACTTCATTCCACAGCTAAAAAAAAAGTTTAAGTTATACATTTAAATTAAAGTTTGCATACTCTTGGTTGCTTTAACCACTTGCCGCCAAATCACCTATATGTACGTCATTTGATTTAAAGAGGTTATACCGGGATGATGCCTGCAGCTACAGGCATCATCCACATATTAATTTTTTCAGGAGGCAACCGGCTTTTACGTACAAGCCATCCTAGCGGCTAATGAGCCACTGGATGGCTTTTACAGGGGGCGGGAGTGGTTGCCCCTCCCTCCTCCCACTGATGCCTCTCCAGGCTCTACCGTCCCTGCAGCAAGCTGCAAATGTCAGAATGAGAGCAATAATTCTAGCACAAGACCTCCTCTGTAACTTTAAAATGGTAATCTATAATACCATTGGTAATCCCCCAGAAATATGGGGGGAAATGTCCCTGCATCTTATGGTGCGAATATACGTCAGGCACCGTCCCCCGCTGCTGCTGGCACCGCCCCCTGCCACTACTCACATCGCCTACCGCCGCCACCACTGGAAGAGAGGCAGGAGAGCGGGGACAGATTTCCAAACCCCCCGTGGGCGCCAGGCGAGACAGAAAACAGGCCACTATGGGCCTGATGGCGGAAGGAGAAGTGCCAGCTGTCCATTTCTATAGTAATGCTTACTCTGCATTTTCTATGGCAATGGTCACTCTGCATTTTCTATGGCAATGGTCACTCTGCATTTTCTATGGCAAAGGTCACGCTGAATTTTCTACTGCAATGGTCACTCTGCATTTCATGTGCACTGGAAAATATTTAAGTACACTATTTGGTTCAGAATATTTTTTTTTCTTGTTTTCAACCTCTAAAACCTAGGTGTGTCTTATGGTCAGGTGCGTCTTATGGAGCGAAAAATACGGTAATTTCGTCTACTAGCAACAGGGATAACATATTCATTATTGCATACAGGGACGTAACTAGAAATCACAGGGCCCCATAGCAAAATGTTGTATGGGGCCCCCCCTGTAAACAGTCCCCCCCACGAAAAAAAAATGAACTGTGCAAAGCAGATGTCAGTCTGTCACCCACTCCCTTCCTACCTCTTGTCTAGACTTCAGAGCCTCCTCATGTGCCAAAAACGACGTCCCTTCACAGGCGCGCTTGAGCGTTCTGCCCTGCCCACTCTGCTCTGTGCTCCTGCTGTATGCAGGTGCGTGTGTCGGGACACGGCCGGACTCGAGGGGCCCGGGAGGCTTAACAGTAAACTTACATTCCTCATCCTCACCTGGACAATTTTTTTGTCGGTGGGCGGAGTCTTATTAAAATTAGGGGGTGGACATTTGTTTGTAGGTGTGGCCTAGTGGGGAAAGAAAAATGTGGCGCGCAGGGCGCACCACGGCAAGGTATGGGCTTGGTTTAACCGTACTATTGGGTGTGGCTTAAAGGGGCGTGAATCAAAGGGATGTGGTTAGAGTCTGAGATGAACGAGGGATGGAGGGAGAAACAAAGAAAGAAAGAGAGAGGAAGGAAAAAAGAGGAATGAAGGGACAGCAGGCCCAGATCCTACACCACAATATAAATATGTGTATTCCAGAAAGTTTAGCAATCAGCAGATAAAGATATTCCAAACACCTGGTGTTAGCGCTTCAATCATCCCGGCACCATGGTTGTTATGGTGTCAGGGTGATTGAAGCGCATTATTTCTATTATTACATTGTAATATAAAATGAAATACTTCAACTCACCATAATGCAGAATCAGAATCAGTGGGAGCCCTGAGTGTGTCACTTGCCACGTCGCCTGCCACCAGATGCCATCAGGTGTCCCCAGCGGAGTGCTTCCTTGCATCTCAGGTGTCCCCACGGAGTGCTTCCTTACATCTCAGGTGTCATTGTCCCCAGCCAGCGGAGTGCCTCCTTACATCTCAGGTGTCACTTCCCCAGCCAGCGGAGTGCCTCCTTACATCTCAGGTGTCACTGTCCCCTGCCAGCGGAGTGCTTCCTTACATCTCAGGTGTCACTTCCCCAGCCAGCGGAGTGCCTCCTTACATCTCAGGTGTCACTGTCCCCTGCCAGCGGAGTGCTTCCTTACATCTCAGGTGTCACTTCCCCAGCCAGCGGAGTGCTTCCTTACATCTCAGGTGTCACTGTCTTTTGTGTGACAGATTTGTGTACTGACCATACGAAAATCAGACAACAGACCGTTGTCCGCCAAACATTTACTAGCCTGTCATCCAACATTTGTTGGTGGAAAATTGGACAACAATTGTCAAAAGGAGCGTACTACGGTAAGATTTTAGGACAAGTCTATCAACAGACAATCCCCTGCCAACAATCGAACCATGTGTACGAGGCTTATGGAACAGCACCCAGCCTTTGTTGCATTTTGATAAAGTGGTGAAGCAAAAGACTCAGCATGAGAGCCCGACAGGTATCATTTTGAGAATAAGAGATTATAAATGTATTTATTTATTTATCTTCCTATTATTTGTTTGAAAAAATAAAGCAAATAATTAGCAAGTAAATTAATTTAGATTTAAATTATGAAATGGCTGAAAGCACACATTGTCAATAAGCATGTAAGGCATGTGTAAAGGCAGATGTCCCAATACTTATGGTAATATAGTGTTATTATACGACATGGGAAAAATTGTGGCGGTGTGTAGCTGACATACAACAATTTGCAGTGAAAAGCCAGTTTAACCACTTCATGTAAAACAGTGTATCCGTACGTCAGTACTTTTAATGCTAGCTGCCACAACCCCAGGATTTTCAGGAACGCAGTGCGTTTCTCTTTAAGATAAAAGTGGTCTCTTATCGGCAGCGGGAGAGGTACCCACTTAATGGCCACTTACCGGACCCGATCGCGTTCTCTCCCGTGGATGCCTTTCTGCCGACTGAGGGGAAGGTGGCCCCTGCTCGGCTCCTTGGCATGGGAAGGCGGAAGTGACATCAAACGTCACTTCCGCCCATAGCTCTTAAAGGAGAATTTTTTTTTTCTTTTATTGCATTTTAGTGTAAATCTTATTGACCCCAGATCTCATATTTAAGAGGCCCTGTCATGCTTGTTTTCTATTACAAGGGATGTTTACATTCTGTGTCAAACTGTGTCAAATTTTTTTTAAATAAATAAGAAAAAAAAACGTCCCGTCTCGACGAGCTCACGCACAGAAGCGAATGCATACGTGAGTATCGCCCACATATGAAAATGGTGTTCAAACCACACATGTGAGGTATCAAACCACACATGTGAGGATTGTTAGAGCGAGAGAACAAATTCTAGCCCTAGACAACCTCTGTAACTCAAAACTGGTAACCTGTAGAAATTTTTAAACATCGCCTATGGAGATTTTTAAGGCTAAAAGTTTGTCGCCATTCCACGAACGGGTGCAATTTTGAAGCGTGACATGTTGGGTATCAATTTACTCAGCGTAACATTATCTTTCACAATAAAAAAAAAAAATTGGGCTAACTTTACTGTTGTCTTATTTTTTTATTCAAAAAAGTGTATTTTTTCCTAAAAAAAGTGCACTTGTAAGACCACTGCGCAAATACAGTGTGGCAGAAAGTATTGCAAGACCGCCATTTTATTCTCTAGGGTGTTAGAAAAAAAATGATATATATATATATATATATATATATATATATATATATATATATATATATATATATATAATGTTTGGGGGTTCTTTTTTTTCTAATCCCTATATTTAACCGCTTCCCGACCGCCTCACGCAGATATACGTGAGCAGAATGGCACGGGCAGGCAAAATCACGTATATATACGTGGCCCTTTAAATGCCTGCCCGTGGGTCGCACGCCACCAGCGGCGCGCTCGCGACCCGGTCGGGAGCTCCGTGACCCCGGCCGCGGGACCAGTGGACCCGATTGCCGCTGGTGTCCCGCGATCGGGTCACGGAGCTGAAGAACGGGGAGAGGTATGTGTAAACAAACCTCTCCCCGCGCTTCCTACTCTGTTTGTCATTGATTGGCTGTTCCCGGTCATCGGGAAAGCCGATCAATGACGTCAGACGTCAGCCCCACCCCCTGATGTAAAAAAACACACACACACGTCACAGCCCATAACACCTCACCTCCCCCGAGTGGTTAACTCTTTCACTACAACTGTCATTTATACAGGAATCAATGCATTTAAATAGCATTAATTGCTGTATAAATGACAATGGTCCCAAAAATGTGTCAAAAATGTCCAATGTGTCCGCCATAATGTCGCAGTCACAATAAAAAAAAATCGCTGATCGCCGCCATTGCTAGTAAAAAAAAAATATTAATAAAAAAAATGCTATAAAACTATTCCCTATTTTGTAAACGCTATAACTTTTGCGCAAACAAATCAATAATCGCTAATTTCGAAAAATATGTAGAAAAATACGTATCGGCCTAAGCTGAGGAAAAAAACGTTTTTTTATATATTTTTTGGGGGATATTTATTATAGCAAAAAGTAAAAAATATAGCATTTTTTTCAAAATTGTCGCTCTATTTTTGTTTATAGCGCAAAAAATAAAAACCGCAGGGGCGATCAAATACCACCAAAAGAAAGCTCTATTTGTGGGAAAAAAAGGACGCCAATTTTGTTTGGGAGCCAAGCCGCACGACCGCGCAATTGTCAGTTAAATCGACGCAGTGCCGAATCGCAAAAAGGGGCCTGGCCAATTGGTCCGGGGCTGAAGTGGTTAAATAATAAAAAGTATACATAAGTTTACATATATACATGTAACAAGTCAGAGAATGGAAACATTACAGAGTAAGAAACAACATTTGGGCTAACCGAACCAATTCCCTGCGTAAGGCATGATATGAGAAAAGATGCATCACCAGGGCAGTGTTACTACCCGCAGGGCCGAGTGGGTATACCAGTCATCGTTATTCTTGACTGCTAGCAGCTAATACTTTCGTTAGACTATACCAGATAATAGCAGGTTAGTTTTGATATTACGTGCAAGTGTAGGATTCTGCGGCCAAGTAACCCATCCACGGGAGTCAAACTAATCTAGGCATGTCGAGGATATTCATTTATCTTGTCATACTCTCGTGGGTGGGTATCAGTTGCCATGTCTGAAGCATACTGTGGGAAAGACAGGGGTGGGGGGGGGACCCGTGGACACAGGCCACGGCAGGTGGGGTACGGGTTAGGAGGGGAAGGGAAAGGAGGAGGGGTAGGAAGCAGGAGTAAGAGGGGGGAGACAGAAGGGAGGAAATTTACAGGAGAGCAAATGGGCGTAGAGAATATGTGTTTGAAAGTGAGAGATAACAGAGAGAACTGCCCTGTTACTGTGGGGTCCTCTGGCTGTGGGGCGTGGATCTGTGGGTCGACGCATCAGGACCTGAGCTCGACGCCATTTCCTGAAGGTATGCTTCTGTGTAAATAAAGTAATGCCAAGGTCTCCAGGTCTCACTGAAGGTCTCCTCCCTATCATGCAGAGTGGCTGTAAGGTCCTCCATATCTCTTAACTCCTTAACCCTGGCGTACCAAAGGGATTGCGTTGGTGGGTTCTCCGATCTCCAGCACAGTGGTATGCAGGTCTTAGCGGCGTTGAGGAGCTGAATAGTTGGGGATTTTTTATATTTTTTGATGGGTCGTTCCGTCAGGTGAAGCAGACAAGCCGCTGGATTGTCCTCTAGTGAAACATTGGTTAGGTGTCTGATCGTGTTGGTCACCCCCCGCCAAAAGGAGGTAAGCCTGGGACAGGACCAGAAAATGTAACATTGTGCCTTCCTCAGTGCCACACTGCCAGCAGCGGTCCGATACCTGAGGGAATATGCGATGCAGGGTAACTGGTACCCTGTACCAGCGAGTCGTTACTTTGTAACAGGTCTCTTGAACCCTGGTGTCGATGGAGGACTTCTGTGCAAAATGTAGAATTTTTAGTCTTTGGTCTTCGGTAAAGCTGGTACCAAGTTCTGCCTCCCACTTAGTCAAGGATGGGGGAATGAAGCCCTCCGCAGGTTGTATTAGGGATGAATATATAAGTGAAAGGCAATGTCGTATAGGTGCCCCCTGATGACAAATACGTTCAAGTTCTGTTAGTGGCCGGGAGATACCAGTTTTCCGCAGACACCTGCGGAGAAAGTTCTGCAGTTGCTCCAAAAGTCCAGGGGGGGGGGGGTCTGTTGCCAGCGTTCTCGCTTGCAGAGAAAGTTGCCCATCAGTTCCTAAGAAGTCGCATAGGCGTAGCCTGGAGCCCGTTGCCAAGCGTTGTAAGTTTGGATTCTGCATGCCCGGAGTAAAATCCGGGTTACCAAGTACTGGCACTATAGGCGAAGGCATGGGGGACAGAGAAGATTGTTGGAAGGCTTCCCTGGTTACTGCTAGAGTGCTGCCCAGCGTTGGGTGTGCCAGCAAATCTCTTGGCATGGGGGCTACTGTCCACGGCCGGCTGCCTAGAGTGTCACCCAAATCTTCCCCCTCCGTGGCCACCCAATGCTTCTCCCCCGCATGACAATGCCAGTCGACCACCCTAGTGAGATGGACTGCTCTGTAGTACGCCTTCATATCTGGAAGGCCGGGCCCACCTCTGTGCTTGGCCGTGTGTAGAATCTGTAATTTGATGCGTGGCTTATTGTGTGACCAAATAAACGCTCGAAACATGGCGTTGATGCGTTTAAAGAAGGATGGGGGTAGTCTGATAGGTAGCGCTTGCATCAGGTACAACACCTTCGGCAGTAAGGTCATCTTAAGGGCATTGCAGCGGCCAAACCACGTCAGAGTGAGTGTGTGCCAATGTAGAAGATCAGTCTTGAGGCGCTCGAGCAGCGGTGCGAAGTTTACACCATATAGGTCTGTTGTGTCAGGGGTGATGTCCACACCCAGGTAGCGAATGCGGTCTGTGGCCCACCTCAGAGGGAAGGCCGATTTAAGACGTTGAGCCACATCATTACCCACCGATATATTTATGATAGATGACTTGGTCAAGTTTACTTGGAAGTGAGATAGGGTGCCATATAGTCGTAGGGACTGTAATATGCTTGGGAGGGATGTGAGAGGCTCTGTCACAAAGAAGATCAGGTCATCCGCAAAGGCGGCTACTTTGTGATTCCCCGATGTTTTGGTGTAACCCGTAATACCCACATCAGACCTGATATGGCACAAGAGGGGTTCAAGGGAAAGGATGAAGATCAGTGGAGACAGGGAGCAACCTTGGCGCGTGCCATTGCGTATTTGTAAAAAGTCTGATCTAGTTTCATTGAATTTAGCTGACGCAGTCGGGTTTGTGTCTAGAGACAGGATCCAATTTAGCATGAAGGGTCACAATCCAATATGTTCCAAGGTTGCCCGTATAAATGACCAGTCAACGCGATCAAACACCTTCTCTGCGTCAGTGGACAGCAGGAGAAGGGCCCGTTTAGATGTCTTGGCCGCGTGAATCAGGTTGAGCACTCTAAAGCCCCGTACACACGGTCGGACTTTTTCATGGATTCTGTCCGATCGGACAAGGTTGTTGAAAAATCAGACCGTGTGTATGCACCATCGGACAGTGTTCGTCGGTTTGACCGACGGACAAAGTCTTATCTCCTGCTGGAAATCTTTGCCGTCAACACGGTCCGATCACACCAAATCCGATCGTGTGTACGGTTGTCCGACCGGACAAAGTGCTACGCATGCTCAGATCACATTACAAGACCAAAGCTATTGGCTACTAGCCTCTACGTAGTCCCGTCGTAGGCAACAATCGTCACCGCGTTCAGAATGATTGGATTTTCCGACAACTTTGTCCGACCGTGTGTACGCAAAACCAACATCGGACAAAGTATGACGGACATGGTCCGACGGACCTGGTCCGCGGATTGTCCGACCGTGTGTATGGGGCTTAATGGTATTTTCTCGTGGCTCTCGCATTGGGACAAAACCCGCCTGGTCTCTGTGGATAAGACTTGGGACATGGGGGAGTAACCTGTTTGCCAAAATTCTGGTGAAAAGTTTTAAGTCTGTATTAAGGAGTGCAATTGATGTTTGGGGGTTCTAAGTAATTTTCTAGCAAACAAAAATGATTTTAACTTGTAAACAACAAGTGTAAAAAAGAGGCTCGGGGCTGAAGTTGTTACTGGAATAATTGTTGCATGTAAAATCTTTTATTATGTAAATGATGTGTACTGTAGTTTCCAAAAGGTTTAAACAATGCAAAGGCACAGAACTGTATCTGTTGGCTTGATAATAGTAGTGATGACCATTAAAGCATAGTAGACTTTTTTATGCCAGAATTAATAAAGTATATAATTCTATATAAACCACCAATCCTAAAAATATCTTAGGTTAAGAAATATCAACACCATCCAGCTGCATCCTATCATCTGCTGAGATCTTGATTATTCTGGCATCTTCTTCTGTGTTTGGATAAAAGTCAGCGCGTAAAAAAAAATTGTTTTTGAGTCCAGTAGTTCGGAAACATTTGCCAAAATGTGTAAACAGTAAGAGACATTCTAGGCCGATGTAGTTTTAACTCTGATAAAGCATTAAATAAGATGCTATTATTGCTCTCGTCTTCCAATCACATTTGTAGAAGGGCAAAGCAATATTTCAAACAGACATTAATGATTAGTGGTCTTCTGTTCAGGACAAATTGAAACTCTGCTGATTTTTCATGCTAAAAATAATGACTACCCTACTCTTTATCTTTGTACACTGAATCATTTTTCTAAACTGCTGCCATTTTGGTATAGGTAAATAGATTTTGTGAAAGTCAGAGTCCCAGCTTTTTTTGTAGTAAGATAAACATGTAGTTTAAAGTGCATTGAAACGCATAAGCAAAAATTGAATGTATTGCAGCTTACCCATTCTTAAATGTGGAAAAGCTGCCCTTAGCCTCATTAGCTGACTATTTTTTTCAAGCTCTGGGTATTAAAAGCTGCACTATTTTTCTTAAGAAAAGCAGAGATGTGTTTTAAAGCAGTAGTAAGCCGCCGGTGATTTTTTTTTTAATCTGCAAAGTTTTAATGTGCTAGTATGCATCGCTTACTAGCAGATTATGTGAAATTTACCTTAGAACGAAGCCCTTCACCGCTGACAGGGCTTCCATCTTCACCCGGTCTTCCTTCTAGGTTCACAGGCTCCAGCTGTGTGAGTGGCTGGAGCCGCATGCTCGCGGGAGCCGCAGTTTATGGCACAGGACTCTGAAGGAACAGCCAGGGTTTCCGTTCCTTCAGAGAACATGCACCAGTGATGTCACCAGCCTCATGTACAGTAAATATCTCCAAAACGGTGCACGTTTAGGAGATATGTACAGCACCTATAGGTAAGCCTTATTATAGGCTTACCTATAGCTAAAAATGAATGGGAGTTTAGTCCCACTTTAAAAATATATGGTTGTTTTAGAACTAGGATCTGACAATTTGTTTCCAAAATGTAAATAAAATCTGGACTATTTAACAAAAAAAACATTAATTTAAATTTTTGTTTTTACTAAAGACCTTGCCATTTCGGTTTAAGGAGCTTATTATATATATTCACAGCAGGTTGGAAAATTATGATTTTTTTTTTGGGGTACTTATTTTGGAAAAAGAGCATTGCTACTGATAGTTTGATGATGGGGCGGGGATAGGTGTGCCTTTTTCTCTTTAAAATTCTGGATAGTATTGGCATAGAATTTCAACACAGCAAACATAAGAATAGTATAAAAAAAGGTAAAAGGAAAGGAAGGAAAGGAAGGAAAGATTAGAAGATTAAGTTAATGCATATTGTCCTTGCCCCACTGCAAGTTTTATGACATGAATAATATAAATAAACTGTGCTGCTGAATTAATAAAAAAATATATATATATATAAAATAATTAAATAAAATCACTTGTCTACTAGTGTTATTCTGTGTCAAATTGTGTGCAATGTGACACTGCAAAAAAAAAAAATAATTTCAATAGTCCACAACACAATGCAGTGAAATCGTCCACATATATTATTTAGTGAGCCCTGCTGTATCCAACAAACGGCTGTGAGAAAGACCCATGCTCATGCTCTTTAGACCAACTTAGATCACACTGTGCTCATAGGTGACCCCTACATTCATTTTTAGAAAGGTCAATTTGCACCTTTGGGACCAGCCCCAAAGTGTATACCTTAACCGCCAAATCCAAATGTCTGAAAAGTCCTAGCTTCCTGAGGATGACCAATCCAGGCGAAACACGTTGAGGCTAAGAATTCCTGGTTGTTGCATCACTTCTGGTGACATCACATCCTGTCTGACATGCACGCCGATTCCGGGTTCGGAGTGGCACCACCGGTCATCTCTCGATAGAAGTGCTCCATACGCCTAGTGCAAGGCAGGCACTAATGCAAGTGAGTGTATGATATACATTTTAGCGTGTGTTTAATAAAGTAGCAGCACTGTGCAATGAAAGTTCTACTGTGATATTATCTCTTCTGAGTGGCAGGGCATAGTGGTCGAAGGATTCTGAATTCTCAAACATTTGGATTTGGCAGTTGGAGTATACACTACAGGGCTGGTCCCAAAGGCCCAATTTGGCCTTTCTAGGAATAGAGGGTCAAAGAACTGTGGTGAGTGCAAGTCCATGTGGGGGCCACCTATGAGAATATTGTAATCTAAGTTGGTCTAAAGAACACGAGCATGGATTTTTCTCACAGCCATTTGTTTATTCACATAAAGTGGATACAGCAGAACTCACTAATTATATATGTGGACTATTTCACTGCATTGTATTGTGGATTATTGCAAATTTCCTTTTTTGCAGTATCACATTCAAGTGCAGTTGCTCTAGATCTGAGGGCAAGATCCAAGGAAAATTTAAAAAAAATGCATTTTTACGTGCACATGATTGGATGATAGAAATCAGCAGAACTTTCCCTCATTTCAGAGCTTCCCCTCAGATCTAGAGCAACTGCAGTGCACAGTATATTTGCCTTAATAGTAAATCAACCTCATTGCATAAAATTTGATTGACACAGAATAACACTAGTAGACAAATGGTTTTATTTTTATTTTTTTATTCATTCAGCAGCACGGTTTATTTATATAATTAATTTCATGTGATAATGTGTATTGATAGCACAATTTTTTAAACTGTGGCAGTTGAGCACAATTTTCTCACCTACACTTTTGGGTTTGAATTTACACAATTAGTATATCCACAGGCGCAGAATAAAACACATCACTTATATTATACTCACCTATCCCAAATCCAGTGAGATATGGCTCACTAAGACACTAAGCCATTTGTCAAAATCTTCTGAACCAAGGGCACGCATGTGCTGAACACTATCCAAACCTTTAGAGAGTTCATGCTCTGCTAGAGTATACACTACAGGGCTGGTCCCAAAGGCCCAATTTGGCCTTTCTAGGAATAGAGGGTCAAAGAACTGTGGTGAGTGCAAGTCCATGTGGGGGCCACCTATGAGAATATTGTAATCTAAGTTGGTCTAAAGAACACAAGCATGGATTTTTCTCACAGCCATTTGTTTATTCACATAAAGTGGATACAGCAGAACTCACTAATTATATATGTGGACTATTTCACTGCATTGTATTGTGGATTATTGCAAATTTCCTTTTTTGCAGTATCACATTCAAGTGCAGTTGCTCTAGATCTGAGGGCAAGATCCAAGGAAAATTTAAAAAAATGCATTTTTACGTGCACATGATTGGATGATAGAAATCAGCAGAACTTTCCCTCATTTCAGAGCTTCCCCTCAGATCTAGAGCAACTGCAGTGCACAGTATATTTGCCTTAATAGTAAATCAACCTCATTGCATAAAATTTGATTGACACAGAATAACACTAGTAGACAAATGGTTTTATTTTTATTTTTTTATTCATTCAGCAGCACGGTTTATTTATATAATTAATTTCATGTGATAATGTGTATTGATAGCACAATTTTTTAAACAGTGGCAGTTGAGCACAATTTTCTCACCTACACTTTTGGGTTTGAATTTACGCAATTAGTATATCCACAGGCGCAGAATAAAACACATCACTTATATTATACTCACCTATCCCAAATCCAGTGAGATATGGCTCACTAAGACACTAAGCCATTTGTCAAAATCTTCTGAACCAAGGGCACGCATGTGCTGAACACTATCCAAACCTTTAGAGAGTTCATGCTCTGCTAGAGTACAGAGTAAAACTCTCTTTAGGGTTAAATAAAGAATGTACTATGCATAAATGAGCGCCGCTCTGGAGATTTTGACAAGAGGCTCAGTAGCTTTGTAGGCAATATGCTGCCTCCTGCAAATACATGGATAATGCAAATGCATGTATGTTTACTTCCTATGTCTTTATACTTAGTTATTCATTTGTATGCTGTGACTTTGAGGGCACTGTGGTTACTGCATCAATTCATGTATATCCTGCCTTTTGTGTAATGTAATTTCTTCTTTTTTTCAATGTAACTTTCTCCTATTATTCCTGCAAGACATGCATATTGAGGCTAGGAAAGAAAAATTCCATTTGACCATCAAACACTGTAAATGCCAAGATCTACCACATCATTTTGTTTGCCTCAACTCTTCTGCATGAGATAATGCAGAAGAGTGTTTGAGGAGTTCAGCTATCTGATGAAGATTTTCTGCCGTGATTTTCTCTGCTACATTGAGGTCAAGCACAGAGGTCTCAGGAAGGATAAGTCTGTATTATAACAACTGGGGTCAGAATAGGCAACATCTTGCTAAATCGAGGATAGGGAATAGGCAACATCTTGCTAAATCGAGGATAGGTAAGTATAAGTCTTGCAGCACAATGTATCCCCTATTTATTCATGTACCCCTACTCCTTCCACGCCTTTTACCTTTCCTGTTAGGGGGCAGTACATTATAAGTGTAACTGCACCAAACCACTAGGTACACTTTAAACATGACACTGACTATTTCAGTGTTTGCAAATTATTATTACTATACAGGATTTATATAGCGAAAACAGTTTACGCAGCGCCTTACAACTTAAGGGTAGACAGTACAAATACAATACACTTTAATACAGTAGGAATCAGAGGGCCCTGCTTGTTAGAGCTTACAATCTCAGAGATGCACCAGAACCATGTAGTAGAGCCATATGTAAAAGTATTGCTTTAAAAATGCTAGAGACATGCTGAACTGAGCATATGTGGCTTGAAGGAAAAACATATCAAGGCGTTGTGATGAAAATGTTCTCTTTTAACTTTAACAAACTGTCTTATTTAGCAATTTGTAAAGCCCTAAGTGTCACCTTCCAAAAAATGAAAAATTTGAAATATATGTCCTAAAATCTCTCATCCATTAAGGGAATATGTATGTGTGATGACCTTAGCAACTTCCATGACTTCACAAGCTAAAAAAAAAAACCCATAACAGTGTTCACTCATGTGTGTGATAGCTTGATTTTTACAAGCTGTTGAAACAGAGCAAACTACGTACAAAGCGCACTATGAAATATGAGCTCCATAAGAAAAACGCAACCTGGAGGCCATTCAATCATCTCCCACATTAAACTTGTGCATCCTGTGGACTTTGCATAATGACTTGCACTTTATTTTTTCCCCTCTTCTGCTTTTAATTTCTGGTGCTTTCAAGATATACTGAAATATACTACAATACATATTAGTTCATCAGCTAAATGATAGGTGTATTGGGAGTAATTATTTTGCAAGTTCTTTTAAAATAATTAAAGTTTACAGGTTAAAGTGTAAGTCCAACCTAACACTAAAATCCCTGCATCTATAGACATCCACGATCTAACACTAAGCCATCTAGCCCTGTAAAGAAGAAATCAGTATACATACCTTTTTTGAAGTTGATCTGACCGGATCCCTATCTGAGCTGTCAGCTGCAGCTTCACTGTGGAGGCCGGGTGCAGAGGACACATCCGAAAACAGAAGCTCCATAGTAAGTCTATGGGTGTTGTCATTCTCCATTCATTTCTTTGTGTCCTCTGCAGAGCTTTCACCTCTAGAGACTGGATCGGATCAGCTTCAAAAATGGTATGTATCCTTTGATGTATTTTACTATGTAATACGTAATAAATTTAACAATATCGGACTCATTAGCTAATTTTTGCTTCCAAATCTGCATGCTTCATGCAAAGTCCCAACTTCTCC
The DNA here is from genome assembly GCA_028564925.1 of Lithobates sylvaticus. NCBI lineage: Eukaryota > Metazoa > Chordata > Amphibia > Anura > Ranidae > Lithobates > Lithobates sylvaticus. Next base: position 113,948,635 of record CM053028.1, read on the forward strand.
TCTTCTTTTCGTTTTTGATAGGGATGGAGGCAACTGTGACATAACTGTCCTAGGCCTCACATAAAGTCCCAACCATTTTTCCTTGACAAGCATACTCTCACTGCCCTGATCTGTGTAGATGGGCATCATTTACTTTACCTCTAGCTGCAGTAGAAAGAGGTAGATGTATATGAGCCAAAGGCAATACTGGCCATCTTTGAGAATGCTCCAAACTAGAATCTAGAGTACTATTCTCCCCTAAGGACCTGCCTGATGTGAGCAGGTCTTTTTTTCAGGTTACCTCAGCTGAATTGGAATTAAACACTGCCAAGCCACCTGCGGGCTGTGTGACATTTGATAAGTTTCATGTAACAGTATGGCAAAGGTAAAACACCAACCTAATATTAAAAGTACAGTTACCCTTTAACATGATGAAATTACAATGCCCTGGACCAAATGCTTCCAAGGTAGTGTGACACGCTAAATGCAGGTAACCCCCCGGGAGAGCGCTTCTCCCAGGGGGTTATCTGAGATGGGGAGGAGCTAGGAGAGCCGCCGGGGGACCCCAGAAAATGCTATTTGGGGCCACTCTGTGCAAAACAAGCTGCACAGTGGAGGTAGGTATGACATGTTTGTTATTTAAAAAAAATAAAAATAAAACCTTTAGTGTCACTAAGCGCACAGAGCTTTAAGCCCTTCAATGAATACAGCTTCTGGGCTTCTTAACGCAGACAGCTTCAAGCCCTCCAATGCACACAGCTTTGAGCTTCTTAAAGCGCACAGCGTCTTTCTTCACACAGAGCCTCTCTCACTAGCAGCCATTGCTCCAACTCCACCTTCATCCTCCTTCTGCTCTCACCAGCCTCTCGTTATATGGGCTGTGTGCACCTGGGCACACACCCTGCTGGCTGTCCACAAGGCCCAGACACAGGGTTGGGGATCCTGTCCCATCCAAGACTCTTAGGGCTCTCCAAACTACAGAGTCCCATCCGGCAATAGCAAAATCTGGAGAAAACTGCCAGAGTAGTTTTCTCCATTTCAAATCTACCCTTTGTCCCTTTTAAATCCAATTTTTTATAGGGACAAAGCCTCGCTCTGCCACAGTAGTTACAATACAGAAATGTAGCGTGATCTTCAAATCACTCCATGGATCCTAGGCCCATGATGTATACATAGGGTCTCGACATTTGCCCCATTTTCTGTCATTTAAGATAACATTAAAGCACTTAAGATAGTGAAGCTCTTTGATATGCTCTAACAAATTCCAAATTAGATACAATTTATTCTGCACAATTTATTGCACATGTATTAGAAACCTGTGACAGACCAACCGGGGACAGAGACTGTTGGAGGGGACAGAATGCGAGCCTCTTCCCTTGAGATTATGGGCCCTGGCATTTGGGGGAACGGTGCTCTTTGTGAGCTGACTGCCTGGGGACCCCTGAGCTGGTTTTACTTGGATTCAGGTCCATGCTTGCCCCCCAAGACACATAGACTCTGGATATGTATATGCCATATCAGCAATAGACTGGATCACACTGTTGGGACACAAGCTGTCAGATGTTAATGTCATCAACTCCAGCCACCTGTCTGTTGTGTAAATGAGTTTAGTCTGGCTTGTAAGAATATTCCACAATGTTGTTGTGCTAATTAACCCTGTGTTGATGTTTATGGTAATATGGTAATGTCTATTGAATAGTCATTCAATGAGCTAGGAGCCTTAAAGTCTTACCCTGAAAAGCCTTCTCTCAGTCAACTAGTCTGGGTCAATGATTAGATAATTAGCTCATGCTAATTAGGTTAGGTTTTAGTCATCCGGCTGTATATATTTGTGTGACATCTCAAATAAAAGTTATTCCTGATGTACCCTACACTGGTGTTGTTTGGTGACTGGGTGAGCTAAGGGGTCTTGGATTGTGTGGTACCGGACAGAGGAAGCATTTACGGCGGACATCTTGAGTACGGGGTCCATCACAAAACCATTTGGTACATTTCTGAATATATATACATGCACAGCTCCTTGGAAAAACACTGGGATAAACTGACGTTTTGACATCCAAAACTTCATTGAAGTGTTTCTTAATTTTTCAGTCAAATATAGACATTACAGTGCAATGTGGAAGAGATTGTAGTAATGCAAATATAATAAATAGTTACAGTAAAGTAAGAAGGAAACATCCCTCCATCACTTTTTTGATATGTGTCACAAGGGCAGGAGGTAAAAAAAAAAAAACTCTCCCCAGCGGAGACTCAGACAACAATAAAAACAGCAGTTCTAACTCCCACCACTCCACTGAAAGCTCAAAAACTTCCAAGTATGCAACCAGGTAAAAAATGCAGGAGGTGTAAATGTAGTCTTTGCAGAATACGAATATTGTGGCTCTAAAATGTAGGTCCAAAAGTACATGGTGTCAGTTGCACAGATGACAAAAGTAATATATTGCTAATCATAGGTCTTAGGTGGATAAATAAAGCTGATTGACTGATTTAAGACCAGTAAAGTATTGCCTATTTACAGAGCCAAAGAGAAATAATCTGCAGCAACCTGTAGAGACCTAAAACAGGGCTGTCTTAATGAGTGGGCACACCTGGGCACTGCCCAGGGGCCCCCGCTGCATGGGGGGCCCCTGCACTTTCCCCAAAGCAGCTGGTCCTTGAGCCCACACTGCCCCAAAATTGGGGGCCCCATGATGGCACTGAGAGTGATGGATACACAGGGGAGGCAGGCTGGCAGCGGTGCGCTGTGCTGTGCAGAACGATACCTATTATTTCACAGCCAGCAGAGAGAGGTAGGGCCAGAGTGCCAGTGATGCTCTGACCCCTGCCCCATGCAGCTTGAATGTTTGGGACTCGAAGGCTGCAGGGTAGGAGCCGGAGTGGGAGCTGCTGAGTGGGGCAGCACTGAGAGCCCAACTGTGGAAGTAGCATTGTGGATGGTGTCATGGTGAGCCCAGCTTTCGAGCACTGCTTGCACCGAAGGGCTTGGAATGCCCAGAGGGATGCTCCCTCCTTCTGCCTGCTTGATTGGTATAGGTGAGTCCAGTGCTGGAGGTGGGCACATAGCCAAAAAAGTTTACATGCACTGTATCTCAACTGGGGGAATATGGATGCAATAATGGTGCTGGGGGATATCAAGGGTGTATGGGAAAAAACAATGCTGAGGGGGGATTTGGGGTGTATAGGGGGTAGCAATGCTTGGGGTAGCTTGGGTGGCTATAGTGCTAGAGGTATCAGGGATGTAGAGAAGCCACAGTGTAGGGGGTATCAGGGGTGTAGTGGGGTCACAATGCAAGGGGTATTTTATGGTATATGGTAAAAGTGCTGGGGGAATATCTAGGGTGTAGAGGGGTCAGAGTGCTGGGGGGATATCTGGGGTGTAGAGGGGTCAGAGTGCTGGTGGGATATCTAGGGTGTGGAGGGGTCAGAGTGCTGGTGGGATATCTAGGGTTTAGAGGGGTCAGAATGCTGGGGGGATATCTAGGGTGTAGAGGGGTCAGAATGCTGGGGGGATATCTGGGGTGTAGAGGGGTTAGCATGCTGGGGGGATATCTGGGGTGTGGAGGGGTCAGACTGCTCGTGGGATATCTGGGGTGTAGAGGGGTCAGAGTGCTCGTGGGATATCAGGGGTGTAGAGGGGTCAGAGTGCTGAGGGGATACCTGGGATGTAGAGAGGTCAGAGTGCTGGGGGATATCTGGGGTGTAGAGGGGTCAGAGTGCTGAGGGGATACCTGGGATGTAGAGGGGTCAGAGTGCTGAGGGGATATCTGGGGTGTAGAGGGGTCAGAGTGCCAAAGGGATATCTGGGAATTGGAGGGGTCAGAGTGCTGGGGGGATATCTGGGATGTAGAGGGGTCAGAGTGCTGAGGGGATACCTGGAATGTAGAGGGGTATGAGTGCTGGGGGGATATCTGGGGTGTAGAGGGGTCAGAGTGCTGGGAGGATATCTAGGGTGTAGTGGGGCCATAGTGCTGGGGAGGCATCAATCTAGCAGATATATTATATGCACAGGACAGCTTTGTTACTTTATGTATGTAGTATTTTCCCACTTTGCTGTACATAATGATTGTTCATGTAGTTAATGCGGAGCTCCACCCAAAAGGGGATGCTCCGCTTGTCTGCCTCCTACCTACTTGATGTCTGTTTACCTGCGCCGTCTGCATTGTAGGTGCACCAGAGTATTACTTTGCCCAGGGGCCCATGGTGCTATTAAGACGGCCCTTCCTACAAGGCTTTACTTTTCATCAGTTTTGAGAAAAATAAACTGAATTAGAAATGCTGAATGTATAACTCTGACAGTCCAGGTATTAAAGGTACAGACGTCATAAGAAAAACATAAAACCTTGAACATGCATGAAGTAGATGAAAGAAACAAAGGCAACGTTTCTTACCTTTAGATTCAGTCCAGAGACAACTGAAGCCAAAGCATCAGCATTGTAGCCTGGCAACTAGAATTTCTGAAGAAGGGCAGCAATGGAAGCCTACATCAATATTCCATGACAATTGTACTCCAAGACATCTGGAAAATAGGGGAAAATGAGGTGCAAGTTTGGAAAGTTAATAAATGCAAAATCAGTTTCTAGATTAACTACAGGCTCATGATAACAAACATTATACACAATTTAAAGCAAAAACAAACAAAAAAGTTGTATACAATCATATTATTCAAAAATAATTAAGCTCCAATGCCTAAAAAAATTAAAACTGTCCATCGCAGCCTTTCTCAACTGAGGATCTGTGGAACCCTATGGTGCCTCCTAAAGTTGCTAGGTGTTATTTGAGCAGCATGCCATTGTGAATCCCATGCATACACAGACCACCAAACACAAGGGGACAATTTTACACTGACTACTAATTTAAGGGTTCATTTTTACACTGACCACTAATGTTAAAGAACAGCACAATTTTCACCATGTCCCCTTCTTTTCATAATATCATTATTCATTTGAACATTATTACTGAAAATAATTTTGTACTATACAGGGGTCCCCTACTTACAAACATCCGACTTACAAGCGACTCCTACTTACAAACGGAGGGAGACAACAGGAAGTGAGAGGAAATCCACCCCTAGGAAGGGAAATTCACTCCTGTAAGAGTTAATTAGGGAAAAAGGTGTCTCCACTAATGCTTTACCACCAGTCCATGCTTCCCTAACAACCCAAAATTTTCAAAATCCAATTGTCATTGGGACAGAAGGTGAGGTGAAATCTTTTGAACAGGGACACAGACAGCAAAACAAATGTTACAGGGGTTATAGCCCTTCTCTGTGTTATCTAAAAAACTTAAAAATAGATTTTTTGTCTGGAGCTACACTTAAAAAATGTACCTGTTCCGACTTACAAACAGATTCAACTTAAGAACAAACCTACAGTCCCTATCTTGTTTGTAACCCGGGGACCCCCTGTACAGCAGGTGGTGTTACAAAAATGATCCACCCTGGGTGTCAGATACTTAACGTATAGCACAGTGTTTATGGTCTTATTTAAAACTTTCTAGAATTCACTGATCTTACTAATGTACTGCAAACTATGATATGGGAAGGGGAGGATAGAAATGGCGCTGTTCTTACTTTAAATGATCCAGACCCTCAAAAATGTGTGAGGGATTCCCAATATTGGTATGTGCTGAAGTGTTTGGAAAAGTGCAAATGTGCCAAACCTAGCAGTGTTAATATCTAAATAAGACAAAAAGTGTAAAAAAAAAAAAAAAAAAAAAAAAAAAAACGAAAAAAGCAAAAAAACACTGTGATATGCTGCTATATAATAGTATAGTGGGAGCCTCCTATTCAGGGGACCACCATCTAAAAATAATGTTAGTAAACAAACTTTACCATCAAAAAATATTTAAAAATATATATGTATTTTCCCGTGCAAAAATCACAAAATTATAATGATGGTAGTAATATAGTGCTAAGCCCAGCATACATATAAAGTCCTTAAATACTGGTGTATTACAAAGTCCAAAATAAAGTGACAAAGTGCTCCTGCAAATTGTTATTCAGTACTTCTTAAAAAGGGCTTCTTAAAGGTGCCCCATAGGAAACGCACTGTTGTCCTGTATCTGCAAATTGCTTCCGTGTCTGCGGTATAAGTGATCGCCTTGCGGCTAGCCTGTTATGTTGCCCACACATAGAGAAGAAAAAAGCTCCATAGTGCATTACCGTAAAACATTAAAAAGTTTATTCACATTTTCAGTGGGTACTCACATTTGGTAGGTAGATACGAAGCGAAAAGGAAAACAGGCTTTCCTATCCCGTATGCTACAAAGTGGCTCATACTGTGAAAGTGGAATACCTCCTTGTAGGGTGAATAATAGCGGTGAGTGCGTTTCCTATGGGGCACCTTTTAAGAAGCACGTCGGCAGAATGGCACGTACAGGCAGAACCACGTACCTGTACGTGCCATTCTTCCGGCGGGTGGGGTGTCCGATCGGAAACCCCCTCCGCCGGCGGGGACGGTCGGCATCGCTTCAGGAGCGATCCGGGACGAGGGGACGGCCAGTGGTTTCTGGCCACCCCCTCGCGATCGCACGCTCGGTGCGCCGGTCTATGTGACCGGAGACGCCGAGCTGTGAACATGTAAAGGTTAGTGCACAACAGTACACTGACACCAGTACAGTTAGGCACATATTCCCACCCCCCTGTCACCCCTGATCACCCCCCAGATCACCCCCTCCCCCCCCAGTCACAGTGTCACTAATTGCAGTGATCATTTATTTACTGATCACTGCATTTAGTGTCCCCCTTCACCCCCTTTTGCCAGTGTCACTAAGCGATTCGTTTTTTTGATCGCTGCATTGTGTCACTAGGTAACCATTTTTTTTTTATTTTAAACCGCCATGTTTTATATAGGTTCATAAATAGTTTTTATAGGTCAGGTACCCCCATATTACAACCTAAATAAAGGTTTTAACCCCCTGATTGCCCTAGAGTTAACCCTTTCACCAGTAATCACCGTATAACAGTCACTTCGTTTTTCTGATCGCTCTGCATTAGTGTCGCTAGGTAACCAGTTTTTTTTTAGGTTAACCGCCATGTTTATATAGGTTCATAAATAGGTTTATAGGTCAGGTACCCCCATATTACAACCTAAATAAAGGTTTTAACCCCTGATTGCCCTTAGAGTTAACCCTTTCACCAGTGATCACCGAATAAAAATGTCACTGGTGACGCTGTTAGCCAGTTAGTTATTTCGTTATTTAGGTTCCCCGTCAGGTTTTATATAGCGTCAGGTACCCCCATATATTACCTAATAAAGGTTTAAACCCCCTGATTGCCCCTAGTTAACCCTTTCACCCCCTTTTGCCAGTGTCACTAAGCGATTGTTTTTCTGATCGCTGCATTAGTGTCACTGGTGCCGCTAGGTAGCCAGTTTTTTTTTTGTATTACTGTTACGGGTGACGCTGGTTAGTTAGCTTGTTTTTTTATACTGTCAGGGCACCTTTTAAGAAGCACCTTTTAAGGAGCACTGAATAACAATTTTCAGGAGCACTTTGTCACGTTATTTTGGAATTTGTAATACACAAGTATTTAAGGATTTTATATGTACGCTGGGCTTAGCACTATAGTACTACCATCATTATAATTTTGTGATTTTTGCACAGGAAAATATATATATATATTTTTATATGCACATATGTTTTTTGATGTTAAAGTTTGTTTACTAACATTGTTAGATGGTGGTCCTCTGAATAGGAGGCTCCCACTATACTATTACATAGCAGCATATCACAGTGTGGACGCTGAACAGTGTTTTTTGTGTTTTTTGCTTTTTTATGTTTTTTTTTACACTTTTTGTCTTATTTTGACATTAACACTGCTAGGTTTTGCACATTTCCACTTTTCAAAACACTTCAGCACATACCAATATTGGGAATCCCTCATGCATTTTTGAGGGTCTGGATCATTTAAAGCAAGAACAGCGACATTTCTATCCTCCTCTTCCCCTATGCTACAGACCACCAGGACCAAAGACAAATCTACCGATACCCCTCACTGAATTCATCTCTTCACACACCCTGAAAAACAACAAGGTTCTGGTACTCTGAGATTTCAACCTTTGGGCAAACTCCACCGAAGACCCCATCGCCACCACCTGCATCAACCAACTGGAAGACCTAGGGCTTCAACAACTAATAAATGCTCCCACACATGGGTCGGGTCACATTCTGGACCTCATCTTCAAACAAAATATGGACATCAACATACTAGACAACTTATCGCTACCATGGACAGACCACCACGCTATCAAATTTGAAATCACCACTAGCATCACCCTCCAAAAACCAAATCCGGCAGAAACAACACATTGGACCAGATCACATAAGAAACTACACTCGGAAATCTTCAAAACCACACTATCAAACAAAATGGCAACACTAAATCAAAACCACTCAACAGAACGATCACTCAGCTCCTTAAACAAGGCACTACTACAAACAGCAGACGCAGTCGCCCCGAAACATCAAGCACCCATCCGCAAGAAAAATTCTGGATGGTTTAATGGTGCTCTTACTCTACTGAAACGGGAACACAGAAGAGCTGAAAGAGCCTGGAAAAGAAATACTACAAAGGAAAATCACACAAACTACAAAATACTCACAAAGAAATATCATAAAGCAATTTTCAAAGCAAAAAAAGAACATGTCTCAAACACCCTCTCAAAAGCCTTAAACCGGCCACGTGAACTTTTCAAACTAGTCGCTCAGACTATGAACCCCACCTGCCTTGAGCCCCTAGAAAACGAAACTCAAGAATACTGCAACAAGTTATCAGATTTTTTCATCAACAAAATCGACAACATTCAGAAAATAATTCAACAAAAAAAAAAACAACCAATCTTACTCAACCAAACCCAGGTAAGGAATTTTACTCATACAATGACCACATTTCTCGCTTCCCCCGATCACCACGGATGAAACCAAAAATATCATCAAGAGCCTCCGAAACAGTACATCACCAAATGACATTATTCCTACAAAACTCTTGAAAGAATGTTCCGACATCCTGGCGCCCTCTATTACACACCTAGTAAATCAGTCGTTCAAAGAAGGGTTGGTTCCTATTTCCCTCAAGCAAGGCATCATCAAACCACTTCTAAAGAAACTCAACCTCGACCCCAAAGATCCTAACAATCACAGACCGGTAACAAGCCTGAACACCATCTCCAAGATTATGGAGAAAGCAGTAGTACAACAGCTTCAACTCCACCTGGACACACACAATCTCTTGGACCCACTGCAATCAGGCTTCCGCCCAGGCCATGGCACAGAAACGGCACTTCTGAAAATATGGGACGACGCCCTGGAAGCAGCTGATGATGGAGAATCTTCTGGTACTGCTGGACCTTAGCGCGGCGTTCAACACAGTGGACCACAATACTCTTCTCAGCCGCCTCAAGGAAGTGGCAGGAGTTACAGATGTAGATCTTCCATGGTTCGCTTCCTTCTTAGGAAACCGGTCACAGACAGTGAAACTAGGAGTCTTCACTTCGGAAACCCGGGCAATTTCTTATGGAGTCCCTCAAGGATCACCTTTGTCACCAGTACTCTTCAACATTTTGAGCAAATTGGATCTATGCTTCCACTCATACGCTGATGACACTCAAATGTACTTCCGTATCACTGGACAAAAAGACCAATACCAGGAACTATAAAAATGTCTCACACTGATAGATGACTGGATGACCACTAGCTCCCTCAAACTCAATGCATCAAAAACAGAACTGCTGCTCCTCAACGCAAACCGAAGTAAAAAAACGAAGACCCCATGGACACCACCAACCATCCTTGGGCAGACCATCCTTCCAAGCACCAAAGCCAAAAGCCTCAGAGTCATCTTTAATTCAGAAATGACCATGGAGGCACAAATAGAATCAGTAATCAGCATATCCCATCATCTTCTCCGCCTGCTTCGCAGACTTATCCCATTCATTCAGTGGGAACCATCATCAATTTGCGACTTGACTACGCAAATTCCCTCTACATAGGACTACATGATTACCAGATTGCACGCCTACAAGTCATCCAAAACACAGCAGCAAGACTAGTCACTGGAAAGAAACCCTGGGAATCCATCTCCCCTTCCCTGAGGACCCTCCATTGGCTCACAGTAAAAGATAGGATCACATTCAATACCCTCTGCCTCACCCACAAATGTGCACAAGGAAACTCTCCTCAATACCTATGTGAGAAAATAAAAAAATACATACCAAATCGCAGCCTTCGATCAACAAACCAAAACTGCCTTCTCATCCCCAAAGCCTGCTACAAATCTAAGGGAGAACAAAGATTTGCAGTACAGGGACCTCGGCTATGGAACGCTCTACCAAACAACATCCGCTTGGAAGAAAACCATCGGGCCTTCAGGAAAAAACTCAAGACCCACCTCTTAAAATAAAGCAGGACAACAAGGACAGACCAAGCGCCTTGAGGCGATTCAGTTCGCATTTGCAGCTCTATACAAATCATTCATTCATTCATATCATTCTATTTTCACCCTAGGGTGGATTTATCGATAGAGGCTACAGTTCTTTATGTTTTGCACTTTTTTCACCATAAGTGCGGGAGTTCACATCATTCTACTGCAAACTATGAGTATAATTATTTTTAGCAGTGGCTCCTGGAAACCTGAAAATTATTGCAAGTGTTATTTGGGCACCTAAAAAAAACAATTAAAAGATTTCCCAAGCATGTAAATGTAGTAGAACTTTCATGGCACACTTTTTGCATGTTCAACCATACTTTTCTTTCTTAAATACACACTCTAGGCAGAGTAAATAGTACTTTTACCGATATGCAAATGTTATCAAATGTCAGGAGCCAACCCTTTTCTCCATCTCTATCCAACCCCTCCAGGATTCTGACAGAGAGGACTGAAAAGTGAGTCTCATAGGGAGGAGAAGAGACGTTCCAGCTGTGATTGATAGCATAGCCTCACCTTCTCTATGATGTGTGAGGGAGGAGATGGAGATCCCAGCGGGGGAGTAACTGGCTCTTCTGGGCAGACTAAAGCAGACTTTTTACTCACTCATTATGCACTAATGGGCCATTTATAAAGAAAAATTTAATTGTTCGCAGTGGTTTCTGTAAGCATTGGCAAAGGACAGAGTTGATTTAAATGATAATAAAACATTTCAGCAGAATCAGGCAATGATCATCACTAATGCCGCGTACACACGGTCGGAATTCTCGTCGGAAAAAGCTCTGACGGAATTTCGCTCAAACTGTCTTGCCTACACACGGTCACACCAAATTTCGATGGTCAGTAACACAGCGGCATAAAACACGTTCGACAGCACTATAAAAGGGAAGTTTAATGCTTCCGAGCATGCGTCGAATTGTTTCCGAGCATGTGTCGGAATTTTGCGTGTCGGAATTGCATACACACGATCGGAAAATCCAATAGAAAGGTTTTCCGTCGGAAAAATTGAGAACAGGTTCTCAATCCAAAGTCCGTCGGAAATTCCGACAGAAAAAGACCGATGGGCATACACATGGTCGGAAAATCCGTTGAAAAGCTCCCATCGCACTGTTTCCATCGGAAATTCCGACCGCGTGTACGCGGCATAAGAGTTTAGATTTCTCAGCGGGTGTTCCATTTATATGTTATCATGTATGTCTATGTAGATCATGACTACACATCCTATACCTATGACCTGCCACTGTGGACTACTTGAAAAAAATGTGGCATAGAACTTTACTGATACTCTACTTGTCAACTGTGTGCATCAATGTAATGAGATAACAGTTCATTCCAAATCACACTGCACTATAAAAATTCAAACCAAGGTGTTTGCATTTAAAATACAAGAACCTGCATATCACTATCCTGCCCCCTTTTGGTCATATATTGTGCAACGCTACATATACATTTAGTCACATACAGTGCACAATAAATACAGATTCAAGTTTTCCTAATCTAGAAAAAACAAACATACTAATTGGGAAGGACTTGAACAGGTACGTTTTGTTCTGTACATAAAAATCTAGTTTATGATAAGCCTCAGACTGTTCGGTAATGTAACAAGTAATTATTTAAAGCAACCTGCAGTTTACAATTCAAAATTTTTATGTAGTTACATGCCACACCAGAAATTCTGGGGCAAAGATTAGAAGCAGTCAAGTCCCTTGGTTACCTCTAGCTGATTAAAACTAGTTCTGTGCCATGGTCATTGGCAACTGCACTGAATAACATGAGCCGCTATGGATTGAGTAGCTATCTTCAAATGCTGGAAAATGCTAAGCATAAAATCACTGGAATTACTGCAGCACAGGCCCTTTACCCACTGCACTTAACCACTTGCCGCCTGCCATATAGCAAAATGACGACAGCAAAATGGTTCCAATATCCTGAACATATGACGTCTTCAGGATATTAAGCCGCTGCGCCAACCCCCCCTGGGGGTGCGCATAACGGCGATCGTTGTTGCAGTGTGTCAGTTTGACACACAGAAACTCCAATCTAGGTAAAGCGTCTCTGGCGGAGACTCTTTACCATGTGATCGGCCATGCCCAATCACGGCTGATCACAGTGTAAACAGGAAGAGCCAGTGATTGGCTTTTCCTCACTCGCGTCTGTCAGGCGCAAGTAGACGAGACCCGAAAGGCTGCTCCTCTGACAGGGGGGGTCTGTGCTGATTGATTATCAGCGCAGCCCCCCTGAGGATGCCCACACTGGACCACCAGGGATGCCACTAGGACCACCAGGGATGTCAACACCAGGTATGCCACCCTAGACCACCAGGGATGCCAATCAGTGCCCGCAATGGATGCCAGTGCCCACAATGGGCATCACTGATTAGCAGGCATTATTGTTTGGCACTGATTGGCATTCATCAGTACCATATATTACAGTACATTAGTGCCACCTATCAGTGCCCATCCATGCCCATCCGTGCCACCTATCAGTGCCCATCCATGGCGCCTATCAGTGCCCATCCGTGCCTTTTTTTTTAATTTGTTTAGCAGAAAATAAAAATCCCAGAGGTGATCAAATACCACCACAAGAAAGCTCTATTTGTGTGAACAAAATGATACAAATTTAGTTTGAGTACAGTGTAGCATGACTGCGCAATTGTCATTCAAAGTGGCTCATTGGTCTGGGTAGGAAGGTGTATAAGTGCCCTGTATTGAAGTGGTTAATTGAATGGTTCTGTAGCTGCTACATAAACATCTGAAATGCCTTAGCCCTTAGTTGTGCTTTCCCTTTATTATTTTACTATATATTTTACTTTCTTTACTATTGCACATTTACTTTGTGCAAAACACACCTGTTTTTCTTGTTGACTATTCACTTCTTACTGCTAAACCATGACAGTAAAACCACAAGTGGCCTCAGGCCTTTTGAGTCATTGCTTACAACTGGTGCATTGAAAGGCTCTGATAAAACAGAGAAATTGTCTCAGCCACCTGCAACCTTCTGTAAAAACTGCTGGTCAGCAGTTCCTTTATCTAACTAAAAACTGGCATAATTATGAGTATCAACAGATGGACTAGAATCTTTTCCTGTAGCAGTCAGATTGACAAAACCAGTTAGTATTCTTTAGAGCAGCGTTTCTCAACCTTTTTCAATCAAGGCACTCTTAAAATTATGCACAATCTTTAGGCACCCCTTCAAAATTGTAAAAAAAAAAAAAAAAAAAAAAAATGAATTAATGTTTATTCATAGATAAAATGAATATTCCCGCACTACCTTAATCAGAGCAAATAAAGCACTAGTTGCAGCAGACACCGGATTGGTCAATCCGTACCAAGAGAAAAGTATATATAAAAATCAATGAGCGGTGTTGCACTCTAGTAAGTATCAAATCTCTAAAAATGTAAAGTGCTATATATTCATGGTATACATCAAATGTGCAAATAATCGTAATACACAGTATAAAGTGCTAGGTGCTCAAAATTAAATAATCTCAAATATACTTCACAGTGCAAAAAAGGACAAAATTATTCCAGAAGTATAGCATCCAGATAGATAGTAGAATGAAAGTGCTAGTGCTGACAAAGAACAAGGATAAAATCCAAAACTGCACATAAATCTTCAAACGAATACTATTACATAAGGTGCAATGAAAGTGCTGTGCTCCAATGACACTCTGTGCAAGTGTAATCTTTTGTGAATAAGTGGTAATCGTCCTCTTCGGTGTAGAGACACCTCAGTATGCAATGGCTCTTTACCTTACTGCTGTAAGGTAACAGCGTAATAATGATTAGTGGTGATGATGGAATCCGGGATCCTGCAGTAGATCACCCCCAGTGTTCCTCTTGTATTGTAATAATCAGGGGGGGGGGGGCATCAATGGAGCTTGATATCCCGGTAAGGCTTGGTATCCTGGTGGATGATCCTCATTTATAGTGCTGTATCCCCTCTGTGTTAGTCAGTAACGATGCAAATCCTCCCAGATAGATGCATCAATAGCATGGAGAAAAAAAGAACAGGGGGACCCAGATAGTGAAGTATATAAAAACTGGGTGTTTTATTAAGTTGCAGACAATAATAGTACTCACATAACAAACATGTCTACAAACGAAAAACAAAACGAGAACCAAGCTCGTGGCCTGACGTCACTTCCTGTCCCCGTCTATTCCGACGCGTATCATCACGAACATATATATTCAACCACGTTTTGCACTTTTATGAATTAACTGGTATGGTAGATTAATGGAATACTACTACCACATATATTTAAATGTCCAACTTTCAGCAACTGCGCACCGGGTATTGGTTTAATAGGTATATAGTGTTTGCAAAACTTATTATGCCCCATTACTACTATCCTATACACGCCTGATTGGTTACCTCCTTATTATCAAGGTATCCACATCATTGTTGTGTTTATTTCATCACATATTGGAATTTTTCTATCCCTATTGGTGACTTTTTTTATCACTTAATTGATTTTTCTGCCTTGTCATTAGCGCATTTTTTACCCATATATTAACCACTACAATACTGGGCACTTTCGCCCCCTTCCTTCCCAGACCATTTTTTTGAGCTTTCCGCGCTCTCGCACTTTTAATGACAATTGCGCGGTCATACTACACTGTACCCAAATAAAATTTTTAGCATTTTGTTCGCACAAATAGAGCTTTCGTTTGGTGGTATTTATTCACATCTCTGCTTTGAATTTTTTCGCAATATAAGTGAAAAAAGAGCGGAAATTTGGAAAAAAAAAACTATATTTTCTTCTTTCTATTTTAAAAGAAATCCACTAAATCGAATTTTGTCATAAATTTAAGCCAAAATGTATTCTGCTACATGTTTTTGATAAAAAAAAAAAATCTGTTAGGTGTATAATAATTGGTTTGTGTGATCACGGACATATGTATGCAAATGATCATGTACAGATGTGCGCAGGTGATCACGGACATATGTGTGCAGATAATGATTGGGACATGTGATTTTAGTGGGACATATGTGGGGGACATGTGTTTTTATTATATGGGGACATGTGTTTTTTTATTATTTGGGGACATGTGTTTTGGGGACATGTGTGTTTATACTGTGTGGTGACATGTGTGTTTACACTAGGTTGGTGATCAGTGAGTAAAAAGTTGTTAAAAACAGCACATACTCACTGATCACCAGCCGGCTGCAGCGATCTGCTCTCCTCTCCTCACCGACAACTTCCGTGTGAGGAGAGGAGAGCCGATTGCCTAGCAACCAGCTCTGTGTTTACATCACATGATGGCTTTGATTGGACACGGCTGTCATGTGATCAGGAGGGCCAATCACAGAGCCCTCCTGCCGATCGGAGATGCGCCGTGTCCGGGTGACACAAGCGTATCGGGATCACGCCGCTGCGAGGGCACGCGCACGTGCGATCCCCCTCCTTCTGAGGGACATTCCTGAACGTCCACTTAGAAGGAGAGAGTGCCCACCCGGCCGTTTATATGTATTGGCCGGGTGGGAAGTGGTTAAATAACACCATTATGTTTCCAGGTGTGTGGCGTTTTTTCCTTCCTTTGGTTGCATTTACATTGACCACCAGGATGTCAGATCTGTGAACACACCACGTTGTTACCATCCCCCTGCCTCTTCACAGCTCCCATGGGGAAAAGGAGTTGACTTCTGGACATGCCTGGGGGAGACCCTCTGTATGTTACCATATATATTGCTACACATAAGCTTGCCTCTTTATCCAACCGGATTACTTTTCTGGCGCGAGTTGACCAGCATTTGGCACTACTTGCAAGTTACAGATATTGAGATATACAGGGGGTCCCCGAGTTACGAACTCGTTAGGGACTGTCCTCCTGTTCTTAACTCGGAAATGTTCGTAAGTCGGCCGCACATGCGCAGACCGACAATTACGGACATTTCCGATGTTCCGTCGAATGCCGTTCTGCGCATGCACGGCAAATTACGGACATTTACGATGTTTGCCGTCATTTTCCGAGGCTCCGTCTGGCCGCGCATGCGCAGAACGGCCGAAGGACGGCAGAAAATGGCGGAGGGTCCCCGCAGCGTCCGGTTCGTAAGTAGGAGATGTTCGTACATCGGGCGTTCGTAAGTCGGGGACCCCCTGTACTCATACATATATGGCTCTCGTCCTGCCAATTTCCCTTCCCCCTACCACCCCTTCCTCCCTTTTCATTTTTCAATTTTTTGTTTTTGTTTTGTTATCATCATCATTCATTGATCCATTTTTATCTCTCCTGAGGAAGCGAGAATTACCTTACGAAACGCATAGAGATCAGTCGTGCAGCAGCTCTAGATCGATTGGGGTATCTGTATGGTGCCTTCAGGTCCTGCATAGCTAATATTTTCAAATGAACTCTATGCAGCATCATTCATGTTCATCATTTATGCCTTCTTTATTATTGTGGTACACGTGTTTTTAAATGTACGATAATATATTTTTACATCTAGTGTCCGAGGTGTGACTCTTTAAAAGTCCCATGGGGCAAAATGTTTTTTTCTGTGTTGTACATACCAATTTGGAACTGAGACACTACCTCAACCCTTCTCACATTAGCTCTCATTGTCTGTCTAGGTCTTGACTTTGACTGTGACATAGTAACACATAAATATGCTTTGATCTAAACCATTTCATTGTAACTCTGGCTGTATGTTTAGGGTAGTTGTCCTGCTGGAAGGTGAACCTCCGCCCCAGTCAAAAGTCATCTGCAGACTCTTAACAGGTTTTCTTCTAATGCCGCTTACACACGGCCAGACTTTGACAGCAAAGGTAATTCGATCGTGTGTCGGCTCCATTGGACCTTTGCTGTCCAAAAATCTGACGGACTTTAGAAATAGAACATGTATACTGTTTTGGAAACGCATGTCAGGGACAAAACAGTTATGGACTGTTCCATCGGAACTCTGCTGGACCCAGTTCCTATTGAGAAATCCGTTTGTGTGTATGCTAGTCCGACAGACAAAAAACGATGCTAGGGCAGCTATTGGCTACTGGCTATGAACTTCCTTATTCTAGTCCGGTCGTACGTCATCACGTTAGAATCCGTCGGACTTTGGTGTGATTGTGTGTGGCCAAGTCCGTTCATTCGGAAAGTCTGTCGGAAATCTGCCAAAAGTCTGTCGGGAAGACCGTCGGACCTAGTCCGTCGAAAAAGTCCGATCATGTGTACGTGGCATAAGATTGCCCTGTATTTGGCTCCATCCATCTTCCCATCAACTCTGACCAGCTTCCCTGTCCCTGCTGAAGAAAAACATCCCCACAACATGATGCTGCCACCACCATGTTTCACGGCGGGGATAGTGTGTTCAGTGTGATGTGCAGTGTTAGTTTTCCACCACACATAGCGTTTTGCTTTTAGGCCAAAAAGTTCAATTTTGGTCTCATCTGACCAGAGCACCTTCTTCCACATGTCTGCTGTGTCCCCCACATGGTTTCTCGCAAACTGCAAAGGGACTTCTTATGGCTTTCTTTTACCACTGGCTTTCTTCTTGCCACTCTTCCATAAAGACCAGATTTGTGGAGTGCACGACTAATAGTTGTCCTGTTGACAGATTCTCCCACCTGAGCTGTGGATCTCTGCAGCTCCTCCAGAGTTACCATGGGGCTCTTGGCTGCTTAGTCAGTTTAGGTGGACGACCATGTCTTGGAAAGTTTGCAGTTGTGCCATACTCTTTCCATTTTCGGATGATGGATTGAACAGTGCTCTGTGAGATGTTCAACGCTTGGGATATTTTTTATAACCTAACCCTGTTTTAACCACTTGCCGACTTCCCACCGTCGATTGACTGCGGCATAATGGCACTCCTGCGCAAATCCCTGTAGCTGTACAGCAGGAGTTTTAAGGCGCATAAGGGGCATGCTCCCACCGCGTCCCTAAGGTGCTGATGCGCCTCAGGCACCCGCGATCGCTACTGACAGAGCGAGAATCCTGTCAGGGGAGAGGAGACAGATCGTGTGTTCCTAGTATATAGGAACAATGATCGGTCTCCTCCCCAAGTCAGTCCCATCCCCCCACAGTTAGAACACACAGTTAGGGGACACATTTAACCCCTTGATCAGCCCCTAGTGTTAACCCCTTCCCTGCCAGTGACATTTATACAGTAATCAGTGCATTTTTATAGCACTGATCGATGTATAAATGTCAACGGTCCCAAAAATGTGTCAAAAGTGTCCGATCTGTCTGCTGCAATGTCGTAGTCCTGATAAAAATCAATGATGACCGCCATTACTAGTAAAAAAAAAATAATAATAAAAATGCCAGAAATCTATCCCCCATTTTGTAGACGCTATAACCTTTGCGCAAACCAATCAATATACGCTTTTTTTTTTTTTTAACAAAAATATGTAGACGAATATATGCCTAAACTGATGAAGAAATTTGTTTTTTGTTTTTTTTGTTTTGGGATATTTATTATAACAAAAAGTAAAAAAAAAATGTTTTTTTTCAAAATTGTCGCTCTTCTTTTGTTTATAACGCAAAAAATAAAAAACGCAGAGGTGATCAAATACCACCAAAAGAAAGCTCTATCTGTGGATAAAAAAGTACATACATTTTGTTTTGGTACAATGTCGCACGATCATGCAATTGTCAGTTAAATCGACACAGTGCCGTATCGCAAAAAAATGGCTTGGTCAGGAAGGGGGTAAATCCTTCCGGGGCTGAAGTGGTTAAACTTCTCCACAACCTTATCCCTGACCTGTGTGGTGTGTTCCTTGGCCTTCATAATGCTGTTTGTTCACCAAGGTTTTCTAACAAACTTCTGAGGGCTTCACAAAACAGCAGTATTTATACTGAGATTACATTACACACAGGTGGACTCCATTTACTAATTAGGTGACTTCTGAAGGCAAAGGGTTCCACTAGATTTTAGTTAGGTGTATCAGAGTACACTGAATACAAATGCACTCCACACTTCAGATATTTATTTGTAAACAATTTTGAAAACCATTTATTAGTCTCCTTTCACTTCACAATTATGTGCCACTTTGTGTTGGTCTATCACATAAAATCCCAACAAATACATTTACATTTTTGGTTGTAATATGAAAAAATGTGGAAACTTTCATGGGATATGAATACTTTTTTAAGGCACTGCATGCACAGCAAGTGTTAAAAATGCACTTGAATCACTATTAGCAGGCACAAACACACATATTTACATTTTTTTTTTCTTCTCATGTTACAAGTATTATCAGTCTAACGTTAAACTCACTTGTTAGGTGCCATGTCCGTTTTTATGATAAAATCTGCATTTTTAAAATGAGAAACAACTAAATTATCATTTATGTTCCCTTTCGTTATAACTACCAGCATGCCTCGCTGGTCTCCGCTAATGCGCACCGGCAACAGCGCCGAACAACTATATGAAATCAGGCACTGACTCCTGGGATGAATGACATCAGATCATGCGGCACTCAAAGGAAATGATGCGGATACCCACACAGACCCCGCCCACAGCCGCAGACACAGAGGCATGTGTGGATAGACCGGGCCAGCAATTATAAGGTACCATTGCAAAAAAAAAAAAAAGGCCATTTAGCAGGCAAATTAGGAAAAAATGAGATAAAGTAAAATAAGTTTGTGCAGTTTAACAAATTCGGCTTCAAAATCAAAGGAGGTGGGTGGAAATTATCAGCCAAACAGTTCTAAAAGGTATTCAGACAGCACGGCTGCCGCTGTCCACATACAATAGCCACCAGAGGAGATCAACAAATCCAGCAAAAAAAAAAAAAAAGGCCATTTAGCACTCTTTGGCAGATTAGGAAAACAATGAGATAAAGTAAAATAAGTGTGTGCAGGACCGCTTTAACAAATTCGGCTTCAAAATCAAAGGAGGTGGGTGGAAAATTATCAGCCAAACAGTGACTGTATCTAACAGTTTAGGTATTCAGACAGCCACGGCTGCAATCAGATGCAGTCACTGCCTCTGGGTATTCAGATGCTCCATCGGACAATTGTTTTTGGTTTTTCATCGGACAAATGTCTGATGGAGGATAATCCGATCATGTGTACAGAAGTCCATTGGACTAAAGTCCAAAGTACAAACACACATGCTCAGAACCAATGCTAAAGGTACTGCTCATGGGGGAGGACGTGCTGACGCGAGAGTAGCACGGAGGGAGGGGCTCGTCCCTGCAGGCGCTGCTATGAGGTGTGAGTCGAGAGGAGAGAGCAGGCTGATGATCCATGGAGCGTGAGAGGCTCCGTGTTCCACTTGCCGACCCCCTGGAGTCATGAACAAGCCGCCGGAACCAACACTGAACGGAATGGTCTGAAGGAGGCCAGGCGTGCAACAACCTCTCTCCTCCCCGGACTCCCCCGGACCTCCGCCGCTGCCGCCACGCCGTAACGCTTCCGACCACACGGGGCTTCTCCTCTCCTCACCCCGAGGGTTATCAGGATCTGTGAGTATAACGCCTTACCCTAGCCTATTCTCTGCGCCCTCCTTCAACGGCAAAAGAGGTATTGACTTTTTTAAAAAAAGCACACTAGCCATCTACAAAAGGTGGGATATCTCTCAATTGCAGACTCGGACAATCTTACAGGGCTGGCTATATAGCAGTACTCTATAAATGTGCAGAGCAGAAAGATATATGTGGTAGGCGTAATGCACCCCAAAGGATACTTAGGTTGATGATCATAGCGTTTACCCCAGCCCCTATCCAGCGCATCCCCTTAAAGGCAGAAGAAGTAAGCAAGCAAGCAAGCGTCTATATAGGACTGGAACGAACATTGGAACGATCAGGGTTCTTTCTCCTATTTTTTTTTTTGCGGTGCACTTTGAACACTGTGTATTGGGCTAAAAAAAAAAAAAAAAAAAGCGGGACCTTCCTAAGGGTTGCTAGCTCTGTACAAAATATGGGACATCTCTCAAGCGCCGTTATTGTCAACCCTCCGGGGTTGGTTGCATGTTAGTACCCTATAAGTGTGCAGATCAGAGTGTTATGCTCTGAAGATAAAAAAAAAAAAAAAACTACGAATAACTCTAGGAGGTGCGCCACTGTGAAAACTTTATTTGGTCAAAATATCTGTACCCAGAAATCTCCGTACCAGCTTGGGCCCCTACATTGAACATAGACAATATGGACGGCATCATTGTTTTACATACCCCCATGTTTTTGGGGTGAAGGTCTTCATACACCAGAAAACACATGGATGCAGACAGGGATAAAGGGGAATCACGGGTAAAACGAAGCTCTGGATTATTGCTCCAATTGAAGGCGTAAGCCGGTCTCCCCCTGTATTCCTTATTAGCCTATGGTCTAGTGGCAGGCGTAGGTAGTTCCCCCATAAAGAGGAAAGTCTAAAATCTGGGGAACAGGAGACAGGGGGGGGGAGAAGCTACCGAGAGGGGGGAACGAAGGAGCCCTGGATTAATACCAGGGGATCCCCAATATAAGGGATTAAGCCCTATATATGCTATGTAGCAAAACCATCCTTTATCATACTGGACCTCCCTCTTTACCTGTACCCCTCCTCTGCTTTGATCTATAGGGGGCAGATGAGAACAGGCTATCCAACATAGGCTGTACAGTTTGATCTCGCCAGTGTGGCTTGTTGCATTTCAGATTAAATCCTATTTTTCAACAACGAAAGCAGACATCTCCAGGAGGGGACCATAAACCTCCTTGACAGAAGGACAGGTGGACTGTCGCTATCTCCCCTTGAACCATCTCCCCCGGAGAGCGGGAGTAAAATAGCAAACTGGGGAAAAGGATTAGAGGGCCCCGCAAAACTAATATGAGTCAAGCCCCAAAAAAAGGGCTACCAAAGACCCCTAAAACAGGCTCAAGTACAATAAAACAATACCTGAAAACAGGAATAAGTCCACACTCTAACCGCTTGGATCAGACACAAAATCCCACTATGGAGAGAAGGAGGGGGAAGGAGAAAAAGGTGGGGGAGAAGGAGGATCCCCCCATAGGGGATAGCTCAATGGGGAGTGAAATGGACTCTACCAGAGCAGAAGAACAAGCGGCAATTGCACAACTGCCGACAAAAGCTGAGATGGCAGAGATGCTACTAAAAATGGAAAACACCATAAAAGGGGAGATCAAACTAGTAAGAGATGACATGGGATCATTACTCACCCGGGTGGAGTCAGTGGAGGAGAGAGTAGAAAAACAAGACCAAGATATAAACAAAATTGGACGAGAAGATCAAACTACTTCAAACAACCCTAAGGGAAACTCAATACAAGATCGAGGATCAAGAAAACAGGAATCGCAGGCAAAATCTGAGGTTGCGTGCGATTCCTGAGCAAAGAGGGGAGGATCTCAGAGAGATCAGTAAAATCATTCTTAGTCCATTTTTGAGAAACAAGGAGGATCCATTCCCGGGAATCGAAAGAGTTCATCGAGTTGGAAGATCTAATGCAACAGATGCTGGAAGACCTCGCGATGTTATTATAAGATTTCGTCATTATGACGAGAAAGCAGAGATCTGGGCAAATATATATGGAAAAACACCTTTAAAATACAAAGATGTAGATGTACAGATTTATGCTGACTTGGCCCCACAGACACTGGAAAGAAGAAGGTTACAAAAACCCTTATTGGAGGTGATGCGCGCTGCAAATATCAAGTATAGCTGGGGGTTCCCAGCCTGCCTGATAGGAACAAAAGAGGGCAGATCAGCCAGATTGAGATACCCTGAAGAATTGATGAGTTTTTGCGAGAAACTAGAAATACAGGCACCTGAGCTTCCGGGATGGGCACCTTAGTGGGGGGCGGGGCGGGGGGGCAGGGGGGGGGAAGAAATCATAAGAGGCCGAGGGAAAAGCAGGACAGACCTCACATTAACATCTCATGAGACACGCCTGTCAATCCCATACTCCCCATGTTAATGGGGAGACTGGGCAAGGTTAGACCTAGGGGACTGAGCCCCACCTCACCTGGGAAGGTAGGAGTTACGAAGTGGGCCATATTAGGTTATGACCCACTCCGACTCAGGGACCCGAATTAGGGTCAGGGAGGGAGGAGGGAGGGGGGCGGTAGGACATGGAGATAGGGAAGGGTGGAATAGAAGGGGGGGGGTTTAAAAAGGGGGGGAGACTGGGAGGGGGGGAAGGAGGGAGGGAGGGAAGGATAGGAGGGTCTTGAAGTATAATGCAAGGGAGGGAGGGGTTGGGAGGACAGGAAATCTCATCGCTGTTTACCTGAAATCAAGAGACCCTGAAAAGTGCCCACCCGAATATGAGGACAGCAACTAAATTCATAACTTATAACGTAAAAGGTCTAAATACTTCTAAAAAAAGGCATAAAATTTTGGAAGAACTAAAAAACTACGGGGCAGAGGTGGTCTTCTTACAGGAGACTCACCTCGTCCATGAGTCGAATACAAGGCTGACGTCTAGCTCATTCCCAGTATGGTTCTATGGAGATGCAATCACAAGCAGGGCCAGGGGAGTGGCGATTGGCTTCTCCAAAAATATTGTTTTTGTCTGGGTATTCAGGAGTCCGGGGCCGAGATGGCTTTCAGTCACTGTCTGGGTATTCAGAGAGCCACGGCTGCCGCTGTCCACATACAATGGCCACCAGAGGAGATCCCCTCATCTGTTTTGTGTGAATGGGGGAGTTGAGTGATTTCCCTCTTTTTGGAGTAAAGAAGAAAAATGTTCATGTGTATGGCTAGCCTTAAGGCCCATACACACGATCGGACTTTTTGACAACAACGGTCCGACAGATGCGTTTTGTCGGACAATCCGACCGTGTGTATGCTCCATCGGAAATTGTTTTCGGTTTTTCATCGGACAAATGTTCGCTGTGAATGCTCTCAAACTTTCCGGCAACAAATATCTGATGGAGGATAATCCGATCATGTGTACACAAGTCCTTCGGACTAAAGTACAAACACGCATGCTCAGAACCAATGCTAAAGATCAGACAACAATAGCAGAAGTTGCCCAAAGGGTGGTGGTAAAGAGCTGAAAAACCACGTGATTTGGGGAATGTTGGCTAAAAAAGTTCTGCTGTGTGTATGCAGAACAAGTCCACGGCCAACGCCCCTTCGGACAAAAATCCATGGAAAAGTCAGATGGAAGTCCAATCGTGTGTACGAGGCTTTAGTCTGTACAATCTAATCTAAAGTCTGACAATCCAACAGTTCTTGCAGAGAATACAGTGATAAAAAACATTTACACTGCAGACACATTTGGAATAAAATATTTTGAAAACATCACTGTAACAGTACTGTAACTGTTGTGTTGCTGATGATCTGAAGGTTTTTAAAGTTAGTAAAAATTCTGGATAATACAGTAACTAGGCATTACATTTTGTGGAAAATTCTGAATCATGTAGAGCAAAGCTGGAATTTTTTTGCATGTGGGTGGTGGGGGATTCTACACTGACCACCAATGTAATGGGAAATATACACTGATATAACGGGGGATTTACACAAATGTAAGGGGGGATTTACATTGACCACCATGTAACAGGGGATTTTACCCCAATCACCAATATAAAAGAGGGATTTCTACACTAACAACTAATGTAAGGGGCACCCTACACTGATCCTGAATATAACTGGGACATTTACACTGACCTCAACACAACAGTATTTACATCAACCACACTGACCAGCAATGTTACAGGTGTATTTACAGTACCCCCCCCCCCCATCTCTCTGCTAATCTCTGCATTCTTATCCCCCTCAAATTCCTCCTCTGCTAACCTTTGCACCCAAACCCCTTCTCTACTAACCTCTGTCCCCTAAACACCTCCTCTGCACACCTCTGCACCTCAAACACCTTCTCTGCACCTCAAATACCTACACTGTTCACCTCAAACACCTCCTCTGCACACCTCTGCACCTCAAACACCTCCTCTGCTCACCTCTGCACCTCAAACCCCTCCTCTTTAAATACCTTTACATGTCCCCTATGCTCACCTTTGCACACAAACCCCCCACTCTGCTTATCTTTGTACCCATGGTCAGGGGTGTTGCTAGGTGTCAAAAAAAAAAAAAAAAACAGGGGCTTCAGCCTAGTGTTACCTACCTGATGCCCACTGACTACCTGACATACACTGACCTACCTGACGCATACTGACCTACCTGACATACACTGACCCACACTGGCACGCACTGACCTACCTGACCAGACTTGACCTCTCCTGCAGTTCAGCCGTAATGTGCAGCGCGCCCATCACGGTAGAGTAGACAGTGGACAACAGGCACTCCAGGCAGCCAGAGCCATGACAGGACAGGAAAAAAGAGGAAAGGAGAGCCGCCAGCCCGAGTGCCGTGTGGGGATCCTCTCACAGTGACTACTGTGTACTCACCTCTGGGGGTTAATTACAGAACAATACCTTGTGTTTCTCTTCCTCTAGCAGCTGAAGGCAGGTGGGAGGGGGAGAAACAGGCTTTCAGTTGGTGCAAAGAGCTGCACAGGGCATGGTTCTGCCGCCGCATTGATCCCCCTCCCTGTCCGGGCCCCTCTGTGTGACGGGCCCCCTAAAGGAGGACTTGTGCCCCCCCCCCCCTTATCAGGGGCCCTGCATGTACCCAACTGATAGTTGAAGCCTGGCTGTACCATGCCTTACCACCCTCTTCAAGTAAGTTTATATTGAATTGTCAAAAATAACAAATTGCTTTCATTGCCTTTGCAGAAGAAATTTCCTTAATTCGCAGAGTTATAAAATGAAAATGTATGCTATGACTATAGATCTCCTTCAAATTAAACTAGAATTGTCCTTTTATTCTGAAAAGTATATCTGATGTTAAGTCCTCTTGAAAACAATTTTAGTTACCCACAGACCGTTCTCCATTTCATGCCCTAAACACATGAACAGCAATCTGATTTACTAAACACTCCTATACTGGAGGCCAGTGGGAGTATGCAAATATGTTTCCTATGCAATAATAAAATGGTTGGCTTACACTATGGGGTATACACATATAAGATAACTGTAAGCAATGCATACGTGTCTTTTTCAGCAAGTCTAACAGATGCCATATTTATCTAACAATCTGAAGTTATATCAGCTCCTATTTCATATTATGTAATGGGTACATGCTTATCGGTTAAATCACTTTTTGGTTTCTGAAAGTGTAACTAAAAAGGCAAAACTTTTTTTTTTAGTTTTGGGCAGAATGGAGAGGGATTAGAACAACTCATATATGTTTTTATCTCTTTCTGTGCCCCTATTAAGGAGATTCACCCTCTCTATTTGTCCTGTTTACCATTATCATTGAAAGTAAAAATCCCAAATTATGGGTTGTCCCTAGATAAGGAATAGAGGGGAAATTGTCCAGTGGGGACACTAGTTCTGGTGACTTGGGGGGGGGGGGGGGGGCTCAAGAAATTTCCTTAATTCGCAGAGTCTTCCCCTCACTTCCTTTTTTGGCATTGGAACAGGAAGTGAGGGTATGTTTCCCCAATTGGACACAGATGGCAAAAAACATCACAAGGGTTGCAACGCTTCTTTACCCTATCTGAACTACAAAAAAAAGCCTATAGTTCTACTTTAAATCTTTCATTGACTCCAATGCCAAAATTGTACTGCAACAGAACCAATTTATTCCTTACCTGCCTGTACAGTCAATGCAATGTTTTTTGCTTTCATGTTGCATTCTAATATAGTTACATAGTTAGTCTGGCTGAAAAAAAAAAAAGACACAAGTCCATCTAGTTCAACCAATATATAAAATCACTAAAGATTCAAGCAAAGTAAGACCCTCTAGTACTGATTTCAGCATGAGGGTGGTAACAGGAAATCAGTGGCAGAGGTCTCACCATCATAGTCCCCAAAATATATAAAAAGCTGGGGTGTGACTTAGTCTTTGGCAATCATAAAAAAGGAATATATCAGTTATGGGCCAGATTGATCCTTTAAAACCAAGACACGCACAGGCTTGATTCTTTGGAAACAATATAGAAAACATTAATTCCACTGCTTAACTGGTTGATCTATTATGTGGTCATGTGATAACAGATAAAACTTACATTGTATGTAATCATTGTTATTATTTTCTAGTGTTTCCAAAAACAGAAAAAAAAAACATTCTCAAAGTGCAGCTATACCTAATAAAACATTACTTGTGGTGCTATTACAGGGTAGGTAAGATGTATGTACATTTGGGCAAATTAAAAAGCTACTAGAATATGCTCCCTCCAGACTGTGGCATTGGATTAGATGGGCTCTACCAATCAAGAGGTCCAGTGTTCAGGCACAGCCACTAATAATCAAGCTCTGCTATGGTTTTGGTCATGTGACCTGGTGCTAGAAGGGAGACTGGATTCCAGGAGCAAGTATATTCATCAGCACTTTCATGCACATAATCATACATGTTATTTATTAATATAACAAAAAAAATTTTTTTAGGATATAAAGTATAACATCGTAAGCTCATAACTCTCAAATCACTCTGATTTTCCCCATGAACTATGCACGAAAATAAAAACACAAAGCAAAAAAGACATAAAGTAACGCATAGTAAAAATTAAGCTATACAGTTCTCTGAATTATGTGGTTTATTGTAATGGAACAAATTCAGTCACCAACTTCACAAAGCCACAAAATAAAAAAATTATTCTTTAGGCTACCAAAGAAAACAGATTTGTCTGAAAGCTGTTTTCTTAGGCTTATGATAAATCTGCCATCCTCTTAGCAGTAGTGTTGCCAGTTTACTCTGATACAAGAAAAACTTCCATTTTGTTTGTTGTCCAAGGAGACTATTGGTGGAGGGTGATAAATTAAGTGCCATGTTACTAACAAAGCAGTTTCCCAGATATTCATATGCAGAATGACATAAATTATGAAAGATGTTTAATAGATTTCCCCACTTTCAAGGAATGTTGTAATTTCCTTTTTTGTTTCCCATCAGATAAAACATGTTAGTGAGGATATTGTTTGTACCAGAGTAAAATATACAAAAATCCCTAATTACATCTCATAACAATAATCTGCAATGGTTATTATTACTTTCTAAGGTACGACAAATTGCCCAGCATGTCCTCAAAAGACCCAGTCTGGTAAACACTGCAGAAGTGTAAGTCAGTTCATACACCATGTACACCATGTATAAAACCCAGAGGAAAAGAACCGAAAAGGTTCTGCCAGTAGCAACCAATCAAATGTCTTTCATTCATGGACTGCTGCTAATGTGCTTCAAGACACCTCTATTATGCTCCCAGTTTTCATGCTCCAATATCTATTTGCTCCAAGTTTCACAGATAAAGACTTTTGTTCCACTCAATAAAAAAAAAAAAAAAAACGGCCACCAAATCAAACAGAAATGACCAAAAATGTACTTCTAGGACAGGTGTGGGAAACCATTGTGGAACTATGAGTCTCATTGGGCATTGCAAGCCTCTAAAATGACTCCCAGAGGCAAATACATGAGTTGTATTTTCACCATAGCTGGAGTGCCATGGTTGCCTACCCCTTCTTAAAAATGACAAGTGTCTGATGCATCTGATAACCTTGCCATTCCAATTATTAGAATTATATTGTGGAGAATTTAATAAAATATATAAATACATGATTATAGCAAAATGTTTGCAGCCTGTGGTTCATTTAAAAAGCAGTAAACACAATTTCCGTAAGTTCCTCAAAAGCTAGAGGGTCCAGATTATTAAAGAAGGACTTATTTTAGTATGATGTAAAATGTATACTCAAAAGACTAAATAAAATGAAATCCATAAATGCTTAAATGTGAAATTATGCAAAACCATGTTGATGAAACGAAAGTTTGTATTACCCACTGTATCAAATATTGCTGTCATATTCCCCAATGCCTGTGCAATCCTCTCTCCTGCTACTTGGGCTGATGGCTTGTAGACAATCAGTGGCCACCTGTGTTGCAGCCAATTCTCTGGCATGCACAGTTTTAAAGGGCTGGTGCATGTATTGCTCCAAGCAACAATGTCTACATGCTAGTAGCTTGCCTCCAAACAATCTCACTGATTTCCCGTGTTCCAGTGGCGTCACTAGGGTTGGTGTCACCCGGTGCGGTAAAACATGGTGTCACCCCCCTATTTTCGAGGTGGCAGCCCAGCACGTTGGATCGACCAGAAAGGCCTACAGGCAGTATTAGGGCTAGAGGATAGCAGGTTAGGCAGTTCCTAATTGCTCATTCCCTAGGATAGGTAATGAATAATGGCCGACAGGCCCACTTACCAGACCCAGCGAAACAGCACAGTGATCCCTCCGGCTGAAAAATTGCTCACTCTGGGTTGCCCAGGGCGAATCTGGTCAGAAGTGTAGCACGTCTGTACCTTGGCACTGGCTTAGTCTTTCTCTCTCTGGTGGCGCTGGGCAGTGTGGTTCTCTCTGGTGGTGCTGGGCAGCGTGGTCCTCTTTCTGGTGGTGCTGGGCAGCGTGGTTCTCTTTCTGGTGGTGCTGGGCAGTGTGGTGCTCTCTCTGGTGGCGCTGGGCAGTGTGGCTCTCTCTGGTGGCACTGGGCAGTGTGGCATGCTCTCTCTAGTGGCGCTGGGCAGTGTGGCACGCTCTCTCTAGTGGCGCTGGGCAGTGTGGCACTCTCTCTGGTGGCGCTGGGCAGCGTGGCTCTCTCTGGTGGTGCTGGGCAGTGTGGCTCTCTCTGGTGGCGCTGGGCAGTGTGGCATGCTCTCTCTAGTGGTGCTGGGCAGTGTGGCACGCTCTCTCTAGTGGCGCTGGGCAGTGTGGCACGCTCTCTCTAGTGGCGCTGGGCAGTGTGGCACTCTCTCTGGTGGCGCTGGGCAGCGTGGCTCTCTCTGGTGGCGCTGGGCAGTGTGGCATGCTCTCTCTAGTGGCGCTGGGCAGTGTGGCACTCTCTCTAGTGGCGCTGGGCAGTGTGGCACTCTCTCTAGTGGCGCTGGGCAGTGTGGCACTCTCTCTGGTGGCGCTGGGCAGTGTGGCTCTCTCTGGTGGCGCTGGGCAGTGTGGCTCTCTCTGGTGGCGCTGGGCAGTGTGGCATGCTCTCTCTAGTGGCGCTGGGCAGTGTGGCACTCTCTCTGGTGGCGCTGGGCAGCGTGGCTCTTTTTATGGTGGCGCTTGGCAGTGTGGTTTTCTTTCTGGTGGCGCTGGGCTCAGCTACCTTGTTACTGTGGACACAACACCCCCCCCCCCCCCCCCATGAGACCAGCTTGCTCAGGGTGGGTGGATGTGTCACTCAGCTACTGTGCCTATTATATCTAATATAATATATCTGTGTCCAGCAGCACCCCCTTCCCCCCCATCATCATCATCAGACCAGCTCAGGGTGGGGGTGGCTCAGTCAGCTAATATATAGTGAGTGTTGTCTGTCTGATAAGGGGGGGGGGGGCTGCTGGACACAGATATATCGTATTAGCTATAATACGCACAGTAGCTGAGTTAGCTGGTCTGGTGGGGGGATGGGGGCGGCTGGACCAGATTTCTCTCTCTCTCAGGTCAGCCAGGGCGCCAGACACTGAGAGTCCTCCCACACCAGCTCTCTTTGGTACTGTCAGTGCCATGGCAAGTCCCCCCCCCTCCCTCCCTGGGCTCGGGCCGGCAGTGGACACCAGGACGGAACCCCCTCACCTGTTCCGGCAACTTGAGTCTCGAGAGGAGAGGAGAGGAGAGGAGAGGAGGGCATCTTCACAGCGTGCAGCCGACGCGCCGCCCGGGCGGATATACTGTGTGCTGACGTCATCATCATGTCTGCAGCGAGAGATGTGACAGGATGAAGTTCGCTGGCTCAGTAGGGTAGGGAGGAGGAGGACACACTCACACACCAGGGGCGGCATGGCGCTGGAGGTGTGTTGTTCCAGCCCAGCGGGGTGAACGTGTCAGATGAAAAAAAATATACCAGGGCTTTCCTCACTGTCGGGAGGGTGTCACCCCTCTAGCGGGTGTCACCCGGGTGCGCACCGCACCCCCCGCACCCCCTTGCAACGCCTGTGCCGTGTTCCACTGTGCCGCTCTTCTCTCAAGAGTTCATCCTGCTCCTGTGATCCTCAGTAACACCCTGTGTGTTCCTGCAATCCTCAGTAACACCCTGTGTGTTCCTGCCTACAGCCCAAATTACAACACCTGTGCTATCCTGTACCTGTGACCTCTTCAATATCTCAGCCAGCACCTCTTTGATTCCTGTGATACCTCTGTGTCCCAACCAGCCACTTGTTACCAGCATTGATGCACTTCAAGTCTGCAGCCTGCTTCGGTGTTGCCCTGTACACTATGAGCCAGCTTCCTGCTGGTGTGTTTCCATGCATCTCTGCCTGCCTGGAACTGAACTCCTCACTGACCGGTGATCCAAGCACTTCTGTGTTACAAGTGACGAAGTGGCAATGGACTACCGCCCACGACAGTTACACCTGAGGTTCTGCATAACATGGTAGACTATAAAAATTTGAAATTTGGAAAACCATTACAAAACTATTAGCCCCCGTACACACGGTCGGAAATTCCGACAACAAAATCTGTCTGATTTTTTCCGACGGATTTTGTCCGACACTGGTGTTGCATACACACGGTCGGACAATATTGTCGGAAAATCCGATCATTCTGAATTCTCTACACACGATCGGAAAAAGTCCAATCAGATTTTGTTGTCGGAAAATTTGAGAGCAGGAGCTCAAATTTTTTCCGTCGGAAATTCCGATGGAAAAAGTCAGATGGAGCCCACACACGGGCGGATTTTCCGACAACATGGTCCGATCGGACATTTTCCGTCTTAATTTCCGACCGTGTGTACGGAGGCTTAAACAAAAGAGATCCAAAAGGAGGACAAACGAGTATTCCAGCAGAAGAGTGACCCAAAACATGACATTTTTTAAAAAGTGCAAATGACTAAATGACTGTGCACTTGGGTTATTGGTTCTACATAACCACACTGAAATGTATGCCTCTCCAACAAATTTTCTTTCAAGCAAGAATATGTTTTGCAAACAAAACTCCCTGGAATCTCAGCAAAGAGGTCTCAGTGTTCTGCTCATATTAGACAGATGAATCATCACTGAGCATGAAAGACATGTGGCTGGCTGGCTACACTGATTACCAAGCTCTGCTACAATGATTTAAAAGACCAAACTAACCTCAGCCTTTACTACAGAGCTTCTTGTTCTTAAGGAAGCAAATAATGGAGAAAAAAAAAAAAAGCTGGGTATAATTTTTGAAATAAATATAGTAGGCCTGCGGTGGTGTTTTTACTAATTGTTGAAAATGCAACAGAATGATATTTTTATTTTATTTTTTTAAATACAGAACAAACACCAGGCATTAAACAAATATCACAAAAAGCAGTAAGTACTGCACCATAAAAATACAACTGACCTCAATTTCAACCCCAGCAAAACCGTGTTCAAAATGTTGGAGAGAGACGATTTTGTTCAACTTGATTTTGCTGTGAAATGACAGATTTAGCCTTTACAGCACAGTTAGGCCCCTTTCACACTGGGGCGGTGAGCCGCGGTGACGGTAAAGCAGCGCTATATTTAGCGCTGCTTTACCGTCGTTTTCACCGCGGTTTTTCGGCCGCTCGCGGTGCGGTTTTACCCCCCGCGAGCGGCCGAAAAAGGGTTAAACACCCCCCGCAGAGCGCCGCCGTAGCCGCGGTATTGCCGCGGTCTCCCATTGTAATCAATGGGAAGGAGCGGTATAGGAGCGGTGAACACACCGCTCCTATCCCGCTCCAAAGATGCTGCTAGCAGGACTTTTTTTGCCGTCCTGCTAGCGCACCGCTCCAGTGTGAAAGCCCGCCGGCTTTCACACTGGAGTTAAAGGGGCCGGATTTTTTCATGCGGTGAACAGGCGCTATTTTTAGCGCTGCACCGCATGAAAAACGCCCCGGTGTGAAAGGGGCCTTAGGCTTAAATATTTTACAGAAGTATCCTCCCTTAAAGCGGAAACTCATCCCATTTAAATGACGTCGTGCTTTATTTTGTTGAGAAATCACTTTGAAAAACACCTCCTTGACATTTCTGGTTGTTGCCATCTTGAGTAAGAGGAGATGATTCATGTAGCATTTATTTCCTGGAATCCATCTGCTCTTAGCTCAGACATGCATGCAGGCAGGAGGGTGAGCTCATCCCCTCCTGAAGACTCCTGGGATGTATGGCATCATTTACCTAGGCCTGGAAACCACAAAGTAACTGAAGTAAAGGTAAAAAAAAAAAGGTTAAAACAAGTAAATACGATATACTTTCCCAACTATTTACTAATGCTAGCAGCATAAGGACTTAAAATAGTTCATGTTGATTGAGGGAGTAAAGTTCCACTTTGAAGTGGAACTTCACTCTCTCAATCATCTTTGACTATTCTTAATCCTCGTGCTGCTAGTATTAGTAAATAAAAGTATATCATATTTACTTGTTTTAACCTTTTTTTTTTTACATTTCTTCAGTTACCTTCTGGTTTCCAGGCCTAGGCAAATTATATCATACATCCCAGGAGTCTTCAGGATGGGATGAAGGGCTTTTTCAGCTAAGCACATCATCCTGATGTCATGCCTGAGCTAAGGGAAGATGGATTCCAGGAAGTAAATGCTACATGAATCATCTGCCCTTACTCAAGATGGCCACAGCCAGAAATGCTAGGGGGTGCGAAACATTTTGCCATCCATTACTATTTTAAACTGAATGGGTTAAATTATATATATATATATATATATATATATATATATATTTATATATATTATATATTATTTATATTTTTTATTTTATTTTAATTTTTTGCATTGGATTTATGTTCTGGGTTAAAGCTGTAAAAACCCTGAAAGCTGAACCAATGGAGGAGCTAATTAAACAGCTTTCCCTGGCTAATATGCAAGTGCAGACGAGCCACTAGGAAGCTAATCAGCACTTGGTAACCCAGCTGGAGCTACAACAAACTCACCACAAAGAGGCGCTGGCTCTGCAGCAAGAAAATACTCGCCTGTTGGTGGCCCAGCTGGCGGCCCAGCAGGCGACCCGGCAAGCCATTTTCTGCAGAAGTTGTCCCTGAGTGATGATGTAGAGGCATTTATTGCTACATTTGAGAGGACAGCAGAGAGAGAAGGATGGCTTCAGGACCAGTGGGCCAGCCTCATTGCTCCTTTCCTCACTGGAGATCCTCAAAAAGCCTACTTTGACCTGCCACCGGAGGACTCTAAAGACTATCAAAAACTAGGGAGAAATTCTGTTTCGTCTGGGGGTGACTACGGCCATTCGGGCCCAACGAGTGCACCAATGGGTGTATTGTCCAGATCGACCACCTGGTCTCAAATGCATGACCTGGTGCAACTGGTAAAAAAAATGCAGGAGCCCGAGGTGTTGTCTGGCCCCCAAATTGTGGAGTGGGTCATGCTGGACCAATACCTGAGGTCCCTGTCAGACGACATGCATGGAGACCCCAAAACAGTAACTCTCCTTGTCGAAATGGTACGATATACAGAGGTGGAGGATCTGTTCAGCCCTACCAATCGCCAAGGGCCCAGTCTGCCACGGCTTGTTCGACCAACTGCCGCCCTTCAAAAGGATGTCCCACGGAGCCCTGGAGCAAACACCCCAGAAGGCCAAGAGTCACTCCCGGTAGCTCCTCAGCATTCTGTTCCTGTTCGGAGAGGAGGGAGATGTATAATGTTGGCAATGTCATTCCTGGGGTCATACCCGGGCACACTGCCCACTGCAAGAGGAGCCCATGGGTTCTCCGGAGGGGGTCTTTTTATGCCCATAAAGCATGCACCACACATCTTGACCTTGGTGAGGGGGAATTTACAGTGCCTTGCGAAAGTATTCGGCCCCCTTGAACTTTTCAACCTTTTGCCACATTTCAGGCTTCAAACATAAAGATATAAACTTTTAATTTTTTGTGAAGAATCACCAACAAGTGGGACACAATTGTGAAGTGGAACGAAATCTATTGGATATTTTAAACTTTTTTAGCAAATAAAAAACTGAAAAGTGGTGCGTGCAAAATTATTCGGCCCCTTTACTTTCAGTGCAGCAAACTCACTCCAGAAGTTCAGGGAGGATCTCTGAATGATCCAATGTTGTCCTAAATGACTGATGGTGATAAATAGAATCCACCTGTGTGTAATCAAGTCTCTGTATAAATGCCCCTGCTCTGTGATAGTCTCAGGGTTCTGTTGAAAGCGCAGAGAGCATCATGAAGACCAAGGAACACACCAGACAGGTCCGTAATACTGTTGTGGAGAAGTTTAAAGCCGGATTTGGATACAAAAAGATTTCCCAAGCTTTAAACATCCCAAGGAGCCCTGTGCAAGCGATCATTTTGACATGGAAGGAGTATCAGACCACTGCAAATCTACCAAGACCTGGCTGTCCCTATAAACTTTCAGCTCAGACAAGGAGAAGACTGATCAGAGATGCAGCCAAGAGGCCCATGATCACTCTGGATGAACTGCAGAGAACTACAGCTGAGGTGGGAGAGTCTGTCCATAGGACAACAATCAGTCGTACACTGCACAAATCTGGCCTTTATGGAGGAGTGGCAAGAAGAAAGCCATTTCTCAAAGATATCCATAAAAAGTCTCGTCTAAAGTTTGCCACAAGCCACCTGGGAGACACACCAAACATGTGGAAGAAGGTGCTCTGGTCCGATGAAACCAAAATCGAACTTTTTGTCCAAAATGCAAAACAATATGTTTGGCGTAAAAGCAACACAGCTCATCACCCTCAACACACCATCCCCACTGTCAAACATGGTGGTGGCAGCATCATGGTTTGGGCCTGCTTTTCTTCAGCAGGGACAGGGAAGATGGTTAAAATTGAAGGGAAGATGGATGCAGAAAAATACAGGACCATTCTGGATGAAAACCTGTTGGAGTCTGCAAAAGACCTGAGACTGGGACAGAGATTTATCTTCCAACAAGACAATGATCCCAAACATACAGCAAAATCTACAAAGGAATGGTTCACAAATAAACGTATCCAGGTGTTAGAATGGCCAAGTCAAAGTCCAGACCTGAATCCAATCGAGAATCTGTGGAAAGAGCTGAAAACTGCTGTTCACAAACGCTCTCCATCCAACCTCACTCAGCTCGAGCTGTTTTGCAAGGAAGAATGGGCAAGAATTTCAGTCTCTCGATGTGCAAAACTGATAGAGACCTACCCCAAGCGACTTGCAGCTGTAATCGCAGCAAAAGGTGGCTCTACAAAGTATTAACGCAAGGGGGCCGAATAATTTTGCACGCCCCACTTTTCATTTTTTTATTAGTTAAAAAAGTTTCAAAAATCCAATAGATTTCGTTCCACTTCACAATTGTGTCCCACTTGTTGGTGATTCTTCACAAAAAATTAAAAGTTTATATCTTTATGTTTGAAGCCTGAAATGTGGCAAAAGGTTGAAAAGTTCAAGGGGGCCGAATACTTTCGCAAGGCACTGTAAGTGTGAAGTCCAAGTGAACCACCTCCCTGCCCAGGCTTTGTTGGACTCATGGTGACCCTGGTCCATCCCAGAGTAATTGGGAGAATCGGTCCGGCAAGCAAAACTTTATGGGTTGTGTGTATTCACGGGGACACTAGAGAGTACCGTCTCATTTCTGTGACCATGTCCACTGCCCAGGGCACTGGTACTCAAGAGGTGGGGGTGGTGAAGACCTTGGTGCATGATATTATAATAGGACAAGACTGCCTATTATTTGAAAACTGTGGGAACAATTAGAACTACATGAATGCTACAGAGACTGGTGAGAAACTAACCCCTCTGTTCCTGCTGTTGACTCTGAACTGCCAAATGTTATGAATGCTGATCCAGATGATGAAACTGCTAATCATTTTGTTAATGGTGATACTATTAAGGATGTCAAAACATGTGGTTCACAGACCTACCTGAATACTGAGAGGGGGGGGGCCTTCTCCACTTCAGGTAATGCTGGGGGAAGAGGAGGAGGAGGTGGCCTCTACTCCTGCCCTGATGGCTTTGGGTGTTCCCCAGGGGGCATTTGGTACAGCCCAGATGCAGGACCCCACTTTGGCCTGGGCATGGGAACAGGTTGTAGTGGTAAATGGGGTTCCCCAAGAGCCAGGTGCGAATGAGCAATGGACACACTTTGCAGTATGTAATGAATTGCTTTATCGGGTTAACAAAGTGAGAGAAAATGTGGTAGGGTAATTGTTGGTTACCCCAGCAGTATTGGTCCCACTGCTTATAATTGAGATCCCCTTCGAAAGCATAGCCATGGATATTGTGGGTCCCTTGTAAAGTCGACTCAGGGTCACTCCTACATACTGGTGATCCTTGACTTTGCCACCCGATATCCTGAGGCACTACCCCTGCGGAATACCTCATCCAAGGCTATTGCCCGGGAATTATTCCAATTGTTTACATGGACTGTATGCTATAGTTGAACGAGAGTGTCTGGCCATTAAGTGGGCTCTGGAATCCCTCAGATATTACCTCTTGGGGAGGAAGTTTAGGCTGATTTCTGACCATGCCCCTTTAACATGGATGAGACAAGGTAAAGGGACTAATGCCAGGATTACTCGTTGGTTCCTGCCACTCCAAGAATTTAAATATGTAGTGGAGCATAGACCCAGGAGACTGCATCAAAATGCAGATGCCCTCTCCAATGTCCATTGTTTTAGCTCCACTGAAAAAAAAAACGAAGTGCTTCTTTGTTTCTGTTATAAAATTTTGTTTTCTCCTTCACTGATGGTCACTGATAAAGCGGCATTGATGGACACTAATAGATGGCACTGATGGGCAGCACTGATTGGGCAGGTACTGACAGATATTAATGCTGGGCACTGATTGGCATGGTGATGGACACTGGCACTGTGGTGGGCTCTGATTGGCACTGTGATGGGCACTGATTGGCACTGTGGTGGGCACTGGCAGACTTTATTATTGGGGCACTGCTGGGCACTGATTGGCAGCTGATTAGCACATCTGATGGGGCTGTGCTGATAATCAATGTGCTGATTATCAGCACAGACCCCCTCTCTATAAGCGAAGAATACCGTTTACCGGCACTTCCTGGTTCAGACTGACACGGCGCACTCGCGATTGCCATGATGCGCACCCCTGCAGGCGTGTGCCAGTATGGTATCCTGCTGGACGTCATATGATGCCCAGTAAGGATAACGGAACCACTTCCCGGCCGTCAATCTGTTATAGGCCAGGCGGGAAGTGGTTACGTTTTATGGGTTTATAGGACATTTCCAGTTGCTGTAGATTCTTGGCTAGTATGTCATCTGCTTTGTTTCCTTTCAAGTAATATTTTTATTTAGACAACCTGATTTGTTTTTAAGGGCCTTATCCACTTCAGCCCCCTTCCTGACCAGGCCGTTTTTTGCCATACGGCGCTGAGTCGCTTTAACTGATGATTGCGCAGTCGTGCAATTTTGTACCCAAACAAAATTGATGTCCTTTTTTCCCCACACAATAGAGCTTTCTTTTGGCGGTATTTGATCCCTTTTAGATGTACCGCCGACAGGGACAGACTATTTGCCTCGGCCCACTTGAGAATGCTGCTTGTCAAGCTCCACAGTGACCTGCTTTTGGTACCTCCCTGCTTTTTATTTTTTGCGCTATAAATAAAAAAAGAGCGACAATTTAAAAAAAAAAAAAAAACATAAAAATTTTTACTTTTTGCTATAATGAATATCCCAAATAAAAAAAAATATTTTTTTCCCTTAGTTTAGGCCGATATGTATTCTACATATTTTTGGTAAAAAAAAAAAAAAAAATCGCAATAAGCGTATATTGATTGGTTTACGCAAAAGTTATAGCGTCTACAAAATAGGGGATAGATTTATGGCATTTTTTTTTTTTTTTACTAGTAATCGCGGTGATCAGCGATTTTTATCGTGACTGCGACATTGCGGCGGACACTTTTGTCACTTTTTTGGGACCAGTGACATTTATACAGTGATCAGAGCTAAAAATAGCCTTGGATTACTGTTTACACACACACAGATCCTGGTTCTCACTCTTTCACAAGTGATCGCGGGTGCCCGCGGGACGCGCATCGGCTCCTGCACCTGCTAAAGTGTCTCAAAGAGCCAACGTATAGCTACGACGGCTCACGCAGGGGAGCCAACCTGCTGCAGTATAACTGGGGCGGGTGGCCCAGAAGTGGTTAACTCGCATTTAAAGGTCTGCATTTTAGGATTGTTTAAATCGAAATTTCAAGGCGAGATATGATTTCTCAGGTCGGAAAGTTTTCTTCATGTGTATTTTCTTGTGTACTAATGTTTCATAGATATATTCATGCAATTACAAGCAGTAACCACAAGATGGTGGTATTGGCAAACTAACTGTTTGCATATATTTGATCTTGCATAATGGAACATTGGATTAAATTAGAAAAATGTGTGAATTTGTAATAAAATTATAAGTAGATCCCACAGACACAGTAAAATGATAACCCCTTCAAAAATGCATCTCTAAAACCAATAGTAATATGCTTGCAAAACATTTAAAACAA
Source organism: Lithobates sylvaticus (assembly GCA_028564925.1). Lineage (NCBI taxonomy): Eukaryota > Metazoa > Chordata > Amphibia > Anura > Ranidae > Lithobates > Lithobates sylvaticus. The sequence goes on from CM053028.1 coordinate 113,988,346, forward strand.
ACCTAAAAAACCCATATATATATATATATATATATATATGTATATATATATATATGTATATATATATATATATATATATATATATATATATATATATATATATATATATATATATATATATATATATATATATATTACAATTTCAACATTACTGACAAAATTAGATGCACGCAGCTATACATATAACATTTTGTTTTGGTACAACCTTAAGATTAAAATAAAAAACCTCTCTGCTTTTTTTACCAGCTGACAATTGCGAAGAAATTAAAAAAAAATATGTCCAGTATTACTAGAAAAAAAAGAGAAAAAAAATTAGCTGCTTAAGGTGCATCGTACAAGACTAAATAACAAGTTTATTTCAACCCTTTTGTGTCCAAAGGTCAGTGTTGTCTTTCACAAATTTGCAGTATTATAAATAATTTCTATATGTATTTCTAAGAACATATAAGATTTTGTTTTGGAACACTTAAAATAAAGAAAAAAAACTGCTCTGTTTTAATTACAGGATGACAATTGTGATTTGCATTTATGTAAAAAAAAATATCTATTTTTCCTTTATTTTCTAAAATAATTTCTAGTGCAAATGTAGTTGAACTGGTAGCACTGCAGATGAACGCTGAAGCCAGAAGGTGGCAGTGTTCACCTGCAGGCTGAAGGCTTACATGTTTGTTAATGGAGCCTATCCAGCCTGCATATGATTAGAGCCAACATTTGATCATATTATCAGGAACCACTTTGATTGCTTCCCAACTGTCAGTGGGAAAACCCAGCTGTCATAAGAGCCAGGACTAAGAACCAACAGCCACAAAGAGTGTCAGCTGCAAAGTGGAACATGTTAATTATTATGTCTTTAATTTGGGCCACTGTGCTGAGGAACGGTATTATAGGAATTGCAAGGGGGGAAAGGTTGAGGACTCTCCCTGACTAATATGGAACACAAGCACCAGGATGCTCCCTTTCAGTACCTGTAATGAATTAACGCTCAGGCGCTAAATGCACCTGGTGTTGACATGCGTTTAGATGCATTTACAATCGTTTTCCTGCCAAAACTCTGCTGCTCCTGAATGCACTGCCAGTTTTTTTTTTTTCCTGCCTCTAAACTCCTCTAAAAGCCTATCTGTGTATGGACACATAGGCTAACATTGGAGGACGTTTAGAAGCAGAGGGGAAAAAACACCAGACGCCCATAGGAGCAGCTAAAAAAACATCCAGTGTGCCTTATGGTGGTGAAAGATGTAAAAATCTCAAAAGAAGCACCAATCATTTTTGCACATTTCACACATTTGCAATTTCACATATAAACCAACTAATTTTTAAAGAATTGTGTCTGTTTTTATTCTCCTTTATCATTGGCAGACTTTAGGGCTAAGGCAGCCAATACATGAGTCTATTTTTTTTTTTTTTTGTCGTTTAACCAGTGGGGTTCAAGGTGGATGGGGAATTTTCCCACTGAGCTATTGTATTTTGACAGCGGGGAAGCCTTCCTGACGTTTGAATACACTGATTAGCACTGCAATCTGACATGGAGGTCGTACAGAAGTCCATCCCAAGCATGTGAAACTCCCTGATTTTAGTTTGAGAAAAAATTAGATATGACTTTGGAACTCCTAAATATCTTTTTTTTTTTAAAGATATATTTATTAAAAGTCTTACACAACAGCAAAAAACAAACAATATAGGTTACAACCGTAACCAGACTGTGCCTCTCAAGTTCTACAGGTAATATGCACATTAGGGTTGCACCGATACCACTTTTTGAAGACCACGTACAAGTACCAATACTTTTTTTCAAGTACTCGCCGATACCAATACTTTTTTTAATTTCACGTGACAGTAAAACTCATGGGCACTGATGAGGCGTGGAGTGTGTCAGTAGATTTATTTTAATCTTTTTTTTTTTTTACAATTGTTTTTTTTTTTCACTATTTATTTTTTTTTTATTTTTTTTGCACAATTGTTTTTTGTGCCTCTTTTTTTACAATGCTTACTTTTTTTGGGGGGGGGGTGGACATTGACTGTGTTTTTTTATTGTATTTTTTATTATTTTTTATTATTTTTTTTAATTATTTTTATTGTATTTTTTATTATTTTTACAACTTTTACTTTTAAATATTAATATTTAAAAAAAAAATCCTTTTTTTTTTAAACCACGTTGGGGAGGAGGGGGGCTTTTGTGAGATATCAGGGGTCTAAATAGACCCCTGACATCTGCTCTTTTTGACAGAGAAAGGGACTGAGGACAGATTCTCCAGTTCCTTTCTCAGCAGCCTCAGCTGCACTGAAGATGAATGAACAGGGGACAGAGGCTCCTGTTCATTCATAAACTGAAGCATCGTAAGCAGTTTACTATGCTCCGTTATGCATGGACAGAGTCGGTGATCATTGACTCTGTGCATTTGCAAAAGGAAGGAGCTGGTAAATTACAGCTTTACCGGCTCCTTCCTCTGCTCTCCATCCTGACAGATCTGGGCAGGAGGGGACTGGAGGAGGACACAGAGAGGAGTGGAGATGGAGCGGAGGAGGACATGGAAGGGGAGCGGAGGAGGACACGGAGGAGGAACGGAGATGGAACGAAGGAGGACATGGAAGGGGAGTGGAGGAGGACACGGGGGAGGACATGGAGGGGGAGCGGAGAAAGAGCAGAGGAGGACACGAAAGGGGAGCGGAGGGGGAGCAGAGGAGGACAGAGGGGGACTGGAGGAGGACATGGCGGGGGACCATAGTAGCATGGAGGAGGAAACGGAGAAGGACACAGGGGACAGTCGGGATTGAAAGGTGTGGTGGTAGGGGCCTTTACAAGCACCAATCTCCCTGTATAGATTTCAATAAAACAAGCTGAAAGCCACGGGAGGGAGAGGAGGAAAAGCAGCTGTCAGCTGCTTTATTGAAATCCATACAGGGAGACCGTTGCTTGTAAGGGCCCCCACCGCCGCAGTGATCATCCCCAACTGCCCAGGTATCAGATTAGGCTTCGGAGCATTTGCACGAGTACAAGTATCGATACTAGTATAAATATCGGTGCAACCCAAAAAAAAAAAAAATACAGCTTTAGCGTTTAACTCGTCATACAGTGGAAAGATACTTACACATTTCAATTTTACTGGGACATGCGGAATAGTATAGGTCAACAGTATTGATTAGTCTCCTGAACTTACAGACAAGTAAGAGGGCTGGACACCCATCTATGCCATATTTTTTCAAAAAGAAGTGGTCACTTTCAGAGCTCAAAAGTAAGCTTATACAAAGGTAAACTATTATGAATCAGTTAAAGCCAAGTTTAATATGAGTAGAAACAGAGAGTTCACCAAAGATACCCAATAGACAGTTTTTAGGATGTAAAATGTTAAGAACACCTAGGACAGTGGATAAAAATAAATCAACTTCGGACCAAAATGAAGAAACTATGGGACAGGACCACAAACAACTGCTGAAATTGTCTGGACTTCCACAACCTCGGAAGCACACCCCCATTTTGCACATTGCTCCTAAATATCTTTACCAAACGGAGCTAGAAATTGCACTTTGTGTTAAAGCCCAACTCCAGCCAAATGTTTTATTTTGCTTTGGATACAGTAGGGACGGGTTAGAACCTGTGTTTCATTTTCATTTCTATCTGTGTCCCTATTGTGGAGACTTCCTATCACATACTGTCAGGAATGGAATGATGGGAAATCTCTCCAATGGAGGCACAATCAAAAATATATTGGAGGGAGTATAGAAGGGGATAGAACTCCTAACAATATTTGTATTGCTGTCAATGAATTCCTGCCTCGGTGAAAATTATTTCTCACTATCGCCAGTAAATATCACTGGTATCACTGGTCATAGTATCAGATTTCACAATCAAAACTAAGTTTTAAATAATTATTATTTGCTTCAGCCAATCCAGTAAGAGGTTTATGCCACTGGTGCATGCTGGGGAGAGGATCTAAATATTTGGGACAGGCCATGTGCTTGCTCTCTTGCCCCAGGCTGAGGAGGTGCTACTAGATGGAGCTCTGCTGTTAGGCCCAATAGCCTAGTTTGGAGCCTAAAGTGTGCTGCAGTGGTCCTGAAGCTGTTCTGCCTGGTCTGGAGAAAACTGTGCCAAGTCCCCTTGGTGGAGAGAGACAAGAAGAAGACTGGTCTCTCAGAAGGGCCTGGTGACTCATTTGGAAGACGCACTGCACTGTGGGAATGTTTCCGGGTTGTCTTAAAGGGTCTGACACTGTGAAGCTAAATATTGATCTAGATATGGAGTGTCTGTAATGCCGCATACACACGGTCGGACTTTCCGGCAGAAAAAGCTGCTTTTCATCGGATATTCCGACCGCATGTATGCCCCATCAGACTTTTTCTCTCTGCATTTACAGCGGACTTAGATATAGAGCCTGTTTAAAATTTTTCCGTCGCAAATGCAGACAGAGTTTTGCCCGATGCAAAGTCCAGCCGTGTGTACGCGGCATAAGTGATCTGCTATGGTATCTGTGACGGACCTCGTACCCAAGATGTCCACCGTAAATGCTTCCTCTGTCCGGTACCATACAATCCAAGACCCTTTAGCCCACCCAGTAACCAGACAACACCAGTGTAGGGTACATCAGGAATTAATCTTTATTTGACATGTCACACATATATACAGCCAGATGACTCACACCTAACCTAATTAGCATGAGCTAATTATCTTAATCAACACTGGACTCCTTCATTCAATTGCTGGGTTAATTAGCACACACAATAATAGGTGAAACACTCCTACAAGCCAGACTATATTCATTTACCCAACAGACAGGCGGGCTGGAGTTCATGACATTAGCATCTCTTGCTAATATGCCAAATACACATACAGAGTCCTGGGGCCAGCATGGACCTGAATCCAAGTAACACCAGCTCTGGGGTCCCCAGGCATGCAGCCCAAAGAGCACCGTTCCCCCAAATGCTAGGGCCCATAATCGCAAGGCAATAGGCTCGCATTCAGTCCCCTCCAACAGCCCCTGTCCCAGCCAGGTCTGTCACAGTATCTGAGACCCCTCACTCCCTTAAATATTCTGCATTAAAACTTGTGGGATTGCACAGTCATTCTTTGGCTCAGCCCTGAACACAATGGGAATGATTTATAAAAACTGAGCCAGAGAATAACAAGACAATAACCCAAAGCAATCAAAAAATTACTGCTTACAACAGCAACATTTAGAAGGGCATCTCTGAATGCAAAACACTCTGAGCAGCAATTCTGGCTCTGCTACATGCACACATGCTGACAGGGAAAATGCTGACAGGAGGAGGAAGCAGAGTGAGGAGATTTGATGGTGTAACCGTGTGTTGCTGTTTCTTCACTGTTCAATCAGCAGACTGCAGACAGGAAGCCGACACTACTTTATTCCTTAACCGCTTCCCGTCTGCCTCACGCACATATACTGTGGCAGAAGGGCAAGTACAGGCAGAGTCACGTACCTGTACGTTGCCCTTTAAGAGGCGGCCGGTGGGAGCGTGCGCCCGTGGCAAGCTCCGTGAGTCGGGTCGCGGGTCCCGCGGACTCGATCGCTGCGGGGATACTCACGCTGCGATCGTCTCACAGAGAGGACGACCGGGGAGATGCTAATGTTAACAAGCATTTCCCCATTCTGCCTAGTGACAGTGTCACTGATCTCTGCAGTGATGTGTCACACACAGCCACGCCCCCACAGTTAGAAACACGCCCCTAGGACACACTTAACCCCTACACTGCCACCTAGTGGTTAACCCCTTCACTGCCAGTGTCATTTACACAGGAATCAGTTTTTGTATAGCACTCATTGCTGTATAAATGACAATGGTCCCAAAAATGTGTCAAAAATGTTCGATGTGTCCGCCATAATGTCGCAGTCATGATAAAAATCGCTGATCGCCGCCATTACTAGTAAAAAAAAAAAAAATTAATAAAAATGCCATAAAACTATCCCATATTTTGTAAACGCTATAAATTTTGCGCAAATCAATAAAAGCTTATTGCGATTTTTTTTACCAAAAATATGTAGAAGAATACGTATCGACCTAAACTGAGGAAAAAAATCGTTTTTTTTATATTTTTGGGGGATATTTATTATAGCAAAAAGTAAAAAATAATGTGTTTTTTTCAAAATTGTCGCTCTTTTTTTGTTTATAGCGCAAAAAATAAAAACCGCAGAGGTGATCAAATACCACCAAAAGAAAGCTCTATTTGTGGGAAAAAAAGGATGTCAATTTTGTTTGGGAGTCACTTCGCACGACCGCGCAATTGTCAGTTAACCGCTTAAGGACCGCCTCCTGTAGATTTACGTCAACAGAATGGCACGGCTGGGCAGTCCTCCTTTAAGTGGCCAGCCGTGGGTCGCACGTGCGCCGCAACCCGGTCCTGAGCTCCGTGACCGCGGGACCAGCGAACCCGATCGCCGCTGGTGTCCCGCGATCGGGTCACAGAGCTGAAGAACGGGGAGAGGTCTGTGTAAAACAAACCTCTCCCCGTGCTTCCTACACTGCCTGTCACTGATCAGCTGTTCCCTGTCATCGGGAAAGCCAATCAGTGACGTCAGACGTAAAGCCACGCCCCCGTACTGTAAAAAAAACTTACACACGTCACACTAACCCCTCCCCCCGCCCCCTAGTGGTTAACTCCTTCATGCCAGTGACATTTACATAGGAATCAGTGCATTTAAAAGCACTGATTTCTGTATAAATGACAATGGTCCCAAAAATGTGTCAAAAATGTCCGATGTGTCCGTCATAATGTCGCAGTCACAAAAAAATCGCTGATCGCCGCCATTACTAGTAAAAATAAAAAATATTAATAAAAATGCTATAAAACTATCCCCTATTTTGTAAACGCTATAACTTTTGCGCAAACCAATCAATAATCGCTAATTGCGATTTTTTTTACCAAAAATATGTAGAAGAATATGTATCGGCCTAAACTAAGGAAAAAAAATGTTGTTTTATATATTTTTGGGGGATATTTATTATAGCAAAAAGTAAAAAATAATGTGTTTTTTTCAAAATTGTCGCTCTTTTTTTGTTTATAGCGCAAAAAATAAAAAACCGCAGGGGTGATCAAATACCACCAAAAGAAAGCTCTATTTGTGGGAAAAAAAGGACGTCAATTTTGTTTGGGAGTCACCGCGCAATTGTCAGTTAAACGCAGTGCCGAATCGCAAAAAGTGCTCTGGTCAGGAAGGGGGTAAATTCTTCCGGGGCTGAAGTGGTTAATGACAACAGAGAAGGTGGTGTCACCTTCCTGGCTGGGCTTTCTGGTAAAGGTGTGTGAATAAAAAAAGTGACACAAACAGCAGTCTACATACGTGTATTCTAACTGCGTATTTAGTTCCTTGCCTTGATTCCAGCTTTAAGATTTCTATTTTAGTCATTGCTAGGCAATGTAATATATGTGTGCTGTCAATTCATTATTTTACACTAGACTGTTCCACTGTGGCATTTTCCTTTCTTAAACTTGATCAGACAATTTTTTTTAGTCAACTTAGTTGCTTTGTTCTACACAGAGATGTTATTGTTAACTCCTCTTTGAACTATTTATTGCAACTTCAAATAAAATCCAGTTACCATGCCAGAGCTGCATTCTAAGATATAATTAGAACACCTCTGCCCTACATCATTACAGGCTCATTCACCAGGGGACAGTAAAAGCACATAGTTGAGTAGTGGTTTAATTGTCCCCCCAAATCGGGCTGTATACATGCCATGGTTGCAATGCTTTGTGGCTGCGGCAAAATTAAATTGCGCTTCCAGCTGTCAAACGTGACCCATTTAAGTGTATGGGGTCGCCAATGTACGTGGTTGCGGTGGTTCAGCCTATTTAGAGTTGAAACAGGCGGTGAGGAGGCGACATATTGACTTTTTACCAACTGCCAAACACATTCTGAAAAACAATCCACCGCAGATAACTTTTCAAAGGGGTGCAAGGGCTGCCACATGTCAGAATGAGCCTTAAAGCAACCCATTGCAATCTTGCAATCTTTCCATCTCTAAAGTGGTTGTAAACCTAAGACATAAACTATGAACAAATCATATTATTCAATTGCGTGTACTTGTCTTAATTAAAAGCACTAAGTGTCATATCTGAAGGCTGCTTCATTCCTCTGCTATCAACATGAATCACTTCTAACAAGTTTTCTTGACACCAAGAGAAAAATGGTGACAGGGGAGGGACCTCCAGCAGATTGGCAGCCTCAGCTCTGTTCCTAGAGAAAAACTCATCCAAGTTAAACCACTATATAGTATAGTTGGTGTGTAGAGTAGTCAGTGCTCTGGCTAATTAAGCTCACAAAAGATCTATAGAAAGTACAGGCCGGCAACTCGACAGCTTCTTCATCATCCGCGTGGAAGAAAACCATCGAGCCTTCAGAGAAAAACTCAAGACTCACTTCTAATGTCTTCTAATAAGCAGGACAACACAGGACAGACCAAGCGCCTTGAGGCGATTCAGTTCGCATTTGCAGCGCTATACAAATCATTCATTCATTCATAGAAAATATGTATTTAAGCATTACAGCAATAACATCATCCAAAAATGCTGACGAGTTTCGGCTTTAGGCCTTCATCAAAAGCAGCTCTGTTCCTGTGTGCTGTGTGAAGGAGGGTGATGTCTTTTCCTTCCAATCAGCTCTCAGAGCTCTACCCACTGATCTCTGCAGAGTATAACTTCAGCTCTCCACCCCGTTTTCTGAACTCTCAGACAAGCTTTATAAATTCAGTACAGATGTAGAGAAGACAGCATATATACAAGTTATGTAGGAGGCTTTGCTTCATCTCTGTGTATCATCTGAGGCCAGTCACTTCACTGGGAATATGGAAGGGTTTACAACCACTTTAAGGGTAAACATAAGTGATAAGTAAAAACAATGAAAAAAGCTAGCAGCCAATGGCCTAAATTAGAGTGATACATTTGCATTATACTGTATATACATTATTTGCAATAACATTTACTGCGTAAAGTGAAAATTAAAATGTATAATGCCTCTACTGTCAATCTGTGTATTCATGAAACTACACATGACTTTGTTGTTTCTATTTCTCCACTAAGTAGCAATTTGCTTTGCTGTTTGATCTTATCCCTGTAGTCTCCAAAACATAGTCTTTGCGATAGTAGCTGAATCACTAATATCTAGCAAACTCAATTTACAAAATATCTATGCTTAGGTTTCTAGGTTTCCTCTGCTGTTGGCGTATCCAAGAAAAATGAAAAGCCTGTGGCTGACTTATCTCATATAATAACAATTTAATTTTATATATCATTTCTATTGTGAGAATGCAAAATAAGGAGCTGGAATACACAAATACGAGTAGGAACACCCAAAACTTTCAGGTGAAGCAAAGTAAGACATTTTTGGCTGGGAGATCTCGCTGTGGGCGTATCCAAGAAAAATTAGAAGCCTGTGACTGAGTTATCTCATATAATAACATATAAATCACTTTTAAATGAACTAGCCCTTTAATTGATTCATGGCACGGATCCACAACTGGCAATACATGGCTCAAGTTTCGTCCAATTCCTGTGAATCAGCTGAAATTTGAGAGTTGGGTGGTCCTTTCTTCACCATCTTGCCCAATAAACTTAAAAGTGGTTGTAAAGTCAGTTCTCACAATTACTGGCAACCCTTCTGCTATAACAAGCTATACTACAGAGTGTCTGTGTTTTTTTTTTTTTTTTTTTAATTCTGCAGCTAAATACCTTTTTTAACATCGCCGTTCTGCGGTCACGTGACTGCCCACCACTTTCCTTCCCCGATCTAACTACTACAGTGGGAGGGGCTGAGATTCTCCTATGACGTCAGCCGGGCGGTCACGTGACCGCACATTGGCGATGTGAAATAGGGTATTTAGCTGCAGAAAAAAAAACATACACTGTGTAGTATGTTATAACAGAGGGGTGTGCAGTAATTGTGATCACTAACTTTACTGCCACACGAAATAGCTGCATGAGGGGAAGGGGGAGTTTGTCGATCGGCTCACATACTAGGAAGTGACAGGCAGGGAAGGAGAGGGAGAGACTCTGAACACAGCAGGATGACCGAGGCACGTAAACTGACCATGATATCATGGATCAGCAGCCATGATTACCATGGTCAGCACACACAGGGGGACACAGGAACAGGCAGGATCAACCAGGTTATATACAGCATAGGAGAGGAAAAATTACACCACACAAGCACTATGCAGTTTAACATGCTTTAAAACAGTGGTCTCCAAACTGCGTCAGTTTGCTTGCCTTTATCTGGCCTTGGGGCACTAGTCCTCCCACTGAAACACGCCATTATTCCTCCCACTGACAACAACAATGGGGCACTAATTCTTCTACTGATACCAATGATGGGGCATTATTCCTCCTTCTAACACCAATGATGGGGCACTAATCCTTCCACTGACACCAGTGATAAGGCCCTATTTCTCCCAATGACACCAATGATGGGGCACTAAATTTCCACTGACACCAGTGATAAGGCACTATTTCTCACAATGACAGTACACTAATCCTTCCACTGACGCCAGTGATAAGGCACTATTCCTCCCAATGACACCAATGATGCGGCACTAATCCTTCCACTGACACCAGTGATAAGGCACTATTCCTCCCAATGACACCAGTGATAAGGCAATATTCCTCCCACTGATACCAACAATTGAGCACTATTCCTCCCACTGACACCAACAATTGAGCACTATTCCTCCCACTGATTCAAATGATGAGGCATTGTTCACTCCCATTGATGGCAGGGCATGTTCTACTCACACTGGCCACAGTCCGGCCCCCTCAAAGTCTGAAGGACACTAAACTGGCCCTTTCTTTAAAAAGTTTGGAGACCCCTGCTTTAAAAGAACAGGATCTTATTTATTTTTTATTTTTTTAGGGTTGCAATACCCATAGACATGAAATTACACTTACCTCATCCATCTGTTTGGCAAAGTGGTTGTCCAGGCAGATTAGAAACCTTATCCTGAGCATTACTGTCCCCCTGCTGATAAGTGGTTTACCCTTTTAGCTGCCTCCCTCTTCCCTCTTCAAGGAGCAGGTTGTAAACACTACCAAGCCAAGTTTACAAGTTGGATTGTGCCTGCATGTCCAACTCCATTCTATTGTCTTTAGCCTATCTAAAGCCAGCCACAGACTTCACATGGTCATTGTCCATTCCTGCTGAAAGAGACTGTAAACCAAACATAGCATATTCCTGATATTTGCCTGCTGTACCATGTACTTGGGAAAGTATCCTGTTCTCTTTGTATTGCTTCTTTTGTGTGAAATCCCTGGTGTTCCTGCCAGCCCCTCTACTTTATTATTAAAAACTGACCAGACTAAGCAGGAGAACACACCATGGTCAATTCTCTAGCTACACCAGCAGATGACATGGCTCCCCAAATCATCACTGACTGTGGAAACTTCACACTGGACCTCACCCAACTTGGATTCTGTGCCTCTCCACTCTTCATCCAGACTCTAGGATCTTGATTTTCAAATGAAATGCTAAATTTTTCACATTCAGTGATGATTTGGAGAGCCATGTCATCTGCTGGTGTTGGTCCACTGTGTTTTATTAGGTCCAAAGTCAGCAAGCCCTCTACCAGGAAATTCTAGAGCACTTCATGCTTCCTTCTAGCTTTATGGAGATGCTGATTTCATTTTCCAGCAGGACTTGGCACCTGCCCACACTGCCAAAAGTACCAATACCTGGTAATGGTATCACTGTGCTTGATTGGCCAGCAAACTCACCTGACCTAAACCCCATAGAGAATCTGTTGGGTATTGTCAAGAGGAAGATGAGAGACGCCAGACCCAACAAAGCAGATGAGCTGAAAGCCACTATCAAAGCAAACTGGGCTTCCAAAGCACCTCAGAAGTGCCACAGGCCGATCGCCTCCATGTCACGCCACAATGATGCCGTAATTCATGCAAAAGGAGCCAAGTATTGAGTGCATATTATACTCAGCATGGACATACTTTTCATTTTCAGTAAGCCAACATTTCCATATTTAAAATCCTTTTTTTATTGGTCTTATAGAATATTCTAATTTTCTGAGATACTGAATTTTGGGTTTTTAACTAGCTGTAAGCCATAATCATCAAAATTAAAAGAAGTAAATGCTTGAAATATTTTACTCTGTGTGTATTGCATCCTTTAAAATATACTATATGAGTTTCACTTTTTGAATCTAATTACTGAAATAAATGAACTTTTTGATGATATTCTAATTTAATGAGATGCTCCTGTATACTGCCCCCCCCCCCCTGGGTTGCACTGGGTTCTCCTTGACCGTAGGTGTCGCTGTCACCGCCGGCAAGAGTAGAAAGCAGTCTAGCTGGATGCATTGAATGCCAGTTATCTCTCAGAACCAGCCCAGTGGGAGTGGGGTATTTAAGGTACTGAGGTCACGTGCTTCAGCGTTGCGGTCCAGAAGATATCTTCTCTCTGTTTGGTCCTGATCCTCCTGACCAGCCCTCAGGGCCCTCCTGGCCTGGGGTGCGGATCCATGCAATTCCAAGTCTTGAGGCGGAATAGCCCAAGGCGAAGCAACTGCAGGGACAGGCCTGAATGCATATCAGGCCTAATGATCCAATGGTGGTCCGGTGCCGTCTCATCTAAGGAGAGGCCCAGCAACTGGAGGAGCATCCAGGGGATGATCCTTCAGGAGAGGGCCATGCACAAGGCTGGTTTCCCTGAAGGGGCCTGGAGGCTCAGTTGAAGGACACTTTATGGATCTACACTCATACGGTATCGCCGGACCGTCTGAGAGATACTGGTACCGTATGATAGCTATCTAAATTTTTCTATGTTCCTCAGTTACACTCAAGTCTGTGGCAGAGACTTTTCCTCAAGTATTCTACATTCAAGTCTGTGGCAGAGACTTTGACTCAAGTATTCTACATTCAAATCTGTGGCAGAGACTGTACTGAGTATCCTACCAGCTGCTAGGCCTAGTGAGAGAGATCTATGGGGATGCTGAATCCAGTTGTGAAACAGTTAAATCTCTGGATTCATCTAATATCTTCATCCAGCAATCTAAGTACCTGAACTCACCCCTAAACCCTCTCCCCTTATTGAGAGACTGTGTTCTATTTTTCGGAATAAAACCCTGAAAGAGGATTCAGTGTCAGTCTCAACCTTTACTCTGGGTTACTATCCACGGGATCCCCAAGACGGAGCTACAACAGGTGAGGTAACGGTAAGCCCAAAAATAACCAGCAGCTCCTTCGGGGGTCAGTGCTACACACATATATGGATAACTTCGGGAGATCTCCATGATAATTAATGCTCATGTATTTATACTGCTGTGGATGCTTGATCGTTTTCATGCCAGGAAAAAGGATAACTGAAATGAAATTTGCTGCAGATGTGATATTCTTTACATACAATCTTTCTCTGTATACAAATTACATATTGTAAGCGTTGTAATTTGCTATTATAATGGATGGCTGCAAATACGAGGTTGCAAGTATAAATAAAGATTGTATGCTCTATTGACCCTCTTGTATTGTAACTATACTGTCTCCCTTTACATTGTAAAGCGTTGCACACACTGTTGCCGCTATATGAAATTCTGAACTATAATAATAATAAAATAAATAATAAATATAATAATAATAGAAATGTATTATATTATATTATCCAGTGAGAGGTAAAGTTTATAAAGTTACATTATAATTGTGTATTTACAATTTTCTGTTTTACATCAAGTTGTGTGTTCTGTAGTCCCGCGTAACCCCACAATATGACCCTTCTTCCCTATGAGCCAAGATGTTGCCTCTGTGATTGTGATGTGCAGTTTTTGTTGAAGCTGTCATTCTGTGGTCAATGTAAATGCTGTTTGTGGTATTCAGCAACTCCACTTGAAGTGATTGTAAACTCTTATATATACCCAGAGAAGTAACTGGCCTTGGGTAATACACAGATATGAAACAAATCCTCCTGCATAAGTTGTACCTATTTCTCTTCTTTACATCTGTTCAAAGTCCAGAATTTATAAAGCTTCTCTGAACTGTTGGAAAACAGGGGGTGGAGAGCTGAATATACACAATTCAAAGCTTAGCGAGGAGAGCTTTGAGAGCTGATTGGAGGGAAGGGACACACCCCCTTTCACACAGAACTCAGAAACAGGGCTGAGGCTGTCAATCAGCTGGAGGTCCCTCCCCTGTCACCTTTTTTTTTCTCTTGGTGTCAGGATAACTTGTCAGAAGGGATTCATGCTGAGAACAGAGGAATGAAGCAGCAGACAGAAATGACACTTAGGGGTTGATTTACTAAACCTGGAGAGTGCGAAACATTGTGCAGTTCTTCATAGAAACCAGCTTCCAGACTTTTTTCTCAAATCTTTATTGAGCAAACTGAAGCTAGAAGATTGGTAACCAATTTTAGTACATCAAACCCTTAGTGCTCTTAATAAAGACAAGCACACTATAGAGGGATATGCTTTGTTCATTATTTTGTCTCAGATTTAAAACTACATTAAGTGTTTGTCTCTGTTGGTGAACAACATATGACCACTGTTCCTTTCAATGATACACATTAAAATACTTTTGCATCCTTGAAAGGACACAGGGCTACCTAATTGAAACTGATTGTAATGTGGGTGCTAGCTATTTAAACTCTATTGGTTTGCTCAGGTTGCTTTGAAAACAACTTTACAACCCTTGTAAACCTTGTAAACCCTTTACAACCACTTTAAACTACAGGCAAGCCTATATTTAGGCTAACCTGTAGCTGCACTGGATATCTCCTAAACCTGCACGGTTTAAAAGATATCCCTGTATTTGCATGTGCCAACGTCATCATCAGCACATGCGCACTTAAACCAACTGAAGCAATGGCACGTACATGCCGTTGCTTCAGTTAGCCTGTGCTGTTCCCAGCAGCTCCCGCTCACATCTCGGCTCCGGCCAATCACAGCGCTGGAAGTAAGTCCCCGGGGAGATGTCGGCCACCAGAGCGGTGAAGAGAGACTGCTGCGGGGGCTTAGATCTCAGGAAAGTCATTCATAATGAGCTAGTATGCTATGCATACTAGCTCATTGTGTCTTTATCTTGCAGGTTTTTTTTTTTCGGATACAAACGCTTTAAGTAAAGGAAGATGATTAATGTAGCATTTAATTCCTGGAATCCATGTTCCCTCAGCTCATTCATGCAATCTGGAAAAAGCCAAGAAATCCACTCCTCCAGATGAAAGAGAAAATAAACAGACCCATAACAACTCATGGGATGTATGAGATACAGTATCTCACAAAAGTGAGTACACGCCTCACATTTTTGTAAATATTTTATTCACAACACTGAAGAAATTAGACTTTGCTACAATGTAAAGTAGTGAGTGTACAGCTTGTATAACAGTGTAAATTTGCTGACCCCTCAAAATAACTCAAACACCCATTAATGTCTAAACCGCTGGCAAAAAAGTGAGTACACCCCTAAGTGAAAATTTCCAAATTGGGCCCATTAGCCATTTTCCCTCCCCGGTGTCATGTGACTCGTTAGTGTTACAAGGTCTCAGGTATGAATGGGGAGCATGTGTGTTAAATTTGGTGTTATCGCTCTCACTCTCTCCTACTGGTCACTGGAAGTTCAACATGCCACCTCATGACAAAGAACTCTCTGAGGATCTGAATAAAAGAATTGATGCTCTACATAAAGATGGCCTAGGCTGTAAGAAGATTGCCAAGACTCTGAAACTGAGCTGCAGCACAGTGGCCAAGACCATACAGCAGTTTAACAGGACTGGTTCCACTCAGAACATGCCTCGCCATGGTCGACCAAAGAAGTTGAGTGCATGTGCTCAGCATCATATCCAGAGGTTGTCTTTGGGAAATAGACATATGAGTGCTGCCAGCATTGCTTCAGAGTTTGAAGGGGTGGGGAGTCAGCCTGACAGTGCTCAGACCATATGCTGTCATCCCAGAAGGAAGCCTCTTCTAAAGATGATGCACAAGAAAGCACGCAAAACAGTTTGCTGAAGACAAGCAGACTAAGGACATGGATTACTGGAACTAGGCTCTGTGGTCTGATGAGACCAAGATAAACGTATTTGGATCATATGGTGTCAAGCGTGTGTGGTGGCAACCAGGTGAGGAGTACAAAGACAAATATGTCTTGCCTACCATCAAGCATGGTTGTGGGAGTGTCATGGTCTGGGGCTGCATGAATGCTGTCGGCACTGGGGAGATACAGCTCATTGTGGGAACCATGAATGCCAACATGTACTGTGGCATACTGAAGCAGAGCATGATCCCCTCCCTTTGGAGACGGGGCCGCAGGGCCATACTCCAACATGATAAGGACCCTAAACACACCTCCAAGATGAGCACTGCCTTGCTAAAGAAGCTGAGGATAAAGGTGATGGACTGGCCAAGCATATCTCCAGACCTAAACCCCATTGAGTATCTGTGGGGCATCCTCAAATGGAAGGTGGAGGAGTGCAAGGTCTCTAACATCCACCAGCCCTGTAATGTCATCATAGAGGAGTGGAAGAGGACTCCAGTGACAACCTGTGAAGCTCTGGTGATCTCCATGCCCAAATAATTGTGGCCACACAAAATATTGACATTTAGGGGTGTACTCACTTTTGTTGCCAGTGGTTTAGACATTAATGGCTATGTGTTGAGTTATTTTGAGGGGACAGCAAATGTACACTGTTATACAAGCTGTACACTCACTACTTTACATTGTAGCAAAGTGTAATTTCTTCAGTGTTGTCACATGAAAAGATATAAAAAAATATATTTACGAAAATGTGAGGGGTGTACTCACTTTTGTGAGATACTGTAATTTTGGCCTAGGCCACAAACCAGGAAGCAACTGAAGAAATATAAAAAACTAGGTTTACACTAAGTAAATATAATGTACTTTCTATATCTATTTACTAATACTAGCAGCATAAGGAAATAGTTAATGTTGATTTAGAGAGTTTAGTTCCGCTTTAACAGGAATTTAATTTATAAATAATAACTGACCCGTTCACAATGCTGCAAGAACAGGACACACACCTTTTTTTTTGGCAGTTATGTATCATGAGTTCCTGAATGGAAACGGATGTTATTCTGGGCTGCAATCAAATTCTAGCTGTCAATTTTACAAAATATGATTGGCTACTATAAAAGTCCCTATACAATCTCTTTTGAGAAAAAGTGTACAAACTGAGGCCCTGTACTGCGAAATCAGACTGTTCCTTTGAAGCATTGAACGAAATAGCGGAGCTTTATCTAAAAGTGAAAGTTCCTCTTTAAGCACTCCAACCCCCTCCTTTGCCACTTTTTTTTGGGGGGGGGCTGGGTACCTAGTTTTGACTGGTACCCGCTCCCACTTCCGCTCAGGCTGCTTAGGCGACTCAAGCGTAACTTCTTGTCTCCCCCTCCCTGCAATCTTCTGGGACACATCATAGGTCCCAGAAGGTTGTCCGGCCATTGAGGAGGCGCAGCGCGACTCACGCATGCACAGTGCGCACCCGGCTGTGAAGCCGCAAGCTGTCACAGCCAGGTGCCCAGACTTGTAAAGCCGGCGCCGGGATAGGCGACGGAGAGAAGCAAGGGTTCGGGCGGTCTCATTGCTGGACAGGTGAGTGTGTGTTTATTAAAAGTCAGCAGCTACACTTTTTGTAGCTTCTGACTCTTAAACACAAAAACATTTGGAACTCCGCTTTATTATAAAGAATTCTGTTACAACTGTGTATATGGTGAAATCAGACTGAAATTATGTACTGCCATCATCTCATCCTTGATAGGAAAATGTAATAGGATTTTGCAATTAATGATACATATTAGGGCCTACACAGAGTTCCCCTAACATACCCTGCACAGTGGATGTGCATATATCTGTATTGGTACATTACTGAACATGTATGATCTTGAAGGCACTTTATCTTCTTGATATAATGAAAGTTTAATTTGTTACTCTGCATTCCAACTAGCATCAGTTTCATCTACAGTCCTAATAAAAGTACCCCGCAGTCAGCAAAAAAGCTAAAATGCTTGTTCAAAACGGAACAAAAAAAAAATCATTATCAGTTAACTAGCTGAATATGGTATAATTCCATGAGCACTTACTTTTTTCGAGAAGAGTTCTTTTTCTTTATTTTGTTGCACTTTTAATCCAGGCCCTCACTTTTGTATGGGCACCACCATGGCTGCCTTCTCTATAAATGATACATACCACATTCATTTTTTTAATTGAAAATATAAAAATATTGGTCTACATAAAACAATACTGAGCATTTTAAACTAGTTCTGACACCCAGAGCATGATCAGCACCTCCCGGCCCCACCACCACCTTCACCTTTCTTTGGGCTGACCCCCTGAAGTCAATGTATGTTCACACTTATTCCTACCCAGAAGCCTCCTGCCTTCCCCAAATTACTTTCACAAATCATCTGCCATCACAGCAACTCTACTATACCCTAATATATGCCTACTTAACAGCCATAGTATGTTCAGAAATGTATGAGTATATACCCCTTCAGTCACCGATAACAGCATTTTACAAGTCCCTGCCTCTTAGGAACCTAGCAATGTAAAAGCAGCTGGATACAGACAGTATTGGGCACAGAGAGCTGTTTACTATTCCAGGATGCCAACCCCTGTAATAACAATCCTCTTGATCTGACCCAATGCTGAATAACCTAAAGTCCAAGATAAAAGTTTGTATTTGCACTCAAAGGCCCCCGTTTCCAATTGCATGTTTAAAGCAAATTTGTAGCTACTAGAAGCATACTGCTCAACTTTTTGAGATGGGAACGAGGGAAAAAAGTATGTAGGGATAGGACACAAACCCATGCCACACCCTCTAATTTATATTAAAAAATAAATAAATAAATAAAAAAGAAGGCACAAGTGCTTTTTCTTTTACCACTATTGTTTCTTTATCCTGGCTTTTGACATTTACAAATGCAGTTTAGAAATTGGATGAAAAGTTTAGCACTGGGAAAGATAAATAGTGCAATTTATATACAACTATACAGATTAGACCAAAATGAGGGACGAATGAGGAGGAAAGAGGGACAGAGGGACATTGTTCCAAATCAGGGAATGTTGGGAGTTATGATAGAAGTAACTGCTCACTTGTAGTAGGCTTCAATCAAATCTGCACATGCAAATGACCACTTGTACAGAGGCACTGACATACCAGTTATTGACTCTGATTTGTTAAGTGGTGCCGATTATGGATATCAGTAGTAAGTAAATATACGTGAGAAAACAAGCAGAAATTAACTTAATTGGAAAGCATTATCTGTGTTAAAGCCAGAATTAGGGTCATTTTCTTGGAGGGTGTAGGACATGTTTCAAGGGTGATAATGGAGATATAGTTAAGTCACATACACACAGGCCGAATGTTGGGAGACAAAGGCTGGTTAAAAAAAAAACGTCCGACATTCAGCCTGTGTGTATGTTAGTCTGTCCGACAGAAGCCAGACAAACTTTTGTCAGACGTGCGTGCTGGAAAGCCAGCAGCCGACTGACTCCCGATCAGCGCTCTCCGCCAAGTAGGAAAAAATAAGAATCATATAGAGTGTACTATGAAGAAAAATAGTCCTAAAAATAACTATTCTGGTGTAATAAATCCAAGTTATTTTACAGCAGAACTGCACTCTCCTAATCAACCTTGACTATTTTAATACTTATGCTGCTAATAAATCGAAATCAGGGTATGAGAAATGTTGGATATTTAGTAAACTGCATCCTAGTACAGCCGGTATTCCCCTTATGGCTGTACCTTTAAATATCACCCTTTTTTTTAAATGGAACCCCTGACCCCGCTGCTGCTAATAAAGCCTACCTTAGCATGTACTATGATAAGAAAGCTAATTATGTTACCGTGAAGAGAAAGTAAGTCATGTTCATTGACTTAAGAGGGGATTGTATTAGAATGAACTGACTTCATCTTAGATTCTCTTCCATTTACGTAAAGTAGAAGTGAACTTTTCGCATGTGTGGGAGTTTTACCATAATCAGCTTAAAAGTTTGCATAGAACCCCACCCTATGAGATATTATGGTTAAGCCGAATTTGTGTCAGCAAGTCATTAGCTATTTCTTGTTATCTAGTCAAGCAGCTTAAAGCGGAAGTAAACCCATCGATTTAACAATTTAAAAAAAAAAGGCATGCCGGGAATGCTAACTGCACATTGGCTGTGCTTTCAACCAAACAGTCAAACCATCCAATGGCTGGTGTCATAACGGATCACATGTGCAGCACTGTGGCAGTTGAAGATTAAACAGAGGCAAAGATGGCAGCTTCCTTGGCTGAAAACGATAGGGGGGTTTACTTCCACTTTAACTCTTGATAAGAAAGTACTGAGTGAAAGGTTTGAATAACCCTTAGACATGTATTTTTACTGATATATATACTACCGTTGTACTCAATAAAAGTCAGAGATCTAATGAACACACACACTCAAGCCTGTTTCCCATGTCTCATTTGGTCTCTCACGGATCCGAGGGTCCCGGTGGTCTGCCTGCATAAACCAGGGTGGTCTTCAAGGTGTACAATTCCTTTCAATCATATTTACTTGTTTTAAACTTTTATTTTTTTACATTTCTTCAGTTACTTCCTGGTTTCTTGCTTCGGCAAATTATGTCATACATCCCAGGAGTCTTCAGGAGGGGAGGGGCGGTTTTCTCAGCTAAGCACACCCTCCTGTATTTATGCCTGAGCTAAGGGTGGATTGATTCCAGGAAGTAATTGCTACATGAATCACCTGCCTTTGCTCAAGATGGCCATGACCAGAAATTATAGGGAGTGTTTTTTGAAAAGATTTATCAGCAAGATAAAGCATGGAGTCATGGATGGATCGGTGAGTTTCTTTGACTATTAAAAATTAATTCAATAGTGCTTTGGGTTTGTGGTGCTCAGATGCAATGTTTGCTTTAAGCACTGGTACACTGTTTATGGATACAGTAGGTCATCTGCTTACATGTGACTGATGTACTGTATACAGGTTTAGCAGCAAGTCTGATTAATACAAGAATTACCTTTGTATGATTGGTATGCTGTTTTGCTCTATCCATTAGAATATCAAGCGTGTTTAGTCTTTTAGGGAAAATGAAGGAATGCCAGGCATGCAAAGTCCAGGAAACTGTCTCAGATAGGCCAAAATACAGTGCTCTTCTGAAAAAACATTGCTGTATACACAGCTTTTTTGCATATAACAGAATATACAAGAGCATCTATAATAGGATAATAGCAGGTCCAATGCAGTCACAGTCAGGGAGGTTGATTTACTAAAGGCAAATATACTGAGCACTTTAAGTGCATTTGCTCTAGATCTGGGGGGGGGGGGGGGGGGGGGGGCTCTGACATTAGGGAAACCGATGCTGATTTCTATCATCCAATCATGTACAAACAAAAATTCAGTTTTTTATTTTCCTTGCAGGTGATTAAGTATTCTTTTCAAAGTGAAACTTTACCTCATTTACTAAGCTCTGGCGCAAGTGCACTTGCAGAGCACAGTATATTTTCATTTAATAAATCAACCCCATTGAGAGTAAAAGTAGCTGCAGAAGTTGACTATAATGACAAATCAGTGCATAAATATTGTCTTTACTGCACTCAAACTGGGAGCAATTTACACACATGACTGGTACTTTTACATTGTTAAAACCAGATTCTTCTCTTCTCATAGAAAGAAAAGAATAAACTGTATGACTGGTGATGCAAGTGTTATACATCTCTGTTGTGTAAGCAGATGTGGTAACAATTTCTTAGGAATACCCAAAGTCAGTTATAGCTAGACTAGCTACAGCGACCAGTGAGGAGTTTTTTCTTTCTTCATTCTCACTTATAGGTATTAACCACTTCAATACCGGGCTTTTTCACCCCCCTCCTGCCCAGGCCAATTTTCAGTTTTCAGCGCTGTTGCATTTTAAATGACAATTGCATGGTCATGCAACACTGTACCCAAATAAATAAATATTTTTCCCCACAAATAGAGATTTCTTTTGGTGGTATTTGATCACCTCTGCGGTTTTTATTTTTTGCACTATAAACAAAAGAAGAGTGACAAGTTTGAAAAAAAAATACAATATTTTTTTAACTTTTTGCTATAATAAATATCCCAATTAAAAAAAAAAAAAAAACTCTGATATATTTTCTTCTACATATTTTTGGTTAAAAAATTTTTTTTTTTTTAATTTGCAATAAGCTTATATTGATTGGTTTGCACAAAAGTTATAGCGTCTACAAAATAGGGAATAGATGTCATTGTTATTATTTCTTTTTTTTTTTTACTAGTAACGGCTGCGATCTGCGATTTTTTTTTATCGTGACTGTGACATTTTAACACAATTTTGGGACGATTGGCAATTATACAGCTATAAAAATGCACCGATTACTGTATAAATGTCACTGTCAGGGAAGGGGTTAACACTAGAGGGCGATCAAGGGGTTAAGTGTGTTACCTAGGGAGTGTTTCTAATTTTAGGGGGAGGGGACTCACAGTGTTCCTCTGTACTGGGAACACATGATCGGTCTCCTCTCACCTGACAGGACGTGGATCTGTGTGTTTACACACACACAGATCCACGTCCCGGGCTCTGTTACCAGCAATCACGGGTGCCCGGAGGACATCGCGGCAGCTGGGCACGCGCTCCGGGCTCCAAGTGACGTGGCGGGCATGACCCGTCTAGATGGCGGGGAAGCCCAGGACATCATATGACGCCCGCCCAGGAGATCCCTCCTGCGGATGTCATATTACTATGGGCGGGGTATGAAGTGGTTAAATACCAATTACACAGAGCATTTTACAAATATACATTGAGAATTTATGTTCTGTTGCTTCCTAAGGACTCTAAACTAATAAAAGTAACATTTGACAATGGATTTAGTGTAGTAAAGTGCTCCTTTAGACTGCTTTCACACTCACGCTTTTCGGCCGCTAGGGGGGTGCCTTTAGCCCCAAAAAAAGGGTTACAAACCCCCGTTTTTGCGGCACTTTGAAAGCGCTGCCCATTCATTCCAATGGGCAGGTCATTTTGGGAGCACTAAATACAGCTCTCCCAACCCGCCCCAAAGATGCTTTTTGCAGGATTTCTCGGAACAATGCCTGTGAATGAGAAAAGTTCCTATCCAAAAATGCGATCGTCTGTATGCAATTCAGACGCAAAAAAAATCACGCATGCTCGGAAACAATTCGACACATGTTAGGAAGCATTGAACTTAATTTCCTCGGCTCGTCGTAGTGTTGTACGTCACCGCGTTCTTAACGGTCGAAAGTTCAGAGAACTTTTGTGTGACCGTGTGTATGCAAGACAAGCTTGAGCGGAATTCCATTGGAAAAAACCGGACGGAAATTCTGCTCGTGTGTACGCAGCATAAGGCTTTCTTAAATATGTAGTTGAGTGTTTCCAAATTCCCATGAATTAATAGATGAACAAGTCTATTAGGATAAAATTTATATTCTAATAATTGTATGAGGTTAAGACATGCAATTAGAATATTCAGAGTATTTTTACAGCCAAGCGATCCAGCAAAAATTAGACTATGCCAGACTCACTTCAAAAGTTGTAAAAAAAATAAAGAAATGTAAACCTTGCATCCAATTCGCATTGCAGGAGATTGTGACCGGCTCTCTATGGAGCCGGTTCACACATCTCCGCAGTGGCTCCGGTGAGAATTGCATAGGAATCCTGTGCGTCTTTGGGTCCATTTGAGGTCCAAATTCATGCTGAAATCGAAACTGAAACGGTGAATGGAGACACATCGGACTCCTGCTGTGAGCTGCTGCATTCTCAAGTGTGAACCCAGCCTCACTGTCACTTTTTGTTGGATAGTTTTGCAAGTGAAATTTGAAATAAATTCTCCAAATATGCTCCAAAGAGGCCTGCAGCACCCTTCTAGCTACCTCTCGCTCACAAAAAAAGGGGAAGTTTGCAATGTGTAGAGTCGGAAATAGACAAAGTCTGAATTCTGGTCATTAAGAGGGGTTACATAACGCAATAGAAATGATCAGTAAGCTTCTGTGGACAACCACTTCCTGTATTTTACTATGTTAAAAAAAAAAAAAATGAGTCTTAAGTGGAAGTAGCTTTCACCTTTTTTTATCCTTGGTTGCATCTTAGTGCTGATGCTATCCTGTAGCCTCTTTGCAGCCATTTCCTGTCCACATGCACTCCAGTGACGGCTGCATAGCATTTCTAAGAATTGTTTCCCGATGGTGAGAAGATATCTATGTAATGAGCACTAGCACAGTGGTTTGTAGTCTCCATTGTGAGAACATGTGACAGGGTGACAATTAAGGAAAACAAGGGACAGAGTTGTCACCCTATAACAGGAAGTGACTGACCAAGGACCTTCATTATTATTATTTTATGAAAACTGCAGATTAAAAAATATTGGACATAACATTTGAAATTAATTTAACATGTTAAATATTATGGAATTTTAAGGACTGGGTTTACATATACCGAAACCAGTATTTTCTTATTTATTCATAGAGATAATGTGCAGTTCCTCAGAGCTGCATTTCAGAAAACAAGTCTCGTGGGTTTGGTTAAGTGAGGAGGTAGGAAGTACACCGTCAGATGCACACTCCTGCAAAATTTTTGTGGTCAGTAGTGAAACCTGAATATTGTAAAAGGAACCTATATTGATTCATAAAGTCAGCCATGTGCTTATTGTTAATCTAATACTTATTTTCTTCAGTACAATTATCTTACTACATGCTCTATAAGCAAGAAAATAAATCATCCCTATTGATTATCACTCTTTTGTTACTTTCTTACATTCATTTTTACATGCACACTGTACCCAACAATACACTGTAATAACACAAAGGAATCATACATACAGTACATAGTGTCTATAGCGAAAATGAATGAGCATTACATCATGAACGTATATGATTTCTTCAGCAATATTATAACTGTGTAAAAAAATTATTTTGTCACAGATCTGCCGAAATGAAACCATAATTGTTTTAGGTAAACTTTATTTTAAAATGTTACTTTTATTTAAACAAATGTTTTATTTTTGAGCTAATAAACTCTACAAACTACACACTTTTTACAGCAAAGAAGCTAAGGCGAAATATCTGATACCCCACTAGAAAAAAGTGCCAGATATGCTGAAAAAGTCTAGGCTACATTCACACGGCTGCATGGATATGGATAGTTTGCTGTGCTCAAAGGCAGCTACACATAGCCTCTGGAAGCAGCAACACTCTGTGCTATGGCCGCATTCAATTTGGCCACTTAGCTGTGGCCAGAACTTCATGCAAATGCTGGCCCTGGACATACACTGTCTGCGTCCAAGGTCAGTCAGGACTCTATTCGCATTCACAGAGTAAAAATCGGAAAGTCGTCATTGACAGCTGCTTTTAGCAGCACTTAGTGCTACTGGCAAGGATCTACTGATTCTTGCCAATGGTCAAGCCTGTGTGACCGTGTGAATGTAGCCTAACAGAGGAGGAAAAATACATTCACCAACTTTATAAAGCCACTCAAGATAGATACCATGAACCTGGTACTGATAACCTATTATAACATGAATGTAGTACAGAGCTTGTAGGTGATGTATGCCTATATTGGCTGCCAGGTTTGTTTAGATTGTATTTCTGTTTTTTAATTGCCCCAAAGCAGGGCTCAAGTCCTGCAGGAACGCATGGGAACGGAGTTCCTGTACTTTTTCCACAACAGGAACTCGGTAGCCGTGTCCTGCAAGACTTTTAAGTATGTGAGCTGTGTGGCAGGTGCTACACCAGCAGCTGCCGACACAGCTCGCAATAGTAACTGCCGCACACCTGACCATTCAGGCATTGCCAGTAGGGGGCCCCATGACAGCTTCCGCATCGATCTACCTGTCAATCACAGCTAGCTGACAGGTAGATCAGGTCCCTGCTGCTAAGAGATTGTATTTAGTCAGACCTCTCATGATGCGCTCCTCCCCGCCGGCCGCTTCCGATTTTCTGTCTTCTCATCTCCCCCCCCCCCCCCCCAGTCTTTTGGATACTTGCTCTGTGTGTCCTGCTGAATCCCCCCTCCTCTATCTTCAGTGCCATATGATGAGAGAACCCAGAGGAGGAGCACAGCTATTCTGCTCACAGGACATGCAGGGAGAGAGGTGAGCTGAGGGAGGAACATCAGTTTGGGGTGGTAAGCTGAGCACAATACCTGGCAAAGTTTAATGCCAGGAGGGAAGTTTATGTGGAACTATGTGAAGGGTTGCAATAGCAGCGAGTGTGTGTTGGAGCCCTGCAGAGTTTGCAGCCCCCCAAGCTAACATACATCTCCTAAGCATGAACACATCACTATGTCCCCAAGCATTCTGTCCAGATAATGTGCAGTTCATTTATGACCTTTCCGTTTAACCCTGTGTTATCCAAACTCTGTTCAATGAAAAGTGTAAACTCATCACATAAACACTCTATATACAAAATAACATTCCCCAATAAAGATCAGAACATGATGTTCACATTTGCATGGAAGCACAATTGAATGAATGCTGATTATTCAGAGAATTACCTATTTATGTTTATTGAGGATTGTTTTTTTAATGTACTAACAGTTAAGCTTCATACACACAATACGAAAATTGGATGAAAAATACCACTTTTGAAGCGTTCGTGCATATGAGCGTATCATTTTTTTTTTTTGGTGGGCGAGTAGATATTGGGTGGGAGTTCCCACACTTTTTTCCCGAGGACTTGACCCCTGCCCCAAAGATCTATAGCTTTAGGTGCCTGAAAAACAATGCAGTTTAACACACTTTTCCAAAAGTTTTGAATTGCAGGACACATCAAATAGCAGTGAAACTTTATAGCCTCTAGACACAGGCTATGCTGTTTTGCCAAAGTGCCCTGTGGGAGTCTGAGATGACAGCCTCCTGTTCCAAAAATGATAGCAAATGTAGAAATGGAGCAAGGACTGTGAGATCGAATAGGTGATTTTCATTTAAATATCCAAGTAAGCCGAGAGGAGTAAGAATAAACAAACCCAAAGTTGGAAGAGTAGGAAAAAAATTATCTCCAAGTTGTGGATATATTTATAATTAACGAGTAGGTCATTTTTATTTACAAGAAACTGTATCACAAGATAAGAAGTCATCACTCTCAAGAACACCTTATTTTTTTAATTCCATTAAAGTATCACGAAGCCCAGTTGTTGAATGAATGGGTTGGTGGCAATGTGCTGCAATTTGAAAGAAATCTGCCACAGTCCCAAAGATGTAACACACCAAAAAAAGTCAAAAGTTGCACATAGAAAAAGCGGTTTGGTACTCAAAAATACAGATTGATCTTGTTTAAAACAGTTATATAGATCCCCAAAGGAGCATTAAAAAAAAAAAAAAAGCATTATTTACCTTGCTGTAGTCATTCTTATGCCGTGTACACACGAAGGGACTTTGTCCGCCGGACCTAGTCCAGCGGACAAACCGCCGGACTTTCCAGCTGGGCTTCGCCGGACTTGAAAGCGAACGGACTTGACCACACACGATCACGCTAAAAGTCCGGCGGTTCACGCGATGACGTACAGCACGTACGACGGGACAAGAAAAAGAAAAATACTAGAAAAATACTTGCTACTGAGCATGCGTCCTTTTTGGTCCGCTGGACCATACTACAGACGGCCGTATTGTCTGCCGGACTGCCAAGTCCAGCGGATAATTTTAAAACAAAACTTAAAACCTAGTCCGCCGGACTTTTGGGGAAAAAAGTCCGTAGAAGGCCCACACACGAGGGGATTGTCCAGCGGACTCGAGTCCAGCGGACAATCCCACGGGATAGTCCCTTCGTGTGTACGCGGCATTAGAATGACTTCCGGTCTGTCCTCCCGTGGGAGTAGGCATGGTTTCGGCTCTCCCCCGGCTCCGCAAAGACCCCTGGGAAATGTTTTGCATTCTTCCCATGAAGCCACAGGGGACGCCGTCAGCACGAAATCTCGAGAGATTTCGAGCGACGACGCCCGTTGTGATGGCAACCGGAAATTTTACAGCGCTGCTCGCTGAGCGAAGTGAGCATGCGCCGGATCGAGCGGCGAATGCTGGGAGCACAGCATTCACTGCATCCCGGAAGTAAATGCTTGTGGGTTTCTAATGCCCACAAGCAAAATGGAATCGTCCAGCAAGAAATTTTCTAAGTTATGCAAACGGACGGAATCGGCGATCGGCGGGGAGAAGAACTGCAGCAGGTGCGTTACATTTTATTTATGTCTTTAGTTCACACTGAACGGAAAAAAAATAAAATAAAATATTTTGGCGGAATCCCGCTTTAAATTAGACAAGGCCAGGATAAAAAGATCTAGGTTTAAGCTCTTGCCAACTGCGTAACGCATTTATGTGGCGGCAAGTAAGGTAGACACTAAACACCCAGCCACCGCACATGTGCATCCATGACGGCAGATGGCTGTGTGCAGAGAAAGCACTTACTGCACTTACTGTACACTGACAGCTCTCAGTTAAGGCTTCCCACAGGGTCCTGATTATGTGACCATTGTGAGAGCCAATCACAGTCATCACATGATACAGAAGCCTGCATTAAAGGGTTAAGAAAGCTTTCATAAACCTATAGGAGCCATTTATGACTACTACACCATTAAAAACCACCAAGAACAACCTAAGTCATATTCTCTATTGACTCCAATGTATAAATGATGAATCGTTCCTGATTTTGCCAAAATTTCAGAAAAGTGAATACTCCCATTTTTGCTCATGCTTATTGCTCAGCTAGTTAAGTTACTATATACTTGTATGAAAACATTGTACTCCACCCTGCATTTTAGATTAAGCAAGTTTTTATTTTTTTGCCTTGCCTATAAAACCTAGTAACATGTCATTTAGTTATTTATTAGATACTGTATTGGCAGAGATTTGGAAAGGTACAGAATTTAGAATAATATTCTACCTAATGACACTGATTATTCCAAATAGTGATATACTGAAGGTATACTAGTTTTCGATGTAGGTCCTTCAAGGATTGGTAATCACTACCATTATATAATTCCTTTATGTGATTGCCAAAATAATGTCTATGGGTCAGAAGCCTAGGCTTTATATGAGAAGCAAAATTGGATTACAAAGACTGCTAGAGATTGGAGGGAATTGCAATGGATTGCTCCTGATGTATTTTGTTTTATTTTTTCTTTTGTTTATAAGTTATACTATGTTTGTTTTAAGAATAGGCATATAATACATTATTTTCAGAGCACTATGGGTTAGCTAAAGCTAAAACATCTCAAACAAAGCTTTCTTTAGGGCTCCTTTTGTCTGACTGAAACCCAGGAATAAGCTGTTTTAGGGATAAGTCACTGCTGTTATGATCGATTTAGTTCTGTAAATAACAGTTTTTTTTTTTTTTTTTTAGCATAGCTAAGAGTAATACGGCATTTCACATGTAAAGAGGAGATTGGAGCTCCACCTGCTGGCTGGATAGACCACAATAATATAAAAAAACACATTATATAATAAGGTTAGAAAAATAAGTGAAACAGATTGGCGACAGAGAACAAGGTGTCATCTGCAAACAGTACCATTTTACCATCTTACATTCCTTATCTCTGTATGTTTTGAGACTGCCTCACCAATGCAAACAAAGTTTCAATGCCAAGCAAAAATATACCAGGTTCCAAAACACTTCTGAGGCCAATCCTATATTACAGGCAGTGACAGATGGCTGAGCGAGAGACATTTAAAGCTAATTGTTGAATACAAATCTGGAAGTGGCATAGAATATCAAATGTTATAGTATACATAGAGCAATCCATATATTGCAAAAGAATAAAGTAGGGAAGTGATTGCTCTTTTGTCAATTAAGAAAGATTAGGGGCCTATCTCCTGACTCTATGTAAGTACTGCCTCGTGTGCTAAAAAGGAAAATCTGTCAAGAGAGAAACACATGAGATGCCATTGTTGATCTTCTGTAAATGCTAGTTGCTAGGCGACTGAACCTCTTTCTTAAAAAGATGACGGCCCAGCTCCTGCACACTCCTGCCCCTTTGCCTCCCTACATAACCCTTTTTGTAGCTGTCCAGGGAGAAGCAAAATGTAATACTACACAGTGTAATTTAAGTAACAATGTTGAGTCTGCTGGGGCTTATGACAATCTCAGCGGTTTCAATTTTTTTGGATAGGAGATTTTCACATGTGAATAACATGCATATTTTTTTTTAAATGTACATACAGTGGTGTGAAAAAGTGTTTGCCCCCTTCCTCATTTCCTGTTCCTTTGCATGTTTGTCACACTTAAGTGTTTCGGAACATCAAACCAATTTAAACAATAGTCAAGGACAACACAAGTAAACACAAAATGCAATTTGTAAATGAAGGTGTTTATTATTAAAGGTGAAAAAAAATCCAAACCATCATGGCCCTGTGTGAAAAAGTGATTGCCCCCTAAACCTAATAACTGGTTGGGCCACCCTTAGAAGCAACAACTGCAACCAAGCGTTTGCGATAACGTGCAATGAGGCTTTTACAGCGTCCTGGAGGAATTTTGGCCCACTCATCTTTGCAGAATTGTCCTAATTCAGTTACATTAGAGGGTTTTCGAGCATGAACGGCCTTTTTAAGGTCATACCACAACATCTCAATAGGATTCAGGTCAGGACTTTGGCTAGGCCACTCCAAAGTCTTCATTTTGTTTTTCTTCAGCCATTCGGTGGTGGACTTGCTGGTGTGTTTAGGATCATTGTCCTGCTGCAGAACCCAAGTTCGTTTCAGCTTGAGTACACGAACAGATGGTCGGACATTCTCCTTCAGGATCTCTTGGTAGACAGCAGAATTCATAGTTCCTTTTATCACGGCAAGTCTTCCAGGTCCTGAAGCAGCAAAACAGCCCCAGACCATCACACTACCACCACCATATTTTACTGTTGGTATAATGTTCTTTTTCTGAAATGCAGTGTTCCTTCTACGCCAGATATACTTGGACACACACCTTCCAAAGAGTTCCACTTTTGTCTCATCGGTCCACAGAATGTTGTCCCAAAAGTCTTGGGGATCATCAAGATGTGTTGTGGAGAAATTGAGACGAGCTTTGATGTTCTTTTTGCTCAGCAGTGGTTTTCTCCTTGGAACTCTGCCATGCAGGCCATTTTTGCCCAGTCTTTTCCTGATGGTGGAGGCATGAACGCTGACCTTAACTGAGGCAAGTGAGGCCTGCAGTTCCTTGGACGTTGTTGTGGGGTCTTTTGTGACCTCTTGGATGAGTCGTCGCTGCGCTCTTGGGGTAATTTTGGGCGGCCGGCCACTCCTGGGAAGGTTCACCACTGTTCCATGTCTTCGCCATTTGTGGATAATGGCTCTCACTGTGGTTCGCTGGATTCCCAAAGCTTTGGAAATGGCTTTATAACCCTTTCCAGACTGATAGATCTCAATTACTTTCTTTCTCAATTGTTCCTGAATTTCTTTGGGTCTCGGCATGATGTGTAGCTTTTAAGGATCTTCTGGTGGACCTTACTGTGTCAAGCAGCTCCTATTTAAGTGATGCCTTGATTGTGAACAGGTGTGGCAATAATCAGGCCTGGGTGTGGCTAGAGAAATTGAAGTCAGGTGTAGACAACCACAGTTATAGTATGTTTTAACAAGGGGGGCAATCACTTTTTCACACAGGGCCATGATGGTTTGGATTTTTTTTCACCTTTAATAATAAACACCTTCATTTACAAATTGCATTTTGTGTTTACTTGTGTTGTCCTTGACTATTGTTTAAATTGGTTTGATGTTCCGAAACACTTAAGTGTGACAAACATGCAAAGGAACAGGAAATGAGGAAGGGGGCAAACACTTTTTCACACCACTGTACATTTGAAGATTTTTGTTGAAATAAATGCTCTGGAGACAGGGTGTATTTTCAGGGGCATCTAAATTACATTTGAGTTGCTTTAATTTGCCTTTCTGGCCACACCAGGTTTCTCTGGCTGCAAGTGTTCTGACACAGCTTTGGCAGTGGTCACATGGGTTGGTCATATGTTGGTGCCCATGTTCAGGCAGGGCCACCATTTGGCTATCTCTGCCTGAACATCATCCTCCGACAGAGCCCATGTGACCCCCCCCCTCCCACCCGGTGCTGCTGTGTCCTAGTACCAAAAGCTGCAGAATGCCTGGACATCAGTTTTATCTGATGCTCGAGGTCTCTTAGTATAATGCTATGTTATATCCAACTGAGACTACAATGTACAAGAGTTTAAAATTACTTTTTTAGTGGTATTATAAAATGGCAGATGGTAGATGAGCCTTGCAAAAATAAATCTTCATCTGCTTAACCTGCTATTAGTCATAGAAACAAGCATACATTTTTATAGAGTAGGTTTACAAAATAGCCTTTTGCATGAAGAAATTAACAGTTTAATTAAGATTGTACCACCTTTTTCACAGCACTGTTTGCTACTAAACAACAGTTATGCTATAAATCAGCCATTCTGAACCAGTGATCTGTGGAACCCTAGGGCTCCTCCAGAGGTTGCTGGGGGTTCCTTGAGCTGTGGCTAACTGACCTCCCATCTGATGGTGACTCCATATATCTAGGTCCCTACCCACCTGGAATAGCCAGTAGAATGAAACCGCAGATTTTTTTTAGGTGATTAAGGGTGGCATTCTAACCACCACTGTAAGGGGGAACATTCTTTCTACTAACCACCAAAATAAGGAGCATTTTACCCCTGACAAAATAATCTTACTAAGGTTCCCTAAGACCTGAAAATTATTTAAAGTGTAAAAAAGTTGAGAAAGGCTACTATAAATCAACCCTTCATGTCCACAAAGGTAAATAATCTAACAATACTAGTAAAGTACAAGAATCCTGTGATGCGCTCTGTTATGCTGTATTTTTCCTTAGATATGTTCTTTTGTGCCTGGGGATGATTCTGGATCCCGGGTCCAAGGTATGTAAAGCACCTTGACTATCCAAGTCAAGGTTAAAGTGTATGTTACCCAAATCTTTCATATTTCTGATATGTGTCTGTTGGACCATGTACTTGTATTAAAAATATCCCGTTCTCTTTGTATTGCTTCCTATGTGTGAAATACCTGGTGGGTTCACATATACTTTAGGCCCAAGGTTGTATTTATTTCTTCTGCCTACCTAGGACAGTCTTGTGGAGCCCTTCTAATTGCCCATTGATAGTCTATCTTTAGTACATCAAAGCTGCAGAAAGTTTACGAAGGCTGGTAGAGGTGAGGGCTGAAAAAGACAATTCACTCACTTTGTGTTAGAACAACTAGAACCAATGACTAGGACAATTAGTACCTCTACTCTTATAGCAGTTTAGCCTTAGGAATATGAACCCAGGGTGGGGGAACTCTATGCACATTGTGCCCTATCCCATCAACAAAAACAGGCAAACTGCAGAGGCACTATCATTATACGGCATGACGGACGTATGGCGATGGAAGTACCCAAACGACGCGCCTACACCTGCCATTCTGCCTCCCATAGGGCTATGTCCAGAATCGATCTCATATTGGCCAGCGGTGGAATGCTCTCTCGGATAAAAACGATCGACATGCTACCGCGAGGAATATCAGATCATGCCCCCATGCTGTGCACTGTCCAGACCCGCACTCCCCCCTCGGAAAGGATCTGGAGATTATCCCGCTACTGGATTGCAGATCCGAGGGTGGAAGAAGAAATCGACGACCAGATCCAAACATTCTGGATGGCAAACGCAAACTCTGCGTCAGTGCACAGTCTCTGGGACGCCTTCAAGGCCTACATGCGAGGCTCCTACATAGCAACTATATCTAAGGTTAGGCGGGATTCCACTATTACACTCCAGGAGGCTGAGGCCACCGCCCATGAACTAGAAAACAGGTATGCCACCACCCACAACCCCGTTACCTATATCGATATGCAGAACGCGCTTAGAGAGGTAATGCTGATTAGAATTTCCCAAGCCAACAAACAGCAATTAGCGCAGACCCAACGCATTTTTGAGCAGGGGGGCAAGACTGGGCGCCTATTAGCCTGGCTGGCCAAGGAACAACAACCTCTCACATCCATAGCTCGTGTTCGAGCTCCCGATGGGATGGTACTCATGGATCCCCTGCTCATAAATGCTCGATTTGCCTCCTACTATGAGGAGCTCTACTCCTCCAAAGCGAACTACACCACTCCTGAACTACACTCTTTTCTTGATAAAATAACCTTCCCTTCGTTAACTAGTGAGGCCAGAGAAAAACTCGACAGCGTAATAACTGAAAAGGAGGTTCAGCAGGCCCTGGGGGAGTTGCAGGCAGGTAAAACGCCAGGCACTGACGGTATCCCGCCGGAATTCTATAAGCAATACGCAGAACAACTATTACCGAAACTACACCACACTATAGTTAAATCCCTAGAAGAAGGGACTCTACCAGCATCCATGGCAGAGGCAATAATAGTAGTGATTGCTAAACCAGGCAAGGACCCCGAGTTATGCTCCTCTTATCGTCCCATCTCCTTGCTAAATGCCGACGCCAAGGTGCTCACTAAAGTGTTGGCAAGGAGATTGAACGAGGTGATCCTTTCCCTGATACATGGGGATCAATCGGGCTTTATGCCCGGCAAAGGGACGGACATGAACCTACGACGGCTGTACACGGTGTTGGGATCTCATACACTCTTGGCCCCAGCGGATGCAGTAGCCTCCCTAGACGCTGAGAAAGCGTTCGATTCGGTTGAATGGAACTATCTTTGGGAGGTGCTGCACCGCTTCGGCTTTGGCCCCCGATTTATTTCATGGGTCAGGACCCTCTATGTCACCCCGCGAGCTAGGGTGCGCACAGGCTCGGTCATCTCCCCCCCTTTTCTCCTCCACAGGGGCACAAGACAGGGATGCCCACTCTCACCGGCGCTTTTTGCGCTGGCAATAGAACCTATGGCTATTCTAGTGCGTGAATCATCTGAGATTAGTGGCATCCCCTTGGGCCCTGTGGAGGAGAAAATCTCTCTCTACGCGGATGACACCCTTCTCTTTATAAGGGACGCGCCCACATGTCTTACTAAAGCCCTAGACCTCATTACCACCTTTGGCATCTATTCAGGCATACGGGTTAATTGGGGTAAGTCAGCCCTGTTTGCACTTCATCCCTCGAACGCTAATCTACCAATAGACACTCCTTTACAAATAGTCTCCCAATTTAAATATCTAGGTGTCATTATACATAGAGACCTGCGCCAATTCATCCCCCTTAATCTAGACGTGGTCGTGTCCTCCCTGGCCCAGAGATGTGCGTCTTGGAAAACCCTCCCCCTAACGCCCGTGGGTAGAGTCAACCTAATAAAAATGTCAATTCTTCCCAAATTCATCTATCTGTTTCGGCAAACACCGGTTCACATCCCACAAACCTTCTTTAGGAAACTGAACAGTATACTAATAGCGTTTATATGGAACGGGGCTACACCCAGGATAGCACATAACACGCTGCAACTTCCTATTACGCTGGGAGGCCTAGCGCTACCCTGCTTCCTGAAATATTACTGGGCAGCGGTCCTGGTGACAGTCAAGTGGTGGCTGGCGGAGGACCCACCTAACCCCGCGGCTAAGCTAGAGGCGGCACTGTTAGGATCACACTCGGCACTACAGAATTTAATCTACAGGGGCACTAAATCAACTCCCAATGTGACCCCCTCAATGAGGGTAACGCTGCGAGTATGGGACACAGTTAGAGGGAAGATAGTGAAACCACATACCTGGCCCCCAAACACCCCACTATGGGATAACCCAAAACTCCCTCACTTTGGCACCGTTCCTGACCCGACACTATGGGCACGGAAAGGGATCACTACCCTGGCCGATATTGTCGCCGGTAGTGCAATACTTCCCTTCAACGACCTAAAGAGGAAGCATGAACTACCCAACTACATGTTTTTCAGATATATCCAACTTAGACACGCATACTGTGCGCAGTTCCCCCGGCCTATCACTCTGGAAACCAACCCCCTAGAAGCCCTCCTCTCCAGGGACAGGGGTGAAAAACCACTGTCGGCACTCTATACTGAACTAATAGGCCTGGACACCTCTGCGGTGTCCAGACTGTTTGACAAATGGAAGGCAGTTATCCCGGATCTAGCGGACGACGACTGGGAGGAGGGTATACAACAGTACCTCCCTCTCATGATCTCGTCCCGGGACCGCTACACACAGCTCAGATTTATACATCAGGCGTACTACTCCCCGAAAAGACTGGCGGGCATATATCCCAACAGGAGCGATCTATGCCCAAAATGTACAATAGCCACAGGGACCTTCATGCATGTAGTTTGGTCATGTGAGCACTTACAGACATACTGGAGGGCTGTCACGGCTGAAATCAATGCGATAGGGCAGTTGCATGTCCCATGTAGTCCACTACCCCTCTTACTGGGGGTAGTCGATACCCTGCAGACAACTCAAGCAAAAAAGCATTTCGTCTTCTACACAGCCTTCTACGCCAGGAAGGCAATCCTCCTTAAATGGAACGACCCACGCCCACCCACAATACCCCAGTGGAAGGCTCTAGTGGACGCAGCACTCCCAATGTATAAACTAACCTATCTGGGACGTAACTGCCCTAAAAAGTTCGAAAAAATATGGGCGTCCTGGGTACAGGAGCGACAGCTAGACCTTCCATAGCACTCCCCACTAATGCTCCTCCAGAGACAACAATGGCCGAAGAGACACAGGCTAAGACTTGGTGGTCCTCTGCTCCAAATGGTGGAAAACAGGGCTCCCGCACTACCTAGCTGTTGGGGGGTAAAAGGGCTCTATTCAGCGGCCCGTGGGATGGAATAATAGGAAGCACGGTGACTCTCCTGACTCTTGATTGCATGGTTTATACGATAAGGATTCTGCTGACAACTGTATACACCTGTGTAACATCAACGACTATTAATACTCTATGCCATCTAGATGCTAGCTGTTAGATGAACAACTGCTTATCTAGTTTATAGCTTCTCTCCTGAAAGATGCCTCTTGTAATGTTTTGAAAGTGTACCAATGCCATAACCTGTCATGTACGAAATTTGAATAAAGTTTATTGTTAAAAAAAAAACTGCAGAGGCACCAACAATGACAACCCAGCTTGCTTGTATCATGCCCAGTGGTGCAGCAGTCTTGAACCTGTTATTATACACAATGTGGATGCGATACTGATAGGAACATAATGTGTAGCTGCATTCCCCCCGGCTGTCCTGTCACCTTAGGCCATGACCGATGTTGGTTATGCAGTAATCCAAAATTGAAATGAAAGGTGCTGGGCTTAGTGTTTTCAGGGTGTGAGGCCTAGTTACAAGTTGATTTTCTGTGCACAGTCTACAGGCATTTACAGGCACCATAAGGTGGCTTAAGTTTACCAATCAATAATGTTAGTTAACTCACATTGGTGAACCCAGCAGGTAAATTATCACAGCTTTATCAACCCAAAATAAATCCAGCCTATAACATAAGATGTATACTTACCTTTCCAGTGACCTGTGTCATAAATGTTTAATGAGCTGCAGATCTCTGGCAGCAGCAGATGTCTAACACTTCCAGGTGTGCCATAAAGGTTTACAAAATAGCCTTTTTCATTAAGAAATTAACTATTTAATTAAGATTTTGCAGCATTGCTTGCTACAATACTACAGCTATGCTATAAATGAGACATTCTTAACCAGGGTTCTGTGGAACTCTAGAGCACCTCCAGAGGTTGCTAGATGTTTCTTGAGCTGTGGCTGATTAATCTCCCATCTGATGGTGACTCCATATGTCTAGGTCCCTACTCACCTGGAATAACCAGTAGTATGACACCACGGATCTTGTTAGACGACTAAGGGTGGCATTTTAACCACCACTGTAAGGGGGAACAATCACCCTACAAATCACCAATGTAAGGAGCATTTTTCAAATCACCCCTGACAGCCTAGTCTTAGCAGGGTTTCCTAAAACCTGAAAATTACTTAAAGGGTTCCTCTGCGATAAAAATAATAAGAAAAGCTGCTATAAACAAATGCCCACAAAAGTAAATCTAACATTCCTAGAAAAGTACAGGGATCCTGTGATGCTCTCTGTATGCTGTGTTTTTCTTTAGATATGTTATTTTGTGCCTGGGAAGGATTCTGGATCCTGCACCCACTCTGTATCTGTACAACTAGTACCAATGGCCAGGACAATTAGTACCCCTACTCTTAGGCCCCTTTCACACTGGGGCGGTGAGCCGCGGTGACGGTAAAGCAGCGCTATATTTAGCGCTGCTTTACTGTCGTTTTCACCGCGGTTTTCGGCCGCTCGCGGTGCGGTTTTACCCCCCGCGAGCGGCCGAAAAAGGGTTAAACACCCCCCGCAGAGCGCCGCCGTAGCAGCGCTTTGCGGCGGTATTGCCGCGGTGTCCCATTCTAATCAATGGGAAGGAGCGGTATAGGAGCGGTGAACACACCGCTCCTATCCCGCTCCAAAGATGCTGCTAGCAGGACTATAGCGCACCACTCCAGTGTGAAAGCCCGCCGGCTTTCACACTGGAGTTAAAGGGGCAGGATTTTTTCATGCGGTGAATAGGCGCTATTTTTAGCGCTGCACCGCATGAAAAACGCTTAGGTGTGAAAGGGGCCTTATAGTAGTTTAGCCCACCAGCACAAGGTGTCCAAAATTTCCAGGTGTGCCATATACCTGGTCCCTTACTACACGCTGTGGTTATTCCAATCGGCTCCTGAGCACATCTTTACATTAACTCTTCATCTTCACAGGTCCACAATATCTCCAGTCCTAAACTTTTGATTACATAAGGCCAATTAATATCAGAGAAAAATGAACACACAGACAGCAGATAAGAGGATGGTTTTCTTTATTTAGTGGTCCCATTTTGAATTGGATGGAATAATTTCTGCTTTAGTACTGTGGAACCGAAACAATTTCACCAAAGATTCCTGCTCTTTGACACCTAGAGCTTGTTCATAATTTCACATTTTAAAATGCATGCATTCTTTACATTGATGCAAAAAACAGACTTATAATGAATTCTGTAAAGGTGTTTTATAAAGATATAGGGAAATTCCTGAATTAACATGCATTGTGAAATGGATTCATTAGGCGTTTTGTGATTTTATCAAAATGCATTAAATATATTATTTTCAGGACTTTTAAAAAATGCATTGAATCATAATGCATCGATGACACTTGTTAATACTTTTGCATTGTTGCAGTTAAGTGCATCAGAAAATGCATGGCAAGAATGAGATCTGTGCCATTATTGTCAGAGACACAGCTTTCATTTATGTATTTTCATTCGCAATTTAATGACAAAAATGCTTCTGCCCTGGGGATGAATGGAACCAAATGCAAAACTTATGCAAAGGACATGAAAAACATAAGTACATGAATTTTAATACATGAGATCCTCTATCACTGGAAAACATACAAGAAAAACTTGTTTGAAAAATTACAAACATTTTAAAACACATAAGTGTACAGTAAACCATCATGTTAAATGCTTGTGCTTATGTGCACTGGTATACATTGGTATGTGATGATTTTCATTAAAGCGGGACTTCAGTCATTTTTTTCAACTTTCCATCTATTAAATCTTCTGCCCTTGTTGTTTTAACTTTGGATAGTAAAACATTTTTTTTCTGCCAGTAAATACTTTATACAGCCCACTTCCTGTTTCTTGTCTGGTCATTAGCCTAGGTTTATGCGATCATGCACAGTTCTCTCTAATTCTGGTGAGAGTTTGCCAGGAAGGGGGGGTGAGTCATAAGAGGGCCAATGAGAGCTGCAGGGCTGCAGCGTTGGCGATGTGCCTCTGTGTGTCTGTGTAAATCCAGAAAGTGAACAGGCAGCAGCTTCAGCTGCCCACAGTTAAAATGGATGCAGCCAGACTTAGTGGAGGGAGATTTCTGCAGCATATTTGGCAAGTACAGAATCACAGTATATATAAAATAATATGCAAAGTTCTTGGAGGGAAGCTTCAGAATGGTAAAGATGTTTTTATTACAAATTATGTGAGCAGACTGCAGTTCCTTGTTAAAGTGATTGTAAACATGTTATACTTACCTGCTCTGTGGTTTTAGCACAGAGCAGCTTCAAGCCTCCTCTTCTGGGGTCTCCCACTGACCCTCCCCACTCCTCCTCTTCTCAACGTGCCCCGTAGAAAGCCGCTTGCTATGAGGACACTAGTCCTCCCTCCTCAGAGGGTTTCACTGACAGCAGCAGGAACCAATGGCTCCTGCTACTGCAACGTCTCTTGTGAGAAGAAAGAGAGGGGAGAAGAGCTGCTGCAGACGGGCACAACACTGGATCAAGATCAGGCTCAGGTAAAGCCTGGTACACACTACTAGTTTTTTCGTTCAACCCAGTGGGCTGAACAAAAAATAACTGACAGCTCAGGAAGAGCCACTGTACTAACTATCCGATGTTAGTACAGTGATCTCCCCTGCTGTGCTATTGTTTTCTGACAAGGGGGGGTGGCCCCCCTGCCAGAACACTCCGGTCTGCGCTCTCAGCCATTGGCTGCCAGCGCTGATCGGGAGCCAATCGGCAGACCTTTTTCAGTCATGCCCCTTCGACTGAAGCCGGCCGACTTCTGTCGGACTGGCTGCAGTACACACGGGCCGAATGTTGGCTGGTTTCTATTGAACCGGACAATTCCGCCTAATATTCGGCTTAAGTATTTGGTGTACTAAACTTAAGATTTGAAAGGCGGAAATGGGCGGGGGGGATGCAGAGAATGCATTAAGATAAAAAAAAAAAAAACTTTTACCTCTTTTGACTAGAATGGGAAATGCAGGTCAATGCAACCATAATGTAAGCGCAGGATTCTGTGAATGGTAAGGATTAAAACAATGTATTTTCTATTGTTTCATGTACTCTGCTGCTTGATAAAATGTAACAAAATTCATGACAAATGTGTCTGATGTGAACAAGTCTTAAACCATGAACTTTGAAAGGCTCCTGGGTTCTCCCCCCCTACAGATTGCCTCCATAGGAAGATATTTCCTATGGGAGCACTCGTACATGCTCAATCCTGAGCCAGGCTGTTTGCATCTATTCAGACACACAGCCCAGCTCAGCCCCACCCCCTGCTCTCTGCTCACAGATTTTGACTGACAGCAGCAGGAGCCAATGGCTCCCACTGCTCTCAGCCAAGCCTATGAGACAAGAAAGAGCTGTTGCAGACATGCACAGCACTGGATCGAGATCAGGCTCAGGTGAGTAGCTACTGTTAAAAGTTTTTTTTTTTACCCTAATGCAGGGAATACATTAAAAGATAAAATAAACTTTTACCTTTACACCCACTTTCACATTCATATGCAATGCAAATAAGTCATGTTGTATCCATTCAAGGTGACGACAAAAACATCTAGAGGTTCTTGTTTATGTTAAAAACTGAAAGAAGGTATTTGCACATGCGATATGACTGTATTCTATATATCCTTTTGTCATAGCCTGTTATGCTAATTTTGAAATAAAATGTAACCTGTGCATTGAAGTGCCTTGTTGAATTGTGTTAATCTCAATAAAAATTTATTGTAACAGAAAACAATAAAGAAGGAAGCAATTCTATTTGCTGGATTCAGTAGAAATGCAGATATAGAGAACAATTGTTTACTGGACTAAAGAGAAATCCATCCATCAAAGTGCAGGCAGATAAAAGGATACCACTGGCCTATAATGTACACTTTTAGTCCAGCTGGATTACTCATAAGCCTATACCATAACCTTTAAGTCCAGCGGAATTTCTAAAAGAGTGGTTCCTTAATGCACATACTCAAAGTTTCTCTAATGGTCCCAGCTAAATGTGTGTATCACAACAAAATGACAAGGCCCAGCACATTTAGGGATTGTGTCAATAGACTTTTGTTTAAAGGGGTGTTTCACCTTACAAAATTTTTTTTAAAAGTCAGCAGCTAAAAAAAAAGTAGCTGCTGACTTTTAATAAGTACACTTACCCTCCCAGAGCGCCCGCGATGTCGGTCGTGGAGGACGAGCTGTGACTTGGCGATCCGGTTCCAGCGCCGCCATCCTCAGTAAGGGAAACGGCTTCACGTTTCCTACTGCGCATGCGCGAGTTGGCGCGCGGCCTACTGTGCATGCGCGAGTCGGCGTGCGGCCTACTGCGCATGCGCGAGTCTAATTTGTGAATGGGGAACGCGATGTGTTGTGGGACATAGTTCCCGTAACACACCGCGCTCCATTCACTAGAAGACGGAAGGAGAGAAGATCACCGCGGCGCTGGAGGAGGCAGATTAGGACGATCTGCCTAGCAACAGCCATTTCTGGTAAGTAAAAAAAATATATATATTTTTTTTTTTTCATTTTAAATTGTTACTAACATTTTTTTAAGTTTTTTTTCAGGGTGTCCCACCACTTTAACTAGTTTGCATTTCCATACAAGTCTACGGGAATGCAAAACCCACTTTAGGCAGGTTGAATGCAGGCCAGAAGGAGGTCAACTGCAGATCCAATACACTTGTTAATAAATTCTACATGGTCTCAGAAGCATCTCAAACTGATGTCAAACTGATACCACTGACACAAGCCCAAAACCTGTCAACACAAACCTTGAGATTCATCCACTTTGGTTTTGCACCACAGGGCAATTATTTGTATTCATTTTGTTAGAGACCAATTCTCCAGCTCTGCTAATACAACCTGGTGTTCCTTATATTCCCCAAAAATAGTTTAATGCTTGTCACGGTTCCGTGTACATTGATCCGGTGCCAGGATTTACCTCCTGTTCAAGCTGCTCGGGTTCCTGCCAATCCACCTTGAACCTAGGTATTATTAAGCCTTTGCACCTGTGGCTTGGTGTTTGAGCAACGTGTCTCCACGCTGGATTCTCCTGTTCCTCTGGGGTTTGCTGTTTCTGAGTATTCCCTTATTCTGTGTTGTTTGATCCTGTCTTTGTTCCCAGTGTTTCCCTCTGGCTGACTGGCTGTGCAGTTATATTTCCTTTGGTTTCTGTCCATGGATCCCTTCATTTACTGTTGCTGTGTGTGTCTCTCTCAGTATAGTCTCTGTGTGTACCCCGTGTCCTTCCAGTGTACTATTTGGTTGCACTGTGCCCGTACGGGTGAGCTAGAGAGCTGCAACCTGGGGGCTGTCTCGCTGCGCAACATCCACACCTCCAGTGGCTTTGGTGAAGACCGGCAGCTCCTTAGATCCTGTAACTCTAGCACACCCCCGTTTGCATGAGGTCATTCTGCTCCCCCAGCTGTGAGGATCCATTCATGGATACACCTGGTGAGTTGTTCATTTGTCTACTAGATCTTAAAGCTACAGTCCCAGGTGGTCTTAACCTCTGATCGTGACAATGTTCATGAGCTGCTATAGCCTTTTTCAGAACCTGGTGCTGTTCTTGAAACAATCCTCACTGCAAACTACTGAACTTTATGTAGATATGTACTGCAGTCTCTCCATGAGAGCATCTTTCTATCTTATGGCCTCATTTACATGGCTGATCTATGCCCTACACCACTGAAGACCAGCCATGGTGGGGATTACAGGCATACAGGTGTCTGCAATTAGCCATGGTCAGGAAGCATGTACAAATCAATGACAAGCTGACATGTGTTTTGGCTATTCACATGTACATAGACATCTGAGGTGTTACATGCAATTAGGGACAGATGAGTGGCTCTGGATGCAAAATGCCTGCTGGTGCACTGGAACGCATGCACAATTGTGATGAGAAGGGCTGTTACCGCCCACTGGAAGTGGCAGTACCAGTGAGAGGAAGCAGCAAATGATATAATTGGCAGAAGGGCAAATGTGACTCTTGGCACTTGGATGCTTGGGCTGGCCATGTTTGTGGACATGTGGCCTAGGAGAGGAAGACATTTGTGGTGGGGGTCCTTTTTTCATTGGAGATACGCTCTCCTCTACTAAGCCATCTATTTATTTATTTTTTGTACAGTTATTTCTTTTGCTGAGACAGATTCATAGAACCATGGACAAGGATGATATTGCTTTCCTTTCTCCATGGTATATTGGGGATTTTGAGCATATATTTTCAAAAGGATGCACTGTGTAGTTTATATCATTCTTTTGTATTGGTATAACTGAAAGTTGTAATTATAGCTTTTAACTATGCTATGTTGATACATAATTTAATTCAATTTTGGTTCATCATTCAGCTCTGCACAGATCAATTACTAGATATTGTAAAGACCACTAATAGCAAAGAAGTGGATTAAATCTACAAAATGTGTTGATTGCTTTGTTGTGAAATTGGCTTAATAAAATATAATGTGGCCCAAAAAGTCTGAGGAGTTTCTATTATATCCTGATCAGTATGTCCAGTAGTAATTGAGGATGTTTTGTTTGCAAATGTTGACTGTCCAAGAGTAGGGTGGAAGGTGTGAAAGTTAGGATGCCATCCTGTTCTAGTTACTTAACCCCATTGATGGTGTCGGGAAGCCTGCATAGGTGTTAGTTCCTCGATTTACATGGCTAAAAGTGTGAATTGTAAAAATGCTGGCATAAAAATGGTAAAACAGCATTGTGGAAGAAAGATGGAAACAAAGCCCCCCCCCCCCTGTTCAGGGATGGCTGTTCCATTTTGACATAGATGGCCTCTTTCAAGCCTCTTGCGAACCAGTGAGTCTTCCTAAACTTTAAGGAAAACAGACATTCCTTCAAGAACAATTAAGTGCACACTGTGGACAGAAAGGACAACTTATGTAACTAGGACAGGATGACACCACAACTTTTATCCAATTCTGCTCATGGGTAATCAAAATGTATACAATCCGTGATGATTGGATTGAGGTGTGCTAAGCTGTAATCATAACTGCTGCAATGTCTTCCTGACCTTCTAGGAATTGCAGAATTGCTTGGTAAGCTACATAACATCTTCAACGTTATGGAGTAAGTCCAGATGAATGTGACTAACTAATAATAATATGGTCCAAAGATCAATATATATATTTTTTTTATTTATCCTTAATCAATTTGACCTCACATGAGATACCCTGCATCTTTTGTAATTA
The DNA here is from genome assembly GCA_028564925.1 of Lithobates sylvaticus. Lineage (NCBI taxonomy): Eukaryota > Metazoa > Chordata > Amphibia > Anura > Ranidae > Lithobates > Lithobates sylvaticus. Next base: position 114,033,170 of record CM053028.1, read on the forward strand.
TTAAATTGATATATTCTTTACATTTTTGTGTAACACATTCTTGAGTGCTATATCCAAGTCCCTTTCTTTTCCAAGGTTTTGTTTTCAATAATGATATTAAATTCTAGACTTGAAATCACTCAATGCCAACTAAAGGTTCTCTGGGTTAATACAAAAAAAACTGTATTCTGCTCTTCATCACAAAGTTCATACACTTAGCCAATAAGCCCACCCATTTTAACACCTTACTCTGTCCTTATTTAGCTCTGCCATACTCTGAACTCTGCACCAGTACCAAATGAACCTGTTATCATCTTGGCTTAACCTCATTCTAATGGTGACCTTTTGGTACATTTCCTGTTCTGAAAGCATCTTGCCAACTACCACAGGACACATGGGCTTCATCCCCTCACTCAACATTCCTTTGCCTCTTTTATTTTAGTTTTATTTTAGTTTTAGCAGTCAATAAATTTCTGCTCAGAAGTATATAGCACTCCAAGCCCTAGAAACAACCAATAGTGAAGAAGATTGTTTGCCTGCTTTACAACACTGAGCTAGACCTACCTTTATTTACATCTGCCCTAAAAGGATAGAAAGCCCAAATGACTTCAACACATTCATTCACTACATGCAGCAGACAATGACCATCTCTCGACTAAAGGGTCACTCTTTTCAATTTTAATAGATACAATAAAATCAGATCCTTTCCTGCAAGCAGAGATGGAGTGCTTGGGTGTATCTGACCAGATATGTTAGATTACAGAGAACACCAGCAAGAACAGTCAAATTCTGGAGTGTATTGGATTATGCATATAGTATATAGAACAAAGACAGGAAAGTAGAGGTAAGACAATGAAAATGGAGGTTGTTATCACTATGTCCATTTGGCCAAATATCTATTTATGTGGCTTTAGATTAGAAAGAAAAGATAACTGTTGTCTCCAATACCACTGTATATTTAATTTCCTTGTGAAAGGCACGCAAATTTGTTTACAGAACGGTGAAACAGCTATATGACATTTAGTACTGTGCTGATTTTCTCGCGCAGGGAGCCATATGATCCATGAGTATCATCAGACTATGAATCACATTCATTTGAAGCTCATCTGAATCAGAATGTCTTGCGTATCATGTCTGATGTCCTTGGTATCATCCAAACAATTCTAGTTGCGTACCAAAGCATATATCATGTATCCTTTGATTTTCTTCTACATTTCTTTGTCAAAGCCATGGGAAATGTGTTGATAGAGGAGTGAAACAGCCATGTGATGTTTAGTACTGCGCTTGTGATGTTCAGGTAAAAAGAGCCATATGATCCATGGGTATCATCAGACAATGAATCACCACAATCTGAGACTGATCTGACTTTGACATTTGTATCAAATGTCCTCCTTATAAAAATACACTATTTCAAAGTAAACATAGGCCTTGTCAATATTTATTTCAAGTATTATTGAAGTCGCCCCATGTAAGTATGCAGCCAACACAAAAGCTACTAAAAACATAAAGATGTTTGTTTTGGAAAAGCTGTCAAGATGTGCAGCCAATTTACAGGAAGGACGTAAAGTAGGTTCAAATGGCTTATATTCATATCATTTATATATCATTATATGTTCTATATCATTATATTTTACTGGAGAATATCTGCGTTACTGATTTGCCTGTTACAGATTCAATTAGCATCTTTGGTATATTAATCCTTATTCCCTCTCAAATACCATATAATATACATCGCTCTGAGTGACAGGACCAAGATTAACTCAGTTGGAAGAATTAACCACTTGCTTACTGGGCACTTTCACCTCTTTCCTGCCGAGGCCAATTTTCAGCTTTCAGCGCTCTCACACTTTGAATGACAATTTTATAATTTTTTCACACAAATAGAGCTTTTTTTGATGGTATTTAATCACCACTGTTTTTTTTTTTTTTTTTCTTTTGCTAAACAAACAAAAGACTAAAAATTTAAAAAAAAAAAATTCATATTTTGTTATAACATTTTGCAAACAGGTAATTTTTCTCCTTCCCTGATGTGCGCTGATGAGGCTGCACTGATGGGCACTAATGATGTGGCACTGATGGGCACTGATAGGTGGCACTGGTGGGCACTAATCAGGAGGCACTGATGAGGCTGCACTGATGGGCAGGCACTGATAGGCAGCACTGATAGGCAGGACTGGTGGGCACTGATATGTGACACTGGTGGGCACTGATAGGTGGCACTGGTTAGCAGCACATGCAGGCACTAAGGGGACCAATGTCCCTCTATTCCCTCTAACATAAGCCACTGCTTTTTTTTCCTTCACGCCGACAGTCTCACCGACGGTCACAGAGCACGCCTCCTGTGCGCCCCAGGGGGCGCGGGGGAGTGCAAGAACGGGAGGACGTCCTCCCGGTAATTTAAGCCCGCACTGCAGCCATCTTTTGGCTATAGCGCGGGTGGTAAGTGGTTAAAGAAGAATTCTTGACAAACTGCTAAATACAGGATTGAGATATATTTATGTTTACTCTAATGCCCCATACACACTGTTGGAAATTCCGACCACAAAATCCGTCGGATTATTTCCGACGGATTTTGTCCGACACTGGTGTTGCATACACACGGTCGGACAAAGTTGTCGGAAAATCCGATCATCCTGAACGTGGTGACGTTCGTTGCGTACGACGGGACTACGTAGAGGCTAGTAGCCAATAGCTTTGGTCTTGTAATGTGATCTGAGCATGCGTGGCACTTTGTCCGTCGGAATTCGCTACACACGTTCGGAAAAAGTCCGATAGGACTTTGTTGTCGGAAAATTTGAGAGCAGGAGATAAAACTTTGTCCGTCGGAAAATCCGACGGAAAAAGTCAGATGGAGCCTACACACGGTCGGAATTTCCAACAACATTGTCCGATAGGACATTTTCCGTGTGATTGGAAAATCCGACCGTGTGTATGGGGCATTACATGCTTATTGATTTTCAATGTCTACCAGCTATTCTTAAAAATAAAAGACACCTGTGGCAGCCAGTAAGATGACTGATATGACCTGGTTTAGCATTTCTGCTTCCAGGGTCAACTTTTCAGCATGCTGGCTTACTCGCTGATATTGAGGCAAGAGGTGACACATGAAGTTGAATTGCTTAAAGCTCTTTTGGCCTTACTTCTCCTATGGGTCACATGAGTACACTTAGTTCTGCACTCCTGGGACTGAGACTCCTGTCAACTGATGTCACTCAGCCAGGCTAGACTCAGGATCATTCCCAATTTTAATGTCGGAATCCACCCAGATGGCTGGCCAGCAGTATGCCCAGCCTCTCAGCATGCCGCTGGGAGCCTGAGCCAGATGCTCTCAGCCCTTGCACAGCCCGATGCTTTAGTGAGTGCTGGAGGGGCAGAGCAGAGAGCGGCTGACTGTCAGTCAGTCACCGGCTCTTTGCTAACTGAAGACTGAGAACTGAGCGATCAGTGGTCTTAGACTCGGCGGGGGACAGATGCAGCATCAGACCAATGCTGCATCCTCCTACGAGAGTATAATTTATTTATTTTTTTAATTCCCAGACATCTCGTTTAATCAGGAAATATGTGTGTCATCTCTCTGGCTGTTTAGTGTAAAAGTGTGTGTAAATCAGAAGACTGACTATACGGAATTAAACAATCCTTTTACAAGTACATCGGTAAACATATACGCATTTGAATGGTATGTTTAGTGGTTTACCCTGTGCTTATTTACCTGCCAACCATCTGAATACAGTATATTTTTAATGCTTTATAGGCCCGGGTAGTACACTGGTTAGTGTAGTTATGGGTTAAAAAACCCGCAGTGGAGAATGATGGTTTTAATCTGACTCACTGGTAATGCAGACACTTTCATTAATAATTCCTGTTACAGCCTAGTATGACATGAGTGACATCATCCTACAAAAAAAAAACCACAGTCTTGATGTATAAAAGGGCAGCAACAAATCTTTACAATCTCTTACATAATAAGGGGAACTCGATCTAAACAAAGATCTTCATTAAACTATGCATACACCGTCATTTTTAAAATGTTTTTGGCTTGAAAAGGAAAAGGTCAATACCATTGTTCAGCTATAAATAGGAAAAAGAAAGTCATCTGATAAGCTTGTCCTCCTTAATTTACCATCGTTTTTCATTTCATTACAAAAACTGGCTTATGCTTCGTACACGATATGAAATTCGGCCAGCAAAAGACCGATGAGAGCTTTTGGTCAGAAAATGCGACCATGTGTATGCTCCATAGGACTTTTGCTGGTGGAATTCCCACCAGAAAAAGGTTGAGAGCAGGTTCTCTATTTTTCGGTCGGAAATTCCGATCGTCTGTAGCAATTCCGATGCGCAAAATTCCTACGCATGCTCGGAAACAATTTGACGCGTGCACAGAAGCATTGAATTTAATTTTCTTGGCTCGTTGTAGTGTTGTACGTTCTTGACGGTCGAAAGTTCAGTTAACTTTTGTGTGATCGTGTGTATGCAAGCCAAGCTTGGGCGGAATTCCGTCGGAAAAAACATCCAAGATTTTTCCAGCGGAAATTCCGCTCGTGTGTACGCAGGATTACAATGTTTTTGAGCAGACTGGTTTTGAAACCATATGTGTACCAGTGGCGACTTGTGGTAGGTTTCTTTGGAGGGGCGGTCCCGCACTTACCCCATCTAGATCGCTCTGGGCAGCAGGCGGCAGCTTCCCCTGCAGCTCCTCCTTCCCTGCATCAAGCTGTGCAGCTCCTCCCTCCTGTCCTCCATTCCGCCGTGCATCTCCTCCCTCCTCTCTAGGCAGCCAATCAGATCACCTCTTCTTTCGCCGCCGCCGTCTGGGGGTCTTGTTCCGACTTCGGGGGTCTTGTGCCGCTCTTCAGTTCTTCTGTCGCCGTCGCAGTCTTCTGCTTCTTCTTCCCCAAAGCAACCCCCATGTTGAGGGCATGCGGCCTGGTACGGCTCAGGAGGGGGGGGGGGGGGCGCTCGCTTGTCCTCACCCCCTTTCCTGACCGGCCGGGCTGCATGCTCAGATAACGGTCTGATATGGATCTGGGGGGAACCCCCACGCCGTTTTTTCGGCGTAGGGATTCCCCTTTAAATCCATACCAGGTGACGTGGCTAGCGAGGTGTCAATCTCGCCGATCGAGGCGGCGACATTGACTTCCTTCGCTAGTCCCGTCTACCTGGAGTCAATTTCCAAATGAACGGACTTTACTCCGTGTATCGGCAAGTCCGTTCATTTCAAAAGTCCTGCGGACTAGCACACAGACGGTCGGATTGTCCGCCGGACTGCTGAGTCCGGCGGATAATTTTGAGTCAAAACTTCTTTCTAAGTCCGCCGGACTTTTGGGAAGAAAAAGTCTGCCGGAGCCCACACACGGTCGGATTATCCGGCGGACAAACCCACCGGATAGTCCGATCGTGTGTACGGGGCATTAGAGGCGCCTCTCTTCTATTTTATACTCAGTTGTGACATGACGCTACTTATATCAAGACATCGCTCGTTTATCAAGTCAAAATGTATTTAAAAATGTTGCTTGTCTTGCAAAACGCTCTCAAACCAAGTTACTCTCAAACCAAGGTTTTACTGTACATGTGTTATACAGCAGTTTAATGTGTATAGAGAAATTCTAGTGTGAACTTTCACTTTGGATGATATTTATTTTTTTGTTTTTCTGACACTACATTTATATGGTCACTTGAAATGTAATCGGTACAAACGCAATTCTTCTTTAAGGTCGCCTAAATTACCAGTGACCTGAATGCCTATAAAACAGACATAATTAATATTTTTTTTACAATATTTTGTAAACGAAGATAAAGAAAAACATGGGAGAGGTCTGTTTCCTCCTGCTGTGCCTTCCTGCCTGATGCAAATCTCCCTCCGCAAACATGGATAAAAACAAAGAGCAACATAATGAGAACTCTTCCTCTGAGTAATATTGTGAAAAAGTGACATTATTGAATTTCGTCTTTTTTCCAGCTGCTTGTAGCATATGCACTTGCAAAAGTTCCACAAGCAGCATGCACGTGTGTCGTTTTGTAAATGGCGCCTAAACGTGTCACATGACAACAGAGAGGTAGTCACCTCGCTACGTCTGCGACTGTACACCTCTGCACTGGCAGCCTCACTTCAGCTTTATTTGAATTTTGGAATTAATCTTTAAAAAGAAACAGGAAGTTCATGTTTGATACAATCCTGTCATCGTACAGCATTCACCACAAATATAACTTCCTCTTTACAGTCTTGATGTGTGTGAAACAGCAATTTTACAAAAAGGCAGCACAGGAAAGCGAATGTGCTGACAGAATGCTGATAATTCTTTACAGGCCCCCAGCACTCCATCATTTTATTTTAGTACGTGTTAACATTTCTTGGGGCTTCTCAATATAGGAAACACATTTATCCTTATTTATTTCATAAAAAAATGAAAATGGTTTGAATTAGCTGACATCACTTTGCCTAAAGAAAAATTAAATATTGATTCAGAATAAAAAGGAAACCGGACCGTGATCTGATCCTGAAGTAATAATTTATTAGTCCAATAGCCTACAGCAACCCTTCAGACTTCTCTTCTAAAAACAGATTGGGACTAGGTGAATTCTACATATCTGCTATAAGGTACTACATTTTATATAAAAACTCACCATTAAGGGTGAAAGCAAAAATCAATGGAGTTTAGGAGTAGAAGTAAAAAGCAGAGTAGATTCTACACATGGCACATGCTTAAAAAAACATATAATTGCAAAATATGATAAACAACACTTACCACAAATGATGAGCAACGCAAGTTTAATTAAAGACACGGGATATCTATGCAAATGCAAATCCCCACATCTTGCAAGATTTGTGGTGGTACAACAGCTGGAAGTGACAGTCACTGGTCATCTATCCAGATATTGCTAGAGATAGTCACTGGGCATATTCATAGCACTTGCTAGCAACAGGTCCTCTTCCCAGCTCTTGCTAGCAATACCTTTGCAGACTTGCTAGCAATAGTCACTGATCATCTTTGCAGACTTGCTAGCAATAGTCACTGATCATCTTTGCAGACTTGCTAGCAATAGTCACTGATCATCTTTGCAGACTTGCTAGCAATAGTCACTGCTGACCTTCCCAATCCCAGCTCTTGCTAGAAATAGACACTGGCTACTGTTCCAGACATACTAGCAATAGTAACTAATCATCTTTGCAGCCCTGGCTAGCAATAGTCACTGGTTACCTTCCCAGCCCTTGCTAGCAATAGTTACTGATCACCTTCCCAGACTTTCTTGCATAGTCACTGATCATTTCTGCAGCTCTGGCTATCAACATTCCCAGATATGCTAGCAATAGTCACTGGTCACCTTCCCAGATATGCTAGCAATAGTCACTGGTCACCTTCCCAGATATGCTAGCAATAGTCACTGGTCACCTTCCTAGATATGCTAGCAATAATCACTGGTCATCTTCCCAGATATGCTAGCAATAGTCACTGGTCACCTTCCCAGATATTCTAGCAATAATCACCGGTCACCTTCCCAGATATGCTAGCAATAATCACTGGTCACCTTCCCAGATATGCTAGCAATAATCACCGGTCACCTTCCCAGATATGCTAGCAATAATCACTGGTCACCTTCCCAGATATGCTAGCAATAGTCACTGGTCACCTTCCTAGATATTCTAGCAATAATCACTGGTCACCTTCCCAGATATGCTAGCAATAGTCACTGGTCACTTTCCCAGCCCTGGCTAGCAATAGTCACTGGTCACCTTCCCAGATATTCTAGCAATAATCACCGGTCACCTTCCCAGATATGCTAGCAATAATCACTGGTCACCTTCCCAGATATGCTAGCAATAATCACTGGTCACCTTCCCAGATATGCTAGCAATAATCACTGGTCACCTTCCCAGATATGCTAGCAATAGTCACTGGTCACCTTCCCAGATATGCTAGCAATAGTCACTGGTCACCTTCCCAGATATGCTAGAAATAATCACCGGTCACCTTCCCAGATATGCTAGCAATAATCACTGGTCACCTTCCTAGTCACTGACCATCTTTGCAGCCCTGGCTAGCAATAGTCACTGATCACTTTCCCAGACTTGCTAGCATTAGTCACTTTCCCAGCTCATTCTAGCATTAGTACAGTAACTGGCTACACTTCCCAAACTTGCTAGCAATAATCACTGATCATCTTTGGAGCCCTGGCTAGCAATAATCACTGGTCACCTTCCCAGACTTTGTAGAACATAATAGCTTAGCAGTGTGCATGGCACAATCATCCAACCCTACTTCTGCAGTCTGATAATACCATCCTGGTTCTATCACTTAATATTGATCCCAGTAAAGTTACCATTTAGCAAAAAAGTTGCAAAGCAAAACCTGCCCAGCAGTCTCTATGAAGGTGACACATGAGGTGCCCTGGTGACACAGACATGTACATTGTAGTGCAGCAATGGTCAGACAGTGCAATGTTTCTTACCTGCACAGGTGACATACAGATCACATCCTGCTCCTATCTCAGCACTTTAGTTGTCTTTGCCGTCTATACTCTACATTCTCGTACTGCACATGATTGCCACTGAAGTGTCACTTTTTTTCCTGTGAAGTGTTCCTCTCCAGGCAGCTGTTGCTGCTGATTTCTACACAGAACTGTCACCAGGCAGCCTGGAGCTGTCACAAGAGCTCCGCACACCCACTTGCGCGCTCCCGACTCATCCTCAAACGGCGTGTCTACCTTCCCGTACTGCGCATGTGCAGCTTTGTGCGGCTCTCGCTCACGATCTGCGGCTCACCGATGACAGCTCCCTCCCGCCATTAACCCCTTCATTACCACCAGTCATCACATCAACCCCCTGATTACTCTCGGTACTAATAACACTTTCACCACCAGGAAGACACCTACTCAACAGCAGTAGAAGTTTGGATTAGAGGGTGATACCATTTATTAGTTAGCCTATGAATAATATAATTCTAAATCCAGGGCTTTTATTCCCAGACAATAGGTGCAGGGACTCCCCTTTTCAGAGTCACCCCTTGTCTCTGCCCCTACCCACCTGTGAGCACTGTTCCTTGGTTCCGCCTCCTACCCACCTCTGAGCACCGTTCCTTAGTTCCGCCCCTACCCACCTCTGAGCACCATTCCTTTGTTCCGCTCCCTTCCCACCTCTGAGCACTGTTCCTTGGTTCCACCCCTACCCACCTCTGAGCACCATTCCTTGGTTCCGCTCCCTTCCGACCTCTGAGCACTGTTCCTTGGTTCCACCCCCTACCCACCTCTGAGCACCATTCCTTGGTTCCGCTCCCTTCCGACCTCTGAGCACTGTTCCTTGGTTCCGCCCCCCACCCACCTCTCAGGGTTGCCAGCCGCCAGTAAATTTACTGGCGGTATGTAAAAACCTGTGATTTTTTTACAACTGTCAGTAAATATCAGGGGCTGATTATTTCATGCTGTGTTGACTTTTTAAGCGTAAATCAAGCAAATTACTTTGTTATAGGTATTGTCCATGTTTCCATATCATGTTTATACTGTTCAAATATTCACTGTGTTAGTTTTCAATAGGAGTTCTGTACTTTCTCAGGTTGCCAGTAAAAAATGTGCTCTGCCAGTGAATTTTCCATGTTTTGTCAGTAAAAAATGCTGTGGGAGGTTGGCAAACCTGCCACCTCTGAGCACCGTTCCTTGGTTCCGTCCCCTACCCACCTCTGAGCACAATTCCATGGTTCCGCCCCCTACCCACCTCTGAGCACAGTTCCTTGGTTCTGTCCCCTACCCACCTCCGAGCACAGTTCCTTGGTTCCGCCCCCTACCCACCTCTGAGCACCGTTCCTTGGTTCCACCCCCTACCCACCTCTGAGCACCGTTTCTTGGTTCCACCCCCTACCCACCTCTGAGCACCGTTCCGTGGTTCCGTCCCCTACCCACATCTGAGCACCGTTCCTTGGTTCCGCCCCTATCCACCTCTGAGCACCGTTCCTTGGTTCCACCCCTACCCACCTCTGAGCACTGTTCCTTAGTTCCACCCCCTACCCACCTCTGAGCACCGTTCCTTGGTTCCGCCCCATACCCACCTCTGAGCACCGTTCCTTGGTTCCGCCCCCTACCCACCTCTGAGCACCGTTCCTTGGTTCCCCCTACCCACCTCTGAGCACCGTTCCTTGGTTCCGCCCCTACCCACCTCTGAGCACCGTTCCTTGGTTCCACCCCCTACCCACCTCTGAGCACCGTTCCTTGGTTCCGCCCCCTACCCACCTCTGAGCACCGTTCCTTGGTTCCGCCCCTACCCACCTCTGAGCACTGTTCCTTGGTTCCACCCCCCATCCATCTCTGAGCACCATTCCTTTGTTCCACCCACTATCCACCTCTGAGCACTGTTCCTTGGTTCCTGCTCCCTACCCACCTCTGAGCACAGTTCCTTGGTTCCACCCCCTACCCGTATCTGAGAACCGTTCCTTGGTTCCACTCCCTACCCACCTCTGAGCACTGTTCCTTGGTTCCACCCCCTACCCACCTCTGAGCACTGTTCCTTGGTTCCACCCCCTACCCACCTCCCAGTACCGGCCCAGAACCATGTAACATTTGTGATACTAAGTAATTTGTATAGAATTAAATGATAATAAGAAAAGCAGTAAAATAGATCCCCTGCAGTCAGCAACAATAGACCCCCCCAGCAACAATGGACCACCTGCAACACAATACCCCCCAGCAACAATAGTCCCCCAGCAGCAACAACAGATCTCCCCTCAGACAGCACTAATAGATCCTTCAGCAGCCAGCAACAATAGACCCATCCCTCAACAGTAGATCTCTCCCAGCAACAACTAGCCCCTTAACAACATAAGACCCCCTCCAGCAAAAAATAGATCCCCCTGCAGATACTCCAGCAACGATAGACAACCAAGACCCCCAACTACCATCCCCCCTCCCCACCGGCACCCCCCCTCCACAAAATTAGATACCCTCCAACAACAATAGATCCCCAGCAGCAGCAATAGACCTCCACAACAACATTAACCCCTCCCCCCAGCAAAAATAGATCCCCTCTAGTGACAATAGATCCCCCTGCAGCCAGCATCACTAGACTCTGCAGCACAACCCAGCACCCTGCCATTACATACATTCAGTGCTTGCTGGAGGTAACGGAACTGCATTCTCCTGCATTCCCGCTGAAAAAAAGCCCTGCCTAAATCCAAACTTCTACTATTATGGCCCATTCACCCCAGAAACTGCACATAACTGCAAGTTTTTTACTACATTTTTACAAAGCAATTGAAACCAGTTTGAACCACGCTCGGCGTGCACTTGATGCGCGCTTGAATACGTTTTACATGCCTTTAGCACTGCATTTTTCTATACGTTTTTGGGTTTGGCTTTCTTGGCTTAGCCGCTTCCGGACCACCTACCGCATATATACTGCGGCAGAGCGGCATGGCTGCGCAAAATCATGCCGCGATGGCCACAGCGACCCGCCGATCGTTCTGTGGAGAGATGGATCAGCGGTGTGCCTATGTCAGGGAGCAAAAGAGAGATCTTGTGTTTCAGCTAAGCTGAAACACGATCTCTCTTTTCCTCCAGTGAACATAGCTCCCAACTGTCCCTGATTTTTGGGACTGTCCCTGATTTGGAGCAATGTCCCTCTGTCCCTCTTTCCTCCTCATTTGTCCCTCATTTTTCTCTGATCTATATAGTTGTATATAACATGCACTTTTTAGCTTTCAAAAAGTGTTTCCCAGTGCTAAACCTTTCATCCAAATTCAAAATTTCTGCATTTGTAAATTTTAAAAGCCAATATAAAGGAATAGTAGTGGTAAATAGGGATGAGCCGAACACCCCCAGGTTCGGTTCGAACCAAAACCTTCGAACGGACCGAAAGTTCGCGCGAATTTTCGAACCCTATACGTTATAATGGACGCGAACGTTCGAAATCAAAAGTGCTAATTACAACGGCCAATATGCATGTTAATGTCATAAAACAGGTTTGGGGACCCGGGTCCTGCCCCAGGGGACATATATCAATGCAAAAAAAACTTTTAAAAACTAACGTTTTTTCGGGAGCAGTCATTTTAATGATGCATAAAGTGAAAAAAAAAAAGTGAAATTTTCCTTTAAATATGGTACCTGGGGGGTGTCTAAAGTATGCCTGTGAAGTGGCATGTGTTTCCCGTGTTTAGAACTGTCCTTGCACAAAATGACATTTGTAAAGGAAAAAAAGAAGCCATTTAAAAACACTTGCGGCTTTAATGGCATGTCTTGTCCTGGCCGCCATATGGCTGAAAATCCTTGAGAAAAATGGCATGGCTACCCCATCACCCCCCCCCCCCCCACCCCAGCCCCTTTGGGTCTTGTATGGATATTAAGGGGGACCCCGCACCCAAAATAAAACCCTATACCTACAACCCTATATACTCTGAACAGCAGTATATAGGTGGTGCAAACAAGACACGGACTGTAGGTTTGTTCTTAAGTAGAATCTGAACAGGTACATTATGAAGTGTAGCTCCATCCCAAAAAAATCTATTTTTAAGCTTTTTGGACAACATAGAGAGGGGTTATCACCCCTGTAACATTTGCTGTCTTTGCACATCTGTTCAGAACATGTCACCTCACTTTCCGTCCCAATGACAAATGTTTTTGGAAAAGTGGGGTTTTAATTGACGGTGTTGCCACAAGACTGTAAGCTCTCACAGTTACTCTTGGTGGGCGCAGGAATAGGCCCTGCTGTGAGTTATTAGATCAAGATTTGTAATTGCAAGCACCTGATGAACAGGGCAGAAAAATTGGGCCTTTGGCGGTGGTGGTGGACGGTGTTGCCACAAGACTGTAGGCCCTCATAGTTACTCTTGGTGGGCGCAGGAATGGGCCCTGCTGTGAACTATTAGATCAAGATTTGTAATTACACGCCCCTGTTAAAGGGGCTGAAAAATGGTGCCTTAGGCACTGGTGCTGGTGCCACAACACTGCAACCCCTCACAGATACTGTACTTGGAGCACAGCAGTCACACGTGTTGCGAAGCATTTTTTTAAAAAATTGTAATTACACGCCCCTGTTAAACAGGGGCTGAAAAATTGTGCCTTAGGCACTGGTGCTGGTGTCACAACACTGCAACCCCTCACAGATACTGTACTTGGAGCACAGCAGTCACACGTGTTGCGAAGCATTTTTTAAAAAAATTGTAATTACACGCCCCTGTTAAACAGGGGCTGAAAAATTGTGCCTTAGGCACTGGTGCTGGTGCCACAACACTGCAACCCCTCACAGATACTGTACTTGGAGCACAGCAGTCACACGTGTTGCGAAGCATTTTTTTAAAAAATTGTAATTACACGCCCCTGTTAAACAGGGGCTGAAAAATTGTGCCTTAGGCACTGGTGCTGGTGCCACAACACTGCAACCCCTCACAGATACTGTACTTGGAGCACAGCAGTCACACGTGTTGCGAAGCATTTTTTTAAAAAATTGTAATTACACGCCCCTGTAAAACAGGGGCTTAGAAATTGTGCCTTAGGCACTGGTGCTGGTGCCACAACACTGCAACCCCTCACAGATACTGTACTTGGAGCACAGCAGTCACACGTGTTGCGAAGCATTTTTAAAAAAAATTGTAAGTACACGCCCCTGTTATACAGGGGCTGAAAAATTGTGCCTTAGGCACTGGTGTGGTGGCATGGATCATTGAGGAGGAGGAAGAGGATAGTCAGTGAACATAACAGGACAGTCACTCAGCATCAGCATAGGCAGTCTTGAAGGGATGTGACATTATAAATTATTCCGTTATATTCGCTTCAGGTGCCTGGTAGCTGGTGGTGATCCAAGACTGATTCATTTTGATGAAGGTCAGTCGATCAACCGAGTCGGTGGACAGGCGCACCCTATGATCGGTGACAAATCCTCCAGCAGCACTGAATGTGCGTTCGGAAAGAACGCTGGAGGCAGGACAGGCCAATAGCTCAATTGCATACTGTGCAAGCTCTGGCCAGTGATCCATCCTCAGGACACCAGTAAGCCAGAGGATTTTCGGTGGGAAAGGTGTCCAAGTCTGACCTTGCCCCAAGGTATTCCTGCACCATGTATATCAGACGCTGGCGATGGTTGCTGGAACCGATCATACCTTGGGGCTGCAGACTAAAAAATTGTCTGAACGCATCGGTCAGACGTCCACCTTCCCCACCGCTCCTTCTGCTACTGACCGAAGCCTCAGCAACTCGTCGCCCAGGACCAGGAGTTTGTAACCTCCCAGTTTCTGGGAACGCGTTGCACAGACCTTTCTGCAAGGCCTCCCTGAGATGTCTCATCCTCTGCTCCCTCTGCGACGGCAAGATAAGGTCCGCAACCTTACCCTTGTACCGTGGATCAAGGAGAGTGGCCAGCCAGTAATGGTCCCTCTCCTTGATCCGAAGAACACGAGGATCCTTCCGCAGGCTTTGCAGGATCAGGGAGGCCATGCAGCGTAGGTTAGCTGAGGCATTCGGTCCGGAGTCTTCTGGGTCACTGAGGATGACATGATCGCCAGCCACCTCCTCCCAGCCACGTACAAGTCCACTGGTTTGTTGGGACTGTACATCATCCCTAAAAGACTGCTGCTGATGCTGAGTGCCAGGCTCCACCTCCATGCTCACACAATCCTCCTCCTCCTCCTCCTCCTCCTCCTCCTCCTCCTCCTCATCCTCCTCCTGTGTGATGGGTGGGACAGAAGGAACACTGTCTGGATAAAGGGGGCCTTGAGAGGCAAGGAAGTCCTCCTCTTCCTGCCTCTGTTCTGCCTCAAGTGCCCTGTCCATTATCCCACGCAGCGTATGCTCCAACAGGTGGACAAGAGGTACAGTGTCACTGATGCATGCACTGTCACTGCTCACCATCCTCGTGGCCTCCTCAAATGGTGAGAGGACAGTGCATGCATCCCTGATCATGCTCCACTGACGTGGGGAAAAAAAACCAAGCTCCCCTGACCCTGTCCTGGTGCCGTAGTCGCAAAGGTACTCATTGATGGCCCTCTGCTGCGTGTGCAGTCGCTGCAGCATGGCCAACGTTGAGTTCCACCTGGTGGGCATGTCACATATTAGGCGGTTCTTGGGCAGGTTCAGCTCCTTTTGCAGCTCAGTCAGCCGAGCACTGGCATTATAAGATCGGCGGAAATGCACACAGACTTTCCTGGCCTGCCTCAGGACATCCTGTAAGCCTGGGAACCTGCCCAAGAACCGCTGCACCACCAGGTTGAGGACGTGAGCCATACAGGGCACATGGGTGAGCTGCCCCTGTCACAGGGCGGAGAGGAGGTTGGTGCCATTGTCAGAAACGACCATTCCTGGCTTAAGCTGACGTGGCGTCAACCACCTCTCGGCCTGCCCCTGCAGAGCTGCCAGAACCTCTGGCCCAGTGTGGCTCCTGTCCCCCAAACACACCAGCGCAAGCACGGCATGGCATCTTTTTGCCTGCGTACTTGCGTAGCCCCTTGTACGCCTACGGAGCACCGCTGGTTCCGAGGACAGAGCACTGGAGGAAGAAGAAGAGGAGGGGGTGGAGGAGAGAGGTGTGTCACAACCAGTAGTAGCGTTTTGGAGGCGTGGTGGCGGAACAACCTCCAACACTACTGCACCTTGTCCTGCATCCCTCCCAGCTGCCAATAGAGTGACCCAATGGGCCGTGAAAGAAAGGTAACGTCCCTGTCCATGCCTGCTGGACCATGAGTCAGCGGTAATATGCACCTTACCGCTGACCGCCCTGTCCAGCGAGGCATGGACATTGCCTTCCACATGCCGGTAGAGAGACGGAATTGCCTTCCGTGAGAAAAAGTGGCGTTTGGGAACCTGCCACTGAGGAACCGCACATTGAACAAACTCACGGAAGGGGGCCGAGTCTACCAACTGAAAAGGCAGCAGTTGAAGTGCTAGCAATTTAGCCAAGCTAGCATTCAACCGCTGGGCATGTGGATGGCTGGGAGTGTACTTCTTTCGACGGTCCAGCAGCTGGGGCAGGGAAATTTGCCTGCTACAATCGGACGTCGGTGTACTGCAAGTACTTGGTTGTGACACACCTAATTCTACATCTTCAGTCCTCTCACAGCAGCTTTCAGAGAGGACTGAAGATGTAGTGGGGATGGAGATCCCAGCTGATGAGGAGCAAGGAGAGGTGCGCTTAGTTCTTTGGTGTGGGTCTTTTATGTGTGCCTGCCAACGAGCTGCATGGCAGGTCGACATATGTCTGGTCATGCTTGTGGTGCCCAAGCGGCTGATGTTTTGGCCACGCGAGATACGCTTGAGACAAATATTGCAAATAGCAGTGGTGCGATCTGATGCACTCGTCTCAAAAAAGGCCCACACCAAAGAACTTTTCTGATAACGTGCAGAGGCAGCGCCCTGCACAGGCGGAGCTCTGCGGTGTTGTACAGTTGCTGTGCTGGCCTCTAGCTGGCCTCCAGGGGGCATCCTGCCTCGTTGGACATGTGACGCCGCATCCTCCTCCTCCTCGTCCTCCTCCTCATCCTCTCTCCCTCCAGGCACCCACGTGGCGTCAGTGACCTCATCATCCCCTCCCTCTTCACCACTAGAGCAAACCTGGCAGTAAGCTGCAGCTGGTGGAACAGTACTGCCAGATTGCTGTCCTTCAGCATCCCCTCTCTCTGCGCGCACACTACTGACTTCATCAAGCTGGGTATCATCATCCGAGCCTTCGAATCGTTGGGCATCCTCCTGGAGCATGTACCCAACACTGTGCTCAAAGAGTTCGGGGGACTCCTCAGGAGGACATGGTGGGTCTAGGGAAGGGGTGGCTGATGATGCCATTGAGTACGCGTTGGCAGCTGCTCTGCCAGTACCCTGAGCCTGGGTGAGAGAGGATGAGGAGGATGAGGAGGGCTTGGTCATCCATTCTACCAAGCCTTCAGCATGATGCGGCTCCACATGTCCAGCTGCCGAAAACAAAGACGCGCGTGTCCCATGGCCACGTGCTGATGACGATGCACGACCACGTCCACGTCCACTAGAAAAAGAGCCTGCCTGCCCTGTGTTCTTGCCTCTGCACGCTCTGCCTCCCCTTGGCAGTCTTCCAGCCATTGTAGTCGGTAGTCCTGTGGGTGCTGCTGAGAAGAAAATATAGGAGCTCTGTGTGATGCCACTAACACACTAGAAGTCCTATAGGTGCTTCTGCAAAGAAAATATAGGAGCTCTGTGTGATGCCACTAACACACTAGAAGTCCTGTGGGTGCTGCTGAGAAGAAAATATAGGAGCTCTGTGTGATGCCACTAACACACTAGAAGTCCTATGGGTGCTTCTGCAAAGAAAATATAGGAGCTCTGTGTGATGCCACTAACACACTAGAAGTCCTGTGGGTGCTGCTGAGAAGAAAATATAGGAGCTCTGTGTGATGCCACTAACACATTAGAAGTCCTATGGGTGCTTCTGCAAAGAAAATATAGGAGCTCTGTGTGATGCCACTAACACACTAGAAGTCCTATGGGTGCTTCTGCAAAGAAAATATAGGAGCTCTGTGTGATGCCACTAACACACTAGAAGTCCTGTGGGTGCTGCTGAGAAGAAAATATAGGAGCTCTGTGTGATGCCACTAACACACTAGTTGTCCTATGGGTGCTTCTGCAAAGAAAATATAGGAGCTCTGTGTGATGCCACTAACACACTAGAAGTCCTGTGGGTGCTGCTGAGAAGAAAATATAGGAGCTCTGTGTGATGCCACTAACACACTAGAAGTCCTATGGGTGCTTCTGCAAAGAAAATATAGGAGCTCTGTGTGATGCCACTAACACACTAGAAGTCCTGTGGGTGCTGCTGAGAAGAAAATATAGGAGCTCTGTGTGATGGGACTAACACACTACAAGTCCTATGGGTGCTTCTGGGAAGAAAATATAGGAGCTCTGTGTGATGGGACTAACACACTACAAGTCCTATAGGTGCTTCTGGGAAGAAAATATAGGAACTCTGTGTGATGGGACTAACACACTACAAGTCCTATAGGTGCTTCTGGGAAGAAAATATAGCTCTGTGTGATGGGACTAACACACTACAAGTCCTATAGGTGCTTCTGGGAAGAAAATATAGGAGCTCTGTGTGATGGGACTAACACACTACAAGTCCTATGGGTGCTTCTGGGAAGAAAATATAGGAGCTCTGTGTGATGGGACTAACACACTACAAGTCCTATAGGTGCTTCTGGGAAGAAAATATAGCTCTGTGTGATGGGACTAACACACTACAAGTCCTATAGGTGCTTCTGGGAAGAAAATATAGCTCTGTGTGATGCCACTAACACAGTACAAGTCCTATGGGTGCTTCTGGGAAGAAAATATAGGAACTCTGTGTGATGGGACTAACACACTACAAGTCCTATAGGTGCTTCTGGGAAGAAAATATAGGAGCTCTGTGTGATGGGACTAACACACTACAAGTCCTATGGGTGCTTCTGGGAAGAAAATATAGGAGCTCTGTGTGATGGGACTAACACACTACAAGTCCTATAGGTGCTTCTGGGAAGAAAATATAGCTCTGTGTGATGGGACTAACACACTACAAGTCCTATAGGTGCTTCTGGGAAGAAAATATAGCTCTGTGTGATGGGACTAACACACTACAAGTCCTATAGGTGCTTCTGGGAAGAAAATATAGCTCTGTGTGATGGGACTAACACACTACAAGTCCTATAGGTGCTTCTGGGAAGAAAATATAGGAGCTCTGTGTAATGGGACTAACACACTACAAGTCCTATAGGTGCTTCTGGGAAGAAAATATAGGAACTCTGTGTGATGGGACTAACACACCACAAGTCCTATAGGTGCTTCTGGGAAGGAAATATAGCTCTGTGTGATGGGACTAATACACTACAAGTCCTATAGGTGCTTCTGGGAAGAAAATATAGGAGCTCTGTGTGATGGGACTAACACACTACAAGTCCTATGGGTGCTTCTGGGAAGAAAATATAGGAGCTCTGTGTAATGGGACTAACACACTACAAGTCCTATAGGTGCTTCTGGGAAGAAAATATAGCTCTGTGTGATGGGACTAACACACTACAAGTCCTATAGGTGCTTCTGGGAAGAAAATATAGCTCTGTGTGATGCCACTAACACAGTACAAGTCCTATGGGTGCTTCTGGGAAGAAAATATAGGAACTCTGTGTGATGGGACTAACACACTACAAGTCCTATAGGTGCTCCTGGGAAGAAAATATAGGAGCTCTGTGTGATGGGACTAACACACTACAAGTCCTATGGGTGCTTCTGGGAACAAAATATAGGAGCTCTGTGTGATGGGACTAACACACTACAAGTCCTATAGGTGCTTCTGGGAAGAAAATATAGCTCTGTGTGATGGGACTAACACACTACAAGTCCTATAGGTGCTTCTGGAAAGAAAATATAGCTCTGTGTGATGGGACTAACACACTACAAGTCCTATAGGTGCTTCTGGGAAGAAAATATAGCTCTGTGTGATGGGACTAACACACTACAAGTCCTATAGGTGCTTCTGGGAAGAAAATATAGGAGCTCTGTGTGATGGGACTAACACACTACAAGTCCTATGGGTGCTTCTGGGAAGAAAATATAGGAGCTCTGTGTGATGGGACTAACACACTACAAGTCCTATAGGTGCTTCTGGGAAGAAAATATAGGAACTCTGTGTGATGGGACTAACACACTACAAGTCCTATAGGTGCTTCTGGGAAGAAAATATAGCTCTGTGTGATGGGACTAACACACTACAAGTCCTATAGGTGCTTCTGGGAAGAAAATATAGGAGCTCTGTGTGATGGGACTAACACACTACAAGTCCTATGGGTGCTTCTGGGAAGAAAATATAGGAGCTCTGTGTGATGGGACTAACACACTACAAGTCCTATAGGTGCTTCTGGGAAGAAAATATAGCTATGTGTGATGGGACTAACACACTACAAGTCCTATAGGTGCTTCTGGGAAGAAAATATAGCTCTGTGTGATGCCACTAACACAGTACAAGTCCTATGGGTGCTTCTGGGAAGAAAATATAGGAACTCTGTGTGATGGGACTAACACACTACAAGTCCTATGGGTGCTTCTGGGAAGAAAATATAGGAGCTCTGTGTGATGGGACTAACACACTACAAGTC
Organism: Lithobates sylvaticus; assembly: GCA_028564925.1. Lineage (NCBI taxonomy): Eukaryota > Metazoa > Chordata > Amphibia > Anura > Ranidae > Lithobates > Lithobates sylvaticus. Next base: position 114,053,203 of record CM053028.1, read on the forward strand.
CTATAAGTGCTTCTGGGAAGAAAATATAGCTCTGTGTGATGGGACTAACACACTACAAGTCCTATAGGTGCTTCTGGGAAGAAAATATAGCTCTGTGTGATGGGACTAACACACTACAAGTCCTATAGGTGCTTCTGGGAAGAAAATATAGGAGCTCTGTGTGATGGGACTAACACACTACAAGTCCTATGGGTGCTTCTGGGAAGAAAATATAGGAGCTCTGTGTGATGGGACTAACACACTACAAGTCCTATAGGTGCTTCTGGGAAGAAAATATAGGAACTCTGTGTGATGGGACTAACACACTACAAGTCCTATAGGTGCTTCTGGGAAGAAAATATAGCTCTGTGTGATGGGACTAACACACTACAAGTCCTATAGGTGCTTCTGGGAAGAAAATATAGCTCTGTTTGATGCCACTAACACAGTACAAGTCCTATGTGTGCTTCTGGGAAGAAAACATAGGAGCTCTGTGTGATGGGACTAACACACTACAAGTCCTATGGGTGCTTCTGGGAAGAAAATATAGGAGCTCTGTGTGATGGGACTAACACACTACAAGTCCTATGGGTGCTTCTGGGAAGAAAATATAGGAGCTCTGTGTGATGGGACTAACACACTACAAGTCCTATAGGTGCTTCTGGGAAGAAAATATAGGAGCTCTGTGTGATGGGACTAACACACTACAAGTCCTATGGGTGCTTCTGGGAAGAAAATATAGGAGCTCTGTGTGATGGGACTAACACACTACAAGTCCTATAGGTGCTTCTGGGAAGAAAATATAGCTCTGTGTGATGGGACTAACACACTACAAGTCCTATAGGTGCTTCTGGGAAGAAAAATATAGCTCTGTGTGATTCCACTAACACAGTACAAGTCCTATGGGTGCTTCTGGGAAGAAAATATAGGAGCTCTGTGTGATGGGACTAACACACTACAAGTCCTATGGGTGCTTCTGGGAAGAAAATATAGGAGCTCTGTGTGATGGGACTAACACACTACAAGTCCTATAGGTGCTTCTGGGAAGAAAATATAGCTCTGTGTGATGGGACTAACACACTACAAGTCCTATAGGTGCTTCTGGGAAGAAAATATAGCTCTGTGTGATGCCACTAACACAGTACAAGTCCTATGGGTGCTTCTGGGAAGAAAATATAGGAACTCTGTGTGATGGGACTAACACACTACAAGTCCTATGGGTGCTTCTGGGAAGAAAATATAGGAGCTCTGTGTGATGGGACTAACACTCTACAAGTCCTATAGGTGCTTCTGGGAAGAAAATATAGCTCTGTGTGATGGGACTAACACACTACAAGTCCTATAGGTGCTTCTGGGAAGAAAATATAGCTCTGTGTGATGGTACTAACACACTACAAGTCCTATAGGTGCTTCTGGGAAGAAAATATAGCTCTGTGTGATGCCACTAACACAGTACAAGTCCTATGGGTGCTTCTGGGAAGAAAATATAGGAGCTCTGTTTGCTGCCACTAACACACTACAAGTCCTGTGGGTGCTTTTGGGGTGCAGTGCTGTACTAACAGCACTGCGGTTGGTACTACTGAAATACTGTACTAACAGTAAGACACGCACCAGACTAACCCCCAGCAGCAGCTAAAAACACACTAACCAGCAGCAGCAATGGACGATCAATGACAGGTAGCAATGGTTTAGCAAATAAATAGCCAATGGTTTAGCAAAGTAGAGCAAATCTTTCTTTAGGAATCTAGCAAAGAGTGACACAGAATCAGCCTGCTCTCTCCTAAAGCCGGAACTCATGTGACCGGCACCGACGGCGTGGCGGCCTTTTAAATGAGGGGGCGTGTACTAAAGCCCCTGAGCTGTAATTGGCTACAGGCGTCCTGCCTGTAGCCAATTATGGCTCTCCGATTTTCCGGCGCTGTGATTGGCCAAGCATGCGGGGTCACAGTGCATGCTTGGCCAATCATCAGCCAGCAATGCACTGCGCCGGCCGCGCCGGCCGCAATGCATTGCGGGGCCGCTCGCATCACACGAATGTGATGCGAGCGGCCAAAATAGTTCTGGGCTCGCCGAGCGAGCGAACACCCAGTGCTCGATGCGAACATGGGTTCGCATCGAGCACCGGGCCCATCCCTACTCACCGATGTCCTTTGCTCACTGTTCTCTATCCATTCACTTCCATTGTCACTCAAAGGTTCTGACAGGCCTGAGATCAGTGATGGTGGGATGAAGGTCACAGGCCATAGTATCAGGGGCTCTCACTCTTCCAATGGCCATTACTTAGCAGTCACCTCAGGAATAAAGTCTGCCGATCTTCACACACTGTTCTTTCATAGAAAAGCAATGTTGAATTGCATAAAATATACACAGAAGTTGTCATTCAACTTATTTAAGCAAACTAGTCAAATACAGTCCTTTTGTTGGCAGAAGAGTTTTGGAACAAGCAGGCTTGACTGCAGCAGAACAGATACTTTCAAATTACCTCAGACTCATCTATCGCTTCAAAACAAGGTGCTGAAATTCCAATCTAAAAGACACAGATGAGCACTAATCAGGGCACCCGGCACCACCCCGGTGTCAGGGGGGTGGTGTTCTGCATTCCCTCCACAGGGAGCAATCGCAGAACACAGAGCTTAGGATATTTCCAGAATTACTTGGTAGACCCTACTCTGTGCAAAAATGTAATCCTCTCTCTTCATGTCCCTTACTTTAGTACTGACTGCAGACCAGGGCTTTTTTCTCAGAGAACTATCCGGCTGTAGTACCTCCCAGTATGCTAGTCACTTGCAAGGGAGATCATGCAGTAGGAGCATCAACAACTGGTCGCCAGGGAAAAAATGGAGACCACAGAGGGTGCAGCCTACCACGCACCCTCTCCTGCCCATGACTGCACTGAACCCTGGGCACCTGTTCTGTATCTACCTTGTCCCTGTCCGGCAATCAGAGGGATCTTCGCAGGAGTTCTGACCTGTGGGAGCTACTGGGAGATAAGCTATCACTTGTAAACGCGGAAGCTGGACAGTGTTACCAAGTGATAGTGGTGAGCAGGGAGCAGAAGACCTGAGCCAGGGGTGGTGGAACTGAGTTCCCCCTAGTTCCTGCTGAAAAAAAACTGCTGCAGACATTCCTGTGTACCCCAGGGTAGCCATTTCCCTGAGGATACCAGTTTTCACAGACAACTTTTACACTACAACTACTTTCTCCCACTTTTCTAAATGACATCCAAGAATACCCGACTACGCTGCTTGTAAATTCACAGAAGATGCTTTAGTGCACCTAGCTATCTGAGCACCCTCATTTTCTACTCAGGATTCAAAATTTCAAAACATCTTTAAAGTAGTTAGAGTAAGGGAGGGTTATAACCCCTCTCAGATTTTTTTGTTACCATCTGTGTCCCATTACAGAGATTTCCCTTCACTTCCTATCCCATAACCAAACAGGAAGTGAGAGGAAATCTCTGAAAATTAAGGGAATTCCTTGGGGGCCCAAAGGTCACCAGAACTAGTGTCCCCTTTGGAATATTTGCCCTCTAATATTTTTCTTGGGACAACCTAAAATTTGTGATTTTCTTTACTTTCACTTTCAATGATAATGGTAAACAGGACAAATAGAGAAGATGCATCTCCTTAACGGGGGCACAGACAGAAAAAAAAACTAACAGATGTTCTTCTAATTCCTCTCCACTCTATCCAAAAGTTAAAAAAAGTTTTGCCTTTAGTTATACATTAAACTAAAGGGACCAGATTTTCAAAAGGAAATCCGGAGACATCCTACTAAACGGGCTCATGTTTAACACTTTCTGTGCTGGAGTATTTTTTGCATGCATGAATGCATGCATGCTAAAATGCACTTTTTGGGCCCAAAGTCTACTTAAAACCCTCCAAACATTAGATATTTACTAAACGAAGAGGCCCTGTAGAATAAAATGGTGGCAGTTGCAGTTTTTTATGTTTTTATATTAGTCCAACTCTTTATGAAACCCATATTTTCAGTAAAAACTACAATAAATCAAATTAATTTTAGTGTGCACAAACACAATATAAAACTTACTCTTATGGCAAAGCCTCATGCACACTGGGCATAAAAAATGCTGTTTATACAGGTGTTTGTCATGTTTTCTTTCAGCCTATAGAAGAAACTCTATGTTAGACTATGGGGCTGATTTACTAAAATGAATGCGCAGCGCCGGTTTAAACCATATTTGGTGCGCCAGATAAATGATTAAGTGAGCGCATGAACCGGCGCACACATAAGTGCAACACATAATATACCGGCACACCGCCATAATAGTATGCCATTGATAATAGCGCACGCTAATAGTCCATTCGCACGGGCAACACGACTTCCAGCGCAACTTGGGGCGACTTACAACACTACTTGGGGCGGACTTTACAACACGACTTGGGGTGACTTACAACACGACTTGGGGTGACTTACAACACGACTTTAAGTCGCTCCCAGGCCAGGCGACTTTAATTTTAAAAAAAAGGACGGCATGGGTTCCCCTCCAAAAGCACACCAGGCCCTTATCCGAGCACACAACCTGGCAGGCTGCAGGAAAAGAGGGGGGGGACGAGAGAGCAACCCCCCTCGTGAACCGTACCAGGCGACATGCCTGCAACATTGGGAGGATGCTTTGGGGTCCCCCCAAAGCACCTTGTCCCCATTTTGATGAGGACAAGGGCCTCATGCCTACAACCCTTGCCCGGTCATCCCAAGACTTCCTGCTCTCTAGCTCCCTTGCCACCTCCTCCCATGCTCGCCTCCAGGATTTCTCCAGAGCGTCTCCCATCCTTTGGAACTCCCTACCCCAATCTGTCCGACTGTCCCCTAATCTATTCATCTTTATACGATCCCGGAAAACCCTTCTCTTTAAAGAAGCCTATCCTACTTCTAACTAATACACTGTTTTACTTCCTCCATCAGCTCATCCCCACACAGCTATTACCTTTTGTATCAATTGACCCTTCCTTTTAGATTGTAAGCTCTAATAAGCAGGGCCCTCTGATTCCTCTTGTACCAAATTGTAATGTAACTGGAATGTCTGCCTTCATTTCGTTAAGCGCTGTGCAATCTGTACTGTATAATAATAATAATAATATAGCCACACACTCTGACACACCTGAGTTGCCCTGAGACAATCCATTGGGAGGTAGGTGTCCATTGGTTGGTAGGTGTCTTGTTTAAAACCACATATATTTTTCTGCCATTTTTTTTAGTGATACACTGTTCTATAGTATGATCCTGTACATATACTTTCTGCTCACCATACCTCTTTCTTTGTTGGCGCCAGGTGGTCCCAGTGGGCTTTTTTTTTTTTTGAATAAAGTGGTGATGGGTTAAAATTCCTGCCATATTTTTATTGGAGTTGAGCTTTACTTCAAATATGTACATGTGTCAGTGCAGCAGTGTGCACTCCTGAAAACTATTGCTCACTTCCAGTCATCTACTGTTTTAGTGCAGTCTACAGATTGTAAACTTCCCCCAAAGCTAAAGAGAGAGAAGTGCTGCCTGGAAATGTTGTGTGTTTATGAATGCATTCCATAAGGGTATTGTACTCACTGACTGAAAGTTAGGTCTTTTTATTTTTTATTATTTTTGTTTTATATTATTATGTATGAGTGTATACATACATATACAGTATACAATATATTGTAAAAGGGGACAGGCTCAAATGGTATTGGCAGCCCTAAACCATACACAAGTCAGGGACATCCAGGAATAGTTCAAGCAGGTTTGTACTGCACTTTTATTCAGCAAATAAAAAATTGGCGCTGAGCACATGCAAATATATGGCCTCTCAGCGGGGGGCCTTGGTGCCGAGCGGCGTTTGCGTGCGTTTGGGAAAAATACAGCTGTGCCAAGAGCGCACGTCCTACATGCTCCTGGCACAGTTACTGATGGCTAACAGAAAGCTCCCAATTGCTGCTTGCGATCGGGAGCTTTCAGGTCATGTGGCAGCCAATCACAGCGGTCAAATGGTCATAAACTTCTACCCCGGCATCCTAAATCCCTTAAAGGGCCGGGAGGCTCCAGCTCCAAGGGGTTAAGTAAAGCAAAGCTTCAATGCAGGGGGGCTTTGTACAGCAAAATCATAGCATAAAACAAACATGCTCATCCAAGTCACTAACTAAAATTAAACTAGAATTCCAATTTAAACCTAACTAGTCTTAAAAATGTCCCTTCCCCCTCCTAAAGCCTATGTTGACAACCCTGTATAAAAGATGTATATACTTTCCTATTTTAACCACTAGCTTCCCAAAACAATTCTGACAATTCTATCACACATGTAAAAATCTGAATTTATTTTGCTAGAAAATTATTTAGAATCCCCAAGCATTATTTACAGTGTATTTTTTTTAATCAGAGGCCCTAGAGAATAAAATGGTGGGTGTTGCAATTTTTTTATGTCTTACAATAATTGTACACGTTTTTCAATCGTGATTTTTTTTGGTAAAAAAAAAATGTAAAGGGTTCCGTCTGTCTTTGGCCCAGCTTCGACCTTCCAGCTTCCATCTACTACCAGGCTTAGGGCAATATGGTCAGACCTAATACAAATTGCTGATCAGCTGGATACAGCAGGCAGCTGAAATTATATTCCAATTTACCAATATAAAAGTCCAGCTTAATGCCACTGTTAAGCCTCCCAGTTGGTACTTTAAATAATTCTCACTTCCATGTTTATTAAAGTGTTCTGTTCACCAGGGGACAAAAGTACATTTACATCTTCCTATGTGCTGTCTAAGGCTAGCTGTAAAGTCAGATAGGACACCCTCCACCTCCCACAGCTCTCCAACAATGTAGCTAGAAAGGAGATGGATGCTTTGACGATTGGCACTTTTCTCCATGTCCAAGCAGTTGCCCACTTGCCTGGAACATTTTTGCTCACAAGTTACCCTCTTCCTGTTTTCTTCCTTTGTTTTCTTTGTGCCTTTTAAGAGACCTGCATTGGAAAAACACAAGTCTCTGCACATGGTGTAAACAAACCTACATTTTCTATGCACAAAAGACTTCAGTGCACTCTTCCATACATTTTTCTTGACTACCTGGTGTCCACAGATGGGGCAGATGTAAAATCATACAGCACAGAAACACTGAGTTACCATCTATAGTGGGGTGTCTTCTGATGTAAGTGACATTTATTCATATGCTCTATAAAGAGGATTATTAATTTTCACATGTTGAACTCACTGGTATATGTGGATTAGCAGTGGTGTAACTAGAACCTTCAGGGCCCCGGTGCAAGAAACCATGAAGGGCCCCCCTGAACCCCAGCCGAGGCCCTTCCCTCCGAGTCCGGTGGTGGAACTTCTGGGCTCGGTCACATGTACGACTTTTGTGAGCCCTGTAGTTCCACCACTGGTATCAGTAGTTTTTTTTATTATTTTTAAAAAAAAATTAGGAGTCCCGTTGGGGGACTTTGGTGAGATATCAGAGGTCTAAACAGACCTTTGATGTTACACCTTTGAGACAAAGAGGAAGAAGGGAAAGGGAAATTGGGTCCCTGTCCTCTGGGGAGAAGTGGGCCCTGTCCCCAGGAGATATTGGGTCCTTGTCCTTAGGGGAGATGGGGTCCCTGTCCCCACGTAAGTAGGAGTCCCTGTCCCTAAGGGAAATGGGGTGCCTGTCCTCTGGGGAGAAGTGGGCCCTGTCCCCAGAGGAGATGGGGTCCTTGTCCCCAAGGGAAATGGGGTCCCTGTCCTTTAGGGAGAACTGGGCCCTGTCCCCAGGGGAAATGGGGTCCATGTCCTTAGGGGACATATCTCCCAGAAAGACCTGTCAACATCTGTGTATGACGGGGAGGAGGGGGGGGGTGCTGGCAGACAAGCATGAGGTGTCCTTTGGGGAGCCAGCTCTCATAGGGCTGCACTGCATCTGTGTGCTTAAAGTTTGTTTACCCTGGAGAAGCATGCAGTGCAGTGTGAGCCGGACTCAGGGGGTGCGACTCTGGCTGGGGACGACAGACACCGGACTGAGCAGCACTGCATGGAGGAGGAGAGGGGGACCCGGAGGGGCGGCAGAGGACACAGGTTGTGTGGGGAATGCACAACTAAAGAGCAGCCAGTGCGGTAGTCGAGCATGGAGCTCTGCTAGTCACCCCCCACCTCCAACCACCTGTGCGCCCGGTGCCTAACCGACTATGCTGCCCCCGGCCATATGTAGAGAGGGCCACATGGGCCCCTTGCAGCACAGGGCCCGGTTGCGCTCGCGACTGCTGCACCCCCTATAGTTACGCCCCTGTGGATTAGCCTCTTAAGTTCTTCTCAAATCCCAGTAGGACTTCCACAAAGGCGATTGCAGACTACATTAGGGTAACAGTGACTTTTTATACCATCATTATGGTTACCTTTACCCATTAATACTTGGGTACTATTGGTGCACTGTACTTTATATTGGTTACTGCTGGCTTCTTATTGGACTTTATACATGGTGTAACCCAGCAGTCACTTTATCTCCAACATCTATACAGTGAGTCTACGGTTTCCATCACACTGAGTGCGCTGAAGTCTTTTGTGCATTGTTTTATACTTCAGGACTTCTTGGTAGTTTGTTTGGTGACACCAGTCTTTTTTGGGGGACCTTCCATCACTATGTACCACTATGTCTGGTTATCAGTTCTTGTACATTGCTGGTTTGTCAGTTTATGCTTCATGTTTTCCATTTAGAGTCTATGCACCCATTTCTGGCGCCATCACATTTGTGTTTGCCAACATATTCTGTGCAGGTCAAATCTATACATTTTTTCAGTTTTTAAACAGATATGATGTGTGAGTTTAAGAAACTGGTACAGGTAAAATACATATATACTTCATGTACAGTATTGTTTTTTATGATTCATCCGCATAAAAACTATTTTTAATAGTATTATTACTATAGTTACGTTACTTACATTTTAGCCTTGCAGAGCATTTCACATTTGACAGATAATATTGACTATATATTTCACTATACTTCAATAATAGAGTAAGCTTCTTAAGATAAAAAGAGAAAAAAAATTGCTAATCGGTAGAGTGTCCTTCATAGAAACACAATCTTTTTACAACATATGTCCAGAAGTAAATAGAGACAAAACAACAATGTGCCTATTTAAATAAAGGGTTGGTTGACCTTGTAGAAGAAAACGGAAAATTGAATACTTACCTTCCGTAATTTTCCTTTCCTGGTGCCTACCCATGGCAGCATACCAATGGTTGGTTGCTCCGCCCCCAACCAACCCACAGGACCACTTCAAACTCTAGAAATAGGAGTTGAACCCCCCCTGTCAGTATTCTTGTAACTAGCCTCCAAACCTCTTAAGGATTATTGAAGGGAGGGTGTATGCTGCCATGGGTAGGCACCAGGAAAGGAAAATTACGGAAGGTAAGTATTCAATTTTCCGTTTTCCTGGTGCCTCCATGGCAGCATACCAATGGTTAATAACTCGCTTACAGGGAGGGTACTGCAATAATAATTTTAATAACAACTACAGTACAGAAAGTTGCAAAGCTTTTTTCCCAAAATCTCGGGAAGTGAGAGCTGCTGGGTCCACACTATAGTGGGACATAAAAGTGTTAAATGATGACCAGCTGGCTGCCCGACAGATCGTCTCTGGGGAGACCCGTGCCAAAGCTGCCCAAGAGGCCGCCATCCCTCTTGTCGAATGTGCATTGACCGCATTTGGAGCAGGGAGACCACTAGCCCGGTATGCCCTCTGTATTAGCTTTACAATCCAGCTTGCTAGGGTTGTCTTTGATGCCGCTTTTCCCTTCTTTGCGCCCTTGCTGATGACAAACAGCCTTTGGTCTTTTCGGAGCTGCTGTGTTAACAGCAAGTAGTGTTTTAGGGATCTGGCTACGTCTAACTCATGAAGTCTTGAGGAGGATGATTCCTCCTCGAAAGTTGGTAGAACCCATTCGTGACTGAGGTGATAGATTGAAGGCACCTTCGGGACGAACTGATGGATGGGTTGCAAGACCACCCTATCCGGGAAAAAGGTGGTGTAAGGTTCTTGAGCCCCTAGGGCTTGGATTTCCGATATTCTGCGCCCCGAGGTGATGGCGATTAGGAATACCGTCTTCATGGTGATATCCTCCAGGGAGCAATCTTCCGTGGGAGCAAAAGGAGGACTTGATAAAACATTAAGTACTATTGTTAGATCCCATTTTGGGTACAACGTCTTCCTGGGAGGCCGGAGCCTTAGCACCGCTTTTAAGAAGCGTTCCACCAAAGGATTCAACGCCCAGCGTGTATCCGTCAGAGCTGAGAGAGCCGAAACTTGCACCTTCAAGGTGTTTAGGCCTAGGCCTAAATCTAAACCGGCCTGCAGAAACAGGAGAATATTTTGTACCCCCGGCTCCAGGGGGTCAAACTGATTAGCTTCAGCCATTTCTGTAAATTTCCTCCATATTCTATAGTATGTGGAGTTGGTGGTAGCTTTTCTAGCCTGCAACAGTGTTTGGACGACCTTAGGTGCACACCCTAGCTTGTCCAGCCTTTCCCGCTCAATTTCCAGACCCTCAGATCCAGGATCTCTGGGTGTTGATGAGAGAGACCGCCCTGTGACAGCAGGTTGTTCCTGTAAGGAAGACGGAGCGGCTTGCATATGGCCAATTTGACTAGCAGCGGGAACCATGGTCTTTTGGGCCAGTATGGGATTACTGCCAGTACTGTGACCTTCTCTGACGTCAGCCTCTGGAGAAACCTCAGTATCAGGGGGGTTGGCGGGAATGCATACCCCTTCCGGAAGTTCCAAGGTTGAATCAGGGCATCCACCCCCGCTGTTCCTAGTGATGGGAACCTTGAGAAAAAACGGGGTGTCTTCGCATTGAGGGGAGAGGCGAAGAGATCTACTTGGGGAGTGCCCCACTGTTGGCATATCCACCAGAAAGCTTCCTGACTGAGAGACCACTCGTTGTTGTCGACAAAGGTTCTTGACAAGCGATCTGCTAGCTGGTTTTCGGGCCCTGGGATGTAAGAAGCCCGTAGATCGAGTAAGTTCCTCTCGGCCCAGTTCAGGATGGGTGTCACTTCGCTGAGAAGGGACTTGCTGTGTGTTCCCCCCTGGTTTTGAACGTAGGCTACCGCCGCCTTGTTGTCCATCCGTAGCAGTATGGACTTTCCTCTGAGATAGGGGGCCAGGTTCTGTAACGCCATCCATGCCGCCCTCACTTCTAAAATGTTGGACACAACATTGACTGGGTTGAATTGCCACCTTCCCTGAGCAAGGTGACTCTGCACGTGTGCTCCCCAGCCCACCTGACTTGCATCCGACGTCAGGATGGTCCAGGGGATGGGCCCCAGAGCGCAGTGTACTTGAAGGTTGGCTGTTCTCGTCCACCACCAAAGACTGGACTTCATGGAGGGGGTAATCCATATAGTCTGATCTAGGCGGTCCTTTCGCCACTGTGCCAGGAACCCTATTTGGAATCCCCGTAGATGCCATCTGGCCCACTTGATCATGGGGATACAGGAGGATAGGGACCCCAGCAGGCTCAGGCAATCTGATGCAGGTATATGATGGCCTGCTAGCATCCTTTTCACCTTGGCTATTAGAGCCGGTATCTTCTCTGATGGTAGCGATACCGCACTTTCGGGGGTATTGAAGAAGGCCCCCAAATATACCATCCTCTGGGTGGGAACCAGCTGACTTTTGGAGTAGTTCACCAGCCATCCAAATTTGCCTAATGTGTTCAGGACCCTTTGCGCATGTTCTTCCAGGTTCTCTCTGTGTTGGGACAATATTAGTATATCGTCCAGATAATGCAACACTCGGATCCCCTCTTCCCGCAGGGGAGCTAGAATCGCCACCAGAACCTTGGTAAAAGTCCTCGGAGCTGTCGAGATCCCAAAGGGGAGGCATCGGAACTGGAGGCGTAAGTCCCCTATTTGGAAACGCAGGAAAGGTTGAAATTCCTTCTGGACCGGAATGTGGAGATAGGCATCTTGGAGATCTATCGAGGCCATCCAATCCCCCGGCTGGACTGACAGAATCACGGTGTTTAGTGATTCCATTTTGAAATGTTCTATCTGGATGTATTTGTTTAATTTTTTGAGATCCAGTACCGGTCTCCATCCGCCTGATTTCTTGGGGACCAAGAAGATTGGGGAGTAGAACCCCAAGTGTTCCTCTGAAGCTGGGACTGGTACCACGGCCTGCTGAAGCACCAAAGCTTGCACATACTGCCGGAGAGCTTCCCTTTTCCCTGCGGAGGCCGGAATTTTGGTAGGTTGAAAAGATAGCCGTGGAGGGCGTCCTTTGAACCTCCAGTGATGACCCCGCTGGACCGTGGATACGGCCCACTGATCTGTGCAGTTTTCCACCCAGACTTGGGCGAATGCTCCGAGTCGAGCACCTACAGACCCTATCTGGGTGGGTCGAGCGTCAAAAGGATTTCTGGCCCTCGGTCGTGGAAGTTGAGGCTTTGGGTTTTCCCGACTTCAGGAAAGTTGCCTGTGACCCTTTCCAGCCTCTCCTATATTCTCTACCTGGGCGGTAGGATCTGGAGTCTTTGGTTCTCTGATTCACCGGGCGTGACACAAATCTCTTTCTCCTGCTTCTATCCTGGGGAATTAAGCCACTCTTCCCTCCCGTGACCCGGGTAATTGCTGCATCCATCTTGTCGCCGAATAATGCTTTCCCATTGTACGGGATACGGCACCACGATTGTTTCGAGGTAGGGTCGGCTGCCCATGGCTTAAGCCACAATGCCCGTCTGGCCGTAATAGAATATAACATGGCCCTGGATGAACACTTTATAATGTCAATGGCCGCCTCCGCCATAAAGTCTGAGGCCAATTTCAGCTCATCTAGTGCCTTAATGATTTCTTTCACATCCACACCTTGTCTGAGGGCTATTTCAATGTTGTCTGACCATACTCTTGTGGCCCTGGAAATAGAGGTTAGGGCGACTGCTGGTTTGCATGCCCCCCCCGTTGCCTGATAGGCTTTTTTCAGATCTGAATCTATTCTTCGGTCCAGGACATCCTTAAAGGAGACAGCGTCTTCCAAGGGGAGTGTTGTATTCCTAGCTAATCTCATAATTGAGGCATCTACCATCGGAACAGCGTCAAACAACTGTGCGTCTGCTTCTGAAAAGGGGTATAATTTTGTAAAACGGTTATAGGCCACCGGCCTTTTATCTACCTTCTGCCATTCGTCTGTTATTACCTCCTTGATCTCCTCCATCAGGGGGAAGGTTGACAATTTTCTTTTCAGATGTGGAAAATATTTTTTGGATTTTGCTGGCGGCTCTGGGTCCTCCTCCCACTGGATTGCATCTTTTACAGCATTAATAAAGGGTTCTACTAAGGCGAAATCGAAAGATGATGGGCTTTCCTCCACTAATTCTGTTTCTACCTCAGATAGTGCTTCAGGATCCTGGTGTGGGGTGGGGGTAATCACTGATTCACCTGAAGAAGGAGCCGCCTGGTCTTGACTTACCGCGAGCTCGCGGATAGAATCCTTTATTAACTGTTTAATGGAATCCATGGATTCCTGCTTGTCTTTTTCCTTGTCCCCCGCAGCTTCTCTGAGACATTGGGCACATACCAGTTTGTCTGGGAGGGCTTGCTTTCCACATACCCAGCAAGCTTTCTGACCTGGGTATTTTGACGAGACACGTCTGTCTGTGGAGTGCCGGGGTGACCTTTGGCCACTGCGAGAGGCATGGGCTGATGAGGAGTGGGAGTGACCCGAACTTCTATGCCCCCCTGACCTCCTATCTTGGGACCCCCTGTGGGATGACCGGCGGGATGATCCGTGATGCGGGCTGCATAAATGAGGGGGGGGGGGGAAGAGGGAGAGAGGGGAGAGAAAAAAAAAAAGGAAGTTTTTTTAAAACCCGTTTATTTTAGAAAGTGCTCTTTTTTTTTTAAAAAACCTTACCTGACTGTTGCAGCCCTTACCTAGTGGTATGTTGAGGATCTTTTTGATGCGGTGTAAGATTGCTATGGGCAGCTAAAAAGTAGGAGAGGTACTTAGTTGGACTAATGTGAAGTACAAAACATCAATATGTCAAACAGAAAAACAAACTTCCAAGATGCAGATCATAAAAAAAAAACAAGGGGAAACATGCCCCTTCCAGTACCTTGGCTTGGTTCCATATCCAGGGAGAAAACAACAGGTTGGACAGCAGGAGAGAGAGAGAGAACACTTGAGGTGTGTACTCCTATGTAGCTGACACCATACTGAAGCTGTGCTCTCCTTTTATACTGAGAGCGCTTTGGGAGTCACAAGATGGCCGCCGGAGGCTTCAGAGCGGCTACCGCCGAGAAAACAGAGCGGAACGGCGCGCGCGAAGCGCCGCACACACAGGGAGACACTAAGGGAGGGAGGATGCTTTCCCCCACTGCTGCCATAACACGCTCCATGAATGTAAGCATGCCTTTGTGCGCCACACTGTGGGGGTATACAGAGGAGAATGACAAGCGGCTCCTGTTGATCCCCAACCCCAAAAAGATCCACAGAAAAACGGGTTTCCCATACTTATCTGGTGCCTTTAGCAACCCAAGCCATGGGACTCCATGCTGCAGGAGAGCATTAACCTGCAATGGTTACACCATAGAGTGGTGAGGAAGGGCTGGCCGTGATCCTGCAGGTATGAGGACAGAGAAAAGAATACTGACAGGGGGGGTTCAACTCCTATTTCTAGAGTTTGAAGTGGTCCTGTGGGTTGGTTGGGGGCGGAGCAACCAACCATTGGTATGCTGCCATGGAGGCACCAGGAAAACATATTTCGAGAATATATTTAATACTTGTATTTGGTGATGTATTAACCACATAGCCGAATGACGGCTACAGGGCGGTTTGTTAACTCTGGGAGGGCGTACAGTGACGTCCTCCCAGAATTCCGCTCTCGCGCGCACCCGAGAACTTCCGTGATCGCTGGGTCCAGAGGACCCGGCGCATCACGGTGAACAGTGAATGGCCGATGATCGCGGCCGTTTACCACGTGATCGTGCCGTCAAATGACGGCACGATCACATGTAAACAAACTGGCGTGATTTCTGGTTCCTCCCTCCCCTCTCCGCCCAGTGTGAGTGGAGAGGGGAGAGATCGGTGGCAGCAGCGTTGTGGGCTGCATGTGTAGTGCCCACAGCGCTGCACAGTGAGAGATTCATCGATCCATCCATCCCTGCTCACCCATCCATACCCAGCCATACTCTGCATACCCAGCCATACTCTGCATACCGAGTCATACTCTACATACCCAGTCATACTCTGCATACCCAGCCATACTTTGCATACCCAGCCATACTTTGCATACCCAGCCATACTCTGCATACCCAGCCATACCCAGTCATACTCTGCATACCCATCCATACTCTGCATACCCAGCCATACCCAGCCATACTCTGCATACCCAGCCATACTTTGCATACCCAGCCATACCCAGTCATTCTCTGCATACCCAGCCATATTCTGCATACCCAGCCATACTCTGCATACCCAGCCATACACTGCATACCCAGCCATACCCATCCATACTCTGCATACCCAGCCATACTTTGCATACCCAGCCATACCCAGTCATACTCTGCATACCCAGCCATATTCTGCATACCCAGCCATACTCTGCATACCCAGCCATACACTGCATACCCAGCCATACCCATCCATACCCATCCATACTCTGCATACCCATCCATCCATACTCTGCATACCCATCCATCCATACTCTGCATACCCATCCATCCATACTCGGCATACTTATCAATCCATCCATCCATGCTCAGCCATCCCATCCACCCCCATCCATAGTTAGCCATACCCATCCATACTCAGCTGTACCCAGCCGTACCCAGCCATACTCAGCGGTACTCAGCCATACCCAGCCGTACTCGGCCATACCCAGCCGTACTCAGCCATACCCAGCTGTACTCAGCTGTACTCAGCTGTACTCAGCGGTGCTCATCCGTACTCAGCCATCCCATTTATACCCATCCATACCCAGCCGTACCCATCCATACTCAGCAGTACCCGGCCATACTCATTCATGCTCAGCCATCCCCATCCACGGCTCATCCATCCCCATTCATGCTCATCCATGCCACATCCATGCCACTACAGTGCCCTGACAAAACTGTAATAGGTAGTCAATTTAGATTTGAAACGTATGATCCTAGAACACCTGACGGTGCTCCCTGCATGTTGGGCCTCTGTATGTGGCCACGCTGTCTAAAAGTCTCACACATGTAGTATCGCCATACTCAGGAGGAGTAGTAGAATGTGTTTTGGGGTGTAATTTGTGCTATGCATATGCTGTGTGTGAGAAATACCCTGCTAATATAAAAATTTTGTGAAAAAAAGAAAAGAAAATCTTGATTTTGCAAAGAATTGTGGGAAAAAATTACAACTTCAAAAAACTCACCATGCATCTTACTAAATACCTTGGAATGTCTACTTTCCAAAAAGGGGTCATTTGGGGGGTATTTGTACTTTGCTGGCTTGTTAGGGTCTTAAGAAATGAGATAGGCCGTCAGTACTTCAGTTGTGATACATTTTCAGAGATTGGCACCAAAGCTTGTGGACTCTATAACTTTCACAAAGACCAAATAATATACACCTATTTGGGTTATTTTTACCAAAGATATGTAGTGGTATAAATTTGGGCCAAAATATATGAAGAAAAATTACTAATTTGCTAAATTTTATAACAGAAACAAAGAAAATGCTTTTTTTTTACAGAATTTTCGGTCTTTTTTCTTTTATAGCGCAAAAAAAAAAAACCCAGCAGTGATTAAATACCACCAAAAGAAAGCTCTATTTGTGTGAAAAAAAGGACAAAAATGTCAAATAGGTACAGTGTTGTATGACTGAGTAATTGTCAATCAAAATGTGAGAGCACCGAAAGCTGAAAATTGGTCTGGTTATTAAGGGGGTTTAAGTGCCCAGTGGTCAAGTGGTTAAAGAAAGATAAATAATGAGTGAGTAAAAATAATTTTGGATCTACAGTATGTAATATATCATCACTAGTGCATGTTTGCATAATACAACTAATGATAAACTGAACGTACCTAAATTTGGTTCAAAGCGGGTTCGCAAAACATGACGAAAGTTTGAGTGCCGAACCCTATTGAAGTCAATAAGATCAAAATGTTAAAAAAAAAAAAAAAAGTAATAGGCTAATAGGCGAGGGGTTGTCATACAAAGGGCATGGGGGGCTGGGCACTGCCCTGGAAAACATGTACCAAAGCAAAAAAAAAATTTTTAAATTCGATTTGCCAGGAGCAACCTTAGTAATTAAAAAAATTCCTTTAAATAACATGCCTAGAGGATGCCCTGAACCTGCCTGGGAAGTTCCACATCTGTATGATGTATTAAACCCACCATAGGTGTGCACCCCAAAGCTCAAACACACATGCGTGCATATATATACTATATATATATATATATATATATATATATATATATATATATATATATATATATATATATATATACACAGTATCTCACAAAAGTGAGTACACCCCTCACATTTTTGTAAATATTTTGTTAAATCTTTTTATGTGACAACACTGAAGAAATTACACTTTGCTACAATGTAAAGTAGTGAGTGTGCAGCTTGTATAACAGTGTAAATTTGCTAAAAAGTAAAAAAAACTGCGCTAATCACATAAAGAAAAGGACTCTAAATATAGCTGCAATAATAATGGGATAAACACAATAGTAATGTAGGGAAAAAAATCGCGCTCTTAAAGTCCAATTGAAGAAAGGAAGTGTAAAACAGTCCTAAAAACAACTCCTTTTAATGAAGATAATATCCTCCAATGGAAATATTTTTCAGAAAAAGTATTTCAGCAATATTGAACCTTGCTCCTATGGATAAGCATGCTTACCAGATGTAAGCCAAAAGTTTTCATGTGGCTTTAACCCAGCCTGGGTTGATGATCCAAGTTGTTTATAGGGGACAGCACAGATTGTAGTGTAGTAATCGCCTCCTCCAAAGTATGGTACTCACAAGGTATGGTTACACAGTGCCGAAAAAACAAAAAATATATACCATAGCATAATACTGCTACATATTTTGCAGGGAATGTGTCACAAAGAAATTATTTTAATAGATCATGTGCCAGATTATAAAGACACCCGTGACGACAGGTATATATGAAAGTGCACCACCACCTACTAGAGGGCCTCCTTACCAGATGCCAGAGGAAATATACACACACAAAAACAGAAGGTCCTTTCCAAAGGATTTCCCAATCAGTTCAAAGTGATGAAATTAATCCGTGTGATCTATAAGAACTTATCCTATGAAGTGCCTCCTTACCAACAAAAAAACATAAACAGCAAGCATGCACTTTCACCGGTCAGGCTGTCTCCTTACCACAGTCCCAGATTATGAAGGCTTATACTGCGAGCAGAGGAGAGCAAGTAATCCTCCACGGCCTGGAGTGTGCCGATTGTAGACACGGAACTTTTAGCCAGTACCCAGAGGAAAAAGCATACAGACCATGGCGTAATAACGTACTAAAAGGTTTATTAAGTAAAAAAGGTTTGCACTTACAAACTAGAAGAGTTAAAACAGCAGAGTTTTAAAATCGTAGAGCCGGCCGGCTACAAACACATAGACGCTCCCGTCCTATTCCGCGTGGTGACGTCAGCACGTTCGCCCTCATAGTGTAAATTTGCTGTCCCCTCAAAATAACTCAACACACAGCCATTAATGTCTAAACCACTGTCAACAAAAGTGAGTACACCCTAAATTGGGCATATTAGCCATTTTCCCTCCCCGGTGTCATGTGACTCGTTAGTGTTACAAGGTTACAGGTGTGAATGGGGAGTAGGAGTGTTAAATTTGGTGTTATCGCTCTCACTCTCTCAGACTGGTGACTGGAAGTTTAACATGGCACCTCTTGGCAAAGAACTCTCTGAGGATCTGAAAAAAAATTGTTGCTCTACATAAAGATGGCCTAAGCTATAAGAAGATTGCCAAGACCCTGAAACTGAGCACAGTGGCCAAGACCATACACCGGTTTAACAGGACAGGTTCCACTCAGAACAGGCCTCGCCATGGATGACCAAAGACGTTGAGTGCAGGTGCTCAGCATCATATCCAGAGACTGTATTTGGGAAATAGACGTATGAGTGCTGCCAGCATTACTGCAGAGATTGAAGGAGTGTGGGGGGGGGGGGTCAGCCTGTCAGTGCCCAGACCATATGCTGCACACTGCATCAAATTGATCTGCATGGCTGTCATCCCTGAAGGAAGCTTCTTGTGGTCTGATGAGACCAAGATAAACTTATTTGGTTCAGATGGTGTAAGCTTGTGTAGCGCAACCAGCTGAGGAACACAAAGACAACTGTGTCTTGGCTACTGCATACAGACATACATACATACTTATGGCAGAGCCAGTACAGTGAAAAAGAAGTACGGTAGCACTTCATTAATGGCAGGACTGGTCAGATGGAGATATTTCCAATCTCCCCACCGCCACACAGACCAATAATGCACCTAGCACACACCCCTGCGCACGCCTATGCAACCCACCACAGAAAAACTGATATTTACTGTAGAAAGGAAAAAATGCATTTTAACTACTTGCCGCCTGCTCATAGTAGTTTCACTGCAGGAAGCGGCACAGGCAGGCCAGACAACCTACAGTACCTGTGCATTGCTGGCTTGCTTCTGGGTTGGACACAGCACAAGTTTGACAGCTGATTTTAGCCAATTATTTTGGCTGAATTCAACTGATCGGTTGTGTCCAATTACACACATTTTCAAAAACACAGAACTCTGTTTACTGTGAACAGTGATCTGGCTGTTTCTTCTCTCTACAAAGCGGTGAGAAAAACAGGCAGATAGTTAAAGTAAAAGCAGCACACATTACACATTGTTTGGCACACAATTAACCCCTGTCAGTTAGTGACCCTCCCAGATAGTGTCTGGTAGCACCACATTGCCCGCCACCTTATGACAGTTACACTCGCTGATCTCTGCCATTACAGCATAGCGTCTATAGCTGCGTAAATTCCACTATATAGGCCATAGTTTGTAGACGCTATAACTTTCACACAAACCAATTAATATACACCTATTGGTGCCTAAGGGCAGTGATAAGTAAATATAATATGATAAGTAAATAAATTATTGATACCTGGCCATATTGGGGTTGATTTACTAAAACCAGTGAGTGCAAAATCTGCATAGAAAATAAACAACTTCCATGTTTTTTTTATTTCAAAGACTAATTGAGGAAGCTGATGTTAGAAGCTGACTGTTTGCACTCCTGTTTTAGTAAATCAACCCCATTGTGTCCAATATAGTTCTATTGTAAAGTTTGTCTCATAAAGGGCTTGTATGCCTCCATTGTTTGAACTAGCCTGATTGCTTGTTCCCAGCTGCTATCGTTAAAGTCTATATCATCCACCTTTCTGTTAAAAAAAAAAAAAAAAAGTCTATATCATCTGAAGACTGCCTGATTCTGTAGCCTTCGTCTATTCTTCATCAGCATACATACATATATTTCCATTTGAAAGTGCAGAAAGGATGAGTAAAGAGGCCTTATGACAAAGTCTAGGAACGCTAAAGAGATTTTGATGCTTGCAAACATCAGAGAAAAAAATACTTTGTGTTTGTAACCTAGATTGTAGTTGATAACTGTTGTGGAACTTCTTTCTCTGTTATGGCTGTATTATTCTTCTGCAGTGTGGACAGGGTTAAAATTAATATTCATTAGCCACTTTACAATGCTTGCCTATGGAGTGTCTCCAGCGTAGGGGGCAGCCATCTTGACTGGGTCTGGATCGATTTTGGAGGATTGTGACAAAGCAAAGGGAGTGTGTCTGCCAGCTGTTGGAAGGAAAGGGGAGGACAGTCTTAAAGCTACCAGGGGTGTCTGCAATTGGGGGAGACCTCAGGGAAGCAAAGAGACTGCTCATCGCACAGGATCTTGCCTCAAAGATGGGGTACCTGGGAGGATGAAAGGTGTGATTTGGATGCCTGGTGAGATCAGACTAAACTAAAGAGCACACCTACCGCTTGTAAGAAAGGAAACGAGGGACTGTATCAGGCTACATTGAAAGAAAGACAGCACAGCAACTACTATCTCTGTCTGAAGATGTGAACTTATTTACAGCACAGAAGAGGTCCCCCTGGGTCTGGTAAGAGACTAACATTGTACAAGTTAATCTGTTGTCTGCCCTAATCATGTCAGCCAACTTGATGTTGCTAGGTAAATGCAGTTCAGTTCTGTTAAGTACTGTTAGAGCCAGTTAACACAGGGGCGACCTGGGATCCGACTTCAAGTCGCCCCAAGTCGCGCGGTTGAGAAAATCAATGAAAGTGAATGGAGCCGTCTTAATGTACACTACTGAAGTCACTCCGACTTCAGAAAAGGTTCCTGTATGACTTCAATCCAACTTCTAGGCGACTTGTACCCATTGATTTCAATGGAAGTTGCCTCCAAGTCGGATCCCCTGTCTTAACTGAAGCAACTTTCCAGGAAGTAAAAATAGTTTTCTAGGCAAACCCCTCCCTCCCACAGAGCTGATTATTATGTAATTGGCCACTGGCAAAGTCCCCTGTCCTGGAGGCAACTTCAAGTTGCCTTGTAAGACTGAACTGATGAGGTTGGCCTCTCTTGTATCTCCAGCCCAGGTCCCACTGAAGGTGGAACAAATGGTGCCAAGGGACAGGAGGAACACGAGTGCTGGCAGGTGTTGATAGCAGAACTTGCAGCAGGAGATGCAGGCTTGAGAAGTTAGGTAGGACATCAGGCCAGGAGCAGATGAGGTGTATGGGGGACCAGCCCAGGCTAAAGGGACACTCCACATGTACTGCTGGTTCTGGAAGCGTGGATTTTCAAAGCTCTCAGCAGGCTTTAGGCAGAAACACACTGCTATGACTGGAGCAGTTATAAAGGACAGCCGAAACAGACACTCAGAAGTAGTATGAAGCCAAATCGGAATCAGGAGCAAGGTCACAGAGGTAGCCGAGGTCAGTAGCAGGCGGACAACGGGGTACAGAAGCGTAGACGGAAGAGTGGTCAGGAACAAAGCTGAGGTCAGGAACAGGTGGGCAGAAGTACAAGCAGAATCCAGGATCAGGTCAGTAACAAGCTGGGTCATCAACAGAAGTCAGATACAGAATACACTCAGAACACAGGGAAAGCTGAAGACCAGTCAGCACTGACAGAGTGCAAGAGCATTACTTAAAGAGAAAGTAAACCCTCTTTGTTTCCCTGCAAAGGTAAAGCATAATGGGCTACAATGCATCGCATATCACAGCACAGCAACTCCTATCCCTCTCTGAGAACTGAATCAGAGCACATGTCTGGGTACTCAGAAGAGGGCATCTTGGGTCTGGTAACTAACATTGCACAAGCTAATCTGTTGTCTGCTAGGAACTGTTGTGCATTCTTTAACCACTTCAATACAGGGCTTTTAAACACCCTTCCTTACCAGAGCACTTTTTGCGATTCGGCACTGCGTCGCTTTAACTAACAATTGCGCGGTCGTGCGACGTTACACCCAAACAAAATTGACGTCCTTTTTTTCCCACAAATAGAGCTTTCTTTTGGTGGTATTTGATCGCCCTGCGGTTTTTATTTTTTGCGCTATAAACAAAAGAAGAGCGACAATTTTGAAAAAAAACACAATATTTTTTACTTTTGCTATAATAAATATCCCATTTTTTTTTTTAAAAAACTATTTTTTTCCTCAGTTTAGGCCGATACGTATTCTTCTACATATTTTTGGTAAAAAAAATCGCAATAAGCGTATATTGATCGGTTTGCGCAAAAGTTATAGCGTCTACAAAATAGGGGATAGATTTATTGAATTTTTTTTTTTTTTACTAGTAATGGCGGGGATCTGCGATTTTTTTTTTTCGTGACTGCGACATTGCGGCGGACACTTCGGACACTTTTGACACATTTTTGGAACCATTCACATTTACACAGCGATCGTTGCTATAAAATTGCAATGATTACTGTGTAAATGTGACTGGCAGGGAAGGGGTTAACACTAGAGGGAGCTGGAGGGGTTAATGTGTTCCCTAATAGATGTGATTCTAACTGTAGGGGGAGGGGACTTAAGGGGAGGAGACCGATCATGTGATCCTCCGTACTGGGATCACATGATCGGTCTCCTCCCCGCTGACAGGACGTGGAGCTGTGTGTTTACACACACAGCTCCACGGTCCCGCCCGGTCCCGTTGTTTTAACGGGCACTCGCACCGGGTCCCGAGCGATGCCGCGGGCGCGCGCCGCCGGCGGCGCACGCGCGCCCCCCAGGCGGCCGGGAATCCGAGGACGTCATATGACGCCCACCCAGGATGGGAGATCGACCTTGTGGGCGTCATATGACGGCGGGCGGTGCTGAAGCGGTTAAGAGCGCCAACTTTGCTGGCCAATGTTTTTTTTTTTCATTACTCACTGGCCAGTGTGAGAAAACGGGGATTGTTATGTTGAGTCAAGACTGTCTTTATATACCATTGAAGGTAAATGCAATTCATTCCTGTTAATTGCTGTTAGTCAGAATACTGCAGGTGTTTAAGCATGTCTCTCAGAGTAATAATAGTAATTTGTCACAAATCCAAGGGAGAACGAAGATTCGCAGTCCGACGGATCAAGCGCCTCAAGGCAATTCAGTTAGCAGTTGCAGCGCTATACAAGTCTTTCATTCATTAATTTGTATAAGTACACTTTCTAATCCTTTCTTCTTTTAGGCTCTGCTTGACCTAATAATATCTTATAAATACCTCAAGGTGTGTCGATAAGTCCTGGGTGATGGAGTTGTGTCCTCTTCAGGTTTGCAGACACAAATTACAAAACAATTCAATGGTCCTTCTGGGAGTAGTGCTACATGTGACAGCAGGATCACCTACTGATTTATGTGCAGGAATGATGCAGATATTTTTATCTCACTAAGGCCCCTTTCACACTGGGGCGGTGAGCCGCGGTGACGGTAAAGCAGCGCTATATTTTGCGCTGCTTTACCGTCGTTTTCACCGCGGTTTTCGGCCGCTCGCGGTGCGGTTTTACCCCCCGCGAGCGGCCGAAAAAGGGTTAAACACCCCCCGCAGAGCGCCGCCGTAGCGGCGCTTTGCGGCGGTATTGCCGCGGTTTTACCGCGGTCTCCCATTCTTTTCAATGGGAAGGAGCGGTATAGGAGCGGTGAACACACACCGCTCCTATCCCGCTCCAAAGATGCTGCTAGCAGGACTTTTTTTGTCATCCTGCTAGCGCACCGCTCCAGTGTGAAAGCCCGCCGGCTTTCACACTGGAGTTAAAGGGGCAGGATTTTTTCATGCGGTGAACAGGCGCTATTTTTAGCGCTGCACCGCATGAAAAAACGCCCCAGTGTGAAAGGGGCCTAAGTAATTTTCACATTGTAATGTTCACATCAAACAATTCACTTCACGTAAAACAGTTGCTGATATCAAAATGTCAAGAAACCCTACCCTTAGGGTATGCACAAATCTTAGATGGTGGTCAAAGAACTAGGCACAATCTAAAAACAGTCAGGTATGACATGACCAACTTCAGACACCAAAGTCTCCTGAAGGTTCCATGAACATGAACCATAGGCTCTGTTGTATATTCTTGTTCATTTCTACAAATATTGTAGAGTGATCAGATGCTTATGCTACTTAGGGGGATCAGGAGTGATACAAAGCATCTCAGTAGGACTCAATTGACATCCTTGCAACTGGCAAGCACAAATGATGCAGGCAGGACTACATAGGCTGTGAACAACTTTTTTTTTTTATTTTATTTCCAGATGTCAGACATTTAAAGTAGACCTAGATTTAAAAATTACTTTTGCTAGCTTATAGGAAACATCAAAAATTGTTTTCTCATCCCTGTACCCTACAGATTTACTGGCTGGTACTGGCTAGCAGACGTTGAGAGGATTTCTCCTCATTCCCTGTTCTGATAGTTAAACATCCAATTGGCATGAAATAAAGGGTAATGTCTTCAGAACAGGCATAATAAGACCTGACAGAGGGCCTACCCCCTTTACACTAGAAAACAAAAACTTTTATTGCGTTGTTAGAGATGTCAGAGATATTTCCGGTTAAAAGCAGCACTTTTCCACTCTATCCAGAAGTAAAAGTTTTGGTTAGAGTTGGACTCTTCTTTTCTTGTTAAAAAGAGTTGGACTCTTCTACAGCTACAGTACAGGCATTTTTTTGAGCTCTGCTTTATATATATATATATATATATATATATATATATATATATATATAGGACAGTGAAGAGGCAAAATGCAACAGCAAACATGAATGTGAGGCAGAAGGATTTTCGCAGTCGCCAGGCTGCCAGGGAGCACATCATGCTATAGAGAGTACTTTGAATGACTCACATTTTTCCGTGGGGCACATTCCCTCATATTATAGTTACAGTCTTTCATTCAAGCTGACATATGACATTAGCATCGTTTGTGGCTAGGATTTCTTTATTGGGGAAAAATCTGTAGCTTTTTTATTTGAGGCAATACATTATACTAAACAAAAAACAAAACAATGTGCTTCCTATATGACAGGTCTTCTATAAAAAAAACTTTTTTGGCCTGATTGAAAGTAGAGTAGCTTAAAACCAGTTATATTCTGGGAGTGTTTCCAGCTGATTTCCTATAGTTTCCTAAAATATCATAATACATTACACAGTACATTGTGCTCAGGGATAACTATGTCACTTATTTCCTTAGGCTGGTTAATTGGGAGCTAAAAACAAAGTGTAGACATGTCACCTGACCCTTGTTTTTAGGCAGGAACTGAGACTTCAAATGCTACATTCCTGCACACTGCCAAATGTAAAAGAAATGATGTGCAGTTTGAAATTTCCCTTCCTGTACTCTCTGTCATTCACTATAATGCAATGGTGGGAGCTTCCACTGACTCTATAATAATAAAATAGGAAGGGCACAAGCAACACAATGTTCCAAGTATTTGGTTTAGGACAGTGGTTCTCAACTCTTGTCCTCAGGACACACTAACAGGCCAGGTTTGCAAGATAACTGAAATACATCACAGGTGATATCATTTGCTGCTCAGTGATTGCAGTATTCTAGTCTGCATCTCCCAAGGTAATACTTAAAATCTGGCCTGTTAGTGGGTCCTGAGGACTGGAGATGAGAACCACTGGTTTAGGAGATCAAGTGCACCTTAGCAGCACTCCAACTTCTTAAACTGAGCCAAAATGGTTAATAAATTATATGCAGAAACCAGAGTTATCTCCGCAGATTTTTTTTTTTTTAAAGGTATAAGGATTTTTATATGGAGTGGGATGGGGGATGGGGCAGCGTGGGTTTAAGTGCTTTGCATTTTAGTACAAGGTCTACTTTAAGTAATTTTTGCTATGACTTTCATATTTTTACATTTCGCTCCTCCAGATTTGTGCATTCTATTAAATTTACAGATCTTTGATTATCTAGGAGAGAGAGCTTTCCATTAAATTTCTATATCTTTTTCTCCATCTTAACAAATGTGGAAGATAAGATCAGCCAGAGAGGGAGTTAACAATTTTCAATGAGTTAGCTGGCTCATATATAGAGCTGCTTGGTGCGAAGGAGCAGTAAAACAAAACCACTGTGTAGTACTGCAAAGCAGAAATCAGATACTGTGTATGTGGAGCAAACACAGGCGCTACTGTGTTCAGATATAATTACATATTTTACATAGAAACAAGGGTTTTAAAACATTACATGTCAGTAAAATAATTTTACGTCAAGCTGATCCATTTGTACATATTTATCAAAAAAAAATTCAAAATCTGATTTTCAAAAAACTCTAGTCATAAAAGGGTTAACAGAACAAAAGGGAGCAAATAAGAGAACTTCATTGCTAGGGTTTACATACACTTTAGGTCAGTCTGCAGTCTTGGTAAATCCTGTAATTGCCCAGGCCACAGCCATTTTGGATCCTGGTGTTTCCCCAGCTGTGGCCATGTTGAATCTTGCAATTTCCCCGACATACACATTTACACTTAACATTCTGGTGTCATTTTTTTTTTAAACATAATGCTACAAATAACCCTTTGTGATTGGAGGAGAGGCAAATCACATAACTGACAGATCATTTGACCAAGCTCTCCTTTATATATGTGCCTTTCCCCTTTTTTTTAAACAGAAGTTTGACCATTGTGAGGCCATGCCTCTGATTTGTAAATAGATCTTTTGGTGTCAAAATGAATAACTGTAATGCCGTGTACACACGATCAGAATTTCCGACAACAAATGTTCGATGGGCTTGTTGTCGGAAATTCCGACCGTGTGTAGGCTCCATCGGACATTTTTTGTCTTAAATTTGAGAGCTGGTTCTTAAATTTTCTGACAACAAAATCCGTTTGTTACACAATTCCGACTCACAAAATTCCACGCATGCTCGCAATCAAGCAGAAGAGCGGAACTGGCTATTGAACTTAATTTTTCTCGGCTCGTCGTACATGTTGTACATCACTGCATGCTTGACGTTCGGAATTTCCGACAACATTTGTGCGACCGTGTGTATGCAAGACAAGTTTCAGCCAACATCCGTTGGAAATAAATCCCAGGATTTCGTTGTCAAAATGTCAGATCGTGTGTACGCGGCATTAACCGCTTCCCGACCGCCTCATGTAGATATACGTCTACAGAATGGCACGGGCAGGCAAAAGCACATACGGGTACGTCCCCTTTAATTTGCCTGCCCGGGGGGCGCGCGCGCGCCGCCAGCGGCGCGCTCGCGACCCGGTCGGGAGCTCCGTGACCACGGCCGCGGGACCAGCGGACCCGATCGCCGCTGGTATCCCGCGATCAGGTTACGGAGCTGAAGAACGGGGAGATGTTTGTGTAAACAAACCTCTCCCCGCGCTTCCTACACTGACTGTCAGTGATCGGCGGTTCCCTGTCATCGGGAACGCCGATCAATGACGTCAGACATACAGCCACGCCCCCCTACTGTAAAAAAAACACAACACGTCACACTGACTCCTCCCCGCCCCCTAGTGGTTAACCCCTTCACTACAACTGTCATTTACATAGGAATCAGTGCTATTTAAATAGCACTGATTTCTGTATAAATGACAAATGTCCCAAAAATGTGTCAAAAATGTCCGATGTGTCCGCCATAATGTCGCAGTCACAATAAAAATCGCTGATCGCCGCCATTACTAATAAAAAAAAAATATTAAAAAAAATGCTATAAAACTATCCCCTATTTTGTAAACGCTATAACTTTTGCGCAAACTAATCAATAATCGCTAATTGCGATTTTTTTTACCAAAAATATGTAGAAGAATACGTATCGGCCTAAACTGAGGAAAAAAAATGTTTTTTTTTTATATATTTTTTTTGGGGATATTTATTATAGCAAAAAGTAAAAAATATTGCATTTTTTTCAAAATTGTCGCTCTATTTTTGTTTTATAGCGCAAAAAATAAAAACCGCAGGGGCGATCAAATACCACCAAAAGAAAGCTCTATTTGTGGGAAAAAAAGGACGCCAATTTTGTTTGGGAGCCACGTTGCACGATCGCGCAATTGTCAGTTAAAGCGACGCAGTGCCGAATCGCAAAAAGGGGCCTGGTCCTTTGGCTTCCAATTGGTCCGGGGCTGAAGTGGTTAATGTTTCACACAAATTGTTATTTTAGTACTAGGTACAGTGTGTATGTATATGTGTGTGTGTATATATATATATATATATATATATGTATATATACTGTATATACAGTAAAACTGATATTTTTGTGTTTTTCTCTTGCTGGCAACTACACTTAAAGGAAATTTAAAAAATACTTCTTAAATAAAAATAATTGTCATTTGTATCAGTAAACAAAGTGTCCTAAACATAATGGTACTTCCATGTGTTTGCTCTGTAGAGGGTCATTCTTGTCATTCTACTAGGTGGCTAAAGTCTCAGGAAGAAACTGTGCCATTTGGCTGGATCTTGCCAAGTAAAGTTTTACATGTCTGTTTTTAAATTTAGATACATTTTTGAAACTGAAAGAGGAACACTATCACAGGATGCATGTACTGGATCAGCTCATGATAACAAAACTTTCCCTGTGTAGGTGAGTAATTTAATAGAAACTATTTACTTGTCATACCACCCAGTAATTCACACTCCACCGCCTTGCAGAGGGGACATTCACGAAACAGATTGACCTCAAATGCTAAAGGTCAATTGTGCATAATTATATTCATCCACAAATGAGTTAAAAACTAGATCTCACACTCCACACTGCTTGGTTTTCAGTATATCTAAAAGACATTCCCCATTGTATTCATATAAAAATGGAAGGCTCTGATCACAAGGATGGAACTAATTAGGATATCTTGGCATCATTCTCTCTCTACTGGAGGACCCAGGAAAGTTGCCCCTTGACTCCCTACTATTTTTACTTTTTATTTGTATAATTGTGAATTTTCCTTTACTGCTTTTTTAACAAGGATGGAAAAGTTGTCAGAGCGTCGGGTGATTTGGGAGAATATGGAGGCTTTTCCTATTTGATCACCTAGTTCACTTGAGGTACAAATCCATAATGATCTTGCCAAATTTATCACACTTACTAGGGACCCTATCCTATCTTAAATACCCTTGATTATAGATTTGGTGTTCTCTCCCATTGCATTTGATTGGTAGAATAAATCTTCTAAAAATGCTATATACAAAACTTCTATATTTTCTAAAGGCATCACTTACATTCGTACCTGAAAATTATTCTTAAAAATGTATTCCATGGCTTTTTTTTTTTAATTTGGAACAAAACTCAACCCTGCATAGTGAAAAATTTGTCTTATGAATGGCTTCACCAGTGGAACCTCTCAGCCTCTGCAGTATTAATGGTACACCTCTACTGGTCTCAGAAATAGCCTAATTATTATATTATATAGTTTAAATATCAATAATTAAAATTAAAAATTAAATTAAATTAAATTAAAATTATTAAAAAATCTCTCCCCCATTGATATTCCCGTGAAAGCCTGGCTCAAAACAAAGAACAAACCCTATGTAAAAAAGTATTTAGATTAGCCAAGGTATTTAGATTAGATTACAATTCAAATATTAAATAAAATTGACTGCACTCTTTTGATCTGAGCACAGATACACTTTCTTGTTCAAATTAGACGTAAGTGTACCTAAAACTATTTACTCTTAAACAGCTTAACCTCGAATAAAGTGTTATTTCATAAATCCAAAGGCATGGATTTCATTTAGAAAAATATAAACTCTGTATATTGTGTGCTGTTTGTTATAGAATACAGACTCCATAAAACCCAGACTAAAACATTGCTGCATATAATGTTTGTGTATATTTCAATGGACGAGATTCATTCTACTACAAGCTGGAAACAATTCAGTAAAATGTTTTGGTCTGCACCAGGAATATTACTAAATAGGCAAACTGTATATTTTTAAATATGTATTATATAAAACTGTTTAGAATGCAGAGCAAAGCCTGTATATGGAAAATTTCTTATACTTATACGGTATTTACATTCTATGCACTCTTCGGCCATCATTTTTTTTTTTTTTATCAAATAATTATTTTCTCTTTTTGTTATTACACATAGAATACAAACAAACAAACAATCACATTTAAGTCATTATAGGGATATAAACCCCCAGCAGGAGAAAAAAAAAAAGCAAAAAAACAAAGAAGCCACATTATAATATACATTCAATTACATTAATTATGTCAAATCAATCCATGCAATATCAGATATTATTAGAGAAAACACAAAACAAACAGACATAGCACCTCTAGGACTATAGTAATTTAACCTATAGTAAACCAGACATAGCATTACATGGGGACATAAATGCATTTTACATATTAAATTTTTTACCCCTGATTTCAAACAACGGTCTATGGCATCCGCCTCTGGGCGGCCTCAAATTATCTCTCTCTTACATATTCACTCCTCCTCCTCTTCTACCCCCCCACCTCTGCTTTTTTACTCCTATTTACCTCCTCTGCCCTCACTCCTCTCCACTGAGTAGGCCATCATATAGTAAATTACTGGGTTTTATCCAACATGATCATATTATTTCAAACTTTTGGGGAATTCCTCTATGTTTGTTTGTTAATTTTTCTCTTTTAAGTATATAATTACATTTTTCACTTCATTGTTTATGGGTTAGAGGAACAGGAGATGACCATTTTTGTAAAATAATTTTACGTGCTAAATATAAGGATCTTGTCCACATAATATGCATCTCCACTGGTAATGCTCCATCAGGGATTATTCACAATAATGCAAGTTTGGGCGTCCCTGTTAACTCAATGGAGCATAATAAATTTAAAGTTGTAAATATTTTTACCAGTAATAATGAAGCTTTGGACATTGCCATAGCATGTGGACAAGAGATCCATTAAATAGAGAGCAACGTGGGCATAACGGTGTTATATATTTTCCCCAAGCATGTTTTTTGTGGGGTATAATGAGCCCTATGTAAAATAAAAAGCTGAGATAACCTTTGGGAAGGCGAGAGGGATGTCTTGGGTACTATTTCCAGGGCCCGTATCCAATCCTCCTCCTCCAAATCTTCTATGTCCCGCCAGCGGACAAAACTATTTATTTGTTTTTCAGTACTCTCTATCGTTTGTAAATTAGAATACAGGTCTCCTATTAATCCCCGTTTCATGAAAGTTACAGAAGTTGCCTTTGATATTTGGTCTATACTGTAATTAAAATTTTGAAGTCCGACTTTGTAGTGCATGACGTAATTGGAGATATTGGTAGAAATTATTATTCGTTAACTGACAACGATCTTTTAATATATCAAAAGGTAGTAGGACATCCCCTTCGTATAACTGATACAAAACTATTATATCAGCTTTTTTTCAATCTAATAGTTGGGCAGTCTATTCAATTCATATAAGCAATAATTATCCCATATATGCATATGTTTCGTATATCCCTTATACTGAGTAATAGTTTGCACTGCTTCCCATACCCTATGAATTAAATGGAAAGTAGCCACTATCAATTGAACTAAAGGGTACATTTTAAGTTGGGATAATATAATCTTCTGTATAGGGTCCTGCATGTCCACAGCCTCCCAACCATGCCAGTGTTGCAATTGAGATGCAATAGAATATAGTCTTGCGTTGGGTATGGCAATTCCCCCCTTATCTATGGCAAGTTGTAGTATTTCAAGTCTAATTCTGTGTTTTTCCTCCATCCATATAAAATCCCTAAAAAACAAATTGATAGTTCTAAATAACTGCAACATCAGCCATATAGGGCAGTTATGTAACACATATAACATCTGGGGCATCCACACCATCTTCACCAGATAATCCTGTGAATAGCAAATATTTTGTCGTGGACAAGCTAGAAAGCCACAACAGGCCAGAAGGGCCACCTTAATGGTAGAGAATCAGCTGAAGGTAAACTAGCAGTCAGGCAACAGGTATTTTGCAAAAGGCAAGCTAGGTAACCGGAGAGGCCAGGAAGTCCACAGAGGGGCCACTGAGTTTGCACCAGGAGGAGACAAGAATATGCTGGTTCTACTGAAAGCAAGCCAGGGAGCCCAAGGATCCTAAAAAAACACGGGGGGCCACAGGGGGACCGCACAGTCACTTAGTTACCTGAAACAAAGCCAGAGAGAAAAGGCGGAAGTAGTCTTGTGTTTCTGGAAACAAGCCAAAAGCAAGGAGGGCCGGAGGTAGCCGTGGAGGAGACACAGAAGCTGCTATGAGCTGGGGATTCTGCCAGGGATTACACTGGAGAGAATAGCCAGAGATAATCCAGGGGTGTGCTGAAAAAACAGCAGATGCTGCTTCAAACGAACCGGGAGCACGCAAGCAGTGGCGGAACTACTGCCATAGCGGCACATGCAGGCGCTATGGGGCCCGCATCCAAGTGGGTAGGGTTGCCACCTGTCCGGGATTTGAATCATGTGTCCGGGTTTCAGTCTGCCTGAAACCCGGACACAATATTCAGACAGGAATGGGGCTCAGAACAGGGCCTGACAGGAGGGTGAGGAGCAGGACTGTTTTTAAGGCAGGGCAAAAGGGACAGCTGCCCTGGGCCCCATAATTGTAGTGGGGCCCAAAGCAGCTGCCTCATACTTGCCAACTATCCCAGTTTAAATTCCCTCATCCCTTGAAGTTTTAGTTCTGTGCAATGTCCGGATATCTCAGTGTAAACTTCTGCTGTCCAGCTCTGCCCCATGTACAGATTACTCACCTGCAGACCCTGTGTTTACATGTAAATAACCTGCATTGATATGTAAATAGTGGCAGCATTAATACCCTGTTTCCCCGAAATAAGACCTAGCGTGATTGTCAGTGATGGCTGCAATATAAGCCCTACCCCCAAAATAAGCCCTAGTTAAAGTCCTTGTAGGTCTTATTTTCAGGGTAGGGCTTATTTTTGTGGAAACAGGGTAGGGCTTATTTGGGGGGTAGGGCTTATATTGCAGCAATCACCGACAATTCATGCTAGGTCTTATTTTCGGGGAAACAGGGTATGTAAATAGCCGTGGACCACGGCATTCATATTTAAATAGAGGTGGCATTTATATGTATATCATGTCCCCCTGAGGTCACATCCACCATCACTTCTGCCGAAAGCTGCCCACTGGGGAGGTAAAGGGGCATGCTTGGAAGTCCTGCCTACAATTGTGGTCATTAAGCCTAACATCATGTTCTGCAAAAGTAAGCAAATTGGAACCCTTCTCCAAAATAACAGGGTGCCACAGCACCCTGATTTTTGGTGCATGTGAATACGCAGGCAGGCAGTGAGGAGATGATAGGCTGTAACCTTTAGCAACCAATCAGTGAGCAGTAATGCTGTGCACTAACCTCTTGCAACCAATCAGTGTGCAGTAATAATGTACAGTAACCTCTAACAACCAATTAGTGAGTGGTATAGATGTTCAGTAACCTCTAGAATTCAATCAGTGAGCAGTTTTGATGTACAGTAATCTCTAGCAACGAATCAACAAGCAGAAGTCATATGCTGTAACCTCTAGAAAATAACAGTGAGCCATAATGTGTGCTGTAACCTCTAGCAGCCAGTCAGTGAGCGGAAATGATTCACTGTAACCTCTGGCAACCAATTGCAATCGCTGCCTGATCTGATTCAGTAAACTGATTTTGAGTCTAGCTGCTATTTATTGTATGTCTCAAAGCATGTGGAGAGCATAATTGCATGGAAGAGGGGGCCCAAGAAAATGTTTGCCCCAGGTCCAGTCAATATTAAAGACGGCCCTGGTGAGAAGGCACTATGCATGTTACATTACTTTTCTCTTTGGAGCACCCAAAGGTGTCCCAGGTCTGTTACAATCCTATAGTATATACTAGAATTTTGTTTTGCTGCGTGCCGCTAAAGTGTTCGGGTTTGGCTTGAAGAAAAAGTGGCAACCCTACAAGTGGGGCCCATTGAGGACAGACGCTGCGGGTCCGTGGGTGGCTCTGCGGGTCCGCGGGTGGCTCCGTGGGTGAGAACGGGCGGCTTCACGGGCGGCTCTGCAGGTGGCTCTGCTGGTGTTCGCGGGTGGCTCCGCGGGCCTGCAGGTTGCTCCGCGGGTGCGAGCGAGCGGCTCCAGGGGGGTGAGTGGGTTGGCCAATCAGGGAGCTGGCGGGCGGGGGAGCAGAGAGATGACATCATCTCTCACTGCCCGGTGCCCACCCTGCATCCCTGCAGTGCTGTTCCCCCTCACTGTGCAGGCAGCCGGGAAGCAGAGAGATGACATTATCTCTCTGCTGCCTGACTGATAATCAGCTGTCACTGACTCAGTGACATAGCAAGTGACAATCCGTAATGTGTGGCAGGCAACGTGGCAAGTTACAACCCGGGACATGGCAAGTGACAATCCATAATGTGTGGCAAGTGACGTGGCAAGTGACAACTCGGGACGTGGCAAGTGACAATCCATAATGTGTGGCAAGTGACGTGGCAAGTGACAACTCGGGACGTGGCAAATGACAATCCATAATGTGTGGCAAATGACGTGGCAAGTGACAACCCGGGACGTGGCAAGTGACAATCCGTAATGTGTGGCAGGTGACGTGGCAAGTGAAAATCCGTGACATGGCAGGTGACAATCCGTAATGTGTGGCAGGTGATGTGGCAAGTGACAATCTGGGATGTGGCAAGTGACAATCCATAATGTATGGCAGGTGACATTCTGCAACGTGTGACAAGTGACAATCTGCATCTGGTGGCAGGTGACGTGGCAAGTGACAATCCGGGGCGTGGCAAGTGGACAATCTGCAACATGTGGCAGGTGACATTCTGCAACGTGTGACAAGTGACAATCTGCATCTGGTGGCAGGCGACGTGGCAGGTGATGTGGCAAGTGACAATCCGTAATGTGTGGCAAGTGACAATCCGTAATGTGTGGCAAGTGACAATCCGGGATGTGGCAAGTGAACATTCCGCAACGTGTGACAAGTGATAATCTGCATCTGGTGGCAGGCGAGGATGGCAAGTCTAGGCTCCCACTGATTCTGCATTATGGTGAGTTGAACTATTTAAGTTTATATAACAGAACAGTAAATTTTGGTTCAAAATTAATATAAGCTGTTGCCTGGGTACTGTGCCACATGAGTGTGGTAATCTGTTGTTCAATGGCATTAGTTCATTTTTTTTGTGTGTGTGTCTGGGGGGGGGGGGCTGTTTGCAGGGGGCGGGGGGCCCATACAACATTTTGCTATGGGGCCCTGTGATTTCTAGTTACGCCCCTGCACGCAAGCAAATGGAGGGAAGACAGAAGCCAACGATTGGAACCAAAATCTACTCGGCTTTAGTGTGGCTATACCATCAATATCTGGTCACAGGATAGAAGGGAGGATTAGCAGAGGAGCTCTATCCCATCACATCGCACATCCTCTACCATTGCCATAATCTTTAACAATATACAGTATAGTCTTACTAAAATATTACTTTATTCTGGACATTAAGTAACTCATTTGCCCACTGGCTTCTTATATTCCTTTAAGATTTTAGTGCAATCCCTCTAATATAGTTAGTTAGGTTGAAAAAAGCACAAGTCCATCCAGTCTAAAAAAAAATATATAATATATACATATATATATCATACAATCCCATATACCCCATTCTATACCCACAGTTGATCCACCAGCAGAGCATTCTCCAATTTGCTAAAGCAGGGGAAAAAAATTCCTTCCCGATCCCCCGAGAGGCAATCGGATTTTCCCTGGATCAACTTTACCTATAAATGTCAGTACCCAGTTATATTATGTACATTTAGGAAAGTATCCAGGCCTTTCTTAAAGCAATCTACTGAGCTGGCTAGAACCACCTCTGCAGGGAGTCTATTCCACATTTTCACAGCTCTTACTGTGAAGAAACCTTTCCTTATTTGGAGATGAAATCTCTTCTCCTCTAGACGTAAAGAGTGCCCCCTTGTCCTCTTTGTTGACCGTAAAGTGAACATTTTTTGGACCCCTTATATATTTATACATGTTGATCATATAATCTCCTCTTATCAAGGAGGGTGAATAAATTCAGTTCCTCTAATCTTTCCTCATAGCTGAGCTCCTCCATGCCTCTTATCAGTTTGGTTGCCCTTCTCTGCACTTTCTCCAGTTCCCCAATATCCTTTTTGAGAACTGGTGCCCAAAACTGAACTGCATATTCCAGATGAGGTCTTACTAATGATTTGAACAGGGGCAAAATGATATCTCTCCTGGAGTCCATACCTCTCTTAATACAAGAAAGACTTTGCTCGCTTTGGAAACCGCAGCTTGGCATTGCATGCTATTATTGAGTTTATGATCTACCAAAACCCCCAGATCCTTCTCCACTACGGATTCCCCCAGTTGTACTCCCCCTAGCATGTATCATGCATATTCTTAGCCCCCAAGTGCATAACTTTACATGTACCATTAAACCTCATCTGCCACATAGTCGCCCAATTTGACAGAGCATGAAATTGGAGACCTCCTGTAAGGACGTTATTCCACTGCATAGCTTGAAAAGACAGAAATGTTACTTTTGATCCCAGACCCAATATCATTTATAAAGATATTAAAAAGTAAGGGTCCCAGCACTGAACCTTGGGTACACCACTGATAACCTTAGCCCATTCAGAGGAAGAATCATTAACCACGACTCTCTGAATTCTGTCTTTTAGCCAGTTTTCTATCCATTTACAAACCGATATTTCCAAACCTGTAGACCTTACCTTACACATGAGCCGTGTGTGGGGAACTGTATCGAACGCTTTTGCAAAAGTATACCACGGCCTCTGTCCAAGGTTTTACTACCACCTCATAAAAAGTACTTTGGACAACTGACCATGCTGTCTGGCTTCCAAGAACTCGTCTATGTGGTCTTTTAATAATCTCTCCAGTATCTTCCCAACTATAGAAGTTAAACTAACAGGTCTATAGTTACTTGGTAAAGACTTTGTTCCCTTTTTAAATATAGGCACCACGTTCGCCCTGCGCCAATCCAGTGGTACTATTCCTGTCATTAATGATTCCCTAAAAATTAGATACAATGGCTTTGAAATTACAGAGCTCAATACTTTTAGGATCCGTGGGTGGATGGGTGCTTTATCCACCTTTACAAATATTTCTGGACCATATCACTTTTGAGCCATTGTGGATTTAAGGGGACAATGCTCCTTTGTATACACAGAGCTTTCCTTCTCTTTGTCCCCACAATGGACACTTGAAATATAACTAAAGGTAAAACTTTTTTTTTGTTTTGGATAGAGAACCCTCTCTATCTGTCCCGTTTAAAAAAAAAAAGAAAAGAAAATCTGACACAGAAAAGTAACAGATGTGAAATCTTCCCATCTGGGGTTATAACCCTCCCTTGCTCCCTATTTTCTGGGTCCAAACAGGAAGTAAAAAAAATGGGACACAGATTTGGGGTCTATAAAAAAAAGTTTTGTCTATACTTTAACACAGAACTTATAGTAGTTTTGCAGCACTGCAGGAATACATTTTTGACATGTAACAATATACAGCAATGGTATTATCTCTCAAAGAAGTTATGCCTTTTTTTATTAAAAATAATTTCTAGAGCTTCAGCTCAATGACTTGACCAAGGCTGAGATGATGCTATCAGTCTTCTGTAGACAGGAAGCAAAAACCACATTTTTATCTCCCCTAATAACTAGACTGCATACTGTAACTTCGTAGCAAGCCACATGGGGAGAGGTTTCAGCGGAGGCTAACATCTGGCAGACATTTGTGCACATGCCCATGATATGCACTGGCCCCAAGATTTATGATGACCATTGGCAGTGTGTGAACACAGTTTATGGTGTCCTTCTGATGAGAAAACTAGAAAAAGGCATTGTCAGGGACTGCTGTTGCGTCCATGCATGCACTTAGAGCAAAACTCTGGGCTAGGGTCTTACCCCTATTTGGAGCAACCTCCCCCCCTACAATTGGAGCAGCCCTGCACACATAAAAAACATGATGCCCAGTTTCTTATCCTCCTCTTCCTCCCGGAGTTGGCGTAATGATGTAGCGCCAATTTATGCTGTATCTTCCTGAGAGTCCAGGGAGGGGTGGAATCTCTGCACTCTGGGTGCACAGAAAGTGTATTAAATCTGGCTCTGGGTGCCATTTAATCCAGAAGTGTAGCAGCACAACAGTCAGGGAGTGCTGTTGCGTCCATGCATGCACTTAGAGCAAAACTCTTGGCTAGGATCTTACCCCTATTTGGAGCAACCTTCCCCCCTACAATTGGAGCAGCCCTGCACACATAAAAAACATGTTGCCCAGTTTCTTATCCTCCTCTTCCTCCCGGCGTTGGCGTAATGATGTAGCGCCAATTTATGCTGTATCTTCCTGAGAGTCCAGGGAGGGGTGGAACCTCTGCACTCTGGGTGCACAGAAAGTGTATTAAATCTGGCTCTGGGTGCCATTTAATCCAGAAGTGCTGCACTGGTGAGTCTGAGGGACTAGAGGATAGTTTCAGAGACAGACACTGCTTTTTTATTTTTATAAGAGGCTGAGGAGTCATTTATTTTATTCTTTGCCCATTGCTGGTGTTAGGTTTCAAAGAAGCAAATGTACTGCCAAGCATGTTCAGAAATCGGACCTTCTTTTTTTGGGGGGGGGGGGGGGGTTGCAGTTGTGACACTAGGAGAAGTTTTGGAGGCTTAACTTTGGCCAAATAAGTTTGATGTCCATTTTTTGTTGTGTCTACAGTTGTTGAAAGGCCTATAGCTGACAGTGGCAGAGCATGAAAAAAAAAAAAAAAACAATGTGGGTTGATAACACACATGAAAATGTACACAGAAAAACGTGAATCCAACTGTAGGCAGGACTCACACCTTCCAATACAAGCTTTCTTATACATATACAGTATTTTACTAAGGAAAGTAGCTCAACAATGAGTGACGCATAAGGGGCAATAATTATTTTTGTTATAATGGTACCCTATTATGTATCCTCTGCAATTTTAATATGCCACTCTTTGTTCTTTTTAGTTTACCTTTCATTGCAATGTCAGTTTAACAGTTATTTATTATACAGATATTTACAGATATTATTATACAGATGATATATATTTATCTCAGCTGTTCTTGCCTCAAAAGCCCTTGAACTACAATGTTTGAAGTCTTTATAAACACATATAGTTAATTCATGCCTATATAAGTAGGTGCCACATCCCTAAATGTTGTACAGAATGTTGCACCACAATATACGAAAAATAAACAATGATAAAATGTAAAATATTAAAATAATACATTTATTCATATATGTATTCATTAAAAACAAGTTAAAAATCACAATAATTGAACAAATCATATTAAATCATGTTTAAAAATTGAATAGATCCATCAGCTCCACACAGAGCACAACAAAGGCCTCTCTATGTGAACAAGAATACCAATGCGTTTCAACTTTTAAACCTCATGCTTCTTCTTCAGGGGATTGATGAATACTAAAATAAAAATAAAAGAGCTATAATAACAATATCATGTACATGATAAATTATTATACATGGGTGATTACAAAAGTATATTCAATATCAACTCTCAAGATAAAAAGTGTTAGACTAAGAGCTTGGGTAGATATATTCACCCAGTATTAACCCCACGATATGGATTGGACTGGGCACAAAGAACACCACTAATGCTACATGATATTTAGTCCACCAAACGTGCTTAAAACAGTAAAACATAAACCATCCAAAATAAAAATGTACACAGAGTCAAATGGCCAGAAAATTTATATACACCACCGTATACTGCCAGAGTGTAAACAAAAAGAAAAAAGAATGATTTTAAATTGGGCTCTGGATAATAATCTATAAGACAGAGTCTATAGTCAGGTTGCACATGTTCAATTTGGTGTGTATTGCTAGAGAGTTTTTTTTTTTTTGTGAGAGTGCATGTGATCAGCACAGGGCCAATCAGTACTGTCCAGACAAAGGGTCAGGAGTCCTGCATCCTGATAGGACAGCTCAGTGCTGTATGAAAACTCCTGCTACAAGCTTTAACCTGGCACTGATAGAAGTCACAAGGATGCTATATACTGCTGATGAGAAAAGGTATTTAGCAGTTTATATTTACTAAAATGATTGCATTTCCATGTTCTGTGTATTATGGGAGACCAGATATAGTGAATGCAGGGTCCTGGGTTTAGTAACACTTTAAGTATCTCCTCCAAAATAATCTGATCGATTAGATCAGTATTATTACTCTCTTCATATAGAAGATAGATCACACAGGCCAATACATTCTTCTGTAGAGAGTTTATCCAAACTATCTGGTGTTTTATCACAAAAAAAGATGTAAAACAATCCTACATGCGAATATTGGGCAAATGCTTTACCCAAGCTCTTATTCTAACACTTTCTATTGTCTAAGTTGATGTTGAATATACTTCTGTAATCACCAATGTATAATCATTTATCATCTACATGAGATTGTTGTTATCACTCTTGTATTTTTATTTTGAAACTCCTCATTCAATCTATCAACCCCCTAAAGAAGACACATGATGTTTGAAAGTTGAAACATGTTGGGGCTCTTGTTCACATAGAGAGGCCTTTGATATCCTCTGTGTGGAGTTGATTAATCTATTTGAGTTTCAAATATGATTTGATATGATTATTTTTTTTTTAATTATTGTGATTTGTAGATTGTTTTTAATGAATATACTGTATGTATGAATACTATGTGACATTTTATCAATGTTTATTTTTTGTTTATTGTGGTGCCTAAAAAAAAGATCCCATCCATTATTATCATGTTTCTGTACAATGTTTACAGTCTTTTCTGTCCATAATATATTAGAGTGGTCCTTGAAACATTAAGGAGAACCAATCATAATTTGGCATAAAAAAGTATCTGAATTTATATATTTTCTTTAAATCACTTTATATTAAAGTGTATAAAAAATACATGTCACAATGAAAGATTTTAAATAATAATTTTTAAAATAGTATAATTTTGAAGGCTTATGGAGTCTGGCATTCCAGATAGTTGCACTCCCGTCAACTGCTTAAACTCACACCCCTGTCTTACAGTTAATGATTTTGAATAACAGGGACAAAAAAGAGAGCTTGTAGATATGACAAATAAACAACATCAAGCCTCTGCAATTCAATAGTGACATGTACCCTCAAACTGGGAGGTAGTATGTGATATCAGGCAGTTGATAGGGCAGCAGCTATTGGAGTTTAGGGGACTTGTGACCTCTTGAATTGTGACCCTTTCCCCCTCTACCCCACCACTGTAATCTTCTGGTGTCACTGGGGTTTACAGAGATGAGGGAGCGGTGACAGGTACTCACTGGGGGTTTATAGAGATGAGGGAACGGTGACAGGTACTCACTGGGGGTTTATAGAGATGAGGGAGCGGTGACAGGCACTCACTGGTGTTTATAGAGATGAGGGAGCGTGACAGGTACTCACTGGTGTTTATAGAGATGAGGGAGCGGTGACAGGCACTCACTGGGGTTTATAGAGATGAGGGAGCGGTGACAGGCACTCACTGGGGGTTTAGAGAGATGAGGGAGCAGTGACAGGCACTCACTGGGGGTTTATAGAGATGAGGGAGCGGTGACAGGCACTCACTGGGGGTTTAGAGAGATGAGGGAGCAGTGACAGGCACTCACTGGGTGTTTATAGAGATGAGGGAGCGGTGACAGGCACTCACTGGGGGTTTAGAGAGATGAGGGAGTGGTGACAGGCACTCACTGGGTGTTTATAGAGATGAAGGAGCGGTGACAGGCACTCACTGGGTGTTTATAGAGATGAAGGAGCGGTGACAGGCACTCACT
This sequence comes from Lithobates sylvaticus, assembly GCA_028564925.1. Lineage (NCBI taxonomy): Eukaryota > Metazoa > Chordata > Amphibia > Anura > Ranidae > Lithobates > Lithobates sylvaticus. The sequence goes on from CM053028.1 coordinate 114,095,325, forward strand.
GGGTGTTTATAGAGATGAAGGAGCTGTGACAGGCACTCACTGGGGGTCTAGAGAGATGAGGGAGCGGTGACAGGCACTCACTGGGGGTTTAGAGAGATGAGGGAGCGGTGACAGGCACTCACTGGGGGTTTAGAGAGATGAGGGAGCGGTGACAGGTACTCACTGGGGGTTTATAGAGATGAGGGAGCGGTGACAGGCACTCACTGGGGGTTTATAGAAATGAGGGAGCGGTGACAGGCACTCACTGGGGTTTATAGAGATGAGGGAGCGGTGACAGGCACTCACTGGGGGTTTATAGAGATGAGAGAGCTGTGACAGGCACTCACTGGGGGTTTAGAGAGATGAGGGAGCGGTGACAGGCACTCACTGGGGGTTTAGAGAGATTAGGGAGCGGTGACAGGTACTCACTGGGGTTTATAGAGATGAGAGAGCGGTGACAGGCACTCACTGGGGTTTATAGAGATGAGGGAGCGGTGACAGGCACTCACTGGGGGTTTATAGAGATGAGGGAGCAGTGACAGGTACTCACTGGGGTTTATAGAGAAGAGGGAGCGGTGACAGGCACTCACTGGGGGTTATAGAGATGAGGGAGCGGTGACAGGCACTCACTGGGGGTTTATAGAGAGGAGGGAGCGGTGACAGACACTCACTGGGGGTTTATAGAGATGAGAGAGCTGTGACAGGCACTCACTGCGGGTTTAGAGAGACGAGGGAGCAGTGACAGGCACTCACTGGGGGTTTAGAGAGATGAGGGAGCGGTGACAGGCACTCACTGGGGGTTTATAGAGATGAGAGAGCTGTGACAGGCACTCACTGGGGGTTTAGAGAGACGAGGGAGCAGTGACAGGCACTCACTGGGGGTTTAGAGAGATGAGGGAGCGGTGACAGGCACTCACTGGGGGTTTAGAGAGATTAGGGAGCGGTGACAGGCACTCACTGGGGGTTTAGAGAGACAAGGGAGCAGTGACAGGCACTCACTGGGGGTTTAGAGAGATGAGGGAGTGGTGACAGGCACTCACTGGGGTTTATAGAGATGAAGGAGCGGTGACAGGCACTCGCTGGGGGTTTATAGAGATGAGGGAGCGGTGACAGGCACTCACTGGGGGTTTATAGAGATGAGAGAGCTGTGACAGGCACTCACTGGGGGTTTAGAGAAATGAGAGAGCTGTGACAGGCACTCACTGGGGGTTTAGAGAGATGAGGGAGCGGTGACAGGCACTCGCTGGCGTTTATAGAGATGAAGGAGCGGTGACAGGCACTCACTGGGGATTTAGAGAGATGAGAGAGCTGTGACAGGCACTCACCGGGGGTTTAGAGAGATGAGGGAGCGGTGACAGGCACTCGCTGGCGTTTATAGAGATGAAGGAGCGGTGACAGGCACTCACTGGGGGTTTAGAGAGATGAGGGAGCGGTGACAGGTACTCACTGGGGTTTATAGAGATGAGAGAGCGGTGACAGGCACTCACTGGGGTTTATAGAGATGAGGGAGCGGTGACAGGCACTCACTGGGGGTTTATAGAGAAGAGGGAGCGGTGACAGGCACTCACTGGGGGTTTAGAGAGATTAGGGAGCGGTGACAGGCACTCACTGGGGGTTTATAGAGAAGAGGGAGCGGTGACAGGCACTCACTGGGGTTTATAGAGACGAGGGAGCGGTGATAGGCATTCACTGGGGGTTTATAGAGATGAGGGAGCAGTGACAGGTACTCACTGGGGTTTATAGAGAAGAGGGAGCGGTGACAGGCACTCACTGGGGGTTTATAGAGATGAGGGAGCGGTGACAGGCACTCACTGGGGTTTATAGAGATGATGGAGTGGTGACAGGCACTCACTGGGGGTTTATAGAGAAGAGGGAGCGGTGACAGGCACTCACTGGGGGTTTAGAGAGATTAGGGAGCGGTGACAGGTACTCACTGGGGTTTATAGAGATGAGGGAGCTGTGACAGGCACTCACTGGGGGTTTATAGAGAAGAGGGAGCGGTGACAGGCACTCACTGGGGTTTATAGAGATGAGGGAGCGGTGACAGGCAATCACTGGGGGTTTATAGAGATGAGGGAGCAGTGACAGGTACTCACTGGGGTTTATAGAGAAGAGGGAGCGGTGACAGGCACTCACTGGGGGTTTATAGAGATGAGGGAGCGGTGACAGGCACTCACTGGGGGTTTATAGAGAAGAGGGAGCGGTGACAGGCACTCACTGGGGGTTTAGAGAGATTAGGGAGCGGTGACAGGTACTCACTGGGGTTTATAGAGATGAGAGAGCGGTGACAGGCACTCACTGGGGTTTATAGAGATGAGGGAGCGGTGACAGGTACTCACTGGGGTTTATAGAGAAGAGGGATCGGTGACAGGCACTCACTGGGGGTTTAGAGAGATTAGGGAGCGGTGACAGGTACTCACTGGGGTTTATAGAGATGAGAGAGCGGTGACAGGCACTCACTGGGGTTTATAGAGATGAGGGAGCGGTGACAGGCACTCACTGGGGGTTTAGAGAGACGAGGGAGCAGTGACAGGCACTCACTGGGGGTTTAGAGAGATGAGGGAGCGGTGACAGGCACTCACTGGGGGTTTAGAGAGATGAGGGAGCGGTGACAGGCACTCACTGGGGGGTTTAGAGAGATGAGGGAGTGGTGACAGGCACTCACCGGGGGTTTAGAGAGATGAGGGAGCGGTGACAGGCACTCGCTGGCGTTTATAGAGATGAAGGAGCGGTGACAGGCACTCACTGGGGGTTTAGAGAGATGAGGGAGCGGTGACAGGCACTCACTGGGGGTTTAGAAAGATTAGGGAGCGGTGACAGGTACTCACTGGGGTTTATAGAGATGAGAGAGCGGTGACAGGCACTCACTGGGGTTTATAGAGATGAGGGAGCGGTGACAGGCACTCACTGGGGGTTTATAGAGAAGAGGGAGTGGTGACAGGCACTCACTGGGGTTTATAGAGATGAGGGAGCAGTGACAGGTACTCACTGGGGGTTTATAGAGAAGAGGGAGCGGTGACAGGCACTCACTGGGGGTTTATAGAGATGAGGGAGCGGTGACAGGCACTCACTGGGGGTTTATAGAGAGGAGGGAGCGGTGACAGACACTCACTGGGGGTTTATAGAGATGAGAGAGCTGTGACAGGCACTCACTGCGGGTTTAGAGAGACGAGGGAGCAGTGACAGGCACTCACTGGGGGTTTAGAGAGATGAGGGAGCGGTGACAGGCACTCACTGGGGGTTTAGAGAGATTAGGGAGCGGTGACAGGCACTCACTGGGGGTTTAGAGAGACAAGGGAGCAGTGACAGGCACTCACTGGGGGGTTTAGAGAGATGAGGGAGTGGTGACAGGCACTCACTGGGTGTTTATAGAGATGAAGGAGCGGTGACAGGCACTCACTGGGTGTTTATAGAGATGAAGGAGCGGTGACAGGCACTCACTGGGTGTTTATAGAGATGAAGGAGCGGTGGCAGGCACTCACTGCGTGTTTATAGAGATGAAGGAGCGGTGACAGGCACTCACTGGGGGTTTAGAGAGATGAGGGAGCGGTGACAGACACTCACTGGGGGTTTAGAGAGATTAGGGAGCGGTGACAGGCACTCACTGGGGGTTTAGAGAGACAAGGGAGCAGTGACAGGCACTCACTGGGGGGTTTAGAGAGATGAGGGAGTGGTGACAGGCACTCACTGGGTGTTTATAGAGATGAAGGAGCGGTGACAGGCACTCACTGGGTGTTTATAGAGATGAAGGAGCGGTGACAGGTACTCACTGGGGGTTTATAGAGATGAGGGAGCAGTGACAGGCACTCACTGGGTGTTTATAGAGATGAAGGAGCGGTGACAGGCACTCACTGGGTGTTTATAGAGATGAAGGAGCGGTGACAGGCACTCACTGGGTGTTTATAGAGATGAAGGAGCAGTGACAGGCACTCACTGGGTGTTTATAGAGATGAAGGAGCGGTGACAGGCACTCACTGGGTGTTTATAGAGATGAAGGAGCGGTGACAGGCACTCACTGAGGGTTTAGAGAGATGAGGGAGCAGTGACAGGTACTCACTGGGGGTTTAGAGAGATTAGGGAGTAAGGATGGGCCCGGTGCTCGATGCGAACCCACGTTCGCATCGAGCACCGGGCGTTCGCTCGCTCGGCGAGCCCAGAACTATTTTGGCCGCTCGCATCACGTTCGTGTGATGCGAGCGGCCCCGCAATGCATTGCGGCCGGCGCGGCCGACGCAGTGCATTGCTGGCTGATGATTGGCCAAGCATGCACTGTGACCCCGCATGCTTGGCCAATCACAGCCCCGGAAACTCGAAGAGCCATAATTGGCTACAGGCAGGACGCCTGTAGCCAATTACAGCTCAGGGGCTGTAGTACACGCCCCCCCCCTATAAAACGCCGCCACGCCGTCTGCGCCGGTCACATGCTGTTCCGGCGCAGATTGAGCAGGCTGTTTCTGTGACACTCTGCTGCATTTAGATAGATAGAGAGATTCACTTGCAGAGATTGAGTTAGATAGATTCAGTTACAAAGATTGATTGACAAAGAGGGGCTTGTAGTGTGCTCGTGGCAGGCAGGCAGAGCTCCTATATTTTGTTACCAGAAGCACCTATAGGACTTGTAGTGTGTTCGTGGCAGGCAGGCAGAGCTCCTATATTTTGTTACCAGAAGCACCTATAGAACTTGTAGTGTGTTCGTGGCAGGCAGGCAGAGCTCCTATATTTTGTTACCAGAAGCACCTATAGGACTTGTAGTGTGTTCGTGGCAGGCAGGCAGAGCTCCTATATTTTGTTACCAGAAGCACCTATAGGACTTGTAGTGTGTTAGTGGCAGGCAGGCAGAGCTCCTATATTTTGTTACCAGAAGCACCTATAGGACTTGTAGTGTGTTCGTGGCAGGCAGGCAGAGCTCCTATATTTTGTTACCAGAAGCACCTATAGGACTTGTAGTGTGTTAGTGGCAGGCAGGCAGAGCTCCTATATTTTGTTACCAGAAGCACCTATAGGACTTGTAGTGTGTTCGTGGCAGGCAGGCAGAGCTCCTATATTTTGTTCCCAGAGGCACCTATAGGACTTGAAGTGTGTTAGTCCCATTACACACACAGAGCTATATTTTCTTCCCAGAAGCACCTATAGGACTTGAAGTGTGTTAGTCCCATTACACACACAGAGCTATATTTTCTTCCCAGAAGCACCTATAGGACTTGAAGTGTGTTAGTCCCATTACACACACAGAGCTATATTTTCTTCCCAGAAGCACCTATAGGACTTGAAGTGTGTTAGTCCCATCACACACACAGAGCTATATTTTGTTCCCAGAAGCACCTATAGGACTTGAAGTGTGTTAGTCCCATTACACACACAGAGCTATATTTTCTTCCCAGAAGCACCTATAGGACTTGAAGTGTGTTAGTCCCATCACACACACAGAGCTATATTTTGTTCCCAGAAGCACCTATAGGACTTGAAGTGTGTTAGTCCCATTACACACACAGAGCTATATTTTGTTCCCAGAAGCACCTATAGGACTTGAAGTGTGTTAGTCCCATTACACACACAGAGATATATTTTCTTCCCAGAAGCACCTATAGGACTTGAAGTGTGTTAGTCCCATTACACACAAAGAGCTATACTTTGTTCCCAGAAGCACCTATAGGACTTGAAGTGTGTTAGTCCCATTACACACACAGAGCTATATTTTCTTCCCAGAAGCACCTATAGGACTTGTAGTGTGTTAGTGGCAGGCAGGCAGAGCTCCTATATTTTGTTACCAGAAGCACCTATAGGACTTGTAGTGTGTTCGTGGCAGGCAGGCAGAGCTCCTATATTTTGTTCCAGAGGCACCTATAGGACTTGAAGTGTGTTAGTCCCATTACACACACAGAGCTATATTTTCTTCCCAGAAGCACCTATAGGACTTGAAGTGTGTTAGTCCCATTACACACACAGAGCTATATTTTCTTCCCAGAAGCACCTATAGGACTTGAAGTGTGTTAGTCCCATTACACACACAGAGCTATATTTTCTTCCCAGAAGCACCTATAGGACTTGAAGTGTGTTAGTCCCATCACACACACAGAGCTATATTTTGTTCCCAGAAGCACCTATAGGACTTGAAGTGTGTTAGTCCCATTACACACACAGAGCTATATTTTGTTCCCAGAAGCACCTATAGGACTTGAAGTGTGTTAGTCCCATCACACACACAGAGCTATATTTTGTTCCCAGAAGCACCTATAGGACTTGAAGTGTGTTAGTCCCATTACACACACAGAGCTATATTTTCTTCCCAGAAGCACCTATAGGACTTGAAGTGTGTTAGTCCCATTACACACACAGAGCTATATTTTGTTCCCAGAAGCACCTATAGGACTTGAAGTGTGTTAGTCCCATTACACACACAGAGCTATATTTTCTTCCCAGAAGCACCTATAGGACTTGAAGTGTGTTAGTCCCATTACACACACAGAGCTATATTTTCTTCCCAGAAGCACCTATAGGACTTGAAGTGTGTTAGTCCCATCACACACACAGAGCTATATTTTGTTCCCAGAAGCACCTATAGGACTTGAAGTGTGTTAGTCCCATTACACACACAGAGCTATATTTTGTTCCCAGAAGCACCTATAGGACTTGAAGTGTGTTAGTCCCATTACACACACAGAGCTATATTTTCTTCCCAGAAGCACCTATAGGACTTGAAGTGTGTTAGTCCCATCACACACAAAGAGCTATACTTTGTTCCCAGAAGCACCTATAGGACTTGAAGTGTGTTAGTCCCATCACACACACAGAGCTATATTTTCTTCCCAGAAGCACCTATAGGACTTGAAGTGTGTTAGTCCCATTACACACACAGAGCTATATTTTGTTCCCAGAAGCACCTATAGGACTTGAAGTGTGTTAGTCCCATTACACACACAGAGCTATATTTTTCTTCCCAGAAGCACCTATAGGACTTGAAGTGTGTTAGTCCCATCACACACACAGAGCTATATTTTGTTCCAGAAGCACCTATAGGACTTGAAGTGTGTTAGTCCCATTACACACACAGAGCTATATTTTGTTCCCAGAAGCACCTATAGGACTTGAAGTGTGTTAGTCCATTACACACACAGAGCTATATTTTCTTCCCAGAAGCACCTATAGGACTTGAAGTGTGTTAGTCCCATCACACACACAGAGCTATATTTTCTTCCCAGAAGCACCTATAGGACTTGAAGTGTGTTAGTCCCATTACACACACAGAGCTATATTTTCTTCCAGAAGCACCTATAGGACTTGAAGTGTGTTAGTCCCATCACACACACAGAGCTATATTTTGTTCCCAGAAGCACCTATAGGACTTGAAGTGTGTTAGTCCCATTACACACACAGAGCTATATTTTGTTCCCAGAAGCACCTATAGGACTTGAAGTGTGTTAGTCCCATTACACACACAGAGCTATATTTTCTTCCCAGAAGCACCTATAGGACTTGAAGTGTGTTAGTCCCATCACACACACAGAGCTATATTTTCTTCCCAGAAGCACCTATAGGACTTGAAGTGTGTTAGTCCCATCACACAGAGCTCCTCTATTTTCTTTGCATAAGCACCCACAGGACTTCTAGTGTGTTAGTGGCATCACACAGAGCTCCTATATATTCTTCTCAGCAGCACCCACAGGACTTCTAGTGTGTTAGTGGCATCACACAGAGCTCCTCTATTTTCTTTGCAGAAGCACCCATAGGACTTCTAGTGTGTTAGTGGCATCACACAGAGCTCCTATATATTCTTCTCAGCAGCACCCACAGGACTTCTAGTGTGTTAGTGGCATCACACAGAGCTCCTCTATTTTCTTTGCATAAGCACCCACAGGACTTCTAGTGTGTTAGTGGCATCACACAGAGCTCCTCTATTTTCTTTGCATAAGCACCCACAGGACTTCTAGTGTGTTAGTGGCATCACACAGAGCTCCTCTATTTTCTTTGCATAAGCACCCACAGGACTTCTAGTGTGTTAGTGGCATCACACAGAGCTCCTCTATTTTCTTTGCAGAAGCACCCATAGGACTTCTAGTGTGTTAGTGGCATCACACAGAGCTCCTATATATTCTTCTCAGCAGCACCCACAGGACTTCTAGTGTGTTAGTGGCATCACACAGAGCTCCTCTATTTTCTTTGCAGAAGCACCCATAGGACTTCTAGTGTGTTAGTGGCATCACACAGAGCTCCTATATATTCTTCTCAGCAGCACCCACAGGACTTCTAGTGTGTTAGTGGCATCACACAGAGCTCCTCTATTTTCTTTGCATAAGCACCCACAGGACTTCTAGTGTGTTAGTGGCATCACACAGAGCTCCTCTATTTTCTTTGCATAAGCACCCACAGGACTTCTAGTGTGTTAGTGGCATCACACAGAGCTCCTCTATTTTCTTTGCATAAGCACCCACAGGACTTCTAGTGTGTTAGTGGCATCACACAGAGCTCCTCTATTTTCTTTGCATAAGCACCCACAGGACTTCTAGTGTGTTAGTGGCATCACACAGAGCTCCTCTATTTTCTTTGCAGAAGCACCCATAGGACTTCTAGTGTGTTAGTGGCATCACACAGAGCTCCTATATATTCTTCTCAGCAGCACCCACAGGACTTCTAGTGTGTTAGTGGCATCACACAGAGCTCCTCTATTTTCTTTGCAGAAGCACCCATAGGACTTCTAGTGTGTTAGTGGCATCACACAGAGCTCCTATATATTCTTCTCAGCAGCACCCACAGGACTTCTAGTGTGTTAGTGGCATCACACAGAGCTCCTCTATTTTCTTTGCATAAGCACCCACAGGACTTCTAGTGTGTTAGTGGCATCACACAGAGCTCCTCTATTTTCTTTGCATAAGCACCCACAGGACTTCTAGTGTGTTAGTGGCATCACACAGAGCTCCTCTATTTTCTTTGCAGAAGCACCCATAGGACTTCTAGTGTGTTAGTGGCATCACACAGAGCTCCTCTATTTTCTTTGCAGAAGCACCCATAGGACTTCTAGTGTGTTAGTGGCATCACACAGAGCTCCTATATTTTCTTCTCAGCAGCACCCACAGGACTACCGACTACAATGGCTGGAAGACTGCCAAGGGGAGGCAGAGCGTGCAGAACCAAGAACACAGGGCAGGCAGGCTCTGTTTCTAGTGGACGTGGCCGTGGACGTGGACGTGGTCGTGCATCGTCATCAGCACGTGGCCATGGGACACGCGCGTCTTTGTTTTCGGCAGCTGGACATGTGGAGCCGCATCATGCTGAAGGCTTGGTAGAATGGATGACCAAGCCCTCCTCATCCTCCTCATCCTCTCTCACCCAGGCTCAGGGTACTGACAGAGCATCATCAGCCACCCCTTCCCTAGACCCACCATGTCCTCCTGAGGAGTCCCCCGAACTCTTTGAGCACAGTGTTGGGTACATGCTCCAGGAGGATGCCCAACGATTCGAAGGCTCGGATGACGATACCCAGCTTGAGGAATCTGGCAGTACAGTTCCACCAGCTGCAGCTTACTGCCAGGTTTGCTCTAGTGGTGAAGAGGGAGGGGATGATGAGGTCACTGACTCCACGTGGGTGCCTCAAGGGAGAGAGGATGAGGAGGAGGACGAGGAGGAGGAGGATGCGGCGTCACATGTCCAACGAGGCAGGATGCCCCCTGGAGGCCAGGTAGAGGCCAGCACAGCAACTGTACAACACCGCAGAGCTCCGCCTGTGCAGGGTGCTGCCTCTGCACGTTATCAGAAAAGTTCTTTGGTGTGGGCCTTTTTTGAGACGAGTGCAGCAGATCGCACCACTGCTATTTGCAATATTTGTCTCAAGCGTATCTCGCGTGGCCAAAACATCAGCCGCTTGGGCACGACAAGCATGACCAGACATATGGCGACCTGCCATGCAGCTCGTTGGCAGGCACACATAAAAGACCCACACCAAAGAACTAAGCGGACCTCTCCTTGCTCCTCCTCAGCTGGGATCTCCATCCCCACTACACCTTCAGTCCTCTCTGAAAGCTGCTCTGAGAGGACTGAAGGTGTAGAATTCGGTGTGTCACAACCAAGTACTTGCAGTACACCGACGTCCGAATGCAGCAGGCAAATTTCCCTGCCCCAGCTGCTGGACCGTAGAAAGAAGTACACTCCCAGCCATCCACATGCCCAGCGGTTGAATGCTAGCCTTGCTAAATTGCTAGCACTTCAACTGCTGCCTTTTCAGTTGGTAGACTCGGCCCCCTTCCGTGAGTTTGTTCAATGTGCGGTTCCTCAGTGGCAGGTTCCCAAACGCCACTTTTTCTCGCGGAAGGCGATTCCGTCTCTCTACCGGCATGTGGAGGGCAATGTCCATGCCTCGCTGGACAGGGCGGTCAGCGGTAAGGTGCATATTACCGCTGACTCATGGTCCAGCAGGCATGGACAGGGACGGTACCTTTCTTTCACGGCCCATTGGGTCACTCTATTGGCAGCTGGGAGGGATGCAGGACAAGGTGCAGTAGTGTTGGAGGTTGTTCCGCCACCACGCCTCCAAAACGCGACTACTGCTACTGGTTGTGACACACCTCTCTCCTCCACCCCCTCCTCTTCTTCTTCCTCCAGTGCTCTGTCCTTGGAACCAGCGGTGCTCCGTAGGCGTACAAGGGGCTACGCAAGTACGCAGGCAAAAAGATGCCATGCCGTGCTTGCGCTGGTGTGTTTGGGGGGACAGGAGCCACACTGGGCCAGAGGTTCTGGCAGCTCTGCAGGGGCAGGCCGAGAGGTGGTTGACGCCACGTCAGCTTAAGCCAGGAATGGTCGTTTCTGACAATGGCACCAACCTCCTCTCCGCCCTGCGACAGGGGCAGCTCACCCATGTGCCCTGCATGGCTCACGTCCTCAACCTGGTGGTGCAGCGGTTCTTGGGCAGGTTCCCAGGCTTACAGGATGTCCTGAGGCAGGCCAGGAAAGTCTGTGTGCATTTCCGCCGATCTTATAATGCCAGTGCTCGGCTGACTGAGCTGCAAAAGGAGCTGAACCTGCCCAAGAACCGCCTAATATCTGACATGCCCACCAGGTGGAACTCAACGTTGGCCATGCTGCAGCGACTGCACACGCAGCAGAGGGCCATCAATGAGTACCTTTGCGACTACGGCACCAGGACAGGGTCAGGGGAGCTTGGTTTTTTTTCCCCACGTCAGTGGAGCATGATCAGGGATGCATGCACTGTCCTCTCACCATTTGAGGAGGCCACGAGGATGGTGAGCAGTGACAGTGCATGCATCAGTGACACTGTCCCTCTTGTCCACCTGTTGGAGCATACGCTGCGTGGGATAATGGACAGGGCACTTGAGGCAGAACAGAGGCAGGAAGAGGAGGACTTCCTTGCCTCTCAAGGCCCCCTTTATCCGGACAGTGTTCCTTCTGTCCCACCCATCACACAGGAAGAGGATGAGGAGGAGGAGGAGGAGGAGGAGGAGGATTGTGTGAGCATGGAGGTGGAGCCTGGCACTCAGCATCAGCATCAGCAGTCTTTTAGGGATGATGTACAGTCCCAACAAGCCAGTGGACTTGTACGTGGCTGGGAGGAGGTGGCTGGCGATCATGTCATCCTCAGTGACCCAGAAGACTCCGGACCGAATGCCTCAGCTAACCTACGCTGCATGGCCTCCCTGATCCTGCAAAGCCTGCGGAAGGATCCTCGTGTTCTTCGGATCAAGGAGAGGGACCATTACTGGCTGGCCACTCTCCTTGATCCGCGGTACAAGGGTAAGGTTGCGGACCTTATCTTGCCGTCGCAGAGGGAGCAGAGGATGAGACATCTCAGGGAGGCCTTGCAGAAAGGTCTGTGCAACGCGTTCCCAGAAACTGGGAGGCTACAAACTCCTGGTCCTGGGCGACGAGTTGCTGAGGCTTCGGTCAGTGGCAGAAGGAGCGGTGGGGAAGGTGGACGTCTGACCGATGCGTTCAGACAATTTTTTAGTCCGCAGCCCCAAGGTATGATCGGTTCCAGCAACCATCGCCAGCGTCTGATATACATGGTGCAGGAATACCTTGGGGCAAGGTCAGACTTGGACACCTTTCCCACCGAAAATCCTCTGGCTTACTGGGTCCTGAGGATGGATCACTGGCCAGAGCTTGCACAGTATGCAATTGAGCTACTGGCCTGTCCTGCCTCCAGCGTTCTTTCCGAACGCACATTCAGTGCTGCTGGAGGATTTGTGACTGATCATAGGGTGCGCCTGTCCACCGCCTCGGTTGATCGACTGACATTCATCAAAATGAATCAGTCTTGGATCACCACCAGCTACCAGGCACCTGAGGCGGATATAACCGAATAATTTTTAATGTCACATCCCTTCAAGACTGCCTATGCTGATGCTGAGTGACTGTCCTCTTATGTTCACTGACTATCCTCTTCCTCCTCCTCAATGATCCATGCCACAGCACCAGTGCCTAAGGCACAATTTTTCAGCCCCTGTTTAACAGGGGCGTGTACTTACAATTTTTAAAAAAAATGCTTCGCAACACGTGTGACTGCTGTGCTCCAAGTACAGTCTCTGTGAGGGCCGTGTTGCAGTGTTGTGGCACCAGCACCAGTGCCTAAGGCACAATTTTTCAGCCCCTGTTTAACAGGGGCGTGTACTTACAATTTTTTTAAAAAATGCTTCGCAACACGTGTGACTGCTGTGCTCCAAGTACAGTCTCTGTGAGGGCCGTGTTGCAGTGTTGTGGCACCAGCACCAGTGCCTAAGGCACAATTTTTCAGCCCCTGTTTAACAGGGGCGTGTACTTACAATTTTTTTAAAAAATGCTTCGCAACACGTGTGACTGCTGTGCTCCAAGTACAGTCTCTGTGAGGGCCGTGTTGCAGTGTTGTGGCACCAGCACCAGTGCCTAAGGCACAATTTTTCAGCCCCTGTTTAACAGGGGCGTGTACTTACAATTTTTTAAAAAAATGCTTCGCAACACGTGTGACTGCTGTGCTCCAAGTACAGTCTCTGTGAGGGGTTGCAGTGTTGTGGCACCAGCACCAGTGCCTAAGGCACAATTTTTCAGCCCCTGTTTAACAGGGGCGGGTAATTACAAATCTTGATCTAATAGTTCACAGCAGGGCCCATTCCTGCGCCCACCAAGAGTAACTATGAGGGCCTGCAGTCTTGTGGCAACACCGTCCACCACCACCGCCAAAGGCCCAATTTTTCTGCCCTGTTCATCAGGTGCTTGCAATTACAAATCTTGATCTAATAACTCACAGCAGGGCCCATTCCTGCGCCCACCAAGAGTAACTATGAGGGCCTACAGTCTTGTGGCAACACCGTCCACCACCACCGCCAAAGGCCCAATTTTTCTGCCCTGTTCATCAGGTGCTTGCAATTACAAATCTTGATCTAATAACTCACAGCAGGGCCCATTCCTGCGCCCACCAAGAGTAACTGTGAGAGCTTACAGTCTTGTGGCAAAACCGTCCACCACCACCACCACCACCACCCCCAATTTTTCTGCCCTGTTCAACAGGTGCATGCAATTACAAATCTTGATCTATTAACTCACAGCAGGGCCATTCCTGTGCCCACCAGTCTTGTGGCTACACCAACATCTAATAGGGCAAATTTCTGCAGAGTATATACGCCAGGCCCCTACTTTCAAACATCCAACTTACAAACGACTCCTACTTGCAAATGGAAAGAGAAAACAGGAAGTGAGAGGAAATCTACCCCTAGGAAGGGAAATTCTATCCTGTTAGATTTAATTTGGGAAAAAGGTATCTCCTCTCTACTGATACTTTATCACCAATCCTTGTTTCAATTAAAACCCCACTTTTCCAAAAACATTTGTCATTGGGACGGAAAGTGAGGTGACATGTTCTGAACAGATGTGCAAAGACAGCAAATGTTACAGGGGTGATAACCCCTCCCTATGTTCTCCAAAAAGCTTAAAAAATAGATTTTTTTGGGATGGAGCTACACTTCATAATGTACCTGTTCAGATTCTACTTAAGATCAAACCTAAAGCCGCAAGTGGTTTTAAATGGCTTCTTTTTTTCCTTTACAAATGTCATTTTGTGCAAGGACAGTTCTAAACACGGGAAACACATGCCACTTCACAGGCATACTTTGGACACCCCCCAGGTACCATATTTAAAGGAAAATGTCACTTTTTTTTTTTCACTTTATGCATCATTAAAATGACTGCTCCCGAAAAAACGTTAGTTTTTAAAAGTTCTTTTTGCATTGATATATGTCCCCTGGGGCAGGACCCGGGTCCCCAAACCTGTTTTATGACATTAACATGCATATTGGCCGTTGTAATTAGCACTTTTGATTTCGAACGTTCGCGTCCATTATAACGTATAGGGTTCGAAAATTCGCGCGAACTTTCGGTCCGTTCGAAGGTTCTGGTTCGAACCGAACCCGGGGGTGTTCGGCTCATCCCTATTAGGGAGCTGTGACAGGCACTCACTGGGGGTTTAGAGAGACAAGGGAGCAGTGACAGGCACTCACTGGGGGGTTTAGAGAGATGAGGGAGTGGTGACAGGCACTCACTGAGTGTTTATAGAGATGAAGGAGCGGTGACAGGCACTCACTGGGGGTTTAGAGAGATGAGGGAGCGGTGACAGGTACTCACTGGAGGTTTAGAGAGATTAGGGAGCTGTGACAGGCACTCACTGTGGGGTTTAGAGAGACAAGGGAGCAGTGACAGGCACTCACTGGGGGGTTTAGAGAGATGAGGGAGTGGTGACAGGCACTCACTGGGTGTTTATAGAGATGAAGGAGCGGTGACAGGCACTCACTGGGTGTTTATAGAGATGAAGGAGCGGTGACAGGCACTCACTGGGTGTTTATAGAGATGAAGGAGCTGTGACAGGCACTCACTGGGGGTCTAGAGAGATGAGGGAGCGGTGACAGGCACTCACTGGGGGTTTAGAGAGATGAGGGAGCGGTGACAGGCACTCACTGGGGGTTTAGAGAGATGAGGGAGCGGTGACAGGTACTCACTGGGGGTTTATAGAGATGAGGGAGCGGTGACAGGCACTCACTGGGGGTTTATAGAAATGAGGGAGCGGTGACAGGCACTCACTGGCGTTTATAGAGATGAGGGAGCGGTGACAGGTACTCACTGGGGGTTTATAGAGATGAGGGAGCGGTGACAGGCACTCACTGGGGGTTTATAGAGATGAGAGAGCTGTGACAGGCACTCACTGGGGGTTTAGAGAGATGAGGGAGCGGTGACAGCACTCACTGGGGGTTTATAGAGATGAGGGAGCGGTGACAGGCACTCACTGGGGGTTTAGAGAGATGAGTGCGGTGACAGGCACTCACTGGGGGTTTAGAGAGATGAGGGAGCGGTGACAGGCACTCACTGGGGGTTTATAGAGATGAGGGAGCGGTGACAGGCACTCGCTGGTGTTTATAGAGATGAGGGAGCTGTGACAGGCACTCAGTAACAGTGCACAACTATGTCTGCCCTTTCCACCCATCACCTCCATTGATAGAATCCATACTACATTGTCTATAAATGAAACACGATCCTCGTTCTTCATTCATAGGGGCTTTACCACTTTCTATCTCCCTGCAGTTATGTAAACTGTTATTCCTCTGCATGAGAGCATGCACAGTGCAGTCACAGAAGGACCACCTGACCCCCTGATGTAGGGTAAATGTGATAAGTCAATTCAGCTTTAAGACTCAACAGGAACTGAGAAGATATCTCTTATTAGACAATTGTCATTGGAACAAGTATCTCTATTAGAAGATATCACCTCTATTCCTGTTGCAGTTCAGTTTTGGACATACCCTTACTTTCATTCCCAGTGACACTGGTGATCAGGAATGTTAGAAAGAGTAAATTTTGTTAATGAGGTCAAAGGCAGAGAAATGGCAGGCTTTTAGCATAGCAAACGTGAAAAGGAGCCTAGACCTCCATCTTCTGACTGGAAACACTGTACTGTAGGTAAATACAAGTCATTCAGCAACCAGACTGTATATTATCCTGGCACTGTCAGACACAGTGATCTCCTGTCTGAGATTAAAAGGATAGGTCCGGCTCCAACCAGAGTGATTATGCAGGTAATGTAATGTAGGACTTGCTGACACCAATCATACAGTGCTTTTTTTTTCAGCATAGATACCAACAATTGGACTTATTTCATTGCACTAACACAGACGATGCAAGTTATTCTACTCTTATTAACAAAGACAATGGGGCTTAATGACAATAATATTGGACTTTATATATTATTATATTACATGTATTATTATATTGACAATGATATTGGACTTATTGTACTCCCACATACACTGACACTAGACACCAAAGATCCAACTTATTTTACTACCACTGACACAGAAGATGAGGCTTTTTTTTTACTCCCACTGACATAGATGACAGGCTTGCTTTACTCTCATTGACACCAACAATGTGGCTTATTTTACTATTGCTAACACTGTAAACCTTGCATAAATAAAAGGAAAATTTGCCCTGTAAATATTGTGCCCAGAGCTGTACTCACTAATCATCTGAATACATGATAAATAAATTACATATACGAATAATAAATGCAGATCCAAACAAATAGCACATAAATGTGATGAAAAAATTTAAAGTGCCCAAAAAACAAGATTTAAGATTCTTATTATTGGTTTTTGGACACTTTTAATTTAGTTTTCATCACATTTATGTGTTATATGTTTGGATACGCACATAATATTTGGATATGTAACACGATCGGCCTGTTTTGTTCGCACTAACACCAAGGATGGTGGGGTTTCTTTTTTTACTCCCACTGACGATGGGGCTTATTTTATACCCACTGAAAGGCCCCATGCACACTAGGAGTAGAAAAAAAAAGGCAGCGTCTTAGCTGGAAAAACGTGGCATAAAAAACACGAATTGAGAGCATATTGTACAAAGTTTAGGCGATTTTATGAGAGTTTGTGAGCGTTTGAGTTTACAGGCATGTTTTGCACTTAACAACACTCCCCTCTGCAAAAGTTAACTCCCAAATAAATAAAAAAATGCAAAAGTTAACTCCCAAATAAATAAAAAAATGTTGAAACTTGACGTTCACAAGAGATAACAGGAATTTAGGAGCGATTGACGTTTTTACAGCTCCTAAACTTCTCCAGAAAACATGATCGAGAAGGTTTTTTTTTCCTGCCTCTGAACGTCCCTGTCAGAAAATGCCTGTAGTCGTCATGATTTGTAAAGACCCATTGAATACAATAGAAGTGCCTCTACAGGCAGGTGAAAAAAAACGTCAAACGCCTGTAGAATCAATGTTTTTTTTTGCCAGTGTGCATGGAGCCAAAGAGACAATGGAGGTTTTTTACGCCCACTGACCCCAACAACATGACTTATTTTACTCCCACTGACACCAACATGACTTATTTTAATCCCACTGACCCCAACAACATGACTTATTTTACTCCCACTGACACCAACAACATGACTTATTTTACTCCCACTCACACCAACAACTTGACTTATTTTACTACAACTAACAATAGGGAAACATAATTATAAAAATTTAAGATTAAAAATAAAAAATCTTCCACAAGCCCATTCATGTCTTACTCTTTTTAACTGTACCTTAATGTCAGGTTTTGTTGTTACATAATGTACATAATAGGGCCATCATTTAAAATATAAGCTTGCAGCACTGCACCTCTTTCACTACAAAAAGTCTACACACCCCTGTTTAAAATGTCAGGTTTCTGTGATGTAAAAAAAATGAGACAAATATAAATAATTTCCAATTTTTTTCCACACCTCTTTTAGGTGGAGGGAAGTAAAAATAGAAAATAAAATAATATGGTTGCATAAGTGTGCACAGCCTTAGGCCTCATGTACACTGCTGCTGGTAAATGGACGTTCAGACCGCGCTTTTTTCAGCTGCCCCTGAACTCATCCAATGTTATCTTATGTGTACATGTACACAGGTTTGTTTAGTGTCGTTTTTAGGCAGTTGAGTTTAGAGGCCTTTTTTGGAAAGAAAACAAATTTGTTCAGATGCTGAGTTTAGAGGCATTTCAAGCGCCAAACGCTTCTAAATGTGGCAACTCTCATTTAGCCGCGTTTCGTTTACAGGTCTTTTTTATTTTTGGCTATCTTGAAAAAAAAACATAAAAAAAAAAACGATTTTTCAAACACTTCTAAAGCGGCTAAACACGGCATGTAAACATGGCATGTAAACATGGCAAAACGTACATTTTAAAACCTGGGTTACTATCTGTCAAGTTAAATTGTTCAGGAGAGGTTGTAAAAACGTCCCGTGTACATTAAGCCTTAAACTAATACTTTGTTGAAGCACCTTTTGATTTTATTACATCACTCAGTCTTTTTGGGTATGAGTCTATTAGCATGGCACATCTTGACTTGGCAATAGTTGCCCACTCTTTTTTGCAAAAACACTCCAAATCTGTCAGATTGTGAAGGCATCTCCTGTGCACAGCCCTCTTCAGATCACAGCACAGATTTTCATTTAGATTCAGGTCTAGGCTCTGGCTGGGCCTTCTGGGGAAGCCATTCCTTTGTTGATTTGATGTATGCTTTGGGTCGTTGTCATGCTCAGCTTTCTAGCAGAAGCCTGAAGGTTTTTTGTCAATATTGACTGGTATTTGGAACTGTTCATAATTCCCTCTACCTTGACTAAGGCCACCACCATGCTTCACTGTGGGTATGGTGTTCTTTTGGTGATGTGCAGTGTTGTTTTTGCTCCAAACATATCTTTTGGAATTATGGCCAAAAAGTTCAACCTTGGTTTCATCAGACCATAACACATTTTCCCACATGCTTTTGGTAAACTTCAGATGTGTTTTTGCTCAATTTAGCTGGGCTTGGATGTTTTTCTTTGTAAGAAAAGGCTTCTGCCTTGCCACCCTACCCTATAGCCCAGACATATGAAGAACACGGAAGATTGTTGTCACATGTACCACATAGCCAGTACTTGCCAAATGTTCCTGCAGCTCCTTTAATGTTGCTGTAGGCCTCCTGGCAGCCTCCCTGGCCAGTTTTCTTCCTGTCTTTTCATCAAGGGAAGTCCAGTTCTTGGTAATGTCACTGTTGTGCCATATTTTTTCCACTTGATGATGACTGTCTTCACTGTGTTCCATGGTATATCTAATGCCTTGGAAATTCTTTTGTACCCTTCTCCTGACTGATACCTTTTAACAATGAGATCCCCTGATGCTTTGGAAGCTTTCTGCAGACCATGACTTTTCCTGTAGGATGTGACTAAGAAAATGTCAGGAAAGACCTACTGAACAGCTGAACTTTATTTGGGGTTAATCAGAGGCACTTTAAATGATGGCAGGTGTGTACTGACTCCTATTTAACATGAGTTTGAATGTGATTGCTTAATTCTGAACACAGCTACATCCCCGGTTATAAGAGGAGTGTGCACACTCATGCAACCATATTATTTTATTATTTTTTTTTTTTTTCCCTCCACCTAAAAGATTTCAGTTTGATTTTCAATTGAGTTGTACAGTTTATAGGTCACTTTAAAGGTGGGAAAAGTTCTGAAATTATTTATCTTTGTCTAATTTTTTTACATCACAGACACTTTTAACAGGGGTGTTATAGTCACTGTATATGGCATTTCCACTATTAGGAAGGCAGCTAGGCTAAAGGAATGGGGAGCCAACTTTTAAAATTGTATTTTACAATTTATGTCAAATGTTTTTTTAATTGGCAATTTGGCAGTAATTTTGCATTGGTGGAAGGGGGGTTACCTGTAAAGCTTAACCTGTGGTGCAAGGTCCTCTTTAATCAGTAGTGAGTTTAAGAAGTTATTTGAGTTAGTATTTCACCAAGAGACTAGAATTGTAAGTTTATGCCTTCTCATATCCCTTCTCATGAAGTAGTTCCCATGCATTACTTTGAAGCTGGCATGTTTTTATTTGTTTAGTGTGTTCTTGGGATCACATTGACAAATAAGAATGTCCAATATTGACTTTACCCATCAAAGCATAAAAGGCTGTTGTGAGATTAATATTACCTTTCATGCAAATGTATGTTTTCCAGAACTTAGCTACAGTGCAGGTATGTGGGAATTGTAAATTTATTTTCTTTAATCACACTTGTTAATGTTTGTGTGTCTGAAAACTAGTTTATGATTAAACTAAACATACTAACCAGATAAGATAATATATTGCAATTTGTAAATGCATCTCAGTAGTCTTTAGTAATATTTTTTCTTATTAGCAATAACAAATAGAGCATTTTATGATTCTTTTTAAAGCAAATTTATAGTCAAGCAGCTAAACACACAGGTGAAATACATACGGTGCCTTGAAAAAGTATTCATACCCCTTGAAATTTTCCACATTTTGTCATGTTACAACCAAAAACATAAATGTATTTTATTGGGATTGTATGTGATAGACCAACACAAAGTGGCACATAATTGTGAAGTGGAAGGAAAATGATAAATGGTTTTCCATTTTTTTTTACGAATAAATATGTGGAAAGTGTGGCGTGCACTTGTATTCAGCCCACGAGTCAATACTTTTTAGAACCACCTTTGGCTGCATTTACAGCTGCAAGTTTGTTTGGGGATGTCTCTACCAGCTTTGCACATCTAGAGAGGGAAATTTTAGCCCATTCTTTGCAAAATAGCTCAAGCTCTGTCAGATTGGAAGGAGAGCGTCTGTGAATAGCAACTTATAAGTCTTGCCACAGATTATCAATTGGATTTAGGTCTGGACTTTGACTAGGCCATTCTAACAAATGAATATGCTTTGATTCAAACCATTCCATTGAAAAAAAAAAAAAAGACGAGAGGTATTGGGAAATAGGGTGGGTGGGACCGGGAGGGGGATGTGAGGGAAAAGAAATAGGAAGGAAAAAGAAAACTCCACACACTATAAAAGAGTAATAAAAATCTAAAAGGGATTATAATAAATAATATAGAATATGATAAGCTTCACGGTCTAAATTTCTTAGTAATAAAACTCCACAATGATGTGAAATACAACAAGAGATGTAAATGAACATCAAGTTGAATAATAATCTCTTAAATATCGCTGAAGTGGAAAAAAAAATAAAAATAAAAAAAAAATAAACCATTCCATTGTAGCTCTGACTGTATGTTTAGGGTTGTTGTCCTGCTGGAAGGTGAACCTCCCCCCAGTCTCAAGTCTTTTGCAGACTCTAACAGGTTTTCTTCTAAGATTGCCCTGTATTTGGCTCCATCCATCTTTCCATCAACTCTGACCAGCTTCCCTGTCCCTGCTGAAGAAAAGCATCCCCACAACATGATGCTGCCACCACCATGTTTCACAGTGGGGATGATGTGTTCAGGATGATGTGCAGTGTTAGTTTTCTCGCACACATATCGTTTTGCTTTGAGGCCAAAAATTAAAATTTTGGTCTCATCTGAACAGAGCACCTTCTTACACATATTTGCTGTGTCCCCCACGTGGCTGCTCGCAAACTGCAAACGGGACTTCTTATGGCTTTCTTTCCACAATGGCTTTCTTCTTGCCTCTCTAACATAAAGGCCAGATTTGTGGAGTGCACAACTAATAGTTGTTCTGTGGACAGGGACTCCCACCTGAGCTGTGGATCTCTGCAGCTCCTTCAGAGTTACAATGGGCCTCTTGGCTGCTTCTCTGATTGATACTCTCTTTGCCCATCCTGTCAGTTTAGGTGGACGATCATGTCTTGGTAGGTTTGCAGTTGTGCCATACTCTTTCCATTTTCAGGCGATGGATTGAACAGTGCTCTGTGAGATGTTCAGAGCTTGGGATATTTTCTTTATAACCTAACCCTGCTTTAAACTTCTCCACAACTTTATCCCTGACCTGTCTGGGGTGTCCTTGGACTTCGTTATGCTATTTGTTCACTTAGGTTCTCTAACAAACTTCTGAGGGCTTCACAGAACAGCTGTATTTATACTGAGATTAAATTACACACAGGTGGACTCTTCTTACTAATTAGGTGACTTCTGAAGGCAATTTGTTTCACTAGATTTTAGTTAGGTGTATTACAGTAAAGAGGGGTGAATACAAATGCCCACCACACTTTTCAGATTTTCATTTGTAAAACATTTTGAAAACCATTTAACATTTTCCTTCCACTTCACAATTATTTGCCACTTTATGTTGGTCTATCACATAAAATCCCACTTAAATACATTTATGTTTTTGGTTGTAACATGAACAAATTTAAAGGGGTATGAATACTTTTTCAAGGCACTGCATCTTTTGTCTGTACAGCCCTGGACAAAAGTATTGAGAATGACACAAATATAAATTTTCACAAAGTCTTCTGCTTTAATGTTTTTATATCTTTTTGTCAGATGTTACTATGATACACTGACGTATAATTACAAGCATTCCATAAGTGTCAAAGGCTTTTATTGACAATTACACTACGTTTATGCAGAGTCAATATTTGCAGTGTTGACCCTTCTTTTTCAAGACCTCTGCAAATCGCCCTAGCATGCTGTGAGGGAAATTCAACTTAGACCACACTCTGGATCAAGTTAAGAAGTTTTCTTTATTTGACTCGTACGAGGAGACAGGTTACAACAAAAGGACAGATATTTGCCCATTGGTTCTGATCTCTATGATGCGTGCAATAGGGCAGCATACATAGAGTTCAGCCTTATGGGCTCCTATCTGACTTGTCTAACAATTGTAAAACTTGCATTTATATACCTTTTACAAGCCTTATCTTAGCCATCTCTCCTAGATATGATTGGTTGCTAAGATCTACGTCAATGTAACTAACCATAAATCCGACACCTGTTCTACAACCAGACAAACTTATTCATTACCAGAATCCCTATATGTTCTTTAACCTGTTGCCGACTGCCCACTGTCAATTGACGGCGGAGTGGTGCGGCTCTTGTGGCGGGCCGCCGCCATATGACGACGCTAACTTTGCGGCCACTAGGGGGCGCATGTCGCGGGAGGTGCGCGCGCGTGCCCGCCGCATCGCTGGGGACCCGATGCGCGTGCCCGGTGGCCGCGATGTCCGCCGGGCACCCGCGATTGCCCAGTAACTGAGCAGGACGTGGATCTGTGTATGTAAACACACAGATCCACGTCCTGTCAGAGGAGAGGAGACCGATGGTGTGTCCCTTGTACATAGGGACACCGATTGGTCTCCTCCCCCAGTCAGTCCCCTCCCCCCACAGTTAGAATCACTCACATAGGGAACATATTAACCCCTGCAGCGCCCCCTAGTGTTAACCTCTTCCCTGCAAGTCACCTTTATACAGTAATCAATGCATTTTTATAGCACGTTTCGCTTTATAAATGTGAATGGTCCCAAAAATGTGACAAAAGTGTCCGATATGTCCGCTGCAATATTGCAGTCATGATAAAAATCGCAGATCGCCGCCATTACTAGTAAAAAAAAAATAAGAATAAAAATGCTATAAATCTATCCCCTATTTTGTAGACGCTATAACTTTTGCGCAAACCAATCAATATACGCTTATTGCGATTTTTTTTACCAAAAATATGTAGAAGAATACGTATCGGCCTAAACTGAGGAAAAAATGTGTTTAAAAAAAAAAATTGGATATTTATTATAATAAAAAGTAAAAAATATTGTGTTTTTTCAAACTTGTCCCTCTTCTTTTGTTTATATCACAAGAAATAAAAACCGCAGAGGTGATCAAATACCACCAAAAAAAGCTCTATCTGTGGGGAAAAAATTATAAAAATTTTATTTGGGTACATCGTTGCATGACCGCGCAATTGTCATTCAAAATGCAACAGCGCTGAAAAATGGCTTGGTCAGGAAGGGGGTGTTCGTGCCTAGTAGGCAAGTGATTAAAGTGATTTATAATTGGTTTTGTCCAATTAAAAACACCTGTGTAGAGACAGTATGGCACCCAGCTGTGTTAAATCAAACATTCCTCGTCCTGATAAGACTTCACCAACTTCAAGGGTAACAGGTTTACAACTTTGGGCGAATGAACTTTCAATAACCCCGCCTCATGTGTTATATGTCTCACTATATAATCCTATATGTATGTATTCATATATTGGTTCTACAAAAAGGTACTGTATCACTTACAATATATATATATATATATATATATATATATATATATATATATATATATATATATATATATATATATATATATATATGCACATACACATATACATGTGTATATATATATATATATAATGCCAACTACTTTATTCAATATTGTCTAATTATTAAAATATACATACATATCAGTGTTTTCTTATTCAATGTATTTTAACAGTTTTAATGAGGGCACAAGCAAACCTTTGACCCTGTCAAACTTAATTAATGTACTGTACATAACTTTCCCATATTCCACATAATTATTTCTAAACCACCTGTATAAGATGTTTTATCTTATCTCTGTGATTTATAAGCATTTCAAGGACTCGAAACAACTCTGTGTAACTTGAAACTACTCTACCCCTGAAGAGTGCACCCCTTTTGTACTTTGTGTGACCCAATCATTTAACAAATCATTTAACAAGTCTCCCAACTCATACCATTCTACTGTAGTGCTTCAAGTAATTGACACATGGGGTGTAACTCCTTTTAGAAGCATAAATAAAAAAAATGTCAACAAATGTTTAAGAATAAGAAAGTATTCTGAGATTTTCTGCTCAGCTCATCAAGTTTCTGTCTAAAATCACCAGACATAACTCCCTAAACGTGCCCCTTAGAGATACAGAGTACTGAGATGAACTGTCACAAAAGTGATTTAATGTTGTTGTTGTTGTTGTACATATGTGCAGATAGCTATTTCTAAAATGGTGGCTATACCTTCTACTCTCCTGCACTCATACTGAAAGAAATACATTATCTTGTCTAACATGTAAAACCTACAACTGTAACTACATTCGCAGCATTGAATTTATCTACAGATTCAAGCTATGCTGGGACTTGTAGTTCCACATCAGATAGTACTCAGAGAGCAGCTACAACAATGAGAAATATACACAAATTGTATTTAAGCATCCAATCAGGGGAGAGATCATTACAGTCATCTGCACCATCAAAATGTCTAATATTCGTATGACTAAAAACTTCAGTATTATTTATGTCACACTGAACCATCTGCCTATTGCAGTATTTCAGCAAGAAAAGGGGGCTAATGACTATAAAATAAACAAGCCCTCTTTTCAGTTTAAGACCCTATAATTGCCTACAAATATTTTCTTTCCAGGAGCAGTATGCTAGATACAAACAATGTCGTACATTTTTCATGGAGCTATCTAGCTGAGGTGACTTTTTCTCTGTGTAGCTTGAATACCTTATCGGGGAGGAGGCAGGTGGCCATGCTGTCTCCCTCCCGATCCCAATACAGAGTTTTCAAGGCGATTCTAACCCCTTAAAACGTAGTTTCTTTTCATAATTTATATTAGGTCCTGAAGAATGTTTAAAATACATCGTACAGTGAGAATGATGCTGGACCTTGTAGTTCCTTACTAACTTTTTCTTCTACCTTGTTCAGGAGGATTGTTGCATGCACCCAGGACTCGCAGTACATAAAACCAGGCTATACCAATGATAAGGCTCGTTGATAGCCTTCACTACATGTGTTTTGCAAGTACGGTGGGCTCTCAAGCCCCCCTTAGCTGGTATAACCGAGATATCAAGTGCATGCAACAAATCCCTGCCCAGCAGGGTAACTGGCCAGCATTTAGCTATCACATTTTTACATTCAGATTTTTTGCCCGTTAGTGGGTCCTCTATAGGAAAAATTTCGGAAACATCCTCCTCACACATTAACCCGTTTGCTGATTTTACAAAAATTGTACCTTTTTTCTTAACTCCTCCAGGCATGTCTTGGGGATGAATCAGGGTCCTGCACGCCCCTGTGTCACACAGTAAGGTGACTTCTTTCCCTTTTACAAGTGTTATTTCAGGTTTAATCTCAATCTGTTAATACATTTCCACATTACATATGTCCATACTTCAGACCCTTCTGAATTGGTTTCATTGTTCATACATTCTATTTCAACTTGCAATCCCTGGCCAAGTGGCCTTTCCTGCCACACAAAAAACATTCACCCCTTTTTTTCCTACCCTTGTAATCCTTAATGCGAGGTCTACACTGGGAGTTTGACCTTTCTGTACCTCTTTCAGCAACATACACATCCGTTCCATCGTCTACAGCAAACGCCTTTCCTTTTTTTGCTTTCTTTTTAGATTGAAGATGTCTTTCAGCGTGGCGTGCATACTCAATAAAATCCTGGAGCCTGCAGGTTCTATGATTTATCATATGTGACAAAACTAGAAACTGGGGCTAGGAATCCCTTCAGGATGGCATTTTTTATCTGCTGTTCATAAGGAGTATCATTAACTCGATTTGCCGGAACTTCAATCTCAGAGTGGTTATTAACCACTTCAGCCCCGGACCAATTGGCAGCCAAAGGACCAGGCCCCTTTTATATATATATATATAATAAATAATAAATATATAATATAATAAATATCCCCAAAAAATATATAAAAAAACATTTTTTTTCCTCAGTATAGGCATATTTTTGGTAAAAAAAATTGCAATTAACGATAATTGATTAGTTTGCGCAAAAGTTATAGCGTTTACAAAATAGGGGATAGTTTTATAGCATTTTTATTAATATTTTTTTTTTTACTAGTAATGGCGGCGATCAGCGATTTTTATTGTGACTGCGACATTATGGCGGACACATCGGACATTTTTGACACATTTTTGGGACATTTGTCATTTATACAGAAATCAGTGCTATTTAAATAGCACTGATTCCTATGTAAATGACAGTTGTAGTGAAGGGTTTAACCACTAGGGGGCGGGGAGGAGTCAGTGTGACGTGTTGTGTTTTTTTTACAGTAGGGGGGCGTGGCTGTATGTCTGACGTCATTGATCGGCTTTCCCGATGACAGGGAACAGCCGATCAATGACAGGCAGAGTAGGAAGCGCGGGGAGAGGTTTGTTTACACAAACCTCTCCCCGTTCTTCAGCTCCGTAACCCGATCGCGGGATACCAGCGGCGATCGGGTCCGCTGGTCCCGCGGCCGTGGTCACGGAGCTCCCGACCGGGTCGCGAGCGCGCCGCTGGTGGCGCGCGCGCCCCCCAGGCAGGCAAATTAAAGGGGACGTACCCGTACGTGCTTTTTCCTGCCCGTGCCATTCTGTAGACGTATATCTACATGAGGCGGTCGGGAAGCGGTTAAACACTTCCCTCATCCTTATGAAGTAATTATCTACTGACTCATCTTCCTCTTGTATGCATTGGTTAATGGCTGCCCAGTCAGCCCTTTTTTGCCCATTTTTCAAGATATTTTACATTATCTTTGCCTAACTCATACATGCACTTGGTATCATCATTCATTTCCTTTTGATTCACACATTTCTGGCCCATTTTAACGTACATACAGAGTAAATTAAGGTCTTCTCACACCGACACTTATACACAATGTTTTTGTCAACTCGGCAGATTGACCCAGAATTTCTTTCCTAATCCTGTGTCCTACTAAAAAACATTGGAATTCTTATCCTCTAACCAAATTGTGATTTTTTTTTTTTACCTTGAACCAGAATGGGTCTTTTCTGCCAATTCTTGGGAACGCATCACCTGATAGGGACCAGTCGGTCGACCGGCCTCTGTTAATGTCAATTCAGACGGAGGACTTTGGAATAAGGAATCTTGTGTGTTCTGAGATTCCCCCGTACGGTAACGGTCACCGATGGTGTGGTTCCCTTTACAGGATTTTGAGTTCCGGCTCGAAGGACCAATTTGTGAGGGAAATTCACTTTAGACCACACTCTTGATCAAGTTAAGAAGTTTTCTTTATTTGACTTGTACGAGGACAAGTTACGACAAGTTACAACAAAAGAACAGATATTTTCCCATTGGTTCTGATCTCTATGACCCATGCAATAGGACAGCATACATAGAGTTCAGCCTTATGGGCTCCTATCTGACTTGTCTGTCTAACAATTGCAAAACTTGCATTTATATACCTTTTACAAGCCTTATCTTAGCCATATCTCCTAGATATGATTGGTTGCTAAGATATGTTTTTGCTGGAGAGAAGTGGTTTCTTTGCTGTCCTTTTTGACACCAGGCCATCCTCCAAAAGTCTTCGCCTCACTGTGCATGCAGATGCACTCATACTGGCCTGCTGCCATTCCTGAGCAAGCTCTGCACTGGTGGTGCCCCTATCCCACAGCTGAATCAACTGTAGGAGATAGTCCTGGTGCTTGCTTGACTTTCTTGGGGGCCCTGAAGCCTTCTTCACAAATACAGTGGAAATGTTTATGGGATTAATTTCATTTTCATGGCAAAGAGGGACTTTGCAATGAATTGCAATTAATCTGATAACTTTTCATAACATTATGGAGTATATTCAAATTGCCATCATAAACACCGAGGCAGCAGACTTTGTGTAAATTAGTATTTGTGCCATTCTCAAAAGATTTGGCCAAGGCTGTATACAGTGGTGTGAAAAAGTGTTTGCCCCCTTCCTCATTTCCTGTTCCTTTGCATGTTTGTCACACTTAAGTGTTTCGGAACATCAAACCAATTTAAACAATAGTCAAGGACAACACAAGTAAACACAAAATGCAATTTGTAAATGAAGGTGTTTATTATTAAAGGTGAAAAAAAATCCAAACCATCATGGCCCTGTGTGAAAAAGTGATTGCCCCCCTTGTTAAAACATACTATAACTGTGGTTGTCCACACCTGAGTTCAATTTCTCTAGCCACACCCAGGCCTGATTATTGCCACACCTGTTCACAATCAAGGCATCACTTAAATAGGAGCTGCTTGACACAGTAAGGTCCACCAGAAGATCCTTAAAAGCTACACATCATGCCGAGACCCAAAGAAATTCAGGAACAATTGAGAAAGAAAGTAATTGAGATCTATCAGTCTGGAAAGGGTTATAAAGCCATTTCCAAAGCTTTGGGAATCCAGCGAACCACAGTGAGAGCCATTATCCACAAATGGCGAAGACATGGAACAGTGGTGAACCTTCCCAGGAGTGGCCGGCCGCCCAAAATTACCCCAAGAGCGCAGCGACGACTCACAAAAGAGGTCACAAAAGACCCCACAACAACGTCCAAGGAACTGCAGGCCTCACTTGCCTCAGTTAAGGTCAGCGTTCATGCCTCCACCATCAGGAAAAGACTGGGCAAAAATGGCCTGCATGGTAGAGTTCCAAGGAGAAAACCACTGCTGAGCAAAAAGAACATCAAAGCTCGTCTCAATTTCTCCACAACACATCTTGATGATCCCCAAGACTTTTGGGACAACATTCTGTGGACCGATGAGACAAAAGTGGAACTCTTTGGAAGGTGTGTGTCCAAGTATATCTGGCGTAGAAGGAACACTGCATTTCAGAAAAAGAACTTTATACCAACAGTAAAATATGGTGGTGGTAGTGTGATGGTCTGGGGCTGTTTTGCTGCTTCAGGACCTGGAAGACTTGCCGTGATAAAAGGAACTATGAATTCTGCTGTCTACCAAGAGATCCTGAAGGAGAATGTCCGACCATCTGTTCGTGTACTCAAGCTGAAACGAACTTGGGTTCTGCAGCAGGACAATGATCCTAAACACACCAGCAAGTCCACCACCGAATGGCTGAAGAAAAACAAAATGAAGACTTTGGAGTGGCCTAGCCAAAGTCCTGACCTGAATCCTATTGAGATGTTGTGGTATGACCTTAAAAAGGCCGTTCATGCTCGAAAACCCTCTAATGTAACTGAATTAGGACAATTCTGCAAAGATGAGTGGGCCAAAATTCCTCCAGGACGCTGTAAAAGCCTCATTGCACGTTATCGCAAACGCTTGGTTGCAGTTGTTGCTGCTAAGGGTGGCCCAACCAGTTATTAGGTTTAGGGGGCAATCACTTTTTCACACAGGGCCATGATGGTTTGGATTTTTTTTCACCTTTAATAATAAACACCTTCATTTACAAATTGCATTTTGTGTTTACTTGTGTTGTCCTTGACTATTGTTTAAATTGGTTTGATGTTCCGAAACACTTAAGTGTGACAAACATGCAAAGGAACAGGAAATGAGGAAGGGGGCAAACACTTTTTCACACCACTGTATGTAAATAGCTGTTGCTTAGTAATTACCACAGAGTTTGTTGGGTATAGACAGATACTTCCTGTCCCTGTTAGCTGGGTCAAAAACCCTGATTAGAGGACTGTAAAGTGTTAAAAATTTGAGTTTTCAGAATTTAGAGGCAGAACTGAGTCACCTGACCTTACAACACACAGGAGCTGCTGCTACTGTATGTCACACCAACCAGAAGCAGAGACTATTAAACAAGTATTCTTATATTCTAATAGTTTAACTGCAGCTGCCTATAGCTTCATGAGTGTGCATCTGAATCATTGTGATGGACATATCTCTGTTTTATTGGTATTATATCACATGCACAGTGCCAGATAGCTAAGTCTGTGCTAATGTACAGTATGAGTGTAGTGGTCACCTTCCAGTCTAATAATAGGTGAACCTGTTTACTGCAATAGACTTCATATGCAACTCATATTTTAGTTAAGTCCATTTTGGTCTGGGATTCTATTTGCATGACAGATTGCAAGCTACAAGGGACTACGACTTGGAGTAGAGAGTTACTGGTTAATTTCCCAGGAAAAGAATACCCTCTGCTCACAGAGGCCCTGTCCTGAGTGGCACTGCCAACTTTAATATCAAACTCACTCTTCCACTTAGCAAAGGTTCTGGTTTCCCTATTCACATACCAGTTTAGCACAATATCCTGTTTAGGGAGGGAAATATCTCCTATACAGCCCCCCGAAACATCAACATAATAAATCATAGATGTGTGGGTTATATGCAGCTGCCTTCAGGGGGTGGACACTGGCAAACAGAAAACCTGATGAATGTCTGTGCACCATAGCTCTGCTGCTAATGGTCATACCTTCTGTATTGTGGGAAAACAGTACAGCGAGACCAAGACACAGTGGGTGGGACCTGGTAAGTAAGAAAATTGTATTTCTTTATCTTTCATTGAGGGACACAGGGATATAATAAATGAAAGACGTGGGAAGTTCAAAAGTGACGCAACTAAGGGGTGGGCATCACTGAACGAATAATTGGATGAAGGGCCAAAAAAAATGGGGGAACAATATGAAAATTGCTACTATAACAAAAGGCCCCAAGAATGAATCTGGTGTTCCAGAACAGGACAGGTAGCCCCAGTAGGGGAAGACTTAACAGAAAGGGTAATGGACCTCAGTATTAAAGTGGAGGAGAACCCAGTAACTATCATATGGAGACAACAGGTGGGGGAAATTTTAGGTAAAACTAAATAAATAAAACAGACAGACACAGTATGTTTCCACCACGGATCATCCAGTAAACAGCTGAGTGTTGAAATAAAATACATTTAACTATTAAATGTAGGGAAAGAGAGATGCAAAATATAATTTTTATTTTTTATTACAGGTGTAGCTCTACCCCCAGAGGAGCCACTAAATTGTTTAGTGATTTATTTGCACACCTGAAGGTGTCACACCTCACTCACCAAGCACTTACCAACGCACCTTGAGGTATTTAAAAAAAAAAAAAAAAAAAATCACAGATTATTATCAAGTATACTGTGTGATAAGACAATAACTTTACTTTGAGAGGTATGGTTAAACTTGCAATATTTTAAAAGTAATGAGCAGAACTGAATTGCAATTACCTAGCAACAGTACTGTATATAAAGACAGTCCTAAAAGACGAAATCACAACAGCCATAGCTAGTTTCGCCAGGTCTAAATCCCCGGGATCAGACGGACTCCCAATTAAATTCTATTCCCAGTATAGCAAAATACTCACCCCTAAATTACTAGCTTTATACAATCATCTCTTTGAGTCCTGTGCATTAACCCCATCCATGATGGAGGCAACAATAGTCCTCATTCCAAACCAGGAAAAGACCCGGGATATCCAGAATCTTACCGCCCCATATTCCTGTTACAGGTTGACATCAAAATACTAGCCAAAGTTCTATCCATCAGGCTTAATCAGGTCATCTTATCACTAATACACACAGACCAAGCAGGCTTCATGCCTGGTCGTAACACCTCATTTAATCTCAGGAAACAGTAAAATAAATATAGAAGCCACACATGAGGAGGTTGGATCATGAGTCGTAGTGACTCTAGACACAGCAAAAGCTTTCGACTCGGTGGAGTGGAGATATCTCTGGAGATGGTTGGAGGGCTATGGCCTTGGTCCCAAATACATTAAGTGGGTCCAATTACTGTATCAGGCACCCACAGTCAAGGTGGTAGCCAACGGGTGGGCGTCTCGAATGTTTGACCTCAGTAGAGGCACGAGACAGGGCTGCCCTCTATCCCCACTGCTATATGCCCTAGCAGCAGAACCCCTTGCAATATTCATCTGACATCCGAGCAAACCCGGAGATCAGAGGACTGAGAATGGGCTCCCTGATTGAAAAAATCAGTATGTATGCGGATGACACATTACTATATCTGGCAGATTCAGGCCCATCTCTACATACTGCACTCGACACGATCGAACAATTTGGAATATTTTCAGGGTTGAAAATCAATTGGGATAAGTCTCAAATTCTCCCAATTGACAGCTTCCCACCCCCGGAATCCCAAGCCAGATTACCATTACAACGAGTCAATGTCATCAAATACCTAGGGATACATATATCTTGATCCCTTGCAGATTACATTTCCCTAAACATAGAACCTCTCCTCGGTTAAAGCTAAAGTAAGAAAAAAAGGGGGTGAATACTGCGCTGAAAGTAATTATATTGTTGAAGCTGCCAGCATTGCCGAAAGATTATCGGTGGATCAGGGTTGGTATATGTATAAATGCAGCGCTGAAAAGGAAGGTAGTACCTGGGGAGAAAGTACTACTGTGGTATGGTTGGATATGGTGTTTTGGTTTGAGGAATATGCAAGGGAGCAGAGTGGAGTGTTTACCAAGTGTGCCGTGATGTCAGCATATATTCCCTTTATATTTTAAAAAATATAAAAACATAAAACCTCATTACATTAGAAATGGCAATAAAACACCATAAAACCAAATAAAATATGCGATAAAAAACACAAGTGTTTAAAACAAGTGAATAAAACCTGGTTTGTTTCTTTGGTACATATACCGTGACAAATAAACAAATAAAGAACTTAAATATTGGTGATAAAAAGATCTCAACAACGGTTGAGTTGATAGGTGCTAGGTGAAAAGAACTTATACACGTGAATAAATAACAGTGCAGTCCATAAAAAATGGTTGGTGGTCAAGTGAATGGCACTGGATCCAACAGGTGACTCTGTTTGGTGTGCTAGGTGGGGTGATGGTTGTCTGATGGCTCTCGAGCCTAATGGATAGAGGCTTACCAGATGGATTGGACTTGAAGGGGCATATGCCTCACAAGTCGCAAGCGCTTTAACCTTAGGGGGTTTGGGCAAATCTCCGATCCACACGATGACTCCAGAGGCTCGTCCAGGTGCCGTAATGGTAAAGGGTCACAAGGATAGATGTATCGAGTAGGGAATGGGCATCAATGTTCCGTATGGTCAACCGTATTATGAAGTCATGATAGAAGAAAAGACTTGCATAGCATAATAACGTTTGGAAAGGTTTTTAATAGTATAAAAACAGATTAAAAACACTCACATTTAGTAGGTTTAAAACAGGCCTGTTTATAAATTAGAGATGGCGTGGTGCTGTCGCTCTGGTCCACCCCTAAAGCTAAAGTAAGGATCTGGTCCTGGCTCCCACTTGGGATCTGGGGACGCATAAATTTAGTTAAAATGGTCCTACTCCCTAAGATACTTTACGTACTATGGCATACACCAGTATACCTTCCCCTGAAACATTTCAATCTCTGGAGGCCCTTTTAAAGCCCTTTGTGTGGGGAGCCAACAGACACAAATTAGCATGGCAAACTCTTAAGAATCCAACTGAACTGGGGGGCACGGCTCTCCCTGACTTCAATTTATATTACATTGCTTCACAGTTGTCACAGCTATTCCACATACAGTGCCTTGCAAAAGTATTCGGCCCCCTTGAACTTTTCAACCTTTTGCCACATTTCAGGCTTCAAACATAAAGATATAACATTTTTATTTTTTGTGAAGAATCACCAACAAGTTTGACACAATTGTGAAGTGGAACGAAAACAATTGGATTTTTGAAACTTTTTTAACTAATAAAAAAATAAAAGTGGGGCGTGCAAAATTATTCGGCCCCCTTGCGTTAATACTTTGTAGAGCCACCTTTTGCTGCGATTACAGCTGCAAGTCACTTGGGGTATATCTCTATCAGTTTTGCACATAGAGAGACTGAAATTCTTGCCCATTCTTCCTTGCAAAACAGCTCGAGCTCAGTGAGGTTGGATGGACAGCATTTGTGAACAGCAGTTTTCAGCTCTTTCCACAGATTCTCGATTGGATTCAGGTCTGGCCTTTGACTTGGCCATTCTAAAACCTGGATATGTTTATTTGTGAACCATTCCTTTGTAGATTTTGCTGTATGTTTGGGATCATTGTCTTGTTGGAAGATAAATCTCCGTCCCAGTTTCAGGTCTTTTACAGACTTCAACAGGTTTTCATCCAGAATGGTCCTGTATTTGGCTGCATCCATCTTCCCCTCAATTTTAACCATCTTCCCTGTCCCTGCTGAAGAAAAGCAGGCCCAAACCATGATGCTGCCACCACCATGTTTGACAGTGGGGATGGTGTGTTGAGGGTGATGAGCTGTGTTGCTTTTACGCCAAACATATCGTTTTGCATTGTGGGCAAAAAGTTTGATTTTGGTTTCATCGGACCAGAGCACCTTCTTCCACATGTTTGGTGTGTCTCCCAGGTGGCTTGTGGCAAACTTTAGACAAGACTTTTTATGGATATCTTTGAGAAATGGCTTTCTTCTTGCCATTCTTCCATAAAGGCCAGATTTGTGCAGTGTACGACTGATTGTTGTCCTATGGACAGACTCTCCCACCTCAGCTGTAGTTCTCTGCAGTTCATCCAGAGTGATCATGGGCCTCTTGGCTGCATCTCTGATCAGTCTTCTCCTTGTCTGAGCTGAAAGTTTAGAGGGACAGGCAGGTCTTGGTAGATTTGCAGTGGTCTGATACTCCTTCCATTTCAAAATGATCGCTTGCACAGTGCTCCTTGGGATGTTTAAAGCTTGGGAAATCTTTTTGTATCCAAATCCGGCTTTAAACTTCTCCACAACAGTATTACGGACCTGCCTGGTGTGTTCCTTGGTCTTCATGATGCTCTCTGCGCTTTCAACAGAACCCTGAGACTATCACAGAGCAGGTGCATTTATACAGAGACTTGATTACACACAGGTGGATTCTATTTATCACCATCAGTCATTTAGGACAACATTGGATCATTCAGAGATCCTCGCTGAACTTCTGGAGTGAGTTTGATGCACTGAAAGTAAAGGGGCCGAATAATTTTGCACGCACAACTTTTCAGTTTTTTATTTGCTAAAAAAGTTTAAAATATCCAATAGATTTCGTTCCACTTCCCAATTGTGTCCCACTTGTTGGTGATTCTTCACAAAAAATAAAATTTTTATATCTTTATGTTTGAAGCCTGAAATGTGGCAAAAGGTTGAAAAGTTCAAGGGGGCCGAATACTTTCGCAAGGCACTGTAGATAAGATGGATGGTGAGAGATTCCTCGCTCTCATATGTCCATAGCATCGGGCTCAGGAGGGGTGGAACAAGGGGAAAACAGGCAAACCACACTATATCATTACAGGAAAATATGGGACTTAGCTTCCTCCAAACTCGAAATTCCACGACACAACGATTACACACCGATATGTCATAACAAAAACTTACCAGAATTTACCAAAATACAGGACACAAGTGTATGGTCCAAGCAGGGAGTATTTTATTTACATCACATCCTAAAAGAAGAACCCCTCAAAACCCTCAATTCACTCAGAGAAGAATTTTAGATTTTTACAACTCCGCCATGCCACACAATCTCAATTTCCTGAGTCCGTCCCATACCCTACACCCAATGTTATTATGGCAGTGATTAAGACCCTCAAAAATTAATCTCGGCATTTTACAATATGCTATCCACCCCCATCTTTACAAAAATAGCATATGATCTGAAACCCAGATGGGAGAGAGAAGTGGGCCCAATAGAGGATGAGTGGGAGTGCAAGGCAGTATCCCTCAAACTATCTGATCGACTATCACAGCTTTATATTCTACATAGGGCATACCTCACACCCCTTAGAGTGGCAAAATACAAATGCACTCAATCTACAACATGTCTGATGTGTGGACTAGAGACAGGCACATTTTTTCATTTGATCTGGACTTGCCCCAAGATACAAGGCTTGTGGAAGCAAATTGTGACATTTCTACATGATACCATGGGCTCACCCCTAGCATTAGACCCAAAAAAGTGCCTTCTTGTAATTCTACCAGATACAATTGATAAATATACCAAAATATTTCTTCACGAGACACTAATTTCAGCCAGGAAAATTATAGCCAAAAAATGGATAAGACAAACACCTCCCAAGATAGTAGAATGGAAACTGGAAGTAAATAATACCCTGTCATACAAGAAGTGTATATATATTAACAGAGGTTGCCCCAACAAATATAACAAGATATGGGACCGCTGGCTACAAGAGTCTGACACCTGTGTGTAGTAAAACCATATCAGTTTGAAATGAATACCAAGACACATACCTTTTTATATAATCTTTATTTGTAATATATACATTCATAGAACATATCCACATGGCAAAAACAATGTACCTGTTTTTTTACCTATAATATGTATAATATGCAATGTAACAGTTAGCAAGTTTATATGTAAAAGCCAACATAACATGTATGCACCGTTCAAAGACAGTCCTAACACTCCCTGTGTTATCCCCCTGGCCAGTGATCGGCAAAGTTGGGGCCTTTGAAGAAAGTACAACAGTTCCTAGCCGACAACAGAGTAACCTGTACAATATTTGTTTCTTGCCAGACCCAGGATGCCCTCTTCTTGGTCTCTGGACACAGCAGGATGATGGAGGGACATAAACTGACCATCCTATAATGGATCAGCAGCCATGATTAGCATAGTCAGTTTACACAGAGGAACACAGGAACAGGCAGGATCAACCAGGTATTGTGGTACATGGAAAGGGAAAAATGACACTGCAAAAGCACTGTGCTATGTATTATGCCTAAAAGGGACAGTTTTTTTTTTTTTTTTTTTTCTTTTAAGGGTTACAACCATTTTGTAAATGGCTGTTTTTTTGTTTCAATATGTTTATTGAGTTTTTTTGGGTAAACAAGAAAATATAACAAACTTTTTTTTACACCCCTCGCAGGGGCTAGAGACATGTAAAAATTACCAATGATCAATATCATTCACAATTATCCTATAACTTAGTGAGAATAGGGGATGATATCAAAAAATGACTACTGCATAAAGTACCCTGTCCCCAAGTTCGTTGCCGAAGGCTCTTCTCCAGCAACCCCCCTCCATAGGAGGCAATGGTAGGAGTCAGAATAGTGAGAAACCAGAACAAAAAGCGAGAAGAGAAAAAAGGAGAGAAGGGGGTCATAGATAGGAGAGGGGGAAAGTTAACATGAGATCTTGGACGCGGGCGCCTCACAGAAGGGAGTCAGACAAGGCCCAAACAGGATGCTTGAAGTGTAAGAGATCCATGGTTCCCAGATTTTGAGAAATTTGACGTGTGAATCATTCACAACACTGGACATTCGTTCCTGAAGTAACATAGCAGTCATACGTGTCCTCACCCCTAGTAAATGTACTCGTTGGGTCTTCCAGGCTTGAGCTATAGTTCGTTTAGCCGCTATAAAGAGGTAAGTGGCCAGCTTCTGCTGAGGAGCGAACAAACCAGGTATTGGACAATGTAATAGGGCTAACCTGGCATCCCTTTGGACTGTTAGATGGAAGTGTGTCTGCAATAAGCCAAAAACCCTAGACCAAAACCCCACCAGTCTTGGGCAGGACCACCAGGTGTGTATGACATCACCCCGCTGTCCACAGTTGCGAAAGCATCTATCAGTACTTCCTGGGAAGGCCTGAGCTGTGCAGGCCGGGACAAAGTATAGAAACTTATATGCTGCTTTTAGGGTGTTTGTATTAAACGAGCATTTGGCTAACATTTTCCAGTCCTTACTCCAGTCTTCCAGGTCTATGGGAGCCTGGAGGTCCCTTTCCCATTGGGCCATATAAGAGAGGGGTGCTGATGACAGACCTCCATTCAAGGATGCATAGATAGCCGAGATGAGGCCGGGAGACCCAGGGGCATCCTGACATGCATGTTCGACTTGTGTCTTTTTTCAACCTCACCTACTATGTAACTATGTAACTTCTGCAATAATGTATATTCAGTTTAACCCTGTCCACACTGCAGAAGGATAATAAAGCAGCAACAAAGAAGAATCTCTGCAGCAGTTATCATCTACAGTCCAGTTACACAGGTATTCATATAGTGCAGACAATATACACATCATTTTATATACTGTATATTCACATCAGCCCCCGCCCACTAGAAATTTACAGTCTAAGGGTCCTATCTCAAATGCAAGCACATGCACATGCAAGCTTATGTGCACACAGAAAATAGGGGTCAGCATGCAGGGCCACTGATAAGGGGGTACCAATGGTCCTCCCCATAAGGGGCCGGGGCACACAGGGGAAAAAGAGAGCAGGGGGAATCAAACGTGGGCAGGACAGGAAGGGGGATCTGTGCAGCGGGGAGGGGGCAATTACAGGAATGATGCCCTGTGTGACTCTCCCTGCAGCAGCTTAAGGTTGGTTTCTCCCCCTCTCCCTCCTGCTGGCTTTCAGCTGCTGCAGGGGGAGATGCCCCCTCTCCCCCTGCTGTAGTCTGGGTTTGGAACCCTAGCATGGACTCATCTGCATTGTTGCAGTGCTCTGCTTATGCTCTTGTTTGCGAGTAGGACTTTTGGAGTTTTAATAAAGCTTTTTAACCTTTTATACTGCTTGCGCAGTCTTTCCTCCCTCTCCGTGTGTTTTGATATAAATGGAGCCTTCCCTCCCTATTTGGATTAGTGGCATACCTTCTAGTGCTAGTTATCAATGTTTAGAAAATGGGCTACCCACTCTTCTATTTTATGTTTCAATTCATGGTTTATTGATTCTTTTTTTTTTTTTGTCACCCTTTAGCATTGCTGATTACTATGTTACTTGGAGATTTCTCCTTTATCGGACTACCTGAGTTCTTTCCTATTGGACTGAGTGCTATACAATGGGTGTCTTTTGGTACTCTGCTGCTGTTTAATTTTATTTTTTATGAATGAACAGTCTCTGTGTCCTGTTCACTTATTGAAATGCAGCTGGGACTGCAGAGAAAGGAATTGAAGAATCTGTGTCCTCAGTTTCTTTTTCTGTCTCAAAGGTGAGATGTCAGGGGTCTGTTTAGACCCCTGGTATTTCAACCAAGCTCCCCCAACAGCGTTGTAAATAAAAATTTAAAAAAATTATAAAAAAAAATGATGTCTCATTCACACAGGTTCTCTGGCCCATACAGAATTAGCAATATGTGTGGCTGGAGCTGTCTGTTACTCCATGAGGACGCAGAGGCTGTATGAACACAGCCGCAGGTCCTAATGTGATAAGTGTGTAGGTGCGGGTGAGTAGCCCCAAATATACATTGTCAGTGTTTGGAGGCCATACAACAGCATCCACACACCTAGCAAATTAGGACCTGCGGCTGTGTTTATACAGCTGCTGCGTCCCCATAGCATAACATAGGCTGCCTGCACACAGCAATAGCCACATTTAAAAAACAAAAACACTGATTCACACTGTACAGGTCACAGCACCTATGTTAATGAGCCCCAAGACCTAGTTTTACACAAAGAACTTTATTAACTCAATACAGTTTTATCTGTTAGATTTAGCAGGCATTTTGTATGTTATGTTAGTGTTGGCTAATAATGATTTTAGAGCATTTTCCGTGAAAATATTGTTTTGATATTTTCGTGGGGGGTCTGACAGGTAAGCTGTACGAGGCCCAGCATTTCTTTGGAGTAACCCTCTCAAGAGTAATGTAGAGGGCGAGACAGAAAGAGACTTTCAGTGTGATACACAGAAGAATGGCGTACCAAGTCCCTTTTGATAAAGGAGTTAAGAGATTTACACACGCTTATAAAAGGGAAAGCTAAGCAAGGATAAACAGTAACTCAATACATGTAAAGGAATCTCAGAACAAAGGGACACATTCCAACTCACATCAATGGCTGACATTGAGGTATGACAGCCACAATACAAAAATCAGACAGATATACTAGGTTTAAGGAGGACCTTTGGACAAACAAGTTATCAGCTAGGAGAACTCTGTACTTAGGTAATCGAGTGCTGTATTTGTTAATCTTCCAGGGATGTACTGAACTAACAAAATAGATATTTCCTGGAAAAGGAAAGAAAGACAAGTTATATTAGAGAATGAAATTCAGGTACATAGAACCGGAAACAAAACTTTAGGTGCTGCAAGGCATAGTGTATACAATGAGACTGCTAACAATGGCCAGGGTAAGGAAACAGATTTCAGCAATGATAGGTGAAGTCTTAGGCCCCTTTCAGACGAGGCGGATCCACTTGCACGGAGTCCGCCTCTGTCCGCCGGCTCAGCGGGAGATCTCTCCGTTGATCACCGCTGAGCCGGCGGATGACAAGTCCCTCTCTGCTCACTGAGAGAGCGCCGTTGGTCTCTATGGAGAGATTGGATGAAAACGGACAGCGTGTCCGTTTTCATCAGATCTCACCCGATCCGATAGCGACTGATCCGGACGTAGAGCCATCTGTCTGCTTTTGGCGGATCGGATGTCAGCGGACATGTCTCCGCTGACATCCAACGCTCCATAGACCAGTATGAAGCGACTGTTCAGATCCGCCGTCAAAACTGACAGGCGGACCTGAACGCTGTGTCAGTGTGAAAGGGGCCTTAAGGCCTGTACACCAGATCAGAAAATCATACAAAAAATACAGCTTTCAAAGCAATCGTGCAATAATTTGATCATTAGTACACAAGCTTTTGTCCAAAAAGTAAATTGGATAAAGTGTTATACTAAAGAGTAGCAGTGACTCTTAGGATAACAGGAAGCTCCCAGAAACTAGGACACTGAACCACAGTGAGAAACTATGAAGCCTTCCATAGGAAAGCTAGGAGCACTAGTGTATACAAAACAATCAGTGCTGTAACAGAGACCCAAATCCTCAGGAAGCTCAATAATCAGGAAGATAAATCGATCGACCATGTAGGTTGGGAAAACCTTTTTGAGAGAGTCAGACCTTAAGAGATTTAAGCACCACAAGTGTGCAGTAAGCCTAATATCAAATAGACTCAATGGTAAGAAAAAGGGGATTGCTGACCTGTACACCACTGCTGTGCCGATGGCTAAATCGCATAAGTTGGGGTTATCATGTTCCTGTGGACTCGGAGTTCGTATGCATTTGCTGTTGGATGGGTTCTCTGGGCTGGCTGGTGGTATAAAAAGAGAGGTCTCTTGTACTTTTGCTGTTAATTATTGGGCTGATCTTTTTGGTATAACATATGATCTGCATTGCACATTATACATTATTATTTTGTTTCCAATGACAGCAACAATGAATTTTATTTCATCCGAATGACACAGATGATGGGATTTTTTTTGTTACTCTCTCCAACATCAAAGATGAGGGATGAGGGGGGAATAGTGGCCCCTGAAGATCTGGCTTCTTAGAAGGTGGGTTATCTCTGCTATATATATGTCTCTTCATAGTTTAATTAGGATATGTATGTCCATTGCCATCATAGGCCTTGGGCTTTTCATTCGCAGCTTTGGGTACAGTCTTGGCACACCTTGATGCCGGAATGAATGAACTCTTGTGTACACGTACGGGAGTTATGTCATTCTAGCACAGCCAAACAAGATGGCTAAAGATCCTAAACCCAGAAGAAGACCGAGTGAAGGTGCTGGTAAGGGAGCGTGGATAAGCGAGATTAGCTCCACTTTAGGTCAAGTCTCGTGTTTACAGAAGGCTGACTGTGTCCTGGCCCCAATGTGACAGCACTAAGCCAATCATCAGCACTGTTCCAGGGGTGAGTTACATGCTTCTCTATACCCCTTGGAGTTACAGGTGATTTGTTCTTAAAGAAAATAATGTGGAAGTGAAGTAAAAAGAATATATTCTGCTCAGGATGGGAGCTCTAAAGTGAATTTGTTGCTTTGCCTTGCATGGACAAAACACAAAACAGCTTATTCTTATTATAACTTTACTTTATGTTACTTGATATCAAGCCTTAGGGTGTTGTACATGCTTGTAGGGCAAGTAGGTGGATGATGTTGGACCTTCCTCCATTTTTCCTTTTAACTCTTAACTGGTCGGGCGCCAAGTTTTGGGTCACATGAGAGGCCTACCCCAAGGGGGGGTTCTTTGGGGCGTAATACACACAGTAGGCAACCTGCCTACATGCTACAGAATGAAAGCAAAAGGCCTTAGTCACTACAAACCCCGGAGACTCTATGATGATGCCCTACCTTTATACTTGTATACCGATTGTCGAGTCCCCAATAATACTCTCAGTGGAGTGGGAATCATGAGAATGATGAATATTTACTGTACCATGCATGATATGTTTCTATGCTCCCGTGCTGTAAACCCCCCGTTATTTCTAATTGCAATTTCCTTTCTACATGGGATGCCTTTTTCTTGCCTCATACTGAATTTATTGTCACCCTTTCCTGACATTTACTGTGATAATGTTTTAAATGTTTATTTTATTATATGTACCAATAAAGCCGGTTAAATTTTTTTAAAAAAGGCCTTATTCACACTTACACTTTAACGTAAACATAAGAGAAGTCTTCTGGGATAACTGCTTTTACATGTTCTTAAACCAGGTTCAGACACGTTTATGTGCACATGCATATACCTGCATTTAAAGTGTCTAATCAAATCCTGGACATACAGAATTCTACTTTCTCTAAATGCAGCTAAACAGAGGTAAACGCTCAGAGTGAATGGCACCATTGATAAATTAATACATGCATTTATATGCGCTTAAAAATTACCTCTAAATGCAGGTTTGGCATTGCCAGTGTGAATGAGGCCTTGGAGAAAATACACCTTTAATTTCAAAGTGCCAATTGAAAAAAAAAAACATTCCATTACATAAATGAAATACCTTGCATAGCAAGGTGCAACCAAACAAATAGGTCATTATGTTCTTGCGTAGGCTTGGTCTGTCTGTGTATATTGCTATGAAGTTATTAGTTTTATCACTGCCTGGACATGCCTGTAACAATTGAGTGAGGTTGTTTAGAGAAAGCAGCATTTAATATGGCTACACAATGTGTTGAAAGCCACACAGGGCTGCACCCAGTCTTGCCAGTAAATTGATAATATATATCCATAACGTTCTTAATCTAGTTAGTAACATGATTATAAACAACTATTTTTGTTCTTGCATTTCGCAATACAAGTTAAA
The DNA here is from genome assembly GCA_028564925.1 of Lithobates sylvaticus. Taxonomy (NCBI): domain Eukaryota; kingdom Metazoa; phylum Chordata; class Amphibia; order Anura; family Ranidae; genus Lithobates; species Lithobates sylvaticus. The sequence goes on from CM053028.1 coordinate 114,138,727, forward strand.
TCAATTTATCATTCCCCCAAGTTGTACATCTGGATCTCAATATTGCTTCTGAAATATTTACAGAGCTATTTTAACCAGAGTATATCCTACTGGGCACTAAAAAATTATAAAATCTTCAGTAAAGCCAAAATATATGTAATGAAAAAATGGAAATATTAACAATGTCCAAGGAGGACCCATTGACCAAAGAGGCTTTTAGCTTCTTTATCCATTGTGTTCAATAGCTAGAGTGCCTGCAAGAAGCAAGAATTACCCTTCTTGCGTCTTCTCCTGTTGTCAACACTGCCATCCAAGGCTGCATTAAAAAAAAAAAAAAGTTTGGCTGGAGATACTCGCTAACATAGGATTTACAGTGCCTTAAAAAAGTATTCATACCCCTTGAGATTTTCCACATTTTGTCAAATTACAACCAAAAACGTAAATGTATTTTATTGGGATTTTATGTGGTAGACCAACACAAAGTGGCACATAATTGTGAAGTGGAAGGAAAATGATAAAAGGTTTTCAAATGTTTTTACAATTAAATATGAGAAAATAGCTCAAGCTATGTCAGATTGGAAGGAGAGTGTCTGTGAACAGCAATTTTCACGTCTTGCCACAGATTCTCAATTAGATTTAGGTCTGGCCTTTGACTGGGCCATTCGAACACATAAATATGCTTAAATCTAAACCATTCCATTGTAGCTCTGGCTGTATGTTTAGGGTTGTTGTCCTGCTGGAAGGCGAACCTCCTCCCCAGTCTCAAGTCTTTTGTAGACTCTAATGCCCCGTACACACGAGCAGATTTTCCGTCGAAAAAAAACTTGGAGGGTTTTTCCGACAGAATTCCGCTCAAGCTTGGCTTGCATTCACACAAAAGTTCTCTGAACTTTCGACCGTCAAGAACGCGGTGACGTACAACACTACGACGAGTCGAGAAAATTAAGTTCAATGCTTTAGAGCATGCGTCAAATTGTTTCCGAGCATGCGTAGGAATTTTGCGCGTTGGAATTGGTACAGACGATCGGAATTTCCGATCAGAACTTTTTCCGACCGAAAAATTGAGAACCTGTTCTCAATCTTTTGCTGGCGGGAATTCCGCCAGCAAAAGTCAGATAGAGCATACACACTCAGCTCACATCAGACTTTTGGTGGAATTTCAGATCGTGTGTACGGGGCATAACAGGTTTTTTTCTAAGATTGCCCTGTATTTGGCTCCATCCACCTCTCCATCAACTCTGACCAGCTTCCCTGTCCCTGCTGAAGAAAAGAATCCCCACAACATGATGCTGCCACCGTTTTTTTACAGTGGAGATGGTGTGTTCAGGGTGATGTGCAGTGTTAGTTTTCCACCACACATAGCGTTTTGCTTTTAGGCCAAAAAGTAAAAAATTTTGGTCTCATCTGACCAGAGCACCCTTTTCCACGCTTGCTGTGTCCAGGGCCGATCCTAGGGTCACAGACGCCTGGGTGCAGAAATATTTCTACGGCCCCCACATAGGCGTGGTCATCTTACCAACTCCTCCCCTTTACAAATGTTTCTATGGCAATGACTCAAACACAGAGATGCTCCCCTCAGAAGTCTTCGTTACCCTGGGATCCTCCCATGATCTTTTAACAATAAAGAAAATACAGGAAGAAGAGCGTACAATAATGAGACCTGGAGGGGAGTCTCTCTGACGCACACAGAGAGGGCTTCTGTTAGAAAGAGCCCCCAGACATAGTACAGGAGACGGTCAGAGACTGCAGACATGTTACAAGAGACGGTCAGAGACTGCAATCACAGTACAGGAGATGGTCAGAGACTGCAATCATAGTACAAGAAATGGTCAGAGACTGCAGACATGATACAAGAGATGGTCAAAGACTGCAATCTTAGTACAGGAGATGGTCAGAGACTGCAGATATAGTACAGGAGATGGTCAGAGACTGCAGACATAATACAGGAGACGGTCAGAAACTGCAGACATAATACAGGAGACAGTCAGAGACTGCAGACATAGTACAGGGGATGGTCATAGACTGCAGACATAGTACAGGAGATGGTCGGAGACTGCAGACACGGTACAGGAGACGGTCAGAGACTGCCGACACAGTACAGGAGACGGTCATAAACTGCAGACATGGTACAGGAGACGGTCAGAGACTGCAGACATGGTACAGGAGATGGTCAGAGACTGCAGACATGGTACAGGGGAAGGTCAGAGACTGCAGACATAGTACAGGAGATGGTCGGAGACTGCAGACACGGTACAGGAGACGGTCAGAGACTGCCGACACAGTACAGGAGACGGTCATAAACTGCAGACATGGTACAGGAGACGGTCAGAGACTGCAGACATGGTACAGGAGATGGTCAGAGACTGCAGACATAGTACAGGAGATGGTCAGAGACTGCAGACATACTACAGGAGATGGTCAGAGACTGCAGACATAGTACAGGAGATGGTCAGAGACTGCAGACATAATACAGGAGACGGTCAGAGACTGCAGACATAATACAGGAGACGGTCAGAGACTGCAGACATACTACAGGAGACGGTCAGAGACTGCAGACAAAGTACAGGAGATGGTCAGAGGCTGCAGACATTGTACAGGAGATGGTCAGAGGCTGCAGTTCCTATGGACGTTAGTAGATAATGGCCGACCGGCCCTCTCACCTGACCCAGCGATACAGCAATGGTTCCTTTGATCAGTCATTTACCGGCTCCTTCCTCTTCTGAATGCACAGAGTCAGTGATCACGGACTCTGTCCATTCATAACTGAGAAACGTAACCTGTGTTTATGATGCTTCAATTCTTGAATGGAGAGGAGCCTCTGTCTCCTGTCCATTCATTTTCAGTGCAGCTGAGGCTGCAGAGAAAAGGACTTAGTCCCTTTCTCTGTCTCAAAGGGGAGATGTCAGGTGTTTGTTTATACCCCCGATATCTCACCAGAGCCCCCCAACCCAACAGGGCTGATAAAAAAATATAAATAAATAATAATAATAATTAAAACAAAATAAAAAATTGGCCACTCACCCCCCCCCCCCCCAAAAAAAAAAGCGATAGCTATGTAAAGAAAAAAAAAATATGAAATTGTAAAAAATAATTAAAAAATGAATTGTAAAAAAAAAAATAAAGATTGAAAACTACTGACACAGTCCACTGTCACATGACATTAAAAAAGTATCGGTACTTGTACTCGGTCTTAAAAGAGTGGCATCGCTGCAACCCTAGTGTATATATTTTTGACCTCTGCACTACACTTATTGGGGTGTACAGGGGTATGATAAACAGCATGCAAATATGGCATGGTTAAGAATACTGGCTGCACACACCATAGAAAGGAGGGGCAGTTTGGGCACTGGATGACCTTGTCCCAAGACTGGCCCATATGTAAGCTATGAATTGAGCAACTCATAGCTTACCCAGGTTGGCTTTTTCTCCTGGCAAATGAATGGTATGGCAGGACTGAGGCGGAAAGAGAAGCATGTGTTATATGGGTAGCTAAAATCCTGTTGCTTTTCTCAGCATAGGTTTACTTTAAGCATCCTTTGCAAAAATCAGGCAATGCAGTGTGTAAACTAGTGCTTCTGATTACTCAATGTGATTATTGCATAAAAATATTTTGTTATAAGTGTTGTCTGTTCCATTAAGCAAAAGGCCATCCATCAGTCAGACGGGTCTGCGAGAACTTGATGGCACGCTCCAGTTTTAACCATTTAAGGACTAGCAGATGTCCCATTGTCCATTGTGTTCATCCAGCCTCAGTTACACTAAAATCAACAGTAACTAAGCAGTATCTATAAAGGTTAAGTGGACAGAGGAAATGTCAAATAGCATATGAATCAGCCATAACAGCATAAATAAACAGAATGGAGCAGGGATGAATAACCACTCACAATAGTACATTTATCACAAGCAGCCCTACCTATATATTTTCATCTCCCAATACCAAGAATTACCCGTGTGTGTGCACCTGTCTATTTCATTCATAAAATAGTACAGTGTTTGTAATAGTCATAACGGCTCATTGAAATGTACATGTTCATTGAGTAAGGGAAAACAACCTATATTAAAATAGTAGTAGTTTGGATTTAGTGTCCATTTATTGACCAAATAAATAGATTGTAGGGCAAGCACGTTGGCCTCGTCTTGCAATATGAAGTGACAGTAAAAAAAACATGCCTGTTATATGTGCTAAAAAAAAAAGGGACCTAGATAGGAATCAGAGGATTTTTATATATGGTCATGTCTGTCTGAACTTTGTGATTCCTTTCTGGTGGACTGGTCTGTGTTCATTACCCGGGAGCTGCGAGGTGCATTGGGGGCCCCCCCTATTCCCTCCTATCCACCTTTGGTTGATGCGGGGGATTGGGCTGGGGCCAGTCCCACTGTGCATCGGCACCACTCCTCCCTTCACCATGCACACGGCGCCCTCTCTGTAGTATGCCCCCTTTTCTTTTTCACTATTTCTACACTTCATTTGTATCTTTTTATCTTGGCTCCATTTACTGTTCAATATTTTTCAATGATATAATACACCTTCATATATTTATAGTCTACCTGATTTATTCACTTTTACATCATTGGAGCCCAAATGGTTTTCTTTTTGACCACTTTTATCTGGGGATCATGGTGTGCATCCGGCTTCCCTGCGAGCCCCTTCCTCAGCAGCCAACAGTTTTCATGTTCACATGGTCTAGATTTAATTGACATGTAAGTACTTAGTGGGATGAGTTTATTTTTACCCTCCTTTACATATATAGTCTCCCTTGTGTTTGGGTTTAACTTTGGACCATATCGTTTATTTATGCTTTTTTACATACATTGGTGGACTCGCCCCTGATGATGTGGTAGGAAACCACAAAACGTGCATCGGGCCAATTTTGATGCACCATTTTCTTTTTAGATGTTTTTATTTCATCCATTCCCAAGCTATCCCACCATGTTACTTTTCAAGCGATTCTTTATTATGGACAATTGTCCGATACCTCAATTTGCCATCTCCATGTTGCTATGATTGTTTTTATTAATATCTGGGCAATATGTGATTGTTATGCTTATTTACTATGCATGTACTCATATTGCCATGTCATGTTTTTTTTAATGAATAAAACTTGTCTTGTTACATTGACTCATCTTTTAGCCAGGTCAGATCTACCTCATTTAAAGTCCCAAAGTGTCTATGCAAGAATGAAAGGGGGGGGCAGGATGTGGGGTAGGGCGAGTTGAATCTATTCCAAGGTCCGAGGGTAATAGTGAATTTAGATGCTGAAGGGGTGAGAAACTGGGGAAACACGAGCAGGGATGAAGGTGGAAAGGGCGTGGGAGGTAAAAAGGGGAAGGGTAAGGGATGTGGGGACACACAAAAGGTATGAAGGAGAACAGGGGGGGTAAGGGTCTGGAGATCTGTGCTGTTTTAGGGGAATGACAAACATTTCAGTCTGGGCAGTACCTGGATGACCAAAAGGCCGGTTTTCAGCTTTGAAAGTGCATTTTCTCGGAGAGGAGGTAATATTAGAATACAGGAGAGAGATCTTGAAATAAATTCATGTGAACCAGGTGGTTTAAAATATATTATATGTAGATATATATATGTATATATAAGGGTGGCTGTCAGTTCTTCCATTTACCTAATATCCTGGATTTAAGAGAACTAGAGAGAAAATGGGCAGGGTGGTCTGTTTCCACAGAGTTGGTATGCAGAACCTAGCTGCACTGACAAGATGAATTCTTAGGGAGAATTTGTATGTGGAGATTGGAAGTTAAATAGTAGATATGTATCGTATATACTAGTATAAGCCGACCCGAATATAAGCTGAGGCACCTAATTTTACCACAAAAAAAAACTGGGAAAACGTATTGACTCGAGTATAAGCCTAGGGTGAGAAATGCACAGCTACTGTAAGTGGAAAAGAGGGTCAACAATGCCCATTTGCAGCCATAGGTCCCCCGAACTTCAAACTTGGTAGTTAAGTGTTCCTAAATGCCCCCTAGCTGCAGCCAAAAATTGCGGTCTCTGGACCCATAGGGTCCCGAAATGATATTGCTGCAGATGGACACAGTTGACCGACTTTGGGGCCCCGTATCACAGGGTCACTTGGTGCTAGGAACCCCTATCACTACAACATATCCAATTTGGTGTGCCTATCACCAAGTGGCCCCGAGATACGGGGCCCCAAAGTCGGGTCGGAAAATGTCAATCTCTGTGCTTGACTTGAGTATAAGCCAAGGGGGGCATTTTCAGCACAAAAAAATGTGCTGGAAAACTCGGCTTATACTCGAGTATATACGGTAATAATAATAAACTATTTTAAAGGTAGCTTCTCAAATTGCTTTACAAGGAAAACACAAGGAATTCACAGGATAAAATAAAGGGACAATTAAGTGAAAGCTCGTCTAAAGAAAAAATGTTTTTAGATTTGATTTGAATGGAGTTTAGAGAAGAATGCCAGAGTTTTGGAGCATAGCAGGAGAAGACGGTCTCCCATCAAGTGTAGCTGAGTAGAGGAGACACACAGAAGACCAGAATTTGACGATTGGAGGGTACGAGGGAGGGGTGTAAGTTGATCAAAGTTCAGAGAGATAATGAGGTGCCAAAGCCATGAAGAGCCTTATAGGTGAGCAAGAGGATCTTAAAGTATTTGTTACGCTTAAAAAAAACAGCACAGTGCTTGTGCTGTGTAATTTGACCCCTTGTATCACCTGAAATACCTGGCTGATCCTGCCCTCCCCTCCCTGTAAACTGACCACGGTTTATTATGGCTGCTGAGCCCTGACACAGTGGTCAGTTTATGTGCCTCCGTAATCAGCAGCTCTCCTCTCCTGTGTCCTCCTCCTCCCCTCTCTGCCTGTCAGCTCCATCCACTCTACGACCCCCCCCCCCCCCCCACCCAGGTGCTATAGTATAAAGTATGCCATCCCCTCTGTTAAACAACATTATGTGTCCCTGTGCTGTATAAAAAATATGCCGATTTGTACCTAGAACATAGTGTTTTCTCGGCTCTCTCTCCTCCCCGGTTGACGTCAGCGGGAGTTCAGTCCCTCTCGCTATTAGCTGTCAGCCGGGGAGAGGAGAGCCGAGGAATCACGTGAGCACTGGGAAGCCTCTGATATAAGGTATAATCTGCATCTTTTATACAGCACGATGTTATTAAACAGAGGGGATAGCATGCTTATACTATAGTGGCTTAAAAAAAACAGTTTATGCAAAACCTGATGGGAAGCCAGTGCAAGGACTCCAGGAGAGGGGTAATATGATCACTTCTACCAGATCTAGTCAGGAATCTGGCTGCAGAATTTTGAACATATTGAAGTCGATTGATATGTAGCAAGCGAGTCCAGAAGGAAGACCCATAAAAATATCCTTCACCAAAGTCCAGAAGGGGTAAGGTCAACTACATTCCCAAAAGGTATGCAACTTGGAGCATGGCTCTACTTGCAACATATCATTTTATGGAGTATGGTGGGTCTGGATGGAATGAGGGCTTAGGTAAGTAAAAGTGTGTGTGTGTGTGTGTGTGGGGGGGGGGGGATACATTAAGGTAAAACATGTTTATTCTTTAGAACCACTTTACTTTTTACACACAGTTGCCAATTTAGTATTTATATAGACTTTTTACCTTCTGTACTGATTATGTACCAGACATTGTATCTTGTATATCACACAAACTAATAATTCGCCTCTATACAAGTGGTCAGGGAATATAGCATAGAGTAGTGTCACATATAGCAGTCTCCGTCCTATAAGCCAAGCAAGCCTAGCCTACTGGCAAGTGGCTGCCCCCAGGAATGCCATGTTCACTGGTCAGGAAGTACAGGAGGCTGAGGAAAGGAAGAACAAAAGCATTTCTGTGATTCCAGGAGTGCAGTTGTCTGCAGGAGATGGCTAGGCTTTAGGTCTTGCAGGAACGAAGGCAGAGACATGGTCAGCAAACAGGCAAAGAACCGGTCCAGGCAGCAGGCAGAAACGTGATCAATAAAGAGACTAGGGTTAGTACAGGTGGCAGGCAAAGGCAACAGTGAACTGGTGTGGCACTGATAAGGAACACTGTTGCTGGCTGCACTGGTCTGGCATGATGGCAATCAGGAACACTGATTCTAACTACACTGGTCTGGTGATCGAAGAAACTGACTGGCTGCACTATTAGGGATTGTTCACACATGGTTGAGGGGCAGCAAAACCTTGCGTTGAGACATGATTTTACTGTTCCTCAACCACTATCACCTTTTAGCTGCAAAAGAAGCAGCCAGGGATGTACACATGCTGTGACTGCAATGCTTTGCGTCAAAGCTGTGGCAGGAATTTTACTTTTTATCCCCTGCGAATTTGCGACCCATTCAAGTAAATGGGGTGCTTGTACAGGGTCCAAGGGGTTAAAGTGGGTTGTGAGGAGGCGATACAATGCCTCCTCACTGCCTGTCAAATGCTCTCTGAAGAGTGACTTGAACACAGATGACTCTTCAGAGAGCATCACACATGTGAAAGAGTCCTTATTGTGACACAATGGCTAGTGTGGCAGTGATCAGAGACACTGGGACTAGTGTGGCAGCGATCAGAGACACTGGGACTGGTGTGGCAGCGATCAGAGACACTGGGACTGGTGTGGCAGCGATCAGAGACACTGGGACTGGTGTGGCAGCGATCAGAGACACTGGGACTGGTGTGGCAGCGATCAGAGACACTGGGACTGGTGTGGCAGCGATCAGAGACACTGGGACTGGTGTGGCAGCGATCAGAGACACTAGGACTGGTGTGGCAGCGATCAGAGACACAGGTACTGGTGTGACAGCGATCAGAGACACAGGGACTGGTGTGACAGCGATCAGAGACACAGGGACTGGTGTGACAGTGATCAGAGACACGGGGACTGGGACTGGTGTGACAGTGTGGGGACATTCATGGTTATTGGCACTGCAAACACGGCAAGCAGATGCATGTTTTTCCCCATGGAAAAACCCTTGACAAATGCGTCTAAATGCGTGGTTGAAAATACACTAAGCTCAAATGCTCAAAAAGCTACACAAGCTACTTTGGCGCGTTTGTCATGTGTAGAGAAGCCCATTGATATTGCGGTTTTTCACATATTCATGACAATGCAATCTGTTAAAGCTGTTGCAGCAGAACACAAAAGAAAAATAATCATCTTAACATTCTTTTGTTTTATTTTGTTAACAAAAGTTTATGTACAAAGGTTTTTGCAGCATCGCAATGTCATAATAGAAATACACATAGTTTTAAGACAAATAAAACAGAATAAACTTTCCAACCTTGTAGATTTATCACATTGGTCTTGGATCTACCAAATGGTGAAAATCTGGCTGAAATTCTCATAGACCTCATCTTTAGACAGTATCTTCCTTCTGAGACTGTCCATACAACTTTCAGGTAACCAAATTCTTCTCTTCAAAAGGTCTTTTTATAGATACTGTATCTGTTAAATGTATTGCTTGCAGGAATATGAGAATGGCAATGCTGAAAACAGCTGTTTGCTACTTAGCCACCTTTTGGTAGAAATATATCCTTCCTTTACACGTAAATCTTAGATTTATACTACATAGGCCTGCTATCTTTGATAATCAGTGCCTACCCACAGACCAGGGTAGACATCTAATCTTGAGGCATTTGATTCCGAATCATGACTAACATCTTCACCCACATTTTGAGTAATGCGTTTACAACCTATGGTGGCTAGGAGTATCATATTCAGCTGAAAATGTCACCAATTGATAAACCACAAAGTAATCAACAGGAGAAGCCTGCTAAACAAAGTGCTTAACATGCATTACTCTTTTCATTCACATTAGTCTTCATCAATGTGTTCTGCCCATCCTGGGATCTCCTAGAGGACCATAGACTGAGGGTTTCCAAGGAGAAGTGGAGCAAGTCTAAGTAGCGCTCTTACTGGCATTCTGAGGTCTTGGAATTTCAACAGCAGCTCAGAAAAACTACTGCTTCCTGGAGGAAAAAAAAGAATTACAAATTTATGATTAGCAATTGTCTGGTTGTGATGTCAACAAATCTCTCTCCCATTTCACACATTTTCAGCAAAAAAAGAAATTGAAAAGGGGGATAGCAGTGTCACAAGAATAGGCATACCATTATTTACATTATATATATATATATATATATATATATACACACATACACACACACACACACACACACACACACACACACACACACAATATAATCAGTGGCATCTCTTGAGGTAGTCCCCCATGGCAACTGAGGTCCGATTTGGTGCACTAAGATGCATTATGTTACACATTACTGTACATTAAGCCAGACCAGTTATTTGAACACACCGCCATAGGCCTAAAAATGCACCTGCACCTTATTACTGTTACTCTGCATAGTGGTGCGCTGTAATGCAGGTACATTATTTGAAGCCAGTTTTAGAGAAAGATAGAAAAAAAAAAAAAAAAGAAAAAAAAACACTACCTGAAATATAAAATCAGACTGAACCCAGAACTTGTACAGCTCTGTCATTAACTTGATGAACAGTTATGCAAAGTAAACAAATTCAGCCAATATTCCTTATAGTGGTCCGTGATAAAAAAATTACAGTGGAGATGGGCCCACACACACGTAATGTTGATTGATTGCAAGAATACCAAGACACTACTGAGAAAAAAAATATATCAAGAACGGCTACGTAGAAAATGTTTTTAGTGATTGGGATATAGTGCATAAATCCTTTACTGTGTACATCAAGTCTTTATGGAACCTTTTAATCGTAGTACAGAATGAAATCATGGCATATTATGTTTACTGAAGTGTTATAAATATACACATGCCAACAATAAACCATGAAAGATTACAAACAAAACAATACGAACCTTCAAGTTTTCCTTCCAGTAACATCTTTGGAGCAGGCACTGAATAGTAAACCAAGAAACAGGCCAACATACTAAGCTGGGAGTCTTCCACTGGCTGGCCAGCTAAATAAGAGTGCAGAGTGATGTCTCCTCCACCTATTGGGATGAGGGAATAAGGGAAGGAAATATTCATCATGTGCCAATTTGTATTACTAAATTAACATACAAATTGTATCTATTGCAAAAAAGCAATTGTGTCAATATGATGATGCCATTTTAAATGTACAAAGGCATTTGAGATTCTTTTACCAGGGACTAACTTGAATGAAGAAATAAGAGAAAAGCACAAATAGATATTTTCTGAATTTCAGAAGTCTGTGTGAACTAGCCCTAAAATATTTCTCTAATTTAAGATTTACAATCTAATACAAAAATAAGCACATCAGCTTGACACCTATAGAATTACAGTGCATCTGGAAAGTATTCACAGCGCTTCACTTTTTTCACATTTTGTTATGTTACAGCCTTATTCCAAAATGGATTAAGTTCATTATTTTCCTCAAAATTCTACAAATACCCCATAATAAAAACATGAAAGTAGTTTGTTTGAAATCTTTGCAAATTTAAAAAAAAACTAAAAAAAATACAAAATAAAATTAAATTAAAAAAACACATGTACTTAAGTATTCACAGCCTTTGTTCAATACTTTGTTGAAGAACCTTTGGCACCAATTGCAGCCTCAAGTCTTTTTGAGTATGATGCTACAAGCTTGGAGCATGTATTTTTGGGCAGTTTCTCCTATTCTTCTTTGGAGGACTTCTCAAGAGCCATCAGGTTGGAAGGGGAGCATTGGTGCACAGCCATTTTCAGATCTCTCCAGAGATGTTTAATCAGGTTCAAGTTTGGGCTCTGGCTGGACCACTCGACATTCAGAGTTGTTCTGTAACCACTCCTTTGTTATCTTGGCTGCGTGAATAGGGTCGTTGTCCTGTTGGAAGATGAACCTACGTCCCAGTCTGAGGTCCAGAGCGCTCTGGAGGTTTTCATTAAGGATGTCTCTGTACATTGCTACATTCATCTTTCAATCGTCCCTGCCACTGAAAAACATCCCCACAGCATGATGCTGTCCCCACCATGCTTCACTGTAGGGATGGTATTGGCCAGGTGATGAGCAGTTTTCTCCAGACAGGAAGCTTGCCCATTCAGGCCAAAGAATTCAATCTTTGTTTCATCAGACCAGAGAATTTTGTTCAGCCGATCGCTCAGTTTGGCCACGTGGCCCACTCTAGGAAGAGTCCTGGTGGTTCCAAACTTCTTCTATTTACAGATGATGGAGGCCACTGTGCTCATTGGGACCTTCAATGCTGCAGACATTTTTATGTACCTCAATACAATCCTTTCTCGTATGTCTAAAGACATCTCCTTGGACTTCATGGCTTGGTTTGTGCTCTGACATGCACTGTTAACTCTGGGACCTTATATAGACAGGTGTGTACCTTTCCAAATCATGTCAAAATCAACTGAATTTACCACAGGTAGACTCCAATCAAGTTGTAGAAACATCTCAAGGATGATCAGTGGAAATGGGATGCACCGGAGCTCAATTTTGAGAGCCATGGCAAAGGCAGTAAAATACTTATGTACGTGTGATTTGTTTCATTTTTTATTTTCAATAAATTTTGCAAAGATTTCAAATAAAACTTCTTTCACATTGTCATTATGGGGTATTGTTTGTAGAATTTAAAAAGGAAAATAATGAATTGAATCCATTTTGGAATAAGTCTGTGACCTAACAAAATGTGGAAAAAGTGAATACTTTCTGAATGCACTGTATGTTCACTGATGCTTTACCATATCCCATGATGCCAAAGAAAATATGCGCGTGGACAAACCTGCCTCATGGCCTTTTCCTGGTAGAGAATTGCTGAAGGCTATGGTAGAGATAAAATTCCTCCAAAGTGAGGGAATCCTGATGTGTCACCAGATCTACTATATGCCCTATGCTTATGTGCAAAAAGTTATGTCCACGAATGAGCAATTAAAGTGCTCCCAAAAAAAGTTCTATTTTTGTGCCCAAAGCAGTCCCTATGAGCCATAAATTCCACATGCCCACTCTTCAAACTGCATTGCAAGTGCTTCCTAATCTAAATGTTCATATACCCCTGTGCTTCAGTGCAAGAAATGTACCACATGTGCTTCTAAGCCCATATATACATTCAGTGTGCTGTAAAACCACTCCAGTGCTTGTGTATTCAGTGCCACTTCACAAATCCCCTTTGTTTTGGTAGCGCCTTACTATTATCCCTGGGTGGATATTAGTGTGGTGGTCAGTTGTTGGATTGGGAGGAATTAGGAAAACGTTTTAACCATAAGCACAGATAAATCTGTCATTTTAAATTTCACCAGAACTAATGTCCCCATTAGAAGATTTACCCTCTATTACTGTATTGGTGTCAACCCAAAATGTGGGATTTTCCTTTACTTTCACTCTTGATAACAGTAAACAGGACAAACAGTAGATCTCCCTAACAGGGGCACAGACAGCTATAAAAACTTACAGGTGTGCTACTCCACTCTATCCAAAACTAAAAAAAAAAATGTTTTCCATTTAGTTACACTTTACCATGAAACTCCCATGACACATTTTTTATTGCACAAACCTTCAGGTAATTGGACACTGGCAAAGCTTTCTAAGACATTTTCCCTGGGGGTGCCTCCTCTATAACCCTACTCTTCTCTATGAATCCATGGTTTCATAGCATTCAATGCAGAGTAACCAAACAATGGAAGGGAGGCTGGCCTGTGTCCTGTACTGTACTCCAGGATATTGAATTTACAGACAAGTCAAAATTCCTCTTATTTTAATAGGAAGATACAGGACACAGGAAAAGTATTCATGAAACCCTGAAACATATTCAAGCCATGAATCAGAAGGGTGAACAACAACTAGGCAAACAGAAATGTGTCCAACAAGAGGCCTAACAATAACAAGGGTCAAAAGACCCAACTTCACAGTGCTGCTGCAAAAACCCTGTGGCCAAAAGCTGCATCCACAGACCATTAGACGTCCATCTGGTAGAACTTTGAACATTTTTAAATAGAAGACCATGTGGCTCACTTACAAAGCTGCGCTACAGAGGCCTGATGCCAGAAAAAAACTGAGTGAATGGGCAAATAAAAGTGGAGGAAGAGATTTGTTCTTGAGAGTATAAGCTTTGTCTATGAAATTTCTTATCCATCAAGGCGATGGTGGACTTGCAAGCATGGTTTTCCTTGCGAGTTCCTGAGAACAGGACAAAGAGGGAAACGGTTTGTCTGATCAAAGCTGTTGCTTTGAGGTAGACCCTTAAGAGTGGAAATTATAGGCGTGAAAAACTGATACCTCCTTAGGAAGAAGGGATTTTTTTTTAAAACAAGCGAGAGTGAAGCCAGATGTTTTTGAAACAGAATAAAAAAGGTGGAAACCTGTCCTATGACAGTGCTTAAGGATTAAGTTCTGGTCAAGACCTGATTGTAGGAAGGCCAGAATAAGAGGCAGAGTAGTTTCTAGGCTTGAATAGCTCGTGTTCACACCAGGCAAAGTAGGAATTCCACGTACGATAATAGAGCTTTCTGGAAGTAGCTTTCCTTGCTTAGCAAGATAGGAATAACAGGCTTAGCGACCCCTTTATCCATTAGGACTTGGGATTCCACAGCCATGGCGTTAAAGCTCTGAGACAGCAGATCCGGTCTGTTGTAGAGGCCAAGGGATTGTGTGTTAGTATGTTCAAGTATGTCTGTGTCTTCTAAGCCAGTTTGATTAATGAGAATGACCTTCTTCCTCTTGAGCAGATGAAGTAGAATTTGCACTGGGAGAAAGGCATAGATTGAACTGACACCAGGGAATAACAGACGCCTGAAGCCCACGCTAGAAGATCCTTGGTCCTGGCCAAAAACAGAGGTAATTTGTTGTTGAAACTGAAGGTCATGATGTCAACATCCAGAGTCCCCCATCGCCCTATCAGAGTGAAGGGCCCATTCCCCTTCATCCAGGTGATCGCGACTGAGGTAGTCACTTTCTACCGTATGATTAAGATATTACATTTTGTTCTTGGATTAGATATACTTTAAAAATGACATTGTCACCAGAACAAGGGTAGAAGAAAAACCTCCCAATGGTGACATAGGGAATATTTTTTATCACTTCCTGTTGAGTCTCTTGTAAAGGAAGTGAGAGTAAAAATTTGAATGGGTAAAAAAGACAGCTATAAAAACCTAAAATAGCACCTTTAGAAAGGGGAGCACAGTGTCTGCAAAATGTAGGTCGTCATAACATTTTATTTTGCACACGCTATGTTATTACAACTAAGATCTCATTAAATACTCATGGTATCTCAGCTGGCCATGTACCCTCCTTTAACGTGTGAAAAGTAAAGGCAGGGGATACATTTTTATTCAAAAATAAAACCTGACACGGGTTCTAACTTTTCCAGCCAATAAACTAGGAATAAGGTAACCTAACCTTGAAAGTTAACCAAACTTTAACCCTAAAACATAACTAAATATTTAACTCCACAAAATGTAGCTATGACGAGTCCTACACAAAGTTAATCCTTTCAAATATTTACATTGGCTTCATCAAAACCACCCGCACTCTGCATAGCCAGTGCTGGAAGTAACTAGCTTTAACGTGTCATCATAAGCCCACATTGTAAAAACTTGAATGCATGCCAATTCTACCTTGAAGCCACTGGTCCAGGGTGTTATCAATGGTACATTTCATTACTGGCAAAAACTCAGAATTCATGAAAAGCCTTCGACAGGGTATTCCATTCATCCTCTCCTGGAGGTTCTGTGAGCTAAAGAACTCTAGAACCAGCTTTATCTGCCATAGTGCAAAGGTCTCTGTTGTTTCCCTCCTCTCTAGTCCTCGAACAGCCTAATTAAATAAAAAATAAATAAAAAAAGAAGATCAATGAAATGTTTCAATTGCAACTTGAATTGAAGACAATGGAACTTACATTTGACAAGTTATTAAAAAGTACAGAAACTACAATGCCTTGTAATTTACTTTCATGAGGTATCCTATCAGCATTAAAACTTCAACACGATCAAGAAAAAAATCTATGAGCAATGATGAATAATGAAAACCACAGAAAGTAAGATCTTATACTACATCAAAATTACCTGGTCAATTGCTATGTAGGCAGGAAGCATCTCAGGGTTCTCTTGAATTACACATTCATACAAGATAGAGGAAAACAAGTCCAGGATGTCCTGTTTCTGAAGGTATAAAATGGTTATAGAAAGTTGGGAGGATAATAAGAATTGTATATTGTGATGCAGAAAAGTACCCAAAGTATTTACATAATTTGTGCTTCAGTTGTCAAAACTCAAAAACACATTTCAACTTCAACTCTTATACAATTAACCACTTCCCACCTGGGCGGTGGTTCTGTTATCCTGACTATGACGTCTTTCAGGACAACATGCGTGGCGATCGGTGGTGCACACAGTCACTCTGACACATCGCATCTCCGATTGTGGTAAGGAGCCTCTGACAGAGATTCCTTACCACGTGATCAGCTGAGACCAATCACAGCCGATCATGGCGGTTCTCCCTGTCCGGGGGGTCTGCGCTGATAATCAACACATTGAATATCACATTGATTATCAGCGCAGCCCCAATCAGGTGTCTATCAGCTATGCATGTCAGTGCCCTTCAGATGCCAATCAGTATTGCCTGTCAACAGCTCCTCAACAGTGCTGCATATTCAGTGCCATCTATCAGTGCCCATCAGTGCTGCATATCAGTGCAGCCTATTAGTGCCCATCAATTCTACATATTAGTTCCTCCTCATCAGTGCCCATCATTGCCGCCTCATCAGTGCCCGTTCATGCAGCCTCATCAGTGCCCGTTCATGCAGCCTCATCAGTGCCCGTTCATGCAGCCTCATCAGTGCCCGTTCATGCAGCCTCATCAGTGCAGCCTCATCAGTGCCCGTTAGATTTTTTTTTTCTCTCTGCAGCTCACCAACTTATTTCCAGATTCTGGAAAACTGATACTACCCCTTTGCTTAATATTTGGGCAGATACTATCAACGATGCCATGCTTATGTAGGAGATGCAGGCTAGGGAATCGGACAACTGGGAAAAGCACAACAAACTATGGGGTGTCTGGATTCATTATTCTAACTCATATAAGTTTCAAAGACGATTTTTCACCTAGATAAGATATGCTTTCCTCTCAGGGGATGTTTTATTTGATGGCTCTATAGAGATTGTCTACTTATTATCGCATCTTTTGTGTCGTTCTGCTCGGTCTGCTGCTCCCCCCTTCCCCTTTCTTTCTCCCCCTTATGTTATTCATGTTCCCGGATACGACTCACTGTTAAGTCCAAAACAAGTGGGGCCTTTGGCCCTTTTGTTACCATGTCTTATTATGTATCAGTTACTTCTTTCTTTTTTTCTCCCTCCCCATCACTTCTTTTTGTACCCACATCTTTTGATGCTCCTTATATGAAAAAACTGATACCAGCTGAAAGGCGGAAACTGTGCAGTCTCATTAGTTAACCCATAGTACTCTGCTATATGTTTGCCCGTGTCTGTATATTTTTTTTAGTTTAGTTGTAAGCAAATCTGTTTTTACCCTTACAGCTAATGAAACACTTCATGCCTCCTGAAAAGTGATTAAATCAAAAGCTATGGTCTCATGTATAACTCATGCATGCCTTTGGTATGTCATTAGAGTAAAGATGGAGGTCACAACAACTATGTTCACAGATGAAAAACATTAAGCTTTCAAAGAAATGTACGAAAGATATGTGCATTTAGATATTTCAAAAAAAATATCTAAATGCACATATTTTGCATAAAAAAAGTGCCTTATTTAATTTTTTTTTTTTTTTTTACAGGAGCCTTCAGAGCATTTCCCTTGCAATCAGTGGATCGCTGGTGCAACGTCAGGCTCCAGCACACACTGTCTGCAACTTCTGTACAGGCTGTTACAGACCTGTAGGCAGTGTGATTGGACTAGGAGTATGCTGATCAGCTTGCTTGCGGTCTATTGAGAACTTCAGGCTCTCTGCTGCGGTGGCAGATTCCTGTGAATGATTGATGTGGCTGTGCAGGTGGAACCCTGCACTGTTTCCAAAATGTGACAGAGGGTGCAGGGAGAGTATTCCCTGTCCACTATCAAAGGGAGGGGAGAATTGGGGGTGAGGTCTGCAGCATATTATATGTTACACCCTAAAAATGGGTGCAATGTGTAACATGCTCCAAAAGGTGAACTTAGCCTTTTTAAACCAAGAGCCCTTTTTACCCTTTATCAAACAGCAATTCTTTTTAGACATTACTGATACTAAAATAGTCAAAACTTAAAAGAGAGGAATCAGATAAAGATAAAAATCTTAAATTTGTTTTACACCACATATAAAAGTTTCAATAGAAGTCGGAATTTGCATATTAGAAAAAGAATCCAAATTTTACCTGTCCCATATCAGTTGTTGGCTTGCAAAAGTATTCGGAGAATGATAGCAATGCCGGATCAGATGTGAATGCGGAAATTGCCTCCGGCTAATAAGGAAAAAAACAACAGTGTGTGCTTAACTGTTTATCAAGCAACATCCCTTACTCAAGTCATGCCACTTTATTATAACTCCAAAATGCTTCAATTAGTGACAGAACATTCCACATAAAATGAGCCTCTGGGATATTGAGCCATACATATAACTATCAAAATTCATACTTACCTAGATGTTCCGATGCTGCATCTGTCCCCCACCAGCTCCAAGACTGAGAATCGATTGAACCAAGACCTCAGTTCTCAGAGCTCTGTGTGCAGAGAGCTGGTGACTGTCAGTCACCGCTGTCTGCTCTGCCCCCTGCTCACTGAAGTGCTGGGCTGTGGAGCGGGCAGGAGCGGTGAGCCAGGTGTCGGTCAAGGGTTGTGGGCGGATCCCGACCATAATGTTGCGATCTTACCCCAGCCTGGACCGGCTTTGTGACTTCAGTCCATTCTCTGCTGAACACGTTTACAGGAGTGCAGAACGAACTTCACTGCTTTGATGCAAAGGAGAAATACAGCCAAACAGGCTTTGATTGTACTTCCCCTTCCTAGCAATCACGTGTTAAAAAAAAAAAATTATATATATATATACACACACATACATACATATACATATATATTTATTTATATATGTTTTTTTAATATACGCAGTGCATTTACACATTTAAAGTGGTTGTAAACCCTTACAAAGCACTTTGGCCTACAGGTAAGCCTAGATTAAGGCTTACCTGTAGGTCCAATAAATATCTCCTAAACCTACATGGTTTAGGAAATATTTAAAAAAAAAGAGGCATCGCTTGCGAGTTCACGGCGATATGTCGCTTTCCTGCGCATGCGCGGGAGTGACGTCATCGCCGCTCCAGCGAATCACAGCGATGGAGCGGCGAGACCCGGAAGTCACTCCAGTATTGATGGCGCCGGAGAACGTCGTGGATGAAGACCGCTTCGGGGGCTTCGTTCTCAGGTAAGTTATTCATAATGAGCTTGTATGCTATGCATTTTTAGGCAGAAGTGTGCAAGAGATCTTACTGTTCAAGACCAACTCCAGACAGATATTTTTTTTAGTAGTATTAAAATCAAAATAAAAAACATTTATGATGTTGCAGCTTGCCAATTCTTACATTTATTTATAGCAGACATAACGGACACTTTTGACACATTTTTGGGACCATTCACATTTATACAGCGATCCGTGCTATAAAAAATGCATTGATTACTGTATAAATGTGACTGGCAGGGAAGGGGTTAACACTAGGGGGCGCTGCAGGGGTTAATATGTTCCCTATATGAGTGATTCTAACTGTGGGGGGAGGGGACCGATCGGTGTCCCTATGTACAAGGGACACACCATCGGTCTCCTCTCCTCTGACAGGACGTGGATCTGTGTGTTTACATACACAGATCCACGTCCTGCTCAGTTACTGGGCAATCGCGGGTGCCCGGCGGACATCGCGGCCGCCGGGCACGCGCATCGGGTCCCTACCGATGCGGCGGGCATGCGCGCCCCCTAGTGGCAGAGATGTTAGCGCCGTCATATGACGGCAGCCTGCCACAAGAGCCGCACCGCTCCGCCGTCAATTGACGGTGGGCGGTCGGCAACAGGTTAATTTTTAGCACATGCCGTATTGTTGTTGTTTTTTTTTTAACATGCATACCCGTATTCAAAGGCAGAGAAACATTTATCAAAGTGGTCCAAAGAGTGTTTCCACCTACCTCACCTATGTTTCTGGGTTCTTAAAGAACTCTACTCAGATTTATTTGCCTCTAAATCACCAAATATAACCTTAATAAAAAAGCATTTTGTAATAAACTGCTATGCTGGTCATAAACTAGGCGATTTTATGCAACCATTTTCAAGCAGCTATTAACGTAAAAAGATAGGTGCATCTGCATGGGCTACTCCCTAGTGTTACCATACAACACCTG
Source organism: Lithobates sylvaticus (assembly GCA_028564925.1). NCBI lineage: Eukaryota > Metazoa > Chordata > Amphibia > Anura > Ranidae > Lithobates > Lithobates sylvaticus. Next base: position 114,158,985 of record CM053028.1, read on the forward strand.
TGGAAATGATGGACTATCTCGATACCCAAAAATGATAAGTAAGTTCATAAAAATTAATATTTTTTTCAAGAAAATAACAAAAATAGAACACATAAATGTATGCAAGCCAAACATAGGATTGCTAATACAGTGCTACAAAAGTTAAAACATAAGACAATAGACACAGTTTACACAGGTCCAGATCCCCATACTATGGGGATAGTGAGCAGATGCCGGCAATTTTTCTCGACTAGTTTCGCGACGAAGTCGCTTCCTCAGGAAAAATTAAAGAAGGCATTCAATAAGGCGTCTGCTAGGCGGATACGGGAGGCCCTAAATATGTGATATATTGCAATTAGTAGGGGAGGGTGGGTAAGCTAAAGAAGGTTAATATCCATCTCAATAATTAGAAGAGGTGAAAAATGGTACTGCCACTATGTTAGGTGGATGTCGGGGGAGAAAAGGTAGGGGAGATAGGAAAGAGGGGGGTCGGGGGGGGGGGAAAGGAAGAGGAAAAGGAAAAATGGGGAGGGGGGAGGAGGGGGAGTAGGGGGGAATGGGGAAAGGGGGACAGGGTGGAGGGGGGGGTGTTGGGAGGAGGGACAGGGAAGGGAAAGGGGATGAGATCAAGGTAGGGACGGGATCAAAGGTAGGAGCAGATTGGGTAGGGATGGATTGCTGGTAAGGGAGGAGGGACGGTGGAAAGGGGAGTGCAAAGGGGGAATCCACGGAGAGGAGAGTGACAGATAACTTATGTTGATTGTAAATAAGGTTTACACTTGGAAAAAGACCTACCCTTAAATAATTGCAGATTGGCTCAAAGCAACCAGGATGCAGCACTAATAGAGTGTGTAGAGAAACCCAGGTATATTGTCTCCGAAGGGGAGAAACCAGGGGCTTAAGGTATGCTGGAATGGCAAAGATGTGGTTGGGTCCTGTAAGCGTGTTAGTGACGGTACAACCACATCAGTACGTTTAGGGGCAGGGGATTTAGAGTTGCATCATGGGGAAAGTATGCATTGCTTACCTGGTAAGGAGTGCTGTTAAGCGAATCCTGGGTGCTGGCCTTCACAAACATAGGCGACAGAGTGTCGCCTTATATGCCTCCAACCCGGAAGTCTACGTCAGCCGCTCGGCGGCGCCGAGCAGTGACGTCACCGGGTCCGCCGCTCCCAGTGCGCGCGCGTCAGCTGCTGAGTGCGCGCGCACATGACCCTCGTCGTATCAAATTCAATAGACAGGGGAAACAAGGCGAGATCTCCCTAAGGGAAAGTATACTCGTCGTGTTGGAGAGGCGCGTATCCGCCCTGGGGAGAATTAACTCCTTGTGTCCTGATCGAAACGGCCTAACATGGGACCGGGGCGGCGAATAAGGCCAATTAAAAAAGAAAGAAGAACTGCAAATGAAAAACACTGACATTTGCAACATAAGATTCATTACTTTGGGAATTTAAGGCATGATAGACTCCAGGGTGGGGAAGGCAGATAGTGAAACTAAGTGCCTTATTGCCACACCGGGGTCATCAGGCCATTGGTAGTAATATTTACAGAAACATTTTCATTAATTAGATAGAGACATATTCATTTAATCAGGTTCTCACCATATATTTTCGTATTTGAATCTGTAAAAGATACAATTGAAAGAAAATAAACAAAGAAAGTGTAGATCCAATGGACAATCTAGGTCTAGGCTAAGAACACCATAGCCTGTGGCAGAAATGGAACATTCACAGCATTCAAATAAGTTGGGAGCTGTTACGGTGAAACTCTGTGAGATAGACATTTGAACAGAGTTTGGGGCTTATTTAAGAAAATGTTTGTATGTATGGGCCTCATTCAGTCCTGGGGGGATGAGGGCATCGAGTCTTTCTATCCATAACGATTCTCGTCTTAGAATCTCTCGATCCCAATCACCCCGCCTCGGGCTCTCCGCTATCACTTCCAATACCAGAAATCTAGCTACTTCAGGTTTATATCGGTGGTGAATGCCGATGTGCCGGCCCACCGAGGTCAATTTACCACTAGAGGAATAATAAAGGTGGTCTCCCATTCTTTGGCGTAGTTCCCTGGCGGTCTTCCCTACATAAAACGCCTTGCAGGAACAGACCATCAGGTACACTACGCCTTTAGTGCCACAATTGGCATACTGGGTGGGATAAAAAGCTTCACCGTTTGGGAGAATATAGGAGGTGCCTTCTAAGATCCAGGGACATTTAGGGCAGTTTCCACAAAGGAAAGTACCTTTAGGGCCCAGGAAAGGATGTGGATCCTTTCTATAGTGGCTGCTGGTAAGTTGGTCACCTAGAGTGGTTGCTTTCTTGAAGACCAATTCCGGGGTAGGTCTGAGGTATTTGCCCAGAATGTGGTGATCACTCAAAAGGTGCCAGTGATTAGATAAGACACTACGGAATATGTTGTGGTGATAGAGAATTTTGAAACAATTTTCACGGTTGCTGGGTGTTCAGGACCGGGGGAGCCATATAGTAAGGATTGGCGTGTCCTAGCCTCCCCCCCCCTCTCCCCTCTACTTCCCCCCCTCTCCCCTCTACTCCCCCCTCCCCATTTTTCCTTTTCCTCTTCCTTTTTCCCCCGCCCCCCCTCTTTCCTATCTCCCCTACCTTTTCTCCCCCGACATCCACCTAACATAGTGGCAGTACCATTTTTCACCTCTTCTAATTATTGAGCTGGATATTAACCTTCTTTAGCTTACCCACCATCCCCTACTAATTGCAATATATCACATATTTAGGGCCTCCCGTATCCGCCTTGGGCGGGACACCCTTCAAGTGGGTGCCCCAGGTGCCTCTGTTCGAAACCTCATGGGATCCGAGCGGTGAGTCATGCCTACACATTACTCTACTCCAGCTATTATCAGTATATATCCCTGTTAATGTTTCCACAATGAAATGACTTTTATAACTATAAGATTGTATCTCCTTTTGCTCCAGACGCTATAATTTCTCCTGAGGAAGCGACTTCGTCGCGAAACTAGTCGAGAAAAATTGCCGGCATCTGCTCACTATCCCCATAGTATGGGGATCTGGACCTGTGTAAACTGTGTCTATTGTCTTATGTTTTAACTTTTGTAGCACTGTATTAGCAATCCTATGTTTGGCTTGCATACATTTATGTGTTCTATTTTTGTTATTTTCTTTAATAAATATTAATTTTTATAAACTTATTTTTTTTTTTTTTTCAAATATAAAGTTTTATTAAGTTTTCAAAGGAGGAAAAACTGAAAATGAGGCCATGCCTCAACAGATCATACAATCACATCATTGTGCCGAGGGTCGCAGCCTCCCGGTTTCGACTCATATACCTCAGCTATAGATTATATTTGTTCTTTTGGCTTTCTATATATTCCTGGGTTTATTGATCGTTGTAAGTGTCCAGCCAAGGAAGGGTCCTTCACATTGTTCTCTACCATTGGGCTATTCTGATAGTCCGCTAGATTGTATTTATAGGAAAGCTAGAGAAGTAGTATAGAATAAGGAATAAGTTCAGTTCAGAAAGGGAAGAAAGGGGGGAAAAGGGAGGGGGGGGGGATGAGACCGCCAGTCTCACTTTCTTAATTTCGGGTCGTTCTCTGTTATGTCTAATCTACCTGTCAGGATCCGGGCTCAGGTCCCCATGGGGGCCTTCCCTTCATCGGAAAGGATAAATGTGTTCCACAGTGCCCATGTCTTTCTATAAGATTCTTGTTTATCCTGTGAGGTGAGTATGTACTTATCATTTTTGGGTATCGAGATAGTCCATCATTTCCACAGGTGTTGTATGGTAACACTAGGGAGTAGCCCATGCAGATGCACCTATCTTTTTACATTAATTGCCTAGGATGATGATACCCACCCCTATTCTCTCGATATATAATATAGAGGCCATACCGATTTCTTTAAGCAGCTATTAACCATAAAACATTTTGCAGATCAAAGCAACTTACCAACAACTGTTTTGTCCATATCAGTAGAAACTATTGGTGGTTGATTATCTATCTGTGCAGTCTATTTTGCTGTCACAAAATGATTGTAAATTCCCCCAAGTAAAGCAGAAACCACCCTCGTCATATTAAACCAATACAGTACAGCCACAAAACAGCTAGTAGCATCTGAGAGTGAGAACTAGTATTGACATCTGCAGCTGCTTCTCTTGCGGTCACTTTTACACATTGGAACTATTTTAAGTGCGTGAATTATAATATAGAAAATATAAAATTATAGGCTACAAAAATGTAAAGACATGAGACATAAGTTTTTACACCAAAGAAAAAACTACCTTAAATGTACGAGCTTCAGAGTTTCTGAGAGTAACAGTCTGAGCAAGTAGACTTCTCCAGCCCATGGGGTCCTCTTTGTAGGACAACTGTCCAGCACGAAGCTTGACATACAAAACACCATCCTTAGAAAGGATAGCTCTAAACAGGGATAGATAAGAGACAAAAAAAAGTTGGCTTGAGTTGTTACATCTGCAAACTGGGATACTAGACATCCACTTGTTAGATAATGAATATTAAAGTGGACCTTTATTCATTGTCCTTGTTGTTTTAACTATGGATAGTAAAACATAAATTTTTTTCTGCCAATAACTTATACAACTTACTTCCTCTTTCTTCATGACATCATGCACAGCTCGCTCTCACTCTTGTGAGAGTTTGCCAGCAAGGGAGGAGGGATGAGTCAGAGCAGAGCCAAGGAGAGCTGCAGAGCTGGAGGGGGCTGGATGAGGGCAGAGATAGCAGGAGACTGCAGAAATCAATGAGTATTCATTGAGGGAGTAAAAATGTGCGAGCAGTTTTGTGAGTGTGTCTGTATATAGGTGCCGTGTGTGTGTGTGTATCCAGGAAGTAAAAGGGAAGCATCTTCAGCTGCCCACAGTTAAAATGGCTGCAGCCAGACTTATGGCCCCATACACACGATCCGAATATCTTACGAAAACTTTCGCCCGAGGAAAAATCGTACGATTTTCCGATCATGTATACTTTCACTGTATTACTTTCGAGAGCCGATCACGACAGTTCATCCACTATTATTCGACCGGACAAGCACAAAAACTTTACTTTCCTTGTACGTAAGATTTTCATTTAGTCAGTATAGTTGTCGTCCGAAAATACAATACAAATACATTATAACACATGAAATCACTTCCGATTTTTTTTTCTGTCATACGAGAATTTTTGTGACTTTATTTACCTATTCAATTTCTGTTTGCGACTATTAAGCGAAAAAAGTCGTATGATCTGTAGTTCGATATTTGGATCGTGTGTACGGGACATTAGTGGGGGAAGATTTCTGCAGCATATTTGGGATGTACAGAATCACAGTATACATAAAATAATATGCAAAGTGGATTGAGGGAAGCTTCAAAGGTGTTTTTATTACAAATTATGTGAGCAGACTGCAGTTCCTCTTTCACTGGCAATAAGAGTAACTTTCTCTGCCATACAAGTCTAAAATGAATGTTACCTAAATCAAGTCCTATAAATCAGACTGCCCATAGGTATGCATTTTGAGGCTGTGTTGGCTTGCTAATATATTTGACTGTTGAAAATAATATAACAGCATATGTTCGATATATCTACACATGATTATAACCTTGATCATTAGTACCATATTAAAACACACATATTTATTTCAAATTACGTACTTTAGATGGTGTGTTCCTTTTCGTAAATCGATAACAATCTCCCAGTAGCGAGGACCCTTCACTTTTATCTAGCAGTGAAAGGAAATATGAAAAAAAAAAAATCTAATATGCACCGTGCAGAGGAGACAGATAAAAAGATTAATAAAGTAATATCCTGCTTTTCAATTCAGTTGAATTCCCTTTTTCTGAAAGCTAACCACAGGGTGGAGGACCATCTCCACACAATGGATATCACAAAAACACGGTTTACATTCAGAGAACTAGTCACAAGAACCTGTAGAATCACAGCTCAATCACATCAGATGCGATTCAGTTAGGCTTAGTAACTTTTATAAAATCAGGCAAACTAAAATTGCAACTGAAAACCCATTGCAGTATTATGTGCAACAAAGATACAAAGATAAGAGAGGAGTTGTGCATTTTGAAAATATCTTGTTTGCTGAAGTTTTGGGTGCGTTTACCTGCATGTCACTTTAACCACTTGACCTCTGGAAGGTTTTTTTACCCCCTTCAAGACCAGATCATTTTTTGAAATTCAGCACTGTGATACTTTAACTGGCAATTGCAAGACTGTTTGCAAAATGCAACCTCTGTTTATTAGCAACTACTGCGTATTTGCAACCTCAAGCAGACACCGGAGACTACTTTGAGCAGGTCTGCAAAAGAATTACCACTGGAAATGAAGACATTTTTCATCAAGATGAAACCAATTTTCACTTAAAACAAACACAAGAAGTGGACAGTGGAAGGTTTAATGCAGTTGCTGTGCTATTTTAGAGCAATAGAGAAAGCTGCTAAATTATATTAAAATTAAATCTGTCTCATAACCTGTCTTACTACTCTTATTCAGCATTGCCTTTCTGTGTTACAGCATACATGTTCCCCACTCTCTATGTACCTGTTTAAGAAGATGGAGCTCTGGAAGTAGAGTGGGTGCAATAAGTTCCTCTGTAGTCTCCTTGTACCACTGGGTTCCCTGTGAGGAAAACATATAGAAGACGTCAGTCATAATAACTGTTAAATTTTATAGATAAGTGCCTGATACCCTGCACTACCAAGTGTACTAAATCTACCAGGAACCAATGTGTAGTGACAACTGTAATAATATGTGTGAGGTCTGCTGCTGAATACCCAGAAGTGTGAACTTTAGTGCCGCTTTAGTGACGTGATAAGCCACAACTCCTGGAAAAAGGTGCTCCACCACCAGTGATGCGAATAATGCACTCACCAGAGCCCTGAGGACCGCTGGACCACTATGCGTATATTATATAGCCAAGAAAACCAGCATGGAACTCAAAATCAGCATTTCTTCATCCCACAGGTATGTTCTCCCCTCAAAAAAACGTGCAGCAATCACCCAAAAAGAAAATGACAGGGTAATATTGCAACACAGTTTTATTAAAATATCCCTTTAAAAACAAATCCCCCAATAATATGCTCTTACACATCAGAGTGCCCAGACCGGCATATGTGTGTATATCAGTGCATTCAATCCAGAACGCTCCCGCCAGATAGTACAGACAAAGGCGCCGTCTGTCTTACCAAATCCCGGCGTGCGTTCTACTGCTGAACAGACATCACGTCCCCTGCGGTCCACAAGTGTATCAACAGCGATCCAACCTCTTTTTCAGCAGGAGAGGTCAGTAATGATAGCACCTCCATATTTTCCTTTCAGGACTGGTGTACACTGGCTTTTTAGCTCAGATAAGGTCTGTTGAAAATTAGTTTGGGCTTTGCGTATGTGACTACATAGAACTCAATGTAAATGCAACTATACAAGTCTCCAAATGCTTTTATGCACTAGCTTTAAATCACCTGACATGTTTTGCAATGACCACATTGTCTTTAAGCCCACTCTAACTTAGGTGAACCAGTGCAACAAAAGACTTGAACTAAAGAAGAATTGTTGCCTATATAGCACAAAAGTTTCCTTGCTTTATTTTCAATGAAAATAAATACCAAAATAAAAAATTGCTCTAGAAATATCTGCAAGATAAGAATGTGTGCGTTTGTGAGCAAAAATAGTAGAAGAGAAAAATAAGGGACAAAAAGTGCAGGAATGTAAGGTAGTGTGTAGGTAAAAGTTACAGTGTGCACATTAGACTAAGAAAGGGCGAAAAAAAAAAGGATGCGAGTGTTTGACAACATTCTCCTAATAATTTTACAACCACCGGTTTATGACTTCCTGTCCCACACTGTTCAATTAAGATAAAAGTATATGAGAGTGTTCACAGTAATATTTCGTAGTATTTGTTATAAAACACTTCTGTCACTCCTGCTCAGCTTTTTACAGAAAAATTCCAGTGAACAGAACCTTATGCTGCAATAATTTGCATTATGACAAAAGTCTAAATTTGATAGAAAACCTCAAGTTTTAAGATTCCTCACCTGTTCACTCATTGAAACAAAGTATTTTCTGCATTTACCATATTTATCGGCTTATAACATGTGCCGTCGTATAACACGCACCCCAAGTTTAGGAGGGAATTTTAAGGAAAAACACTTTTAGGAGGGAAGTTTAAGGGAAAAAACTTACATTTAAATGCCCATCAATGCAGCCTTATCAGTGTCCATCTGCAGCCTTGTCCATCATTGCAGTCTTGCTTAGTGTCCATCTGCAGCCTTGCCCAGTGCCTTTTCAGCCTTGCCCAGCCGCTGATTATTTAAAATTGGCACAAATCTCCGCTGACTGTAAGCGGAGAGGAGCGAGCGCCGCCAACATACAAAAAGCCGAGTTGACTCGGCTAGACTGACCTATGCTCACAGTCCGGGGAGGGACTGCGAGAGGAGCAGAGTCTAGCAGAGTAAACTCGGCTTTCTGTATGTTGGCGGCGCTCGCTCCTCTCCTCACAATCAGCAGAGATCGGCGTATAACACGCACCCACAATTTCCCCCTGATTTTAAGGGGGAAAAAAAGTGCGTGTTATACGCCGATAAATACGGTACATGGGGTTGGCTTTCTAAAGGCAAATACGCTGTTCACTTTGCAAGGGAATTTGCCCCACAGCTTAGCCAATGTGGTTAAGTTTCACTTTGCAAGGAATGCAATCGCATGAAAATAAAAAAAATAGCATTTTTGATAACACATGATTGGATTATAGGAGTCTCTGGTGCTTCACCTCATTCACTAATCTCTGAGGGAAATTGTAACTGTAAAACAGGTTGTGTAGGTAAAATATGAAACACTCTGCAACCTGCTGACAATCCACATTATTGTCAGAAATTAGATTTTTGTGTTGCACAGCTCTTCGCATAAATTAATGTTTACTTCTAGTTATTTGATTTATTCCAGTTGCAACTAGCAATGGTGTATTGTAGCACAAATAAGAGGTAGAAGGGAGAGGTTGTATAGAAATATTGCAGCCGATGGAGAGATGTGAATCGCACAGAGGGTAGCCAGGCAGAAAGCAAGCTAAAGAAGATCACATTGCATGCATGTAGGCTTGTACATGATTCTGTGCATTTGTTGTGGATTCTGTATTCTCCCTATTCACTCCTGGCATTATGACTGTCAGAAAAAAAAAAAAAAACGTATACTACCTACTACAATGCCTTTTAAAAATGAACCAACCCATGTTAATGTACTGTATATACTATAACCACTTGCCCTCTGGAAGATTTACCCCCTTTACGACCAGGCCATTTTTTGCTTTTTGGCACTGTACTATTTTTTAACTGACAATTGTGTGGGCACACAACACTGTACTCAAATAGAGCTTTCTTTTGGTGGTATTTAATCACCACTGGGTTTTTAATTTTTTGCGCTATCGGCTTGTGCTGTGCTTAATCACAGCATAGGCAGCGCATGCCCCCTACCTAAAAATGCTAAATCACATACATACTAATTTTATATATATATATATATATATATATATATATATATACACACACACACATACATACATATACATATACATACACACACAATAAAACCACAGCGCGTGGTCGGCAAGTGGATAAACAGAGTAGGACATGTTTGTGCCTGCTCGAAACTTCAACATATGCATATATGTTTCATGTTAAAGTGTGTATACATTTCTTTGGGCCCCCTATATATATTTACTACGTGTGTGTATTACAGCGCTAATTCAATACACAAAGCTTATATGCTTCCCTTTCTTGGGGTACAAATGTGTTTTTAAATTTATAGTCATTTGCCATTTTTACTTATAATTACCGTATATACTCGAGTATAAGCCGAGATTTTCAGCCCTTTTTTTTAGGGCTGAAAGTCCCCCCCTCGGCTTATACTCAAGTCAGTGCCGTCTGCCTACATGAACAGCTTGTCATGCAGACAGACGGCAGTTTTCAAAAGCCGCGCCGCCTCCTCCCGCCCGTCCGTCCGTGATAGGCGGACACTAATTTTCCCAGCAGTAAGTCAGTGTGCAGTGTTCCGCCTCATGGACGAGGATGAGAGGATGTCCGTGATAGGCGGAACACTGCACACTGACTGCTGGGAAAACCGAGTGTTCCTCCTATCACAGACGAGGAGGAGGAGGAGGCGCGGCTTTTAAACGTGTTATGGCGCCTTACACGCTGATCGCCAAGATCAGCAATGGGGGGGACACCGGACAGCGGACATCCAGCGATCTGACACAGGTGGCAGATCGGCAGATCGATCGGCACAGGTAGGCTGCACTGGGGACACGGGGGTTTGTATAGGACACAAGGGACATGCAGATGGGCATTTGCTGACCCTTTTTTCCACTTACAGTAGCTGCTCCATTTCCCCCCCTCGGCTTATACACGGGTCAATAACTTTTCCCAGTTTTTTTGTGGTAAATCAGGGGCCTCGGCTTATATTCGAGACGGCCTATACTCGAGTATATACGGTACTATGTAAGATCAGTCAATTATCTACACAGACAATGGTCACACAAACATATGAGGGGTGGAACACATGGCAACAAGCCAACTTGCTCCAAACAACCAAACCAGAGCAAGTAAGAACTTCAGGCAGTAGCCTGCAAAACACATTCATCAAAGGTAGCATCCTCAGCGGGTGTAAGATCCACTTAGTAAAACTTTATAAAAGTATGAACCAAAGAACAGGTAACAGCCTTACAAACTTGAGCTACCGAAGCCTTGTGCAGAATAACCCAGGAAGCACCCAAGCTCCTGGTAGAATAAGCAGGCACCCCAAATAGTGCAACATTACCCTTTAGGCCATAAGCCTGAGAAATAAGCCGATGGATCCATTGAGAAATGGTAGACTTGGAAGCTGCGTGACCCTTCCTTGGGCCCTCAGGAAGCACAAGAAGGGAATCTGACTGATGAACAGCAGCAGCTGACTTCAGGTAAATCCTGATAGCACAAACCACCACCAAAATGTGAAGAGCCTTTTCCCCCCAGCATCTGTGGCTTGGGACAGATGGATGGTAACACAATCTACTGGTTGAGATGGAACAAAGAAACCACCTTAAGTAAAGGTGGTAGCTGAGGCCGCAGAACCGTGGAGCACCAGGAAGTGTGAAAGAGCAACCAATTCCGAAACTCTGCAAGCTGAAGTAATGGCAACTAAGGATGAGCTCAGGCGTGTTCGCAAACAGCACGTGCAGAGCTCGCCAGGAAGTCAGCACTGGGAAGCGCTAATCACAAGCTGTGAGACATTTCCTGATCGCTGCAGCAGCGCATCGGGACGTCTCACGGCTTGTGATTAGTGCTCCGCAGTGCCGACTTCCTGGCAGGCTCTGCAGGTGCTGTTTGCGAACAAGCCTGAGCTCATCCTTAATGGCTACCAGAAAAATTACATTATGAGTTTGAAGGACTAAAGGAATATCCCAGATGGGTTCAAATGGAGACCTCTCCAATACAGAAAGTATCAAGTTAAGGTCCCACGGAGTCCTAACTTGTGGTGCCTTGCACAAAGGCACACACCAAGGAATGTGAAGCAATCTGTCTCTTTATAAAGATATTCCAAGGCTGCAATCTAGCCCATGATTGGAAAGTTCCAGATCAACTCCAGATTGGAGAAAAGCCAGTATGTGGCCCAGGAGTTACCTGCAAAGGATAAAATCCCTTAGCCTCATACTAAGCAAAATATGATTTCCAAGTCCTGTGGTAAATCTTCCTTGAAGTTATTTTCTATGCCTTCAGTAGGGTAAGAATGACTAAATCAGTGACTCACATCTCTCAAGACCCTGGCTTCAACAGCCATGCCATTAAAACCAATGACATTAAAAAAGGATGGAAGTTGTGTCAATCCGGAAGGATCCAAGGGTCATCCGCCGACATGTTCACAATGGGAGTACCAAGTTTTCCCAGGCAAGGCCAGGATGATCAGAATCACTAAAACATTTTCCACACTAATCTGGTGAAGTAGACAAGGTAGAAGATTTAACAGCACAAATGCATAAATTAGGAAGAACTTGTTTTATGGTGTCACCAGAGGATCCACTGAAAATGCTTGTGGATCCATTGTCCTGGACCTGTTCAACTTTGTAATGAACCTGGATGCCAGAAGATCCACGTCCATGGTGACTGGCTGGCGACAGATCCTTGAACACCTCTGGGTAAAGAGTCGACTCCCCTGGAGATAGTTGTTAACGGCTAAGCAAATCCGCCTGCCATTTTTCCATGCCTGGAATGTGGACAGCAGACAATGCAGGAACATGGGAGTTCCACTCAAGACAGGATTGCAATCCACTTCCTCCTGAGCAGCCTGACTTTTGGTGCCTCCTTAAAGATTTATGTACCCCTGTGCCATGGCATTGTCTGACTAGACTGACAGGAAGGCTCTTCAGCTGCACTGACCAATGCAGTAGGGCAAGATGAAGCTCTCCTCTCAATTCCAGAACGTTAATGGGCAATGACCTCTCCTGTATTGACCAAGAAATTTTCCAGAACTCCACCCCAGCCAATCAGGCTGGCATCCATCATTAGGACCCTCCAGGATTAGGAATGGAGCAATTTTCCCATCTCTAGCATCTATGAGGAGATCCAGCAGTCCAGAGACAGTCTTGTGCTGAGGTTCAATGACATTGGGGAATCGAACGGCTGCATCCTCCTCTTCCATGCTGCTAAGACATTCCATTGTAGGGGCCTGGAAAAAATACTGGGTAAAGGGTACTGCCTCAAAAGGAGGTTACCATTTTTTTCCAGAGCTTTTATGCAAAAGAAAAATTGAGGTATTTGTCTTGCGCAAGACAGTACATCTGGGCCCTCAGAGCAAGACTATTATCCAGAGGGAGGATCACTCTCACACTCAACAGATTTAAGCCTATTCCAACCTCAGGATTGGGGCCAAGGTCCATTAGAGTCCAAGGTCTGAGAATGGTGAAAGGAATGCTTTGTTGAAGTAGAAAGAGCATCAGCTTTTTTCACTGTAGACTTAACTTTCTTCTTTCGAGTTCTGTAAATTCAGAACCCATCTAAACCGCTCCAGCGAGAGACACATTAGTATCCAGCAGAGAAGCAGATTTCTTCCTCAGAAGTAAGGATACCCCAGGTACGCAGGTGCTCCAGAACTGGAGCCAGAACCTTGGTAAACATTCTGGGAGCTGTGGACAGGCCAAACGGCAGGGTCACAAAATGAAAATGGCAGTCCTCCACCAAAAACTGCAGAAACCTTTGGTGAGGTTCCATCTGGAAGTTCTGCACTCTTAGAAACTTTGGCTACAAAAACAGAAGAAAAAGTGAAATGCACTGTGTGTTTTAGTTTACACTCAAAACTTGGCAAGTCTCTTGAGCTTCAAAATTGATCGAACACAGCGATTAGGTTTTGGAACTGTGAAAAAGTCGGAGTAGAAATTGAAAAACCTTTTAGCTTCTGGAACTTGAGGAAAATTGAGAGCTTGTAGAGCAATTAATTTTTTTAAATAAATAAAAAGTGCTGAGGGAGAAAGCTCTAAAAATCCAGCTTGTAGCCACAAGCCACTATATTGCTGAAGCGCTGTTGTGTGCGAAATGTGTCAACCCTCATACCTTTTTCTGCTCTTCTTGCTGTCGTGTTTTTTTTTTTTTGAACTTTTGATACCTTATTAAAAAACTAGCATTTCCAGTGGAGTGTGCAGGCCATAGTGGACTTGGACACATTTGAAACAGTACCCATCAACATACATATGCCAAGCCCTTACTTCTAGCCCTGCCCTCCTTTTTACTGCAATTTTGCAAAAGGCCTCCTTGCCATGACAATCATAGATATGGGACATGTGCCAAAACAGCTGTTTCTTCTTGCTGTATTAAAGATGGAACTGCTTCTATTGCTTTCTATTGGCAAAAACAACCGTACCATATCGGTAGTATCCTGCCTTTTTAAACTTATGTACTGCATTCAAATATAATAAGTACCAGTGAGCTATATGTTTTAAAATTGATGAAGTGAAAAAAAAAAAAAAAAAGTCTGTGCTATAGCTTACATTATATGTAACCTCCAGCAGTACATAGCAGGGTGTGTTGGTGTCTACATCCACAGGGACCAGGAGCCTCGGCTCAGCAGCCAGCACATAGAGGTGACGTAACGCTTGCAGATGATACCTGTATACACACAAGCAATACATATATCTTGGTCATTATTTCATACAATAAGTTTTGCAAAGGATAAAACACTGTATACTTCTGGCTGTAATGCATGTCTATATGTTCTGTAAAAGTGAAATAAATTATAACTTTACCAACCAGACCAATACAAATAATGTATTAATTAGAAAATAAATCCTAAACAAACCCTGAAGAGATGAGCAGTTATGGGCTCTAGGGCTATGCCTGAAAAAAGACAGCCATTGCTACCAATATATTTAGATGTGGAGTAGAAAAGTGTAAATATTAAACTCTCAGGAAATGGAGAGGTACTTATTTACCCTCTTTTTTTTACATGAAGCTGCTTTATTCAAAAGTGTAACTTTAGTCAGAAAATTATGTCCCGATAAATGACTTCAGGCTGGCCCCTTTTGCAGGTATAGCAATGTAAAACATTGAAAATAAGTGCCTATACTATTGAAAATACAGTAATACACCTCTCACCCTGCTCCGCACAAGCTCAGTCGCTCTCTATTCTTGGCACTGTGCCTAAAATCAGCACCACTAGAGACCGATCAGCTGACAGCTTTAAGATTTATGGTTATCCCCTACCCACCCCCCTTCCATGTTCAGCTTCTGAAAGTGATTTCAGAAATATGCAGATTGGAGTATATGACGGCTCAAGTGGGCGATGCCGTAACCCAGTTTAATAGAATATGGGATGCCTCAGAGTTTGGTTCCCCCTCCGGGTGTAGACTCATTGAGACTGGCAGGGACTTGGACTCCCAGGCTTGGCCACCCCCTCCATCTCATGTCCCAGTTCTCTTAATCCAGACTGCTGGTATAACTCCCATTTATTTTCTTTTAAAAATGTATAACAACGTTCATTGATCTTTACGTGTAATCTTGTTTTCAACTTTGATGTCTTTTTTATAGGGCTTATTTTGTAAATTTTGTAAAACTTTAAATAAAAATACAATTAAAAAAAAAAAAAAGATTTACTGTTGCTGAAGGGGAGAGAAAGCAACAGGAATGACACAGGCTGTGTGGAGGGAACATGGATTGGGGAGAGAGTAAAGAAAGGTAGGAGGGGGTGACAGGACAAACTCTACTGCCAGGGAGAAACAAAAGAATTAAAGCAGTGTTTCTCAACTCCAGTCCTCAAGGCATCCCAACAGGTCATGTTTTCAGAATTTCACTCGGATGAAACAGCTGTGGTAATTACTAAGGCAGTGAAACTGCTCAAATCACCTGTGCAAAATAATGGAGAGCCTGAAAACATGACCAGTTGGGGCGCCTTGAGGACTGGAGTTGAGAAACACTGAATTAAAGGATAAGTCCAGCCAAAATTCGTTTGGCTGGGCTTCTCCTATGGTTTACAGGAGTGCAATTAGTTTTGCCCTCCTGTGACCCGTTTTGACCCGGACTGAATTCTGCTCTGTGCTGATGTCACCAATGTTAGTCCAGGCACCGCGTAATCCTGACAATGAAAGTCTGGATCCACCAGGTGCCTGGACTGACACCCGGCTCAGCCTTTCGTGAGTCGCTGAGAGCCTGAGACAGCCCGCTCCACCCCCACCACAAATATAAGTTTATAATAGAACAACTTCATAACACAGTGGATTCAGTCACGTCATAAAAATCAGTCACAATGTACTTATGAAGAGTGTCTCAAGTTGTTGTATCACATACACATACTGAGACATTAAAAGCTTTTATTACGCAGCAAATAAGAGGTGTGCAAACACACTCTACAGCAAGCATACATATATTTCAATAGAAATATTACATAAAAAATTTAAGTGGAACTGGAGGTGAAGTGTAACTCAAAGGAGATATTGGCACTCTGTATAATTTTGCAATTTATGTCCCATTGAGGAAATTTTGTTTTCACTTCCTGTCCCATAGCCAAAACAGGACATGAGGGGAAATCCCTCTAAAGTGAAGGGATCTCTAGTGGTCACCAGAACTAATGTCCCCATTGGAAGATTTTCCCCTCTAAACCTGTTCTGATGACAACTCAAAATTTGAGATTTTCTTTAAAGTGATTGTAAATTCTCATTTTTTTTTTTCATATAAAAATAACAAACATGTCATACTTGCCTCCTCTGTTGCAGGGGATTTGCACAGAGCAGCCCAGATCCTCCTCTTTTTGGGTTCCCCAGCTTGCTATGGGGGCACCAAAGCTGAGTTACAGCTCCCTGTATCTATTCTGACATGGAGCCCTGACCTGGCCCCGTTTCCTCTCTCTCCTGATTGGCTAGCTAACGTTGATTGACAGCAGTGGCAGCCAATGGTGTCATTGCTGTGTCTCAGCCAATCAGGAGGGACAATCTCGGATGGCTGAGACAATTGAGGACATCACTGGACAGAGAGGAACCTCAGGTGTTGGGGGGGGGGGGGGGGGGGGATGCTGCACACAGGCTTTTTATCTTAAAGCGGGATTCCGCCGAAATATGCTTTTTTTTTTTTTTTTTTTCCTTTCATAGTTTACTAAAGACATTAATAAGATGTCACTCACCTGTTGCAGTTCTTTTCCCCACTGATCGCCGATTCCGTCCGTTTGGGTAACTTTTAAAAATTCTTGCTGGACAATTCCATTTTGCTTGTGGGCATTAGAAACCCACAAGCATTTACTTCCAGGATGCAGTGAATGCTGTGCTCCCAGCATTCACCGCTCGATCCCGCGCATGCTCAATGTTAAGAGCAAGCAGCGCTGTAGAATTCCGAGTTGCTATCGCATCATGCCAAGATCTCGCGAGATTTCGGCATTACAGCGTTCCCCAATGATTCATGGGAAGACTCGAACAAAGCTCCCAGGGGTCTTTGCGCAGCCGGGGAACACGCCTACTCCCACTGGAGGGGAGCCCGGAAGCCAAGATACTTATTCTGATTAAAAGGTAATTACGGCGAAATTTATTTTTTAATGGGCATTTGATCATCTCTGGCACTAACAGATTTCTTTAAGATTAACTTGCAAATTTGAGTACAACACCGCTTTAATGCATAGAATGCATTAAGATAAAAAAAACTTCTGACTTTACAGTCCCTTGAACTTTAATTTTTTGTGATAACAGTAAGGGCTCTTTCACATGGGCGGTCCACTTGACGGACTCCGCTTTGCTCAGCGGAGGATCGATCCACTGATCCACACTGAGCAGGCAGATAACAGGTCCGTCTCTGCTCACTGTGCAGAAACCGACCTTTCAGAACCCTGCTCTCCTCTATGGGGAGATCAGATGATGGACCGCCTGTCCATTTTCATTCGATCCCATCTTCAGACGGATGGGGTCACCAGTCTGGATTTCACGGACAGGATCAGATCAGATATCGGCGGATGTCAGCGGACAGGTCACTGCTGACATTCGCTGCTCCATAGAGGTGAATGGGGTGTCTGATCAGGTCCGCCTGAAAAAGTGACAGGCGGACCCGGTTGGAAAGCTTGTGTGAAAGGGGCCTAAACAGGGCAAATAAAGAGAGAGAGAGTGTGAATCTCCCTAACGGGGAAACAGACAGCAATAAAAACTGACAGGGGTTCCAATCCCTCTCCATTCTATCCAAAACTAAAAAAAAATAGTTTTTCCCTTTAGTTCTACTTTAACTCTACAGTCAGAATTCAAAGTAACGATGTAAAGAAATATTTTAGAAAGACAGTTACCTGTTATCTGTGCTGTGAACAGGAAAGTGAGGATAGAGAGCACACAGCAGAGCTGCTATAGAAGAATTTGAGGTGCTTAATGAATACCTGAAGAAAAAATTAAAATATTACACAAAGTTGAAGTCACCAAGCAAACTAAACAACTGAAGTAACCATTCCCGAGTAGCCAACATTATTTCCGACAAGCCTTTATCAGCCTAGAATGGCAGAAAACAGCTTACATGGATAGATTCATAGATGCATGTAAGGGTACTTTAACATGTATGGTTTGTGAGTGCTATTGCTATAAAATAAAATAACGTCCCCCTGAAAGGCAACTACTGTTGTTAAACATCGCTTTTATACATATAGCTATCCCTATATATCTGCACAAGAACTTTTTGTTTATTATTATTAAACATCACCTTACATTGCAGTTCATTGTGACTAATCCATATGTCACAACAGGACATTGGATTCAACAAAAAGAACCACAGCGTGCGGATGGGGAAGTTATTTGACACACCGATCTTGTTGGATACCTCCAGCAGCCTAAAATCAGCATCCCAGCAGAGTTTTAAAGGTACAGTGGATATAAAAAGTCTACACGCCAGGATGTCGGCACTGCACTGCGCTAATCACAGGCAGTGAGACATTTCCCGATCTCTGCAGCCGCACATCGGGACAATGTATCACTGCCTGTGATTAGCGCAGCGCAGTGCTGACTTCCTGGCGGGCTCTGCACGTGCAGTATGCGAACACGCTGGAGATCATCCTTACACAGGAGCAACAGTGTCTTCATTCATGACAATGAAAATAGGTTTCTTAATCTAAAAATAATAAAAAAGCAACAATAAGGCTCAGTTTACACTGCTGCGATGCAAGAACCCGTGCAAATCCAGCACGGGTTCCCGCATCACACCCGACTCGCAGGCAGTTTACACTGCCTGCCATATGCAAAGCGCTGCAGGTGTCAATACAAAGTTAATGACACCCCCAGATCGGCTCGCATACCGAAGTGCGAACTGTCAGTTCGGACATGAATCGGATCACACCCATGCAATCCGATTCTGGTGCGGACCAAAAAAACAAAGGGGTTGTGATTCGCACTGCAATGCAATTCACATGCTAGGTCGCAAAGCGCACTGGTGTGAACCGAGCCCAAGCCTCCAATATGTAAATCACAAAGCAAATACTGTAGAGCAAATTAATGTATTAGAAGGCATCTCACCTTCCACCACCAAGGAACAGCAGGCCGAGGGCCATGTGGTGAGCCAGGTGGAATCCATAGTTCATCTCTCCCCCGATTTTCTTGTGCATGAATCGGCACAGCTGGAGAACTTTGAGATTCCCAGAACCAGCCATAACCATAGAGAGGGACAACAGCACCACACTAAGACATGTCTCTAGGTTATAATGACCTGTCTAGGAGAGAGCATGACACACATGAACATTATGTGATTATACCCAAAGACAAACAGTTCAACAATAACAACAAATAGTCTGCAGGAAGCCTGAACAGTGCATTTCCAAAGAATATCATCATGTAAAAGAAGCCTTGCACACTGCCAAACCGCAGCTGCTAATGTGCACACATAAGCAATGCGGTATATATCCCAACACACCTTCTCCATAAGATAAAGAGGGCAGAAACGGTACCAGCCACAGACTCCTGAAAGACTTAAAAACCATTTAAAAAAAGTGTGTGCCACAATACCAAATAATACCCTTACTATAGTGCCAACATTAATTTTTACATAGGGGCCCAAAGAAATAGGACAAAGATCAGCGTGAAAAGTATTGTGGCCCATAGTAGCCAACCGCTTTTAATTACTGACTCTAACATATTGAAAGAGGAATGTTCTTTGACAAAACTACTCAGGTCACGATCGCAATTATGGCCCAATGAAAGGCATTGATGCAAAGCCTTGGATTACCTTTAGGTTTTCCCTTTGCCACCATTTTGGTGGATTATGAAAAAAAAACTGGCAGCACAAGTCTGATCATTAGAGGAGAGCAGGCTGAGTTCCCAACACCATGCTTTGCTATCATGCCTAGTGTGGTCAGTTTTTCATAGGAAAGCAGAGAGACTGCCAAGAACACCAGGGATTTCACACAAATGAAGAAATACAAAGAGAACAGGATACTATTTCATACAAGTACAGGCACATATAAGGAATATGGAATGTTGGGTTTACATATTCTTTATTTATATCTTCATTGAATGGATTACACTCTACCTTTATAATAGCAGTAAAGACAAAAGTACTGTAGCACTGTCCTGAGCTCTCATGGTGGCTGGACTAATGGATAAATGCCTAGGTAGGTAGACATATGAGGGCTGAAAAGAAGGAACTGAGTTGAGGCAATTGACTAGTCCGCTCTACCTGAACATCAGTCCCTGGCTGCATAAGCCAAAGTAATATGGCATTTGATTATATAGCAGTTTAATGAGGAAGCATGAAGCACTGGTTCCTCGAGGCATTGTGGAGGCTGGTGGTTTTGCTGATGGTAGCAATACAGTACATAAAATGATGGTATATATATATATATATATATATATATATATATATATATATATATATATATATACACACATACATACATACACACACACACACACACACACACACACACAGCGGGTAAAATAAATATTAAACACGTCACCATTTTTCGTCACCAAAAGGATTACATTTTTGGATTTGAGTATCTCTTTAAATAGAGGGTGACGTATCAACACCAAACTGTACAGGAAAACAACTGCAGTTAATAGTTTATTACATGCAGAAAGCTTCCATCCAGGAACTTTGATCAGAGACATTTCGGATGGCCAAGACCTAAGGGCCCGCTGTAATTGTACGGAAGATAGCGATTTTGAACATGAAGCCAGAGTCTTGAGGAATAGATTATATTTGGGGGTTTATAGCAGAAAGTGGCTCGCTAAAGCCTATAATAGTGCAAGGGACAGTGATAAAAAATCCCTAATTTTTCAACGTAGGAAGAGAAGGGAGATTTTGTTTACAATACACCCAAAAGATTAGTCAAGTTAGGGACATCTGCTCAGCATATTGGCGCTTGCTAAGGGAGAACACTTCAGTCAGTATGTTTATTACCAGGGATCCACAACTAATATACAAGAGGGCTCGCTCTTTGGGCATCCTCCAGGTATATAGTGATTTTACCTGGAAACCCTCTGGTCTCCCAAGGCAAGCAGGAATGACTCGCTGTGGGAGCTGTGAGTTTTGCCCATTCGTGATTGAGGGTGACTCCCTAGAGCTACCTACAGGGAGACTCCTGCAATGTAGGCAGAAGGCAAACTGTGACACTTTGGGTGTGGTATATGTGATCATTTGCTCCTGTAATTCATTTTATGTGGGAAAAACCATTAGACCTGTACGGAAACGGTTCCAGGAACATGTCTAGGAGATTGAGAACTATCATTTGAAGGTTCCACTGGCTAGGAATGTATGAAGCATAACAGAGACCCTTGATGCCTGAAATGTTGGGTTCTTGAGGTGATCCCACAGCATAAGATGGGGGGGGGGGCTTTGAAACCGGTCAGGCCTTGCCACAGTCTTATCCTCATGACCCCATTGACCTTGTGATGGCACTCACTTGTCAGTGCTATTGAAAGCGCAATGCAATGGAATACTGATTGCAGCACCATCAAGGAGTAGGCCACATTTCTGGATCTGATAAGTACACCTTACACCCCAAGAACTTGGGAACAACGCAATATTTTATATACAACCTTTGGATTACAAATGTTCCCTAGGGAATCTGGACTATCAATGCAAGGGTGGCCATATAGGAGTGGATATGCCACTGAGTGTCTTTAGTGGCTCTACATTGTGTGGACACAACCATCCTGTTTGACATACCTCCTCTAGACCATTGGTAAAGTTTTCCCTTCTTGGGTCGTCCAAACACCATCAGGACATTGTCAGCACAATTTGTGTATAAGTGGCCAGTAACCCTCATCATTATTGGATCGAACTATGCAGCAGACTGACTTTGGGGATATGCACATTTTACCCCATGAGCATTCATAGTTTATATCTCGGGGCCTCCATGCGCACAAGCTATTCATTCTTAAGAGGTTTTGTGGACTGAAGGGTATAACCCTCAACACTAGATTTATTATTGCACAATTGCCACATGCTGCTGTTATCTTGGTCTTATTCATGTGTGTGCAGGAAGTGGCTTGCTTTTATTAGTGTTTGTTTCCGTTCGTCATTTGTTTTATACATACATTTGTGGTTTATCTAATAAAATTGCTATTTCTACTTTCATGCTTTTGGGCTGGTTGAGCCGAGACAGGTTTTTTATTCTCAGTTCTAATTATGCATTTACCGAAGGCTCCCACTCCATTAATTTCCTCCCTTAGTTGAATTATTGAGATTTGACAAACTCAAGTACCGTATTTATCGGCGTATAACACGCACCCCAAGTTTAGGAGGGCATTTTAAGGAAAAAAAGTTTTAGGAGAGAAGTTTAGGGAAAAAAAAAAAACTTACATTTAAGCGTCATTTGCAGCTTGCCCAGCGTCATTTGCAGCTTGCCCATCGTCATTTGCAGCTTTCCCAGCGTCATTTGCAGCCTTTCCCAGCGTCATTTGCAGCCTTTCCCAGCGTCATTTGCAACCTGCCCAGCGTCATTTGTAGCTTGCCCAGCGTCATTTGTAGCTTGCCCAGTGTCATTTGTAGCTTGCCCAACGTCATTTGTAGCTTGCCCAGCGTCATTTGCAGCTTGCTAGTGTCATTTGCAGTTTGCCCGCGTTTAAATTTCCCGCCGCATGACAAACCGCGCATGCGCGGCCGAAAAAGGCCGAAAAAGACCGAACCGCGGCCGAAAAAGACCGAGCCGACTGTTCAGCTCCGCTCGGAGTCCCGCCTCCCTGCTGTTTCGGGAGCGAGCGCAGGGTGGCGGGACTACGAGCGGAGCTGAACAGCCGGCTTCGGTCTTTTTCGGCCGCGCTTCGGCTTTTTCCGGCCTTTTTGGGCCGCGGTTCGGCCGTGGGCGCCATATTTTGGCGCCGCAACCGATTTTTGTCATTTTTTTGGGGGGGTATCGGCGTATAACACGCACCCACGACTTTCCCCCGATTTTAAGGGGGAAAAAGTGCGTGTTATACGCCAATACGGTAAGTTTGTTTTCTTTTGAACTTTTTTGATCATTATAATTTTGTGTTAGGCATTACCTTGAGGGCTGTTTCATTTTGTACTATTTCAGCCTCAAGATGCCTCTTATGGAGAAACTAGTCCCCTGTATTGCTCAGGTGAGATTTTGGCCCATTCTTCCACACAGTCTTCAAATCTGGAAGGTTCCGTGGGCCTCTTCTATGAACGCTGATCTTTAGTTCTTTCCATGGATTTTCCATTGGATTCAATTCAGGTGATTGGCTGGGCCATTCTAGCTGCTTTATTTTCTTTCTTTCTTTGAAACCAATTGAGAGTTTCCTTGGCTTGGGATCATTGACTTGTTGAAATTTCCGCCCTCATTTCATCTTCAACATCCTGGTAGATGGCAGTAGATTTTCATCAAGAATGTCTTGGTACATTTTTCCTTTCATCCTTCAACGACATGAAGTTTGCCAGTACCGTATGCTGAAAAACAGCCCCACACCACGATGTTCCCCCACCTCCAAACTTCACTGTTGGTATGGTGTTCTTGGGGTGATGTGCAGTGCCATTTGACCTCCAAACACAGTGTGTATTATGGCACCCAAAGAGTTCAATTTGGTCTCATCTGACCAGACTATATTCTCCCAGAATTTCACATGCTTGTCTAAATGTTGTGCAGCAAACTTTAAACGAGCTTAAACATGCTTTTTCTTCAGCAATGAATTCTTGCGTGGCGGTTTAGTGCATTAGTTATTGTTTTCTTTGAAATTGTACCTGCTAATTCCAGGTCTTTCTGAAAGCTCCCCACCAGTGGCCCTTGGCTCTTAGACAACTGATACATTTTTCCCTCCCCTGTCAGAAATCTTGCAAGGAGAACCTGATTAGTATGTTTTGCAACAATAAGGTTGCAAAGGTCTTGAAAGAGCTCTTTGCTTTTACGCATCATGAAATGTTTCTTGTTTGACACCTTGGTAATGAGACACCTTTTTATAGGCCATCAGTTGAGACTGAACCAGCTGATATTAACTTGCACTGACAAGGAGTAGGATCGCTTTGTAATTACTGATAGATTTCAGCTGGTGTCTTGGCTTTCCACACCTTTTTGCAACTCCCTTTCTTCATATGTACTTTTTCCCTGTGTCATTCCATTTCATCACACATAACCCCTAATTTCTGAACTTATTTGTTTTGTTTGAATGGGTTTGTTACCAACATGTGGTGAAAATTGCATGTCAATAGCGCCTTTAGAAAAATATTTACCTAGAAAAATGGTGACATGTTCAATACTTTATTTTACCCGCTGTGTGTGTGCGCGTGTGTATAAATAGATTTTTTATATATATATATATATATATATATATATAAAATCTATCTATATCACACACACACAATAACAATGCCTGTACATCTCTTAACATTTCTGAGAAATTATGGTAACTTACTGTACTTGCTGCTTGACCAGATAAGCATTCAAAGTCTTTCGCAAATTTACACTGTAATAAGAAATACATTAAGTAAGCTCATAAAGTAATGAAGTAACCATATTGTGATCTATTGTGAATATTGTAAAAGAAGATCTTACCAGGCAGTTGAAAGCATCCAAGTTTGTAGATCCTGCGAATCTAAACCCCAAGGCCAGGCAAGCTCCAGCTATTATGTACACATGGGCTTGACTAGAAAAATGATAAAAGAACATACACATCAAAAACCTGGGACAGCAAAATGGTGGGACACTAGCTGGTTTTCAAGCAAGCAACCAGTGAAGTTAGAGATGTTCTTTTGACAGTAGTTTAACTAAAGATAAAAACAATATAAAGCAAGAGAGAGCGCACACCAACCCTGGTGTATTAACATCTTGATTTATATTGTTTCAGATCTTTGTCTGCCACCCAGTGGACTAATGGGAGAGCTGCAACATCCAGAGTGAAATCTAATATATGTAAATATACATATATTCAGACTTTTTTTCCTTGTGTTGAAATGGACTAGTGGGGACAGCGCTAATCTTGGTATACTGTGTATATTTTAACTAAAGGTAAAGCAATTGTATTTTTAAGCAAAATGGGGATGCTGGAACCCTCTGTCAGATTTTTATTACTGTCTTTGTGGTTCCTGATTCACCTCTTGTCTGGTAAACCTGCTGTCATGGAACATAAAGTATTGACATTTCTGTAATGGAGGCCTAGATAGAAATAAATAAAAAAAACTTAACAAATGTTCTAATCCTACCCCATTCTTTCCAAAAAAAAAAAAAAAAAAGCTTTGGCTGAACATACACTTTAGCTTTAGCAAAAAAATCAGCTGAAAAATTATCCTGAGTTTACAAAGTGTTGGCTGTAAAACAGTGTCAAGGAGATATACACTGATCAGCCATAACTTTAAGACCACCCATCTAATATTAAATTGTTCCTCCTTTTGCCACCAAAACAGCCCTGACCTGTTGAGGCATGGACTAAATTAGACCTCTGAAGGTGTGCTGTGGTATCTGGCAACGAGCTATCAGTAGCAGATCCTTTAAGTCTTGTAAGTTGCAAGGTGGCGCCCTCTAAAGATTGGAGTTGTTTTTCTAGCACATTGCACAGATGCTTGTTTGGATTGAGATCTGGAGAATCTGGAGGCCAAGTCAACACCCTAAATGTGTTGATGTTTGCCTCAAATCATTCTTGAATCCATTAGACCAGACCACCTTCTTCCATTGCTCCATAGTCCAGTTCTGATGCTCATTTGGCCATTGATCGGTCTGCAGCTACGTGGTCCCACACACAACAAACTGAAATCCCTACTTTTTCCCCTTTTAAAACATAAACTTCATTAACATGTTTACTTGCTACCTAATATATCCCCCACTGACATATCAATGGCATACACACACACGGGGTAGTTGGGTTTAGGTTGAAGAAATTTTCAATTTTGGGTGCCGAGATAAAGACCATGGATGGACATTTCCTGCTCCTCGTCATGTTATCGATTATACCTCTCTCTATAATCCACAGATAAAATTCATAAAATGTTAAACTGTTAATGACACATACGCCAGAGTCTCCATGTTTAAATCTTCTGAAGCAGGTTGCTCTCCAGTATGTAGTGAAGCGCTGTTTACTGTGATTATCTGAAAAACAAGATAATCCATCTCATAAATGTAGTTAAATCTTTAAAGGAAATTTTTAAAATTGATAATACCTTTTTAATAAAGCAAAAATTGTCAAAATCACCACACAATATATATTTGGTGATGAAAGATGAATTGCATAGTAGGGACATATTTGTTATCATTTGTCAGCAGCCATGGAACGTGATCCCCATTTGGCAGCACAAGATATTCTCAAGATACATTTATTAACAGTGACTGTTAAGCTGGCTATTGACTACATCTTTTGCAGTTACACATAGGTGCCATTAATTGTTAATGGCACCCCACGCATCCACCAATTGCATGTTTGTTTGTGCCCACTTAAAACGCATGGTACCCCAGTACCTTGTATTTTGGTGGGGTTCAATTTAAAAATCATACCAGCACCTACAGGTGTGGAAAAGAACACAGACAAAATTAAAATACCTGGCAGAAGTTTTAACATTTATCACTTTATCTAAAACATCAAAAATACTGTTTTGATACAATACAATCTTTTTTTTTGTTTAAATTAAAAGAAACTGGAATGTAAATATCAGCCATAAAATAATCAGAATAAATTTCACCAACGCTTACTTGTGGTACATTGCTGTTCACCCACTGCACACTGGGTAATATGTCATCCCACAAAATAAGGCATCTAGCAAGAGTCTGGGGGGAAAAAAAAAAAAAAAGTTTCATACACCATTACCGATGGATCTGAAGAATTCACGCAAACCAATTCAAATCTACAGAGGCACTGACTTTCACTTGAAGTATAACTAAAGGGAAAACGATTTTTTGGCGATGGATTAGAATACCTGTTGGATTTTCATCTGCAAAGGGGCAGAGGCATCTACCTCTGCCCCGGTTAGGCCGACTCGCCCTTTCTATCGTCCTGTTGACAATTATTATTGAAATTGAAAGTAAAATAAAATCCCAAATTTTGTGTTGTTCCCAAAACAGTAATAGAAGGGAAATCTTCCCATATGGGCACTAGCTCTGGTGACCTGGGGGGCCCAAAGAGATTCCCGTAAATTGTAGGGATTTCCACGTACTTCCTGTTTTGGCTATGGAACACGAAGTGAAGGTAAATCTCATTATGTGACACAGATGGCAAAAATAAAAAAAATGTCAGGGGTTATAACCCTCCCCTACTATATCCATAATTGAAATAAAGTTTTGCCCATTTTTCGAATTTAAAGTGTACATGGTGTAATAAAATGGTTGGTTATTTTTGTAATTGCAAAACTGCTTTTAATAGAATTGTCATAAAAGTAGAAGTTGAGTCTTCATACCCGCAGTAAAAGGAATTCTGGTTTTACAAAGTCAAGTAAATACATGGTGTCTGGGGCCCGCAGCCAATCCGCTACTGATCTATAGAAAAAATACATAAAATCATCATCAAGAAAAAAAGTTACATTTTAGGTTTGCCAAAAAATTCTTACGCATATAAAAGTAAATAAATAGAATAGTAAGGGTAGATTACAAACATACTTAAGGCCCATACACACGATCGCACTTTTTGGCAGCAAACATGCAAAATTAGCTGTTTTAAGGCAACACCCGACCGTATGTACGCTCCATCGGACAAACTTTTTCGGTTTTCATCGGACAAAAGTTTGCTTGGCAAACAGACAAACTTTTCTGCAACAAAAGTCCGATGGAGCAAAGTCTGATCGTGTGTACAGAAAACCATCGGACTTAAGTCCAAAGTACAAACACACATGCTCAGAACCAATGCAAAAGATCAGACAATACAGAAGTTGGCCAAAGGGTGGCGGTAAAGAGCAGGTGATTTGGTGAAAGTTGGATGAAAAAGTCCTGCCATGTGTATGCAATACAAGTTCACGGCCAACGCTCTTTGGACAGAAATCCACGGAAAAGTTTGTTTAAAGTCCGATCGTGTGTACGAGGCTATAGAATGACTTTCCCAAATCAAAATCCTGTAGGCTTTTACTGTATTGACTACGTTGTCTAATGTTTTATTTTTATATACTTTTAGCGTGCACAAAACAAAGACAAAATATGTGCTTCCTTAGTGCCCCTAAAAATTGCCCAAAAGGGCGAATATCATCACCCTTATCCCAGCAATAAAAGACAGAAAAGTATGCTACAAGGGATGGTAAAATATGCCAATGCTCAACCAGTCTGAAGCCAGCAACAGATTGCAGAAAATGGTTAGAAATTCATAAAACCATGCATATCAATATCGTAAAAAACATGAATGCTAACCCTACTAACACAAATGGCATCTGTCTGCCCAGAAATGCCTATGGAGACCCACGAACCTCTCAAGTGTAGGAGGAAAATTGGAAAAGCCATTACCTTGTATACAGTGTGCTATAATGATCTGTTCAGTAAATAGTACTAACTTTTTCTGTACCATGTTCTGGCCAAACAAATCATTAGAACATATATGAAGACAAGAAGAGCTGTTATCTAGTTCAGACTCTGAAACCAGTGTTTAGAAACATTTTATAGGAACATACATGCACATTGACGTTAATATAATAACCGTTCAAAGTCTGTCTATTGTCACCTGTAGTATCTGAGATCACATTACAGGCCACAGATCTCTTTGGTGACATATTTGCTCTCTAGCTGTTTGGGCAGTTGCAATGAATGCTACAGCCCACGTGTGCAATGATTTCCACAGCTCTCTAATCAGTTTAAGATTTGTGGCACAATACGCTGTCATACAGGATTGCTTAGACCTGATATTGCTTTCTGTAAGAACATTCTGTACTATTCTAAGAAAATGTCAATGCACTGCTCTACATTACCTGTTGTTTGTTTTCAAGTAGATCATAGCTAACGCCAGAGTAGCTCCAGGGCATGTAACATCCACATTAATAGTGTCTCCTTCCTAAAAAAAAAATATGAAAAATTACAGACACTGTTTAACCAAGGCATTAGCACATATTCTTTTTTTGACTACACTTAAATCAGCAATGTTTGCCTTAGGACAACTTCACTTGACCCTGGTTGTGCTAGCATGGGGGAATTTGCAATCTACTGACCACTTACATTTTACCACACTGAACCTCGTGTGAAAAGTTACGAAATTGCGCTTTTTCTTGCACCACACAAAAATGCATTGCCTTTTGCAGTTACACATGGGTGCCGTTAATTCTTAATGGCCTCCCACGCATCCACCAGTTGCATGTTTCTATGTGACTACGAGACGCATGGTACCACAGTACCATGTATTTTGGTGGGGTTCAATTTAAAAATCATACCAGCACCTTTTTGCATATTTCACAAGCATAGAGAAATCTGCACAAAGTAAGAGCTCAATTAAAGGAAGCCTTTTAAATATGTGAGGCATCCCCAGAAATGTGTTAAGATTTACTGCACTGGAAGTATCAACTTTGGTTTCATACTTGTAAAGCGTTACACACATCTAAAGGAATGCTAGGGTGCAGTGATTCTTATTACAAAACTGGGACTGATAAAGAAACTATAGTAAAGACATTCTTTCTAACTTAGCGCTCATTTTTTTCAGCAGTATGCAAAAATGGTCTCTCATCTGTAGAAAACCAGGCAAGTACTATCAAAGATGTTGGCTCAAACTGTTACAATGTATACAGCCGATCTGAACAAGGAGTTTTTTTTCAAAACTGCAATTTGTGTTTAAGAATTTTTAGGCACATTATCATTATTAGACCCCTTTCACACTGGGGAGTGCCTGAAAACCGCCTCCCATTTATTCCAGTGTGGATTTTCACATTGGGGCGGTGTGCTTGAGGGACATTCCAAAAAGTGCTGCAAGCAGCATCTTCGGGGCGAGTTGGTAGCGCTGTATTTAGCATTCCCAATACTTCAAAGCGCTGCAAAACTGAAGTTTTTAACCCTTTTTTTAGGTTAAAATCGCCCCGAATAGCAGTGCAAAAGCGCAGCTTAAACAGGGTTAAAGCGCTGCAAAAAAGAGCACTGCTTTAGCGCGAACAGCCAGTGTGAAAGCAGTCTTAAACTGTAAATGTCACAGAGCCAATACCTTAGAAAGCCTATAATGTATGCCATGATTCTGGATAAATGTTAGCACTTTGAAAAGGTAAAAATGGGAAAGGTTCAATAATATGATTTTTATAACAGCTTACCTTATTTTAAAATAGAGCATGTTCCCATGCGAGCGGGCTCCGATCCTGACCGGACCGCATAGAGGAGGGCTGGGGGAGGAGAGGTGCTGAAAGGAACCGCCGTAATGGAGGCGGGACTGGCGTGGCATACCGACGCCTGATGCCATGCTCCCACTGCCTGGAGGAAGGCTATCCAGGTGGGGGGGACAGGACATTCCTAGGAGAGGAAAACCCCCCTTCCCCACTACTTTACCTGGAGCCTGGGCCGGAGGAAGCATGCAGCTTGTACACAGAGACGAGACTGACAAGCATGGAACAGGTACGTGCTCTTAACAGCCCCCCAGTGGTTGACATAGCAACATTTACTTTAAAGGAGAATTACCCACAAGAATTAGAAAAATTCCTTAGGAATCTCCCTAATCGGGGGATCCACAGCCCTGGGCCTGTAAAAAGCACCCCGCCAGGAATATGGCTGAAAAAAAAAAAAAAAAAAATACTGGATCCCGCTCTCTAAAAAGAGAAGCGTTACAGGCAAAACCTCGGTTTCTTCGGACATAAGGCACGGTTCAATTCGGCCTGGAAAAGACACTTTGAATGGATCCGGTTGCATGGCTAGCCCCAGTAAGGAATATTCCAGCGGAGCTCAGCACAGCACATCTTTACTCATGACCAACACCTAAGACACTGGCGAAAAAACTGAGGTACTCCCGGTAAGGGGGTGGGTTATATGGGGAATTGAACTTCCTGTTTAGGGTATGCCAGTATCCATTACCTGAAGGTGCCATATTACCCATACAGTTATCACTGTGGCTCTGTGTCCCGTGATGTACGATAAAGAAATTTAGGCTTGGTTCACACCCTAGTGCGATGCAATTTTGATCCAATTTCCAGTGCAATTTTGTAGTAACATTGTGCATTTTTGATGCAATCTATATGCGTTTACAACTTCAACTCATCCCTGCTGTCAGCAGCAAGGATGAGTCAACCAGTGAGTCATTGGTTGTTAAGGAGCTGGCACCCACCAGCATCGTACCAACCATGAGTCTTCTCTGCTGTCAGCGGGGGAATTCCCCACTGACAGCAAAATGTAAACAAAAGAGATGGCATTAACAAAAAAAAAAAAAAATGTACAGCATGGGGTTTAAGGAAAGCCATACGCCAAAAAGAAAAAAAAAAATGCACTGCCACCTGCCCTGTCGATTGACTCCCACTGAATGACAGTGTCACTGCCCCCCCTCACTTCGCTAATCAAAAAAAAAAATGCAGTGGGTCATTGTGTGACATCATTGAAAAATGACATTGTCACAACGTTTACTTAGTTGTGGGAGTCAAGTGATGGAGTGGTCGTGTTGGCAGGCGGCATTCATTGTGATTGATGCTGGACGATGTGATTAACAATGGATGTGCTTCGGGGGACATTTTCTCTTATTGGGCAGGGGGCTTCCAGATTCGGATAAGTCTCCCCCAACAAGCCATGGGCCAGGGTTGTGGGAAGAAGCCCTGGTCCTCACCAACATGGGGACAAGGTGCTTTGCTGGGAAGGAGGGGGCAGTGTAACCCCTATGCCCTGGGCATGTGGCCTAGTATAATTCAGGAAGGGAAGGGGCACACACT
Source organism: Lithobates sylvaticus (assembly GCA_028564925.1). Lineage (NCBI taxonomy): Eukaryota > Metazoa > Chordata > Amphibia > Anura > Ranidae > Lithobates > Lithobates sylvaticus. The sequence goes on from CM053028.1 coordinate 114,190,626, forward strand.
TTGCCTTCCCCCCACAGGGCTTTCCCAAGACTAAGCCCCATGGGTGGGGTGAAAAATGTCAGGGGTGTGGCCTGGACAGAATATTTGGAATCTAAATTTTCACAACACACATTTTGCTTTTAAAGTAAACATGTTTAATATACCTTAATCTGATAACTAGGAGATTTGCGCTTTTCTCTGTTGATACCAACATGTGACCGCTTGTGTCCACCAACCATATACTGGTATAGCTGCTCTGGAACATTCAGGTCAGACATGCCAATCAAATTACTTCCGTGCTGGAAAAAGGCAACAACACTTGATTAAAATGTACAACCAAACAATAATAGAACTGTTTAGAAAGTAAAGAAACAACATTATGATTTTATTGGTCATTAAATTACTTAAAAGCAGACTGTTCTTACCCCCAGGCACACCATGCCCAAAGCAAAGCCTGCTGCCAGGGAATAGGATTCTCTGTCTGTGCAGTACTCCATTTCAGGCCCTGGGGGGCGACCTAAAAATAAAAAAATAAAATAAAAAAATAGTTAGCAGGTTTGCCCCATACCGTTAACTGTAGTTCAAGTGCATATTGTAACTTGGGTAAAATCTAAGTTCCCAAACCTGAAATTAGTTTTAAAAACGTAGTGGTATAGTCATTTTACCCAGTGAGAGTAGAGAATTTGCTCTTATTTACACTCAAGAGCCATCTCTTAAAGAAACTTATCTATTTAACACAAGTTTTTTTTTTTTTTTTTTAAACGTTTACCCCTCTATTTCTTTTCTGGGGACAACCCAAAATTTGGGATTTTCTTTTACTTTCAATGATAATTGTAAACATGACAAATAGAGAGGGTGAATCTCCCTAACTGGGACACAGACAGCAATAACCACTGACAAGCATTTTAGTCCCCTCTGCAAAAAAAAAAAAAGTGCTGACTATACTTGTGGCATCCCAGTCTTAGTCCGTAGGGTTCAACATTGAGTTGGCCGACCCTTTCCAGCTATAGCAGCTTCACTCTTCTGGGAAGGCTGTCCACAAGGTTAGGAGTGTGTCTATGGGAATGTTTGACCATTCTTCTAGAAGTGCATTTGTGAGGTCAGGCACTGATGTTGGACGAGAATGTCTGGCTTGCAGTCTCCACTCCAATTCATCCCAAAGGTGTTCTATCGGGTTGAGATGAGGCCAGTCAAGTTCCACCCCTCCAAACTTGCTCATCCATGCCTTTATGGACCTTGTTTTGTGCACTGGTCAAAATCCTTTAGTGAAGGGGGATTATGGTGTGGGGTTGTCTTTCAGGGGTTGGGGTTGGACTTGGCCCTTTTGTTCCAGTGAAGGGAATTCCTAAGGCGTCAGCATACCAAGATATTTTGGACAATTTCATGCTCCCAACTTTCCAACGTTCCAACATGACGGCGCACCAGAGCACTAAACAAGGTCCATAAAGACATGGATGAGCAAGTTTGGGGTGGAGGAACTTGACTGGTCTGCACAGAGTCCTGACCCTAACCCGACAGAACACCTTTGGGATGAATTAGAGTGGAGACTGCAAGCCAGGCATCCTAAAACTTGCGGACAGGCTTCCCAAAAGAGTTGTTATAGCAATTCAATATTGAACCCTACGGACTAAGACTGGGATGCCATTAAAGTTCATGTGCGTGTATAGGCAGGCATTTTAATACTTTTAACAATATAGTGTATCTACCAATCCTCAACCAACGTTAATAGTGACATATGCCAAGTACATTGCTCCTTCGCTCATTACTATAGAAGGGAGAAGGTTGGGCCTCCTGGAAGGAATATTTTCAAACCAGTTGGAAAGATTTACCATAGCTAATCTCTCTGAACACAGGGGACTTCACTATTATCCCCAGGATTTAAAAACAGTTTAACTGTTTACGCCATGCTAAAACACAACTACTATGTAACATTAGTAAGCAGAGAATGCATATTTAATATGCTGGACAAAGTTTATGTTGCGCCCAGCTAGATGCGTTTCATGTTGTCCACTCTGAGTTTTGGAGGATACCGACAGCCACAAGTGACTAAGAATGCAGAGTGAACTCCTGTCTGTGACAGGAGACAAGCGGAGACAAGCCTGGGCAACTGTTTGACAGGAGGCCGGGACTTTATTGTGTTATATTTTCTGCTCACATCTTGTTTGTTGCCCTTGTAGAAGAATAAACGTGAACAGCTGTCCCCTCTAAAGTTGAGTGTATTACCAAGAACATCGCGATTTACAAAAATATTTAGAATCACATGTCAAGTAACATTAACAGACAATGGTATGATTTTCATTAACTACCTTGCGACCGCCGGCTGTCAATTGACGGCCAGGCGGCGCAGCTCTCAGCGCGGGAGGGCGTCATAGGACGTCCTCCCCTTCAGTGCACTTCAGGGAGCGCGCGCCGCCGGGAGGGCGTGCGCGTGCTCGCCGTGTCACTGGGCACCCGATGCGCGTGCCCAGCGGCCGCGATGTCCGCTGGGCACCCGCAATTGCCCGGTAACACAGCGGGACCGTGGATCTGTGTTTGTAAACACACAGATCAACGGTCCTGTCAGAGGAGAGGAGCCGATGGTGTGTTCTCTGTACAGAGAAACACTGATCGGTCTCCTCCCCTTGTGAGTCCCCTCCCCCTACAGTAACAATCACTCCCAGGGAACATAATTAACCCCTCCCCGCCCCCTAGTGGTTAACCCCTTCACTGCCAGTGTCATTTATACAGGAATCAATGCATTTAAATAGCACTGATTGCTGTATAAATGACAACGGTGCCAAAAATGTGTCAAAAATGTCTGATGTGTACGCCATAATGTCGCAGTCACAATAAAAATCGCAGATCGCCGCCATTACTAGTAAAAAAAAAAAATATTAATAAAAATGCTATAAAACTATCCCCTATTTTGTAAACGCTATAACTTTTGCGCAAACTAATCAATAATCGCTAATTGTGATTTTTTTTTACCAAAAATATGTAGAAGAATACATATCGGCCTAAACTGAGGAAAAAAAATGTTTTTTTATATATTTTTTGGGGATATTTAGTATAGCAAAAAGTAAAAATTATTGTTTTTTTTTTTTAATTTGTCGCTCTTCTTTTGTTTATTGCGCAAAAAAAATAAAAATAAAACGCAGAGGTGATCAAATACCACCAAAAGAAAGCTCTATTTGTGGGGAAAAAATTATAACAATTTCATTTGGGTATAGTGTTGTATGACTGCGCAATTGTCATTCAAAATGCGACAACGCTGAAAGCTGAAAAATGGCTTGGTCAGGAAGGGGGTGAAAATGCACTGTACTGAGGTGGTTAAGCTGTTTTTAACATGAAAAACGAAAAATTACTAGGGATTTATTTACAGCATGCCGTATAAATATCTCTGCAGCTTCCTAGTATGTATTCATGCCATGTGTTTTAGCCATGGTTTACCTATTTCAGCAAGCAAAACTTCTGCAATGTGTCTGTGTGCAGTTCCCTGGTAAACCAGTCCAATGCCAATCACAGCTGCCACCTGCACGTTATGGGGCACATCCAGCTCTGTAGAGGTAGGAGGTAATAGAGCTGGGATGTGGATGCTTAAGAGCCGTGTGATGGAAATGTCCATTGTGCCGAGCTTTGCGGCTGACACACCAAGTAGTAGACCAATGCTTGTCATCTCATGACCCTATCAGAAAAAAAGGAAAGGACAATGGAAAATAATAGGGAAGCCACATTTCATATCCACATAATTTCATAGAGGATACAGCCTAAAAACATAATTGATTTGTTTCAGCCTTATAGAGCAAGACCTTGTTTCTCCACATGCAGGTAACTTTCATTTGATTATAAGCACATCAGTGCCAAGTCACAACCTGGGAGCTTACGTGCAAAGTGCAAGTTTAAAGCCTCTTAGCAGAGGTCCATCACCGACAACATGTCACACCAAATATAGCCCACAAAAGGAACATTATGAGATACTGTAAATGTAATTAAAAAGTTGACTTTAATTGCAAAGCAGTTTCTGAATAAGGCTGGCTTCGCACTTGTGTTTTGTTGTAATGCACAAAAAATGTTTTACTGCGTTCATTATGGCAAAGCTAGTTAAAGCATTGTACTAGCTACTTCACAGTGTCATTCATTTAAAATGGCACCCTGCTGCACGCAGAGTAGCATTCAACCCACTTGTGGCTACTACAGTGCACCACAACCCACATACAGATGATAGGGTTGCCTTAATGCACCAAGCATTTTTTTTTTTCCAAGTTAAAAATAACAAACATGTTATACATACCTGCCCTGTGCAGTGGCTTTACACAGAGCAGCCCAGATCCTCCTCTTCTCGGGTCCCTCTTCGGTGCTCCTGGCCACTCCCTGCTGTTGAGTGCCCCCACAGCAAGCAGCTTGCTATGGGGGCACCCAAGCCGAGCCACAGCTCCCCGTGTCCATTCAGACACGGAGCAGTAGCCTGGCCATGCCCAATTTCTCTCCTCATTGGCTGACTGACAGCAGTGGGAGCCAATGGCGCTGCACTGCTGTCTCAGCCAATGAGGAGGGAAGACACGGGCAGCCGAGACACTCCTGCAACATCGCTGGATCTAGATGGGCTAATGTAAGTATTAGGAGGGCTGCTGCACACAGAAGGCTTTTTATCTTAATGAATTCATGAAGATAAAAAACCTTCTGCTTTTACAATCCCTTTAAAGTGATATTAAAGAGGAACCACAGTCTGCTAAAATAATTTGTAATAAAAACATCTTTGCTATTCTGAAGCTTCCCTCCAACCACTTTGCATATTATTTTATATATACTGTGATTCTCTACTTGTCAAATATGCTGCAGACATCTCCCTCTACTAAGTCTGGCTGCAGCCATTTTAACTGTGGGCAGCTGAAGCTGCTGCCCATTTACTTCCTGGATACACACACACACACCTCCAGCTCTCATTGGCCCTCGTATTACTCATCCCCCTTCCCTTCCTGGCAAACTCTGAGAGAGAGAGAGAGAGAGAGAGAGAGAGAGAGAGAGAGAGAGAGAGAGAGAGAGAGAGAGAGAGAGAGAGAGAGAGAGAGAGAGAGAGAGAGAGAGAGAGAGAGAGAGAGAGAGAGAGAGAGAGAGAGAGAGAGCTGTGCATGATGTCATAAGTCTAGGCTTATTACCAGACAAGAAAGAGGAAGTGGGCTGTATAAGGTAATTTACTTGCAGAGAAAAAAATGTTTTACTAGCCAAAGTTAAAACAAGGGCAGAAGATTTAATAGATGGAAAGTTGACAAAATGACTGAAGAGTCGCTTTAAAAGTTAATTTAAAAATAATAAATAACAAACATGTTATGCTTACATGCTCTGTGCAGTGGTTCTGCACAGAGCAGCCTTGATCCTCCTTGGGTCCCCTGCCGGCGCTCCCGACCCCTTCCCCTCCTGCTGAGTGCCCTCAGTGCAAATAGGATTTTTATAACAGCTTACCTGTAAAATCCTTTTCTTTTGAAGTACATCACGGGACACGGAGCCATTGTAATTACTATGTGGGTTATAGTCCACCTTCAGGTGCTGGACACTGGCGCACCCTAAACAGGAAGTTGCCTCCCTATATAACCCCTCCCACTACTGGGAGTATCTCAGTTTTGTAGCAAAGCAATACACGTGTATACTAGAAAGAGGGGTGGGACCTCTGTGTCCCGTGATGTACTTCAAAAGAAAAGGATTTTACAGGTAAGCTGTTATAAAAATCCTATTTTCCTTAATCGTACATCACGGGACACAGAGCCATAGTAATTACTATGTGGGATGTCCCAGAGCAATGCCAACTGAGGGGAGGGAGACACAACCAAGTAGGGCACCAAGAGATCAGAGGATTTATACTGCTGCCTGCAGTACACTGTGCCCAAAGGCGACATCCCCATGTCTTTTTACATCCACCAGATAGAATCTGGTAAATATATGGATTGAAGACCAAGTTGCGGCCTAGCAAAATTGAGCCATGGAGGCTTGGTAATGCACTGCCCACCAGGCACTAACAGCCCTAGGAGTGCGTTTTGATTTAAGAGGGTAGAACTACCTCTTTAAACCATAAGCTTGAACGATTAATTGTCAAATCTATTTAGAAATAGTAAATTTCGATGCTGCCTGTCCTCTTTTAGGACCTTCAGGCAACATGAACAAAACATCCGTTTTCCAAATCTGATAAATCACCTTTAAGTAGACATTGACTGCTCTCTCCACATCAAGAAAAATGTAGTTTAGTGAACAGGGTTCTGGAAAAATGAAGGTAGAACAATATCCTGGTTTAGATAAAATCCTTTGGTAAAAAGTTAGGATGAGGACGCAATACTACCTTATCCTTGTGAACAATAAAAATGACAAGAAAGAGCAGCCAATACTGATAGCCTTCTTTCAGCAGATATGGTTACCAGAAAAAATTGTTTCCTTGTTAAAAAAAAGGACCAAGGGAATATGTCGTATTGGCCCAAAAAAAGGCTGTTTTGTAATGCCGACAAAACTAAATTCAAGTCCCAAGGGTTCAGGGGTTACCTAACTGGAGATTAAGCCCTGTTACCCCCTGAATAAAGTTATGAACCAAAGAATGCTAAGCAAGTGGTCGTTGAAATAATACTGATAAGGCTGAGACCTATCCTTAGACAGCACTCAAGGCCATTTTTATTTCTCACCCCATCTGCAGAAAAGTCAAGGACTCTAGGTTGAGAATCCGACCTAGATATTCCAGGTAGTCGATTGTGGTGACCATACTTTGGTCTAAGTGGGGTCCATCAAGAACAGATCGACTAGGTAAAACCATAATCGTTATACCTTGGGCCCTCAATCTGGCTAGAAGAGGATCCAGAACCTTTGTACTCGAGGTGCAGCAGCTAGATCGGACAGCAGAACTACACACTGAAAATAAAGATTTTTCCACTTTGAAAGCGGAACTAGTGAGCGAGGAAATAGGCATATGGAGATATGCATCTTTGATGTCGATTGAGGCCAGAAGTTCTCCTCCTTGTAGGATGGAGATAACAGATCGGATTGACTTCATGCAAAAAAAAAAAAAAAAAGAGAGATTATATTCAGGAATTTAATTTTAGATTTTTGAGATCCAGAATCAAAAACCTCTGCTCTTACATGGTCCAATGCTTGAGAGAAAGATTTCTGGGTCCTTAGGAACGTATGATCTGAGAAAATGAGGAGACGGAAACTCTTGGAACTCTTGGAATTGAGGAAGTCCCCCATTCGTCTTGACACTCCTTCTGCCAGATCCCTGAGAACTGCAGAAGAATTCTCCCTATTGAGCAAGTGGGGGCACCTCCTCATAAGGAGGCTACAGTATCTTGTAGGCTTCCTCCCCCAAGACCTCTTCCTGGGGTTAACCCTGAGGATTACCCTTTGAACCTGATGGCGGAAGCCGTTGTGACTGCTTGGAGGCTGATACCCCTGGCACAGAAGAAGAAGCTTTGAAATAAAAACACATTTACTCCTTCACTTAAATGGCAAAAGGGTATCTTTCTTTTACTAGAAATTCTTTGGCTATATTATCCAAAATATCCCCAGATAGCTGTTGCACCACAAAAAGGAAGACTTAGCCAGGAGCTTCTTGCATGACGCTTAGTGAAGGGCGCAAGGCCTAAAGCAGGGATATGCAATTAGCGGACCTCCAGCTGTTGCAGAACTACAAGTCCCATGAGGCACAGCAAGACTTTAACAGCCACAAGCATGACACCCAGAGGCAGAGGCATGATGGGACTTGTAGTTTTGCAATAGTTGGAGGTCCGCTAATTGCATATCCCTGGCATAAAGGATAGAATCTGTCATAGCAACTATTGCAAACAAAAAGCGGCCTCCTGGACCTGCTGAGCAGGATACCTTGAACACCTGTTTAAATTGGTCTCTCAATGATTAACCAATTTTTTTTGTTTTTAATAGGAATTCCAACCTTTTATACGTTGGATCCCTAAGTATTTGAGTATTGTCTGCCAGACAAGTCAAACTTACTCACAAAGGATATAGTAGCGTTAATTGCTGGTATACCCTACTTAGTGAATTTTCTCTACCATAGGATAAAGTGTGAAAACTTTTTAGAAGGGAAAATAATGCTTATCTGGGTGATCCTCCAGATACAAAAAACTTTCCCAACAAAGAATGGACAGGAAAAAGCATGCACAGCTTTGAGGAGGCTTTAGCGAACCCAAACAATTAGTTAAGGGTACATAAATGTGAAACGGATCATTCAGCAAGAAATTGCACCATCAATCTTACAGATTCTGAAAGTTGACTCTCCCGCATTTGACACCGCAGAAGAGGAGTCATCAGCCTCACCACGGTCGGCTGAGGGAATTCGTCTTTTCCTGCCCCTAGTTCCTCAGTCTGAGAGTACTAGGAAAAATGGAAGAGAACCTGTTGCATCTTGACCACACTGGGATGCGATTAAAGTCGCTAAACTTACCATGGAGGAAAAAGAGTAAAATGAACAGGGGCTGCAGTGTTGAAAACAGTTGCAAACATTTCATGGCCCTGATTCTCACTCTGACCAGTCACCCCCTCTCAGGGGAGGATGCCATTTGGAGAGTAGGCTTTCCAGAGCTTGATGGAGACCCTTTTAACTCCTTTTTGGGGGGTGTTTCAACTCCCCCCCTCCTTCTGAACATAGCCCGATGCACAAAGCAGAGGTACTACCAGAAGAGACTGCATCCATTGCTTGAGCAATAGTGAGCCACTGCCGCTGCTATTAATGCTCAGCCTGATGCAATAGTAAATGTGTCAAAAGGAATGCCAGTGTCACCAAACCTCATTCATGCCCCTCTTGCTCTTGTGTCCCTTTCGCAGCTTGCAGCAGTAACAATGGTGCTTTTAAAAAACACTCTCCAGCGCTGGATGTTGCAGTACGCCAACGCCGTGCTAAGCCCCACCCCCCATCCACACCCCCCCTCTCTTTTAAAAAAAAAAAAAGAGCTTTCCTGCGCAATCGCGGGCCTCTGATCCTATGGGATTGTACAGTGAGGGGGAAAAAAATGGCCAAGAGGGAGCCTGGAAGCCCGCCGAGTAGGGCGGCGTGCCGTTCGTTTTTTTTTTTTTTGAAGAGAGGAAGAAAACAGCACAGGTGGGTGTGTTTGGTGGGGAGGAAAACCCCCCAGACTTACCGGAGGTCTGCTGCTGGCTGGAGGAAAGGAAGCTGCTGTAAACGGACATAACGTGAGCTCTCTGAGGAAGCGTGAGAAGGTATGTGCTCTATACAGCCCCCAGTGGTGACACAGACATAACAACATTCACTAAATTAAAGGAGACATTCATAAGAAAATTCAAACATTTCTTAGAAAACTCCACTTCTCCTTCCCGCCGCAGGGTTTTCTGTGGTAAAACCAACAGACCCAATCTTCACCCTTCACGGTGGGTTCCGTTAAACCTTCAGGAGCTGGGGACCCTCGGGGAAACCCACAATCCTGGACCTGTAATAGCACCACCGCCAGTAAAACTTTATAGCCTTAATACCAAAAGTACTGGATCCCGGGTCCAGCTCTCTAAAAAGAGAAGCGTTTACAGGCAAAACCTTGTTTCTTCGGACACGAGGCCCGGGCACCATTCAATTCAGCCAAAAAGACACACTTTGAATGGATCCGGCTGCATAGCAAGCCCCAGCAAGGATTGCTCCAGTGGAGCTCAGCACATCTTCACTCGTGACCAACACCTTAGACACTGGCGAAAAAACAGATACTCCCAGTAGTTTAGGGTGTGCCAGTGTCCAGCACCTGAAGGTGGACTATAACCGACAAAGTAATTACTATGGCTCTGTGTCCCCTGATGTACGATTAAAGAAAAGCATTTTCCCCAATCAGCTCCTTGGCATTTCCTTATGATGGGTTTCATTTAGGAGCATTTCTATCCACTTAGTAAATAGACAAAAAGCATAATGTGCGCAAAACTTTCAAAGTACAATAAATAAAGGTCTTGGGGAGGATCTCAAGTCTACTACAAAATGCAGTTGTTACTATAGCAAATTCAAGCTTTCCCTTGTTATATAATCAGAGGAGTGAATGGACAATTACATTACTGCAGCTCGACTACAAAATAAGAAAAAAATAAAGTTAAAAGCAGGCCCCATACATTATCACCAACCTATGGTTGAAAGAAAGAAAATAGCTAGATTTCCCCATCAACACAGTCAGTGTTGATGTAGGGAATATCTCCTGCAGTGCTTTTGTGTTCTGCCAACAGGGTGCACAGGGGGAGTTCCCCACCGGCAGAATAGAATTATCACTTCTGGCGACTACAGCCTCTGGCAGTGATTGGGCAAGAGAAAAAAAAAAAAAAAGGAACAGGCTGGTTGTTCTGAAGTCAAACTTCAATACAACCAGCCTACCCATAGACAGATCAAAATTTGTCCAGTTTCTGCTGAACCAGACAAATTTCGATCATCTTTTGCTAGCTAAAGACAAGAGACAATATGCAAGTTTCAGTTAGTGAATCTCCCTACTGTAGTCGTCAGACAGGAGTTTAATTGCCTGGATTCATCCACGTGTTATGTATGGAGATTCATTTAATGTAACCTAAATGTCACTATAGAAAACCCTGAAAGACTCCTGCCTATTGCAATATGGAATACATGATATGTGCTTTTTTGAAAAGACATCAGTAGAAAATTTAGGCCCAGAACTTTAATTATGAATAACTACTATCAAACAATTTTAGTCAATTGCATCTTTACCTTAGTTAAATAATCATGGATGTTCAATGTTGCCAGTTTGGTGAGGTGCCCATTCAGACCCAAAGCCATGAGAAAGCCAGCATACTCGTTGACCAGCTCAGCATTCTTTGGCTTGTTGTAAACAATCCAAGCAGAGTCTATCTGAGAAGCTGGGGCAATTTTTAGACCAGCAGCCACTCCATTGTGAAAGCTTGCCCAACATGCCATGTTTGGTGGGACATCAATGTTTCCACTGTTGAGATCAACAGTTGTGTTTCTGGGAGGAGCTCGTCCTGCCAATTAAAACGGAAGTCATATTTCAGTGTTCATATCATTAAAAAAAATAGCCCTAAAATGATAGAAATTAAAATGCGAACAATATAAAAATATACAGAAACTGAGATAAGAGTCTGAACGAAATACAGTATTCCACCATCTAACATTTTCACATTACAAACCACACAATTTTTCCCATTTTGTATATTTTTGCCTATTCTATGAATGATGAGGGCAGATATACCTGTGAGGTTCAGTTTAGGAATAGGTAGCGGTTCTGTAGGGACTGGGTGATGGGAAAACAGTGTAAACATCCCTCTGCCCACTGGCAAAGCCATGGTCCTCTGACACAGTTGTAACAACCTGCAACAACATTTAGTATGTTATTTGTTTACCAGTGGAAACATCAGCCACCCAGTTAGGAAAAGACACCATGTAATATTTAGTTTTGAAATAAGAATAAATATCAGGATTCAAATCCATGCTCTTTGGGAAGAAAAGGGCTTTGAAAAATTAGTATTTATGCTGTAATTAGTTTCTTTATATTACACCACATCACTGACTCTTCATGCTATACAGCAGCTCCTTAGGAGTGTATGGGGTTTATTCTCTGCAACAGTTATCTCAAATGCAATATCTAGCAACGCCTCAGATGCTTTTTTCATGGGTCCTGCTCATATCATCTGGAAATAACTCATGGTTATAGAAACTCCCATCTACTTTTAGCCAAGGGAAGTACACATGAATTTTGTTCCCACTCCTGGGATCTGTATTTTATGTAGCACAGTAAAATCTGAACATTTACAGCAGCTTCACAGATTAAAACTAGATTATTCCTACTCCTTGCAAACGTATTTTCTTTTTTTGTTTACAAACGGTTTTTATTATGAGTAAGGTCATAGTACAAGATTTTGACAGTGGTGGAAAATGTACAAGTGAAGGATTCATTTAGGTAATACATTATAGCTGAGAAAAGACATATCACATGACGGGATACACTTATTTGATCTTAAGTCTATGTAACATTTGCGTGGATGGATTCATAGATCTGCTTAGGTAAAATAACATTAGTGAACATTACACCAGTGGTGAGGAATCCCACAGAGTCCATTTTTTTTGATATATGTGCATGGTACAAACGTATTTTCTTGAAGAGTTACAGTAATTGGGGGAAATGGCAGAACTTTGGGCAGGGCTTACACCCTAAATACTGCTGTATCCACCAATGATTGCTCTCAGTAAATGCACCCTCACCCAAATTTCCCATAAAAACACATAAAAACTCTATAAACAGAATATCAGATGGCAATATACAAACATCAAAAGTACGGTTACCTGTTCTCTTTCTCTTCTAAGTATTCATGATCACTCACTTCAGGCATCTGAACAACATTCACACGTACAGGATGGGAACTTTGTAAAAGCCTGCGTACTTCCTGCACACGCAAATCTTCACTCCATATCAATGACATTACTTCCTGGTTTAAATCATTCATTCCATCATCCTCCTCTTCACCTTCTCCTGTAGGGGGGACCTCTGTAGATGGTACTTGGTTTGTCGACTGTAAAAATGGTAATAAGAGTGAAACAGAGTAAATGCAGTGTGCATTTGCTAGGTGTTAGATTGTGAATTGACAGAGTTCACTGGGAATAATTCTCAGAAGTGCTTTCTAGAATGTATAAAAAGCCAGCATGAACAATGCTTTTCCATATATCTGGTGTTTTTTTGATGTATCAAAGTATAATCAACCCATATTACATACTTCAACCTAACTCCAAAGTAGTTATGTCATATATACCCAAATTCCAACCCTATTTGCATAACCCAACAGTTAATTGTCAGACCACGCAACATTTCTACAGTCTTCAATAGTCCAGCTTTGGTCATGCTGTGCACACTGTAAATTAAAGTGATTGTAAAGTCTTTAAAAAAAAAAAAAAAAAAAAAGAAAAAAAAAACAACATGTTATACTTCCCTCCTCTATGCAGTTGGTTTTGCACAGAGCAGCCCGGATCCTCCTCTTCTCAGGTCCCTCTTCGCTGCTCCTGGCCCCTCCATCCTGTTGAGTGCCTCCTACAGCAAGGAGCTTGCTATGGGGGCACCCGAGCCAAAGCTCCCTGTGTACATTTAGACATGGAGCCTCGACCTGGGCTCGCCCCCTCTCTCCCCCCTGATTGGCTAACTGACTTTGATTGACAGCAGTGGGAGGCAATGGCGCTGCTGCTGTGTCTCAGCCAATCAAGAGGAGAGCCCCGGACAGCTAAGACACTCGTGGACATCGCTGGAGAGAGATGGGGCTCAGGTAAGTAATTAGGAGGTGTTGGGAGGGCTTGCTACACACAGGTTTTTTTTTTTTTTTTTTTTTATCTTAATGCATAGAATGCATTAGGATTAAAAAAACCTTCTGCCTTTACAACTGCTTTAAGATTTTCACTTTTTTTTAGCAAGCAGGCAGAGAGCCTGGTATGGCATTCTGCTACTGTAGATCACCCTCTTCAAAGTTCAATAAATTGGTTATTTGAGCAGTTGTGAACTTCCTTTCAGCTGGAAGTTTTCTGGCTATTCAAATAGTGCATATGTGTAGTTCTGTAACATGTGCATGGTAATACACAGTTATCGCCAATAAAAAAGGAACAAGCGGCTAAGCAGAGATTTGCAACATGTCAGGAATTTCTCTGTGAGATATTAAAGTGAAGTTCCACCCAAAAGTGGATCCTCCGCTTATCTGCTTCGGGGGGACAGGTACCCGTTTTTGAGGGGCACCCTTCTCCACTTCCATGAGACTCCACCGCAGCGCCGTCCCTCAGAAGTTCGCCCCCCTCCCTACTTCCTCTGCCGGACCAGTAAGAAAGTGCCACGCGCATTCGCAGTAGGGAGCCAGCGGTGAAGCCGAAAAGGCTTCACCGCCGGGTTCCCTTACTACGAATGGCAGCGGCAACACCCGAGAGCCGACCCATAATTTGACTGGGGTGTCGACATTGTGGGAACCCTGGACAGTTAAGTGTCCTAATATTAAAAGTCAGCAGCTACAGTATTTGTAGCTGCTGATTTAAATTTTCATGGAGGGGGGACTCCGCTTGAAAGCATTTGTTAACCACTTCAGCCCCGGAAGAATTTACCCCCTTCCTGACCAGAGCACTTTTTGTGATTCGACACTGCGCTGCTTTGACTGACTGACCATTGCATGGTCGTGCAACGTGGCTCCCAAACAAAATTGACGTCCTTTTCCCACAAATAGAGCTTTCTTTTGGTGATATTTGATCACCCCTGCGGTTTTTATTTTTTGCACTATAAACAAAAAAAAGAGCGACAATTTACTCAGTTTAGGCCGATACGTATTCTTCTACACATTTTTGGTTAAAAAAAATAATATATATAAAAAAAAAAAAATAATAAAATCGCAATAAGCGTTTATTGATTGGTTTGCGCAAAAGTTGTATTACAAAAAAGGGGATATTTTTATGGCATTTTTATTAATATTTTTTTTTGTTAGTAATGGCAGAGATCAGCGATTTTTATCGTGACTGCGACATTATGGCGGACACATCGGAGATTTTTGACACATTTTTGGGACCATTGTCATTTATACAGCAATCAGTGCTGTATAGCACTGATTGCTGTATAAATGACAATGGTCCCAAAAATGTGTCAAAAATGCACTGATTCCTGTGTAAATGACACTGGCAGTGAAGGGGTTAATCACTAGGGGCATTTAAGGGGTTAAGTGTGTCCTGGGGAGTGTTTCTAACTGTGGGGGCGTGGCTACGTGTGGCACATCACTGATCTCTGCTCCCAATCACAGGCAAATATGACCCCCAAATCTGCCTAATGGTTTAAAGGTTAAAGTTCTAAAAAATGCTTCACAGCACAATAATAGGGGAACACAACAGACCTCTGGAATATAAGCCCTGGCCCTTAGTAAAATGGAACCTAAGCTGAAAAAGGAGAAGGGTAATGCTTCACTCCTTGTAGGCTATACCCCTCTCCAATGCATGACAGTGTTCAAGGTTATCCTTGTGACTTAGGTCCGTTTTCTGGTTTCAAGAAGAGGTTCTTTTTCCCTTCTTCTACCTTTCAGTGAGACATTATTTTCCTTCTTATATGGCCACACACATCGAGACCCAAACTTGGAGATCCACTGCCATAGATACCTCAAGCAAACAATTTGATTTCTACTAGATTTGAAGAAAAAGATTTAGAGATTTTGCATCTTTGGTATTTTACAATACGAGGTTTTCCTTGCCAGGTTAAAGTGATTGCAAACCTTTACATTAAAAGAAAACCATTTCATACTTACCTGCTCCGTGCAATGGTTTTGCCCAGAGCAGCCCCGATCCTAATCGGCTGTGTGTGTCCATAGACACACACACACAGTGTGGCTCGGCCCTACCCTCCGTTCCCTCCTCACTGGCTGCGATTGACAGCAGTGGGAGTTAATGGCTCCCACTGCTAAGTTTAAGCCAATGAGGAGAGAAAGAGCTGGGAGAGCCATTGCTCTTGCACACATCTCTGGATCAAGATTGGGTTCAGGCTGGGAACTGCATACTGAAGGCTTTTACCCTAAAGCAGAGAATGCATTAAAGGCAAAAACCCTTCAGCCTTCAGAACCACTTTAAACTAAGAGTTAGGGCACCCAAGTACTGACTAAACTAGTGCTCCATGTGAGTGAAAAGTGCTTACTAAATCCCATGAGCAAACTACCGTAAAATGCAAACACATCAGAGAGGGTATATAATAGCGTATTGCCATTTTACAGGTCACATGTGCACCATGTGTAAAGAGATGCTCACGTCAGATATATTGTTAGTGTAAAGTTATTTAATAATAAATTATGGAACCAGAACTGTTTTGGCTTAAAAAGTAAACATTGGGTGAGATACCATGATTTGTGTGCAGTTTTTATAAAGCAAAAAATATATTTTTTAAAGTATACAAGAATTTGTATAAAAATTATTTAAAAAGCTAATTTGGCTGTACTTCTGCTATGGGTCACAGGAGTGCAGTTCGTTTTGCACTCCTTGTGACCTGTTTTCCGCAGAGCGCGTTCTGAATTCCGCTCTCTGCTGACGTCACAGAGGTCAGTCCAGGCACTGCGTCATTGAGACAATAAAGTCTGGACCCGTCAGGTGCCTAGACAGACAGCCGGCTCAGCCTCTCAGCGAGCCGCTGCAAGACTAAGCTGGCCGCCCCTGCCCCCTCCACACTCCAGCGCTCCAATGAGGTAGGAGGGGGCAGAGCAGAGAGCGGTGACTGACAGTCTACAGCTCTCTGTTTACGGAGCTCTAAAACCGAGCGATCAGCGGTGTTCGATCACACGGTTCTCAGTGCAGAGGCTTTGGGGGACATGGGTCCTATGCTGTATCCACCTAGGAAAGTATGAATCAGAAAAAAATAAATAAAATCTTTACTTCTCTTTTAAGGAGCCCAGTAAGGAAAAAAGCATTTAGCAGGGTAAATCTGCTTGCTTAGTTTTCACTTACAGATTTGGTCTGGGGAAAGTTTCCTTCACAGGCTTGTTTGGAGAGGTCTTGGCGTCCAATGAGAAGGCAGACTGACTCTGGCCAATCAGAAGCAGGATGTTGCCGGCACTGGTAGATGGCATGTCTAATAGGAAGAGCAACTCCAAAAGGCAAAGATTCTAAATCCTGTAAGGAAAATCCTAAAGGACAAGGAAAACAAATGTATCATAAGCAAAACTCCTGACTAAATGCGTTTTACAAATATTTTTCTGTCTGGTCATACTATACAAGGCAGCTTTAACAATCTTGCAGTCACAGACATTAAATTTTGGGAGCTATTCTCCCAGAGAGTGTGGAGGAACAGAGGGGGCGGCCGGATCATTATAGCGGAAGAGAGGAAGAGGAGATCCGGCTTGATCACAGAGCGGGGTTTACCCGCTGTAACAGCTTTACATTACAATTGAAGTCCGCACCATCACGTGCAGCCCCACCCGTGTCCATCGTGCAGCCGGATCTTTATAGCGGAAGAGGAGATCTGGCTTGATCAGAGCGGGGTTTACCTGCTGTAATAGCTTTACATTACAATTGAAGTCCGCTCACCGTCACACACATCCCTGCCCTCCTGACCCCGCACCTGTGACAGACAGAACGCCGGTCCAATGCCAGGGCACGTGCTTTTGATTAATCATTCATACTTCCAACTGGTGTTGATGTGTGAGAAGTGCTAGCTGCATGGTAGAATGTTTGCTGCATTAAAAGGGGGGGGGGAGTGTTCCCCTTACGCTGAGGCTTACAGCCATATATGTAACCTGAGTGTACCCATTCTGCATTCTCAGGAATAGGACTTCAGTTCACAAACAAAAAAACAGGAACCATGTTTTCCTTATATTGTAGGTATAACAACCCCCCCCCCCCCCCCCCCCTTTCCTACCGTCCTCGTCCTGCAAGCTCACCGTATGAGTGTGAAAGCACTCATGCAGATGAATGGGAGACAGTTTTCAGAGGATATTTCTAGTGCTAAAATGCCTGAAAACTGCCTCAGTTTGAAAAGGGTCTTAGGGCAATGGTTATGACAAAGATTTTTCACTTGTTTATCATCTGAAAACATACATTTCCCCTACCTGAATAGCAACTTGACTAAAATCATGGAAAATTATGGAAAGCGTAGGAAAGTATAAAAACATACCTATGTCACTCATCCAAACAACCAGCTTTTCAGAAAGATCCGAAACCACTGGGTTGAATTTTATGCTACATCTAAAAAGAAAAAGTAAAGGGAAGGAAATATGAGTAAATCCAAATCATAATCAACATAAATAATGTATGCTTTATACTACTGCATTTTTCAAACCTTCTGACATCCTCCTGCTGCTGCTTTCTCTGTCCTGAAAATAGAAACAAGTCAAAAAAGCACATTAGTGATGAGGTTTACCATACTTCGACTTACGGCCCAACCAAAAATATTTTATTTGGATAGAGTAGGGAAGAGTTTGATTATTTATTAAGTATTGAATCCGGTTTTATTCCAATTAAAGCGGAGGTTCACACAAAAATGGAACCTCCGCTTTTCGGAACCCTCCCCCCCTCTGGTGTTACATTTGGCACCTTTCAGGGGGCAGGAGGGGTGCAGATACCTGTAAAATACAGGTATTTGCACCCACTTCCGGGCATAGACTCCCACGGGAGTCTACACCTCTTTTGGCGGACCTCCGCTTTAAAGAATTTTCTCCTTACTTTGTACACTGTGCAATTCCTGTCACCAAGTACAACCTTCAAGGAGACAAGACCTGCAATAAAATACCCGACATCACTGTCTATATCCCCATTTGGAAGATGGATTTCCCTCACTTCCTGTTCGGTCTACAAAATAAATAGGAAATTACCCGAAATGGGGCACAAAAATGAATTTGTGACAATGGTTATAAACCCTTCCACACACCCAAAAAAAAAAAAAGTTGGGCTTTAACCACTTGCCTACAGAGCACTTTTACCCCCTTCATGCCCAGGTCAATTTTCAGATTTCAGCGCTGTCACACTTTGAATGACAATTGTGCGGTCAT
This sequence comes from Lithobates sylvaticus, assembly GCA_028564925.1. NCBI lineage: Eukaryota > Metazoa > Chordata > Amphibia > Anura > Ranidae > Lithobates > Lithobates sylvaticus. The sequence goes on from CM053028.1 coordinate 114,209,046, forward strand.
GCAACGCTGTACCCAAATCTATTTTTTTTTAATTTTCTTCGCACAAATAGAGCTTTCTTTTGTTGGTATTTAATAACCACAGGGTTTTTTTTTGTTGCAAAAAATAAAATAAAAAAAGACCGAAAATTATAGCCGCATTAGTGCACTTGCGAAAGAGACAGTATTGTCCGTGATACTTTTTCTATTTTCACTAACATACAATTTTTCAGGACAAGCTTTCAGGGTATGTTAGTGCAAATAGAAAAAGTATCACGGACAGTACTTCATTGTCTCTTGGCACTAATATGCAGCACTAATGAGCACACTGATAGGCGGCACTGATGGGTACAGTCATGGTTTATTATAAATGCAATTTACTTACCTGCTGTTATTTTAGAAAGGTATTTTGAGGTCTCATTTGACACTGCATTCTCATCCCCACGCATGTACAAAGCAACACTCTGCAAAACAGGACAGGAAGCACCTAAATATACACACGTAAAACCATAACCATACGGAAAGATATGTCAAAGAAGTCAAAAGGCAAAGCATAAATTCAGGCAGAAAAAAAATGGCAGCAGATGACATTTAAACCAGATGAGACATCCCAAAAAAAATATTTTTTAATAAAGTCAGTAGGGGAAGAATTTGTTTCGATATCGGCCTCCTGTAATCCCAAATATAGCAGAACTCAGGTGAGGAAAGGCAGTGCTAAGTAACACTCAGCGTTCTAATGCATTTCAAACTGGTTTTTATCAAAGCAGTGGAAGTACAACTGTTCCAATTGCATTCTGGGGCAGGTAACAGACAAGGCTGTATTGCGAGGTCTGAAGCGAGGTCTCAGAAGTACACGACTATGCTGCCCGTCAGGGATCCTAGTAGAGGTTTCTGAATTATGACTACCGGTCATAGCAAGATTAGAAGGTTGAATATCAAGAGAGTCTTGGCGTTATTAAATGGAGAAGACTCAAGGAGGGTATCAACTTTCAGTTGGGGTGAAACTGATTTTATAAATATATATATATATATATATATATATAGATAGATAGATAGATAGATAGATAGATAGATAGATAGATAGAGAGAGAGAGAGAGAGAGAGAGAGAGAGGAGAGAGAGAGAGAGAGAGAGACACAATACATATATATAAATACAATGATGAAACACAAGTATGTGTAGAGTTTTATCGAACAGAGGACTTTCCATTTTGTCCAGCCAATTGTGTAAATTAGCATTTTTTTCAAACTCTATGGTCAGTAACATCCTTTTACAAACCTGCTTTCCAGATCATTTAGAAAAAAAAAGAGACAATGCAGAATCACTGTCCAGAGAAAAGCCCGAAGCATAAAGGAGAAGCAGAATGCCAAACTGCTAAACTAGAAAGTAATGACAGATGCATGTAAAGAGCCGTGTAAAGATTGGCTGAACAGAATTACAAGTCATTTGGCAGGTAAAATAGTATTTTGTGTATTTAGCTTCTTGCTGTCAGAGCTGGGCTCTCAGTAGCTCTCTTCTCTGTGCTCAGCTGTTGGATAATTTTCAGCACTCATGCTTTCCACAGAGGCTCACCTGGTGACCATCTCCTGCTCATCAGTTCCCCCCTTCAGCCAACCATTTCTGGCTATTTAAACTGCCTTGTTCATTCCTTTAGGCCCCTTTCACACCTAATCGTTTTTCAGGCGCTACAGTGCTAAAAATAGCGCCTGTAATGCGCCTGAAAAAAGCGGGTCCTTTAACTCCAGTGTGAAAGCCGGAGGGCTTTCACACTGGAGCGGTGCGCTAGCAGGACGGTAAAAAAAGTCCTGCTAGTAGAATCTTTGGAGTGGTGAAGGAGCAGTGTATTCACCGCTCCTATACCGCTCCTACCCATTGAAATCAATGGGACACCGCGGTAATACCGCCGGAAAAGCACCGCTTTGCGGAGGGTTTTAACCCCTTTTCGGCCGCTAGCTGGGGTTAAAACCACCCCGCTATCGGACGAATACCGTGGCTAAAACGACGGTAAAAGCAGCGCTAAATATAGTGTTGCTTTACCGCCGCCACCCCCCCCACCGCCCCAGTGTGAAACCGGCCTTAGTGCAGGGATATGCAATTAGCAGACCTCCAGCTGTTGCAAAACTACAAGTCTCATCGTGCCTCTGGGTGTCATGCTTGGGGCTGTCAGAGTCTTGCTATGCCTCATGGGATTTGTAGTTCTGCAACAGCTGGAGGTCCGCTAATTGCATATCCCTGCTTTAGTGCCTTCGCCTTGGTCAACATATCTGGAGATTCTCTACTGTGTGCCTGTGAAAGACTTTGCCCTTCTGGTTCCTGATTCTGTTCCTCTGCCTCCGGCTACACTGATCTCTGGCTTCCCGATTACTGACTTGTCTGACTACCTGCATTGGCTTCCGATCCTGGCTTATGTTTTGACTACATTTACTGATCTGAACCATTTTTACCATAAAAGGTGTGATTTTTACAGCATTTTCTGTCTCTGTCTGATTCATGGTTACTGACACTTGCCTAGCGGTATGCTTTAATTTCATGGGGGAAGGGTCTTACAGAAATTTATGGTAAAATAAAGTAATCCTTCATGTATAGAAGAACTATTTTCATATATAAAGAACTGACAAAAAAATAGGTATCTGCTACTGCCTGTGTTATTGATACTTGAGGATTCAAAGTGAAATAACGCAATGCATTACCAGTGCTACAAGCCTGCTTCTCTCACAGATTCCAGGTAGATATGGGTAGGCAGCCACCTCTTCACCTTTCACACAGGAGCTCAACCAGTGATAGATGCTTGGTGGCTCAGCAGTAAAAAATGAAGGATAACTCATTAAACCAATCTCAGCTGCAAGGGAAATATGAAAAAAAGAACAAATGTATAAACGTTAATGCATGTTACAAAATATTTTAAGCCTTCTTGGACAACATGGGATGGTTTTACAAGCATCATCCAATAGCCATAAACTTGACAACTGAAAAAGCATTGCTTATTTGATGAACAAAGCCCTGGCTGTAAGCGGAGTATTGTTATATCTAGATCTACATCTAGAACTACACCAGTAACCCAAACAGCAGATAAGTCACTAAAGTCACTCAACTTCTATTCATGATGCTCATGGTAGTCTATTCGCAGGGGCACCATACCTGTATGAACATCTGTCAAAAGACATGCTTCCTCGAAAGAGCCAAGAATGCACAGGTTATCTGGGCATTATGATTTTCCCTGCTCCATCTAACTATTGTGCTTTAAACCTAGTCCCCTTGTTACAAGATATAAAAAACAAATTAAAAGCTTGGGCCAATCTCCCCTTGTGACACGAATGAATCTTTTCAAAATGATACTGTTGCCTGTTTTCTTATATGTGCTCAGACACTCCCCTGTCTGGATCCCTAAGAAGTACTAATCAGCTTAGTAAGTAAGACCCCATCTGGAATATGCAGTTCAGTTTTGGGCACCAGTTCTCAAAAAGGATATTGGGGAACTGGAGAAAGTGCAGAGAAGGGCAACCAAACTGATAAGAGGCATGGAGGAGCTCAGCTATGAGGAAAGATTAGAGGAACTGAATTTATTCACCCTTGATAAGAGGAGATTAAGGGGGGATATGATCAACATGTATAAATATATAAGGGGTCCATATAGTGAACTTGGTGTTGAGTTATTCACTTTACAGTCAACAAAGAGGACAAGGGGCACTCTTTACGTCTAGAGGAAAAGAGATTTCATCTCCAAATACGGAAAGGTTTCTTCACAGTAAGAGCTGTGAAAATGTGGAATAGACTCCCTGCAAAGGTGGTTCTGGCCAGCTCAGTAGATTGCTTTATGAAAGGCCTGGATACTTTCCTAAATGTACATAATATAACTGGGTACTAACATTTATAGGTAAAGTTGATCCGGGGAAAATCCGATTGCCTCTCAGGGGATCAGGAAGGAATTTTTTCCCCTGCTTTAGCAAATTGGAGCACGCTCTGCTGGTTTTTTTTTTGCCTTCCTCTGGATCAACTGTGGGTATAGAATGGGGTATATGGGATTGTATGATATATATATATTTTTTTTTATTTGTGGTTGAACTGGATGGACTTGTGTCTTTTTTCAACCTAACTAACTATGTAACTATGTAGCTTACCAATTCTAGTCTGGCCTCTTTTCTGTGGGGCTCGCAGCCGCCGAGATTTAGATTAGTGCTACTGCAGCGACTGCATGTGTCTTTCGGTGTACCATCATCTCACATCGCAACTGCCATTCCATCATCTAGCTATTCTGATTAATCCACTAGTTTTGTTCTCAGATTACTGTTGCTGTTTACATTTTGACGGATAGGCACGATCCAATCTCCCCTCTGGCAGCCCAGCTGGGATCTGACTTCTAGTGGGAACAGGGTGTGGTTATCTGCGTCACCTGTGATGTGGTGGAGCAATCAGAGGCGCATATGGTTATTAATTATTTTAAGGACCAGATGAAATCTGTGATGTATGCAAAACCTTGACAAAGCAATCATGAGAAACAGGTTGGTTCTGCTTATCAACGCATCAGATTACGATTATTAGGTATTGTCTCATGGTCCATCAAAAAGCTATGAATATGTATTTTTATATGATTTTGATACGATTAATAAATGTATATCTTTTTTTTAAAATTGGTGTCTTATGTGCCTACCCTATCAATAGACCTTGTCTTAATTAAAATTACATTATTCTTTATAGAGACTTGTCTTTCTCCCCCCTCTCTTTTATCTATAAATAACTACTTCCTTCCATTCATACGGGACTCAAAGCTTTCAGAACCAAATGGCTAGTATACTTCCCAGAGTTAGGTGATGACTACTGGAAAGAAATGTGGGAATGTTCTTTTTGCAGTTAGTCTCTGCCAGAGACATGCTAATACAGTTTAAAATTCTCCACAGAATCTACCTTACCCTGTATTCCTAAACAGAAAATATGCTTCTGACACTGCCGATTGCTGGCGGTATATGGCAGCCTTGCCAGGCTTCATCCACAGTTTTTAGCGGTGTCCCCATATTCAAACATTCTGGATGGCTGTGGTCTCCTTCATTCTTTCAGTGACCACTATTGATGTGTCGCTGATGATAGATGTTTGTCTGCTGGGGCTGGTGGACTCTCTGGCCTATCACAGCCTTTTAAAACCCTTTTCAGGCTATTACCGACTTATGCCAGGAAGGCTTTTGTGCTTAAATAGAAATCCCCTGCTGCCCTCCCTCTCAACTTTTGGAAAAGTTTGTCAATTTGTCATTGTATAAGACACTTATTTATCAAGGGGATGTCCCAAAAAATGTAATAGAGTGTAGGATATTTGGGTTGACACTCCTTTCACTACTGCAGACACCGACTTTTAAATTACCGTAACTTCTACACATTACTTTGGTGTTTGGGGTGAATCTTGGAGAATGCCTCCTCTATCCTATCCTTTGTTAGGTTTGACCATGGCTTCTCGGAGCCCTAGTATACTTTGAAGGTTCCTATGTGGTTGATGAGCATACTATTGTTTAGTTGGTAGTTAGAGTATACACCTTGTGTTTTTTGTGTGATTTACCCATGTACAGCCTGGGAACGCCCACTAGGCTCTGTTTTATATTCTATTTTTTCAAACTGAATAAGAAGAATAAAAAAATAAAGAAAAAGAAAAAAAAAGAAAAGAAAAGTATGTGCAGGTTGATGTTAACATGTTTTGAGGAATCTTTCTATTTTAACGGATGTGAAAATACTCATGTGCTGTCAATCTCACCTAAAACAAAACTATTGAAAATCCACTAATAAATCCCTTACGAAATGAAGAAATCAGAAGCATAAAAAAAATAAACTACCAAGACCGGTGGGTGCAGCATTATTCCCTTTCATTAAATAATACATCTCACAGTAAATGAATAAGTAAATATAAAAATAAATATAAAAGTAATCTAAAAAAATGGAATTGAATCCAAAATCCCAGTGCTGTAAAATTACTTTCTACACGTAAACAATAAATTATGTTTAAAATACCAAGAATTTAATTTGCACGATGACATAAATAAATATGAAAATAAAGAAATAAATATAAAGTACAGCTAAATATATGTAATTGAACCAAAACATGCACAATAACTATATTTAAAATACCAGGCAATTTATTAACACGATGACAAAAGTACATCTACAGTGGATCCAAATAAATTTTAAAGTCAAGTCCATAATCCCAATGCTTCAAAATTGATTTCTACACGTCTAATAAATTATATTGAAATACTCAATAAATTATAGTGAAAGCGACTGAACCAACAATCCTGGTGTCTGTCTTTCCAACAGTCCCAACATGCAATAGCACACCTTCTTGAATATGTGCCTATCTCAAAACACAAGTGTCACACTTGATTTTCCTCCTAGTCACAGTGCTCCACCTGTGTGTGAATTCACCGCTCAATTAAAGATTTAGACCCAGTAACTGAGGTCTAAATGCACTTAAATGCTCCCCCTTGGGACTTGACCTTCTCCTCTGTCCTTATATTGGCAGGTTCCTTTAAGAGGCACCCTATTTGCCATGAATTAGCTGTGTTACTCAAAGGGATATAATAGAGTACACATAGCGTGATACCGTTTAAGGGGTTAAAAATTACCAATTTTTTGCCAGAATATGCACTCACATTACAACAGGACACTGAATAAGTGTCTAATCGCACAGCATGTATACACTGCGGCTTCTTCTCTGTCTCCACCGAAACCGTAAGGCCCCTTTCACACCGGGGCATTTTTCATGCGGTGCAGCGCTAAAAATAGCGCCTGTTCACCGCATGAAAAAATCCGGCCCCTTTAACTCCAGTGTGAAAGCCGGCGGGCTTTCACACTGGAGCGGTGCGCTAGCAGGATGACAAAAAAAGTGAGAAAAACTGTGATATGATCTTTTAGGAATTGCTTCTTTCAGGAAAACTGGTTCTCTTATTGTAAAGTCAGATAGACTCCATAAAGGGTGTTCTCATGCTTCTCGTTTCACCATCTCCAGGTGGCTCAGACAGATCATCATTCAAGCCTATTTTAAGGATCGAGTCCCACCCTTTCCTGTCAAGGCGCACTCTACTAGATTGGGAGTGCTCTTTGGGCTGCAGGAAATAACCAGTTTTCTGTTTTCTTTGGCCTGTTACCAATTGTTTGCTGCATTGCCTGACCTTTAATGGGACTGCCTTTTGATTTTCATCCATAGTTTCAAGTCCAAGCCTATATAACTACTACACATTCACTAAAAGTAGACAAACCCCTGAGGGTTTATTCACATCAGTCTGGTTAGCTGCAGTGTGTTAAGTGCACATGTGTGATAGTTTGGGCATTGTTAAATGGGCGTAATATAACACTATAACAGGAGGGAGGTGAATTGTAACACCAATAGGGCCCACACCAACATATGTATTTCTATTTTAGGTTATACCCTACATCAGTGTATATATACAGTGTAGGCAGCTATACTCGCTGAGGGGTCCGCAGAACTGAATTGATAGAATTCAAAACAATGCAGACTAAAATAAAGACATGACGCCTAAATGACCTGATATTTAGCAAAGCCTATTGTTAATTCAATCATAGTTCTACAAGCTTTGTGTTACTTCTGATAAATATACCAAAAGGTCAACACAGGCTCTTGCCATTCTGCAACGAGACTGGAAATATTCTTAACATAAACTACATCAAGAAATCATTCAAGATTTCTATTTTACAAGAAGTGTAAACAAATAAAACTATATATTAAGTCTAACTAAGATAGACAATAACTACCGCCATCTAAATTTTGTTTTTCCATTCAACTTAACTTGCTCTTTATTTCAATCTGATGTTATTACATTTTGCCATTTTAAACAAGTTACAATAAATAATAATTGCAATACAATTTATGTTATTGTGTATATTATAATAGTTATGATTACAGTATAAAAACATTAGAAACAAAAGATATTGACATAGTATATATAAATGAGTGATGTTGAATAATAAAACCAGGAAGTCAATACCAGTGACAAGAATGAACATGTAAATAGGTCAGCCCATAGGTTGGAATTGTGCCATAATAGGGTTATGAAGATTGTGGACTGTGTAGGTATGATGGGAAGGGTATTTAAAAGGTAGAGGATAGTGGTAAAAGCGAAAAAAAAAAAAAAAAAAAGAGACAGGAAAAAGGGAGGGAAAGGGAACAGCAGGGAGAGATCACCACTTGGTTGTTGGGAGGGAGGAAGGGGAGAAGAAGAAGAAGAAGCTCCCAGTATCCCATAAACAAGTTAGCGTAGCTGGGGGCAAACCTAGCCCGCTTGGCTGTACCCTCAACTTGCCTATAGAAGCTACCCATAAACGAAAAATCATTATGGGTCAAGGTAAACTCAATGCACTCATATAAAAATTGTGCTTGTGCTGGGTTGAACAGATGGGCCTCTGCCATATAGTACTCCACTGCTCTAAGACCGAATTCATGCTGAATGGATGTGTATAGAGATGCTACCTCAAGCGATAGCCATCTGTAGCCTTTCTCCCGTGTATACGCAGTTAGAATCTCTAAGGTGTGGCCTGAGTCCTTAATGTATGACGGCAGACTGGTTACCAATCCCTGGAGAAAATGGTCAATGTAACTACCAAGGTTGCTGGTCAGGCCATCGATTCCTGCAATAATTGGTCTACCAGGAGCTTCTCCATGTCCTTATGCACCTTTGGTATATGGTAGAAATGGGGGACCACTGGATGTTTTGAGTATAGAAATTGGTGCTCATTTTTGGTCAGGACCTGATTTGACAGTGCCCTGTCCAACAACCTTTTGAGCTCACTATTGTAGGTGCCAGTAGGGTCCCACAGGAGTCTTTAGTATGTGTTGGTATCCCCGATCCGTCTAAAGGCTTCCTCCAAGTATTGATCCCCATCTTGTATTAACCAAGCCCCCACCTTTATCTGCTTTTCTAATGATAATTTCTTTTAAGTTCTTTCTCAGGTTACTCAGAGGGCCCTCTATGTCTACTTTATGGCCCTTGTTAGGTTTGTATCTTTTGACACCACAGACTCTCCTAAACTCCTCCATTACCACCTCGTAGAAGGTGGGTATGAAGTTGCCTTTATTCCAATGCGGATAAAAACTTGATTTTGGTCTAAATTGAGTATTATAATCCCTCCCTCTAGTGCCAGGGCAGGGACTTAATCTATGAATTCTTGGCCTCCTTCTACATATAGTTCTTCCAAGATCTCCAACATTTCCTTATCTAAAGGCTCAGCAGAAAGAGAAGGGGGCATTATCTCTAGATTTTCATGAACTATTCCATTTATCTCTTTCAACATGTAGAGTAGCGCTTGTCAAACAATTCAAAAAGAGGTTGGGGGGGGGGGGGGGGGGGGGCTTTCTGGAGCATAGTTTTTTTGGCTATTATAATTAACTATTACATTATGGCCTAAATATTAGATTTTGAATATTCTGTACACCCACGCTAATCCCTGCTTTTCCTTAAGCCTTTCCTATCAGGGCCAATTACCCTTAATAATCACAAGCTACACACACACCAGGTGCCAGGACTATGAGGCACTTTCAAATGTGAGTGAATTATTTTAATTTGTGTATTTAATAAACTTGGTTTTACGGGATTGCGCAATGAAGGTTCTCTTTTGTCACTTCCATCCATACTAATGACGTGCATTCATGCATGAGACGTCATTTCAACAGGCTCCCTAGGGGTATCCCCACATGCCTAAAAGACCATACTAGCGATAGTTGGTCAACATACAGGGTGAGTGTACATCTATGTGGGGCACCCAGTCTCAACACCATTGCACAGGGGATGTCAATTTAACCACTTCCCGACTGGCGCACGCCGATGTACGTCGGCAGAATGGCACGGACAGGCATAAGGGCGTATATACAAGTCCCTTTTTAAATGCCGGCGTGCCATCGGGCGCGCGCTGGGAGCGGCGCGCTCCCACGGCGGTCGGGACCCCCGTGAGGCCGGTCACGGGTCCCGCGGACTCGATCGCCACGGGGACACCCGCGATCGTCTCACAGGAAGGCTGAACGGGGAGATGCAGAAATAAACAGCATCTCCCCGTTCTGCCTAGCAACTAGTGACGCCGATCTCTGCTCCCTGTGATTGGAGCAGAGATCAGCATTCACTAGCTGACAGCCACGCCCCCCCCCCCACAGTAAGAAACACACCCCTAGGCATACTTAACCCTACACTGCCACCTAGTGGTTAACCCCTTCACTGCCAGTGTCATTTATACAGAAATCAATGCATTTAAATAGCATCGATTGCTGTATAAATGACAATGGTCCCAAAAATGTGTCAAAAATGTCCGATGTGTCAGCCATAATGTCGCAGTCACAATAAAAATCGCTGACCGCCGCCAATAAAAAAAAAATTATTAATAAAAATGCTATAAAACTATCTTGTAAACGCTATAACTTCTGCGCAAACCAATCAATAATCACTTATTGCGATTTTTTTTACCAAAAATATGTAGAAGAATACGTATTGGCCTAAACTGAGGAAAAAAATTTTTTTTTTATATATTTTTGGGGGATATTTATTATAGCAAAAAATAAAAAAGAATGCGTTTTTTTTTTCAAAATTGTCGCTCTTTTTTGTTTATAGCGCAAAAAATAAAAACCGCAGGGGCGATCAAATACCACCAAAAGAAAGCTCTATTTGTGGGAAAAAAAGGACGTCAATTATGTTTGGGAGCCACGTCGCACGACCGCGCAATTGTCAGTTAAAGAGACGCAGTGCCGAATCGCAAAAAGGGGTCTGGTCCTTTGGCTGCAAATTGGTCCGGTCTGAAAGTGGTTAAGCATGAGCACTTTGTTTCATCACCTAATGGGACTTTATAAATTTTTGTGTGTGTTCTGCATGTTTACATGTATGTGATCAACCCTAAGCGCAGCAAACTGTTTTTATTAGCGAGTTTTTTTACTACAGCTGGAGTTTGATGATCAGTTCTTTTATCCAAATGCGCTAAGGTTTATATTTTTCTAATTCACAAAAACACACTATAGAGATTTCTCTGATCGTCCGCAGATGGGACCAATCATGAATATGCTCGGGCAGATCAAAATGCATATAGACAACCAGATTTACAAATTCTTTTGCTCACTATGAACTGGAATGGAATGTTTTGTAAATGATTTGAAATTATTTTTGTACCTTTTACTACATACAAGATAGATAAAAAAATTAAAGCAGACAATGGATTGGAGTCTAAAGCAATATATCGTCTTTTCCCTCAGTGTTCATAGACTGGCACATACTGTATATTTGGCATAGTAAATGAGCAGCATATTCTCTATGACAAATGAGTGTCATGCAGAACTTACTTGGCTCTACATGACAATTCTGGTTAGAGTTCCTGAGGAAGGCTGGAAAATCTCTGAAGTAAAAATCCATGTAAGATTGTAGATTCAAATCCCTAAACACATCCAGAATAATAAGAACAGCGTGAGCAAGACAGCAGGCACATAAAAGTGTGTTTGATTAAGCAGTACAAAACACTTAACAGCTATATTCGACAAGCTTTTCTACCAATTAGTCCATCTGGGCACAGTAAGCTTCAGACAAGGACTCGGGTATCGCACAGCTTTTCTATAGATACCAATGAGTTGAATGATATTAACTATTTACTGTATAAATTCTGTATACAGCTATTTTTCCCTGATGATTATGCTTTAGCTCAATATAAGCATACAAGTTAAAATTTAATAAGTTCTGTTCACAATTTATGTGGTTATTTTTTTTCAGACTTTGCATTTATGTCTGTCAATTTGACATTTGTTTTATTATTTTAAATGATAAAAAGGCAATGACTAAACAGACCCAGGAAAGAGAAAAGTACAGTAGGTATAAAAAAAAGAAAAAAATCACCCCCTTTAAAATAATTACATTTTGTTGCTTTGCAGCCTAAAATAAAGACACACAGTTTTTGTTTTATCCACCTGGTATTTACACAGTGCAACCTATAACATCCAAGTGAAACAAATAACACCAACATGTCAGATTTTTTTTTAAACAATAGAAAAACAGAATCACTGAGTTGGAAACAGGATCACCCCCTTAAGTCAGTATTTTGTTGAACCACCTTTTGCTTTAATTACAGCCTTTAGTCTGTTGGGATGAGTCTCTACAAACCTTGCATATCTAGACGTTGCAATATTTGGCCATTCTTCTTTGCAGAACTGCTTAAAGCGGAGTTCCACCCTAAAGTGGAACTTCCGCTTATCGGATCCCCCCCCCCTCCGGTGCCACAATTGGCACCTTTCAGGGGGGAGGGGGGTGCAGATACCTGTATAATACAGGTATCTGCACCCACTTCCGTGACGAATTATCTGGGGCTGCCCCGCCCCTATCTGGAGATGCCCCATTGTGTCTTGGTAAACATAGTTCCCAGGACACAGCGGGGACCAATAGAGGCGCGCAGCGCGACTTGCGCATGCGCAGTAGGGAACCGGGCAGTGAAGACGCTGCGTCTTCACTTCCTGATTCCCTGACAGAGGATGGCGGTGGGGCAGCGAGAGACGAGCGGTCTCTCGTCACATTCTGCCTACATCGCTGGAACCAGGAACAGGTAAGTGTCCATTTATTGAAAGTCAGCAGCTGCAGTATGTGTAGCTGCTGACTTTTAATATTTTTTGTGCGGGTGCAGCTCCGCTTTAAGTTCAGTTAAATTTGATGACCGTTTGTGGACTGCAGTCTTAAACTCCATTAACAATCTGTGGAATGACTTTAAGTCTGGGCTCTGACTAGGCCATACAAGGACATTCACATTTTTCTCGCTTCAACCAGTGTGTGGTCATGTTTGCTGTGTGCTTTGGGTCATTGTCATGTTGGAAAGTAAACCTTCTTACCATTGACAACTTTCTGGCAGAGGGCAGCAGATTTTCCTCAAGAATTTGGCGGTATTTTGTCCTCCATAACACCTCCATAACAGGATATTACCACCTCCATGCTTTACTGTAGGAATGGTGTTATTTGGATGGTGAGCTGTATTGGATTTCCGCCAGACATATCGTTTGGTGTTGAGGTCAAATAATTCAATTTTAGTCTCATCTGACCATAACACCTTTTTCCATGTTGCCTCAGAATCTTCAAGGTGCGTTTTGGCAAAGCTCAGTAGTGACTGCACGTGGTCTTTCTAGAGAAGTGGCTTTTTTTGCAACCCTCCCATACAAGCCACATTTGTGGAGAGTTTGTCATATTGTCACATGCACACAGTGACCACTCTGTCAAATTCCTGAAACTACTTCAGAGTTGCTGTAGGCCTCTTGGTAGGCTCTCTGACCAGTTTCCCCTGGCTCTTTCATCCAGTTTGAAGTAACGTCCTGATCCAGGGAGGGTCTGTGTTGTACCAAATACCTTCCACTTCTTAATACTAGACTTCAATGTGCTTATAGGCATTGATAAAGCTCCTGAATTTTTTATTTTTTGCATCCGTCTTCTGACTTGTGCCTGTCCAAAACTTTATCCTGGAGATATGTTGACAATGCCTTGCCGCCCATAGTTGTACTACCAGGGACTGAAATGCTCCAGGAAAGATCTTTTCATGCTAAGCTAATCAAAATGACCAATTTGTGGCTTTGTGTGCCATTGAGAAGGTGAGTAGTTACACCTGATTGAGTTTACAAGTCATTTGGGGAGGGGGTAAACTTTTTTCCAACTTAGTGATTCTGTTTCTGAATTTTTTTTTCTGACATGTTTGTGTTATATCTTTTACTTGGATGTTATAAGATGCACTGAGTAAATACAGCTGGATGAAACAAAAAGTATGTCCGATTTCATTTCAGGTTCAAAAGCAACAAAATGTGGATTATTTTAAAGGGGGGGGGGGGGGGTGATTCTTTTCTATACCCACTGTAGATCAGGGTAGAAGGTGTAAAGCCAAGTACCTTGCCAACTGCAAGAGCAGTATCACCAAAGAACATATGGCCTCTCTCATTAATGTGTTGAGTTTGAGTTCCTCATAAGTCAGATGGAGGACATAGAAAATGGCTGGAATGTGGCTGAAGAGAAGTGCTGTTGAGTCCAAATTTAAAACCTGTGAGCCTTCATCTTTAGATATTGGGACATCTAGAGGGTCCAACTGCAGAGATTTGGCCAAAACATGCAGCTCAACAATTCGATGGTAGTCTGAATGTAAAAGATATTCCCAATCCTAATGAAAACACACAAAATATCAATTATATTTAAGTCTGCCGTCAAACATTTAAAGAGCTCTAAAAAAGAACTAAACCCAGTATAAAAAGCACAAAATGATGGTGTTCACCCGGAAGATACGACACTTTAGTACCTCATCAGAACCAGTTTCCGATGGTCGGGCCTTCTTAGGAGCAATCACAGGAGACAGCGAGCCTTCGAAATCAAGCTATTGAAATAATATGGAATAGCTATGAGGAACAATCCTTTGTAATTATCACTGCATAAGAAAATAACCTCAATGGAGTTATTTGTAACCAATAACAATGCTCTATATCAATTCTATGTGGTTAAGTTACATACTTTACTTTTATTAGTAGGTTAGTTGGATTCTACCTACAATGGCCAAAGAGAATAAAAAGCATATAGAAGAGAGAACAGATCATACACCATATACAAGATGTGGCCCACTTATTCTCACATCAATTTTACTGTTAACAGTACACACAGTGAAGGGAACTATTGGAGTCTACACACTTAAATATTTTCCAATTGTAAAAATCTTTTTGTGCCATGAAGAACACTTACAACTGCCTGTAGTACATACTTTCCCCAGTTTACTCTAAGCCTCTGATCATTACAAGCAATGTCCAAATCAATCTAAAGGCAAGCAGTAACTTTTTGAACCTGCTGCCAACTATTTGAGGGGAAGTAAAGTGGGGGGGGGGGTTTGCTTTACAGGGAGAACTTGTTTGGGAAGGTTAAATAAAATTTTAAAAAAAGGTAAAAATTTAGGTAACTTTAACCACTTGCCGACCAGCCGCCGCAGTTTTACTGCGGCGGGTTGGCTCGGCTGGGGAAATCGACGTCATCTTACATCGCTTCCCATTGTGGCTGCGATAACCGCCAGGCATCAGAAAAACAGTCAAGCAATTAGAATTATTAAAAGGAGAGTTCAACTATGGCAGCCTACATATTTTCTCAGTAAAAGGGCCATTTAAATGATTTTTGCAGCAGTCTTTAAGCATTTCCTCACATGGAACTGTTTGACACAAATTAAAATTTAGCTTCAAACACAATGAAATTTTGCTTCAAAACAAGCTAGAAGAAAGATACACTACTGTGCAGTATGAGCACTTATTGAAATCAAATTGCTGTTACAATCTGCATATGAACAAACTGCCTTCTTTTTAAATGCTACCATATGTTTAATGTATCCCGCAGACAGACCCATTGAGCACTTGTTAGTGATGATGGAAACTAATATGTAAAACTGTAACTGCATCATTTTTCTTATGTACACAACTACAGATGCCTTTTACAATTGTTGTTTCATGAAGCTTTAACGTTCACGTTATCGTACCTTGGTAAACCCTTTATGTAAAACAATAACAATTATTACAACATAGTTGGTAAAGTAGAATAAAGACAGTTGTCCATCCATCTTAACCTGTGTGGGTGTATGAATTCATGTCTCTACCACTTTCCATATTCCTGTAGAATGCGTTCGCCAAGATGCCCCATCTAAGAGCTTTTTAAACTTAACAACTTGACACCAATTGTGGTTCAATATCCCTACTGCTCTAACAGTAAAAAATCCCCTACGCAGTTTGTGATTAAGCAGCTTCTCGTACAACTTCAGTGAATGGTTCTGTATCTTAAGTGACCAAATAGTCTTTTCCCTATGTTTGGATCACCATTTAGATGTTTGTATATTGCAATCATATCTCCTCTTAAGTGTCTCTTGTCCAGTGAGAATAACTTTAAATGTATGTAGTCGTTCCGCATACCTGAGGTCCTCCAGTGCCCTGGCATGATTAATAGTGATAACAATATTCAATGTCAAGGTATATATAAATTTAGGAGAAAAAATAAAAACAACAATGAAATCAATGCAGCAGGGTATTAGGTTTGTATGCCTTTATCTCCTTACATGATAATCAATAAGAGTTGTGCTTACATTTTGAGTCCAGGCCAGTTTATCAGTGTTGTAACCCATCATATTCATAAGGCAAGTAACAAAGAGATTCCACTCTGAATGATTACTTGGTCCTCCAGGTGCATTGTGGCAGTTATACCACTTATTGAGCATTTGAACAGCTACTTCTTTTGGCAGAATGTATTTTATTGATTGCAGACACTTTTTAACTGCAAAAAAGGTGAAAAAAAAACATAAATTAGACTCCAAGAATAAGCCCAAAGTGATACGCCAAAAGAAGAAGAAAAAAAAAAACAACAAGTGCCCATTTTTGACACATACAGTCCGGCTTGGTCCCAACTCACACTCTGCTCACAGTATTTGATTGCTTAGCTGAACTGACTGGGTCTATGACGGCAGGCAACACAGCTCAGGACTGAGCCTGCACAAGTGCTCCTATAGAAAAAGGCTTCCTATGGGGGCACTCGCTAAAGAGTAGGAGCCAGGAGCACAGGTGGGGGACCCAAGAAAAAGAGGTTTGGGACCACTCTGTGCAATTCCACTGCATAGAGCGGATATACATTATATATATATATATATATATATATATATATATATATATATATATATATATATATATATATATATATATATATATAGATATAGATATGTTGTTGTTGATTTTTCCCTTTTTTTTCCCTTTTCTTTTTTACTTTACAATCCCTTCAAGGTGTTGGGCCAGTTTGTGGAGAGGTTGTTTTCTCTCCTCGATGTACAGGTCTTCACCACTGCACTTCACTGCATATACCAAGTTACTTTGCTTTTGTTTGGGTGTTGGGTCCTTACGATGTACAAGCTTCGGTCTGAGCCTATTGCTGGGCTTGAAGGATATGGGAATGCAATGATTGTCAAAGTGTAAGCTTAGCCAAAACCCAACGATAAACCTAATCTATCTAACCCTGTAAAGAAAAAAAAAATCTATATACTTTATAGTACTTAGGTTATACCTTTTGCTTTATTACTTTAAAAATTACCTAATGCAGAGGTAGCAATTTCTGGAATTGTAATCCGAACCATAGATCCATTTGTCATTTCCTAGAATGAAAAATGAACAAACAGTGCATTCATATTTACTTATAATTAAAACATTGTTTAGTAGAGTGTGTCATAAATATTAAAGGATTACATTTAAGTATAAAGATTGTAGACACCTAGTAGGTGCCTGCAGATACCTGCAGTAAAGATATATACATACATACATACATACATACAGTACAGGTGAAAGGCCTCCTTCAAGGGCAGTCCAGCTCCCCCCGACCCCCTCTCCTGGCTCTGACACTCTCCTCTGGGCTCAGCCAAGGCCTCATCATCCTTCATGGTCACATCTCTGGCTGGGAAAACCACAGCCACCTCGAACCCTCCTGGGGCCAGAGTACTAATGGCTCCGCTCTCCTCTCCCCAGATCTCCATGTTACTACACAAACCCAAACGCAGCCACTCATAAGCAACAGTGCCAGCACAGACAGGCTGAGCCGCTCCCAGCCATGGCCTCCATGTCCCCGGCAACATGTGCACACAGCGCGGCTTGTCACCGTCTCACTCCACTGCCGGACAGGGGGAGGGTTGTGGGGAGTCACCTCCTGCTGCTTGTAAAAGCGATCCAGCAGCTAGTTAGCCTCTCAGATGGCTTTTACAAGAGAGCCGACCGTCTGCTCTACACCTTGCTGCCTTCCTGCAGCAGGGATAAATGTAAAAACAAAAAAACACACTTCCGACACCCAGAAATGCATGTCACGGGTGTTGAGAGATAGGAAATGCACATACCTGCAAAGAGTAAAGCACTATCCAACTCAATATCTAAAACTACATCAATTCTCAAAAAAATAAAACAGGCTCCCTCTGCTTTGGATTAAAGTAAATCTAAAGCCATATTTTTTTTAAATAATAAGGGAATAGTTAGAACTTCTGTCCAGTTTCAATTGCTGTATGGACCCTGTTGGACAGATTCATTGTCTCTATGTATTCGGAAATTAAATGGGGTTGTAAAGGCAGAGGTTTTTTTTTTTTTTATCTTAATGCATTCTATGCATTAAGATAAAAAGCCTTCGGGCGGCGTGACCGGAAGCCGACCTGGAAGGAAGCAAAGCCTAAGAGCTCCTCTCCAGCCCGCTGCTAACAGGCAAAAATCAGGGGAAAAACTAGCCAGCACATGGGAGGATCGCGTACCACCCGATCCTCCTCAGCCCGGGGATCATCCCAGCCACCGCCGAGCTCCGCGGCATCGTTTAAGGACTATTTTAAGCCGACACCAGCCCCGGACGGGTGCACCAAGATGGCGCCGGCCGCGCACAACACGAGGCAGCAGGCCTCAACCCCACCACCGCAGCATAGCGATGGGACGCCGCCACCCCCGCTGACACAGCCGGATGGCACATCCACCGCAAGCCAGCCCATGAGCCCCTCCAGGCTCCAACGCCCGGTGAGTGCAGCGCAACATGCCCCAGGGGAACCTGACCACCCAGAGGGGGACGAGGCCGAAACGCAGCCGCAGCCAGAGTACACACAGTGTACAGAGGCCTTCCCGCAGCTGCTGAGGACGGCACCAGACCCGGACCTCCACAGTACCGACAGCCTCTCCCCCACTCCACCAGACCCCTCAACAGACTTTCCTCCTCTCCCAGGCCCTGCTCACCCACGGGAAGAACCACAATTACCCACAGCAGACGGGCAGCAGGCCGCATGGCAGCCTCCATACGCCCCAAGAGACCAGAGGCCCGAACGCTCTAGGGACCACAGCACCAGCAGAGCCCTGCACGCAACTCCCTTGCTATGCCCCCAGACAAACCAGGGGGGTACGCAACAACTGGGCCATAGTTCCCAGGCCCCCATCTCAAGTTCTCCCCATGCTACGCCCTGGACTGAACCATGGGAACCCCATTCACCATGGGACACCCCACATATGCAAGACACCCCAACAATGGGAAGAGCACCCTCCCCACCACACTTTCAACCATCCCCTGCTCAAAATGGAGGACCCTACCCCCCGTGGCAAGCCTATTTACAAGCCATACCAACCAAAGAAGATTTTAAACAGCTCATAGCTGACGTCAAAGCCACCTGTCGTTCCGAAATTCAAACTCTCCATGCAGGCCTCAAACACCTATCGGACAGGGTGGAGATGGCAGAGGAGGAAATTCAAGAGACCAAGCTGGCCATACATAAAACACAACTACAAGGCGCAGACCACCACATTATGCTCCGCGACATGCAGCGCCACCTCGAGGACCTCGATAATCGGGGACGGAGAAACAACATACGAGTACGAGGCCTCCCTGAACCAGAGGGCACCGAAGACCTGCAAACCTCACTGCAAACCCTATTTAACGAAATGATTGGAGAAGACCCAGAAAAACACATAGAAATGGACAGAGCACACCGAGCCCTTCGCCCCAAAGGAGCCACATCGAAGCCCCGAGACGTAATATACAGGGTCCACTCATACCCACTTAAAGAAGACATCATGCGTAAAGCTCGCACCATACGCGACCTGCAATTTGACAACTCTCCGGTGCAGATCTACCCAGACCTGTCATGGATCACCCTCCAAAAAAGGAGGCTACTACAACCCCTTCTACGTACACTCCAAGACAAGAAAATTGTTTACAGATGGGGGTTCCCCTTTAGCCTAACCGCCAAACACCTGGGAAAGACGGCAATACTTCGCTATCCAGAGGACCTGGAAACCTTCTGCGACACACTAGAGATCCCCATCCCTCAACTCCCTGAATGGGACCTAGTGGCGAACACCCCCCCCCCCGCCAGCTGTGTGGCAGAAAGCACCCTCAACTAAACGATCAAGAGGCCCGGATCAGGACCGCCGATCTCAAAAGAAGTGAAACAGGAGGATTGTTTTCCCCTAAGGACACCTCATATCGCCACCAGCGAAGCCGGACAGGTCGTCCCCCGAGTTACAAACCCCCTTGTGGTTTACCACCTAGGAGTTCCCCTTTTTGTTTTTCATTTTCGAACCCGACTCCCCCCCCCCCCATTTTTTATTATTTATTTTTTTTTGTTTTTTGTACCTCCCTGACCCGAACTTTCCGGAAATCTTAGTCGGGGAGTTTTACGGGAACTTTTGGGGTCCTGTGGCCCCTACGGTCACTTAGACCCTGCTTGTAATGTTTGAAGTTTTAACCTGTTTTGACCTCACTCTAAACCTCTACTTTCTTCCTAGACACCCCTCCCCTACCCACCTACAGATCTTCCTTCCTCGAGGGATCCCACAGACGCCCAACCTCCTCCCGCGGATGCCACGCTCCCAGAGGGAAACCTACCGTCGACCAGACCAGATAAGTAGCATAGACACCAACCCCCACTACACACCATGGCCAAGGTAATCACACTTAATGTACACGGCTTAAACTCCAACAAAAAAAGACACTTGGCGCTCCGAGAGTTTAGACAGTCTGGGGCAGACATTATTATGGTACAGGAAACGCACTTTGGTAAGGGGGACTCATTCACATTTGCATCCAGGTACTATCCCCAAGCATACCAGGCATATAACCCAGGGAAAAAAGCGGGAGTTGCTATACTGCTAAAAAAAGGCTCCCCCTTCTCCTGCACGAGCACGTACTTGGACCCACTAGGCCACTACATTATCATACAAGGCAAATGGCAATCCCAGGCGATAACCCTATGCACCTTATATGCACCCAACACGCACCAGCACCGCTTCCTAAACAAAGTCCTAGCCCGCTTGTTCAAACTACCCCACGACATGCTAATAATAGGGGGGGACTTCAACTTAACACACTCCACCCCACATGACCGTCTCACCACAAACCCCCAAGCCTCTCATACTAGAGCCCTCAGGGAATCCAAACAGTTCCGCCAAATTACCAGAAGATACGCACTCTTTGACACATGGCGGGTCCTACACCCGAAAGACCAACAGTACACGTACTACTCAGCACCTCACCGAACTCACTCACGACTGGACTACATATTCGTGAACAACAACACACTCAGGACAGTCAAACACGCACAAATCCTGCCCATATCGTGGTCGGATCATGCCCCTGTACAGATCACCATGAACCTAGGTCCCCCCTTACGCAGGCCTTGTAGCTGGAGGCTTAACAACCTCCTGCTGCAACACCTGCCATTCATGACAGAGCTGGACACCACTCTTCAGCAATATTTTGCTGAGAATGATACCCCAGACGTGACCCAGTCCACACTGTGGAACGCTCACAAGGCGGTAATCCGGGGCAAGTGCTTAGCCTTGTCATCAAAAATGAAAAAAGATGCCCAGACCGCCAGAGTATTAGGGGAAAAACGCCTGCGAAACCTAGAAATTAAACTAACCAACTCCCCTACCCTAACAATCATTAAACAAATAGTGCAGGTTCGTGCAACACTACGGGACCTAGCACTAGGCGCAGTGGAGAAATCAATTATTCGGCTAAGACAGCTGTACTACGATAAGGGCAATAAAGCGCAAGCTCTCCTGGCCAGGAAACTGGCAGACCAAACACACAACTCTACGCCCAACCAGATTAAAAACAGGAGGGGTGATTTGGTGACACATCCCCAGGACATTGCGAAAACATTTGCAGAATTCTACACGGACCTCTACAACAAACGTGAAATCCCCCACAACCCCCCATCCACTGACTTGACTGACCGAATGACCCTATATCTGGAACAGGCAGGGCTACCGCGACTAAAAGAGGCCGACCTGTCGGAACTAAACACCCCTATCACCATAGAGGAACTGGCAAGGACCATTAAGGCTCTACCAGCGCATAAATCTCCGGGCCCAGACGGACTCCCATATGAGTACTACAAGACTTTCTTACACATCCTGGGCCCACACATGACCAAATTATTCAATGCATTCCTCCGACAGACACCTATTCCAAATGAGATGCTAGGCTCCTACCTGACCCTAATACCTAAACCTGACAAAGACCCAACAGTTTGCGCCAGCTACAGGCCCATAGCCCTCTTAAACTCGGACCTAAAGATATTCACAAAAATACTTTCGACACGACTAAATGCAATCCTCCCCACACTGATACACAAGGACCAAGTGGGATTCGTCCCCATGCGACAAGCGGGAGACAACACCCGGAAAGTTATAGACCTCATAGATGTAGCAAATAGAGAAAACACAGAATCCCTGGTGCTTAGTTTAGATGCGGAAAAGGCATTTGATCGCCTTAGCTGGCCCTTCATGATGGCCACACTTAGCCACATGGGATTTAGGGGTCCCTTCCTAAATGCAATACGGAATCTCTACACACACCCTTCAACACAGGTCAAGACACCCTTCGCCACGTCGCCCATTTTTCCAATCACCAACGGCACCCGCCAGGGTTGCCCGCTCTCCCCCCTGCTGTTCGCCATATGTGTTGAACCCCTGGCGGCGTCCATAAGAAACAACCCCGACATTAGGGGTATACCAGTCAGAGGCAAAGAGTTCAAAGTGTCGCTATTTGCGGATGATATCATCCTCACCCTTACTAATCCCCGGACCTCTCTCCCTAACCTACACGCGGCACTAGACCACTATGGAGCAATCTCAGGTTACAAAACGAACACGTCCAAATCAGTGGCACTCCCTCTCAACATGTCAGAAGTTGAAGCGACCCATCTTAGATCCACCTTCCCCTATAAATGGGAGAAAACCTCCCTTAAATATTTAGGCGTCAACATCACCCCATCCTTCCATACCTTATACCAGGCAAACTTCCCACCGATATTTAGAACGATCAGAGACTCCATCCAGAAATGGAAGTCCCACCACATCTCACTTATAGGCCGGATCACATCCGTTAAAATGGTGATTCTCCCAAAACTCCTGTACCTCTTCCAGACACTGCCCATCCCTATTCCCTACATCCAACTACGTAAGCTACAAAAAGACCTACTGAAATTCGTCTGGAATTTCAAAAAGCATAGAGTTCCTAGCTCAGTTATGACAGCATCCCGGACGGACGGGGGACTGGCGTTCCCCGATTTGATTAGGTACTACCAGGCGACCCAACTCCGAGCATTGACATCATGGTTCACACAGAGATCCTATAGTAAATGGTCGGAGCTGGAGAAGATCTGGCTAGCCCCAGTACATCCCAACAGTCTGATATGGAGTGCAAATGTGGAGGTAGAACCCGAACGCATGCTGGGTTCAATGTCGCAACTTCGCCTTCTGTGGCGCAAAGTCTCACGCGAACACAAACTTAAATCAGAACATTCCCTGCTGAACTCCTTCCTATGCAACCCCAAACTGCCAACTAGCCTAACACACCATATGTCATGGCCCTGGGCCTCACGTAACTTGTTTCATTTCGGACATGTTGTAAACCCCAGAACTCGTAAGCTGCTTACGTTCTCGGAGCTCCAAGACAAATATGACATACCAAAACAGGCATTTTTTAGTTACCTCCAGATTAGACACTACGCCCAAACAATAGCGCCACAGCTACAATTCTCCCCCCCCCCCCCCCATTCGAACAGATTATATTAGAAGGACGGAACCGCAGAGGACTGATCTCGGACATATATAAAATACTAAACGAATTCCACTTCCCAACCAAGGGCAAACACTCATACATGACTAGATGGGAAACAGAACTAGGAGAAGAGCTCCCCCTAGAGGCATGGCAAGCGGTCTGGAGGCAAGCAGCCAAAACATCTATATGTACTCTATACAAGGAAAACTCCTATAAAATTCTATATTTTTGGTACCAGACCCCTGCCATACTTCACAAAATATACCCCTCCTCAACGGATAGATGCTGGCGCTGCCAGACACATAGGGGAACGCTCTTTCATATATACTGGACATGCCCTCTCATAACCCCGTTCTGGGATCATACCCGTCAGCTCTTGATAGGACTATTTGAGACACCAATAGCAATGGATCCCAAACTTTTCCTACTAGGCCTGTCCCAACCGAAACTGACAAAGACCAGCAAAAAGCTGCTCAGACACATACTGACGGCGGCAAGGTGCCTGATAGCCCTTAATTGGAAATCCACATCCCCACCCACACATGAGGCCCTATATTCTAGGGTCAAAGATGTAGAACTCATGGAAAAAATGACAGCTAGGATCCACCAAAAACTGGATGAACACAACGCGGTCTGGGAGAGGTGGCATCTGCGGGAGGACTAAAGCGAAGCACACCGAACCCGAGGTAAGATTGCGTCTACACCCCCCCTACCCCCCCCCTTTCCCCACCCCTTCTCTCTCCCCCCTCTCTTCCCCCGCTCTCTCCTACCCCTTTAGATAAGCAGACCCTATCTGCCAAGTTTACAAACACGTAATTATTCTTGTTCTTTGCCAAGAGATTAAACACCGCTACTAGTTGGACACGGATAGAAAGCTGTATTAGCACTCATAGGAGTACCCATAAAAAGGAGAAAATGCATGTATATTGACTGCTAACTATGAGTACCTGAGAAAGTCTGTAAGTACTGTTATATATTCTGTATTGCAACTGAATAATAAAAATTGTTAATTGGAAAAAAAAGATAAAAAGCCTTCTGTGTGTACCCCTAATAATTACCAGAGCCCCCTCTCTATCCAGCGATGTCCACGAGTCCCTCAGCCATCCGGGACTCTACCTCCTGATTGGCTGAGACACAGCAGCGGCGCAGGGGCAGGGCAGGGCCGAACCACAGCTCAGTGTCTGAAAGGACACAGAGCTGCAGCTCGGCTTTAGTGCCCATATAGCAAGCCGCTTGCTGTGGGGGCACTCGACAGGAGGGAGGGGATAGAAGCAGTGAAGAGGGACCAAAGAAAAGGAGGATCTGGGCTCTGTGCAAAACCACTGCACAGGGGATGAAAGTATAACATGTTTGTTATTTTAAAAAAAACAAGACTTTACAATTACTTTAAGGGAAAAATCGAGCGGTCACTGGAACAGGAATAGAAGGGAAATCTTTTAATAGGGACACGTGTACTTTCTGACTCTTAATAGGATATTTTCCACCTACTCTCTGCCATGTCTATGGAAGAGGCAGGAAAAGTAAAAGGCAATTCTCGTCAAACGAAGACACCACAGAAAATAAAACTGACATGGGTGGTGTTTAACCATAACCCACTCTATCCAAAAAACGAAAATAAATAAATACATTTGGCTTTAAATATACTTAAAATGTCCAGTGCCATTGTTCCATTATAAATGTTTTTGTGGACCTGGAATACTCAACAGTAAGGCCTCATTCACACAGGACAATTAACTCTCCTAAAAGCCATTAGCGCATTTGCAGGAAAAAAATGCTTAAAGCTTGCAAAAGTATCTAAAGCTTTTACAAGTTTTAGGCGCTTTTACAGGTTTCAAGCCCTTGGGCGTTAATTCATTTCATTGGCCAGAATAATTTATTCTGGCCATTGAAATTAATTAATGCAAAACTGTTAAACACACCTAGCATTTAGGTGCGTTTAGCAGCAATCAATCGTTTTTTTTCTGCCAAACTCTGCTGCTTCTGGACGCACTGGCAGTGGATTTTTTTCCTGCCTCTAAACACTGCGTGCATGGACACATAGGCTAACATGCAGGGGAGTTTAGAGGCAGGAAAAGAAAACACCAGACCCCCCCTAGGTGCAGCTGTAAAAACATCCAGTGTGCATGAGGCCTTCAAATTTTCTTTGGCTAAACTGAAAATCAATGCACAGTTAAATCTCTGGACATCCACAGCAATTAATGGAAGCCTGAAGTATCTTGAACAACTCACCAGTGTTAGTCTGTTATGTACAGGGTCTCTAACAGAATGAATGTACAGTCCAAATTGATGAAAAGTGCAGTCATCCAAATAATTCTCATGGAGCCTGGAAGAGTCCCGCAGCTCAGGGACTGGAGAAAGCAAACCTGCCTGAGAAAAAAAAAGAAGAAAAATTTAATAAAGTTGTGTAACAAAAACAAAGGCCACAGATGGCTTTTATGTGAAATGTACATATGTCAGAAACCAGTCAACACACACACATTTAAATCCAGATATAATGTATGCAAGGGCCCTCTGAGCTTCAAGAACAGGCAAAGAAAACGTCCAGAATAGCCAAAAGTCTATATATAGAGGGGGTCTTCAACACTTAGGGCTGCACTCATGGAGAGAAACGATCTCTAGATAGGAAACAAGAAAACAAAAGAAAGGCGCCTCTAAGTGTAGAAGTTAAAATGTTTAATTGCCCCAAAAGGGATTAAAAACACTTACAAGATATGTAGAATGACGAGGCATATCGTTTGTGTGGGTGATCCGGCATGGGTGATGTCCAAGGCGTGTACAGGCTTCTGATGGTCTGTCTTTCCGATGGTGTGGGATCACGGAGGTGCCAGCAGAAGGAAACAGCAAGGGACTCACAGGGAGATTTCAAGCCGGTCCGCGGCCACAGTCAAAAACACAGGAAGCATAGAAACCGGAAATGACGTCAACAGCATGGGACGACAACCAGCATGGATCGCAAACAGGAAGCAGTCATCAATAGGGGACGCGTTTCGGAACAACTGATTGGTTCCTTTATCAAGCTCTGGAGGTTGATAAAGGAACCAATCAGTTGTTCCAAAACGCGCCACCTTTTGATGACTGCTTTCTGTTTGCGTTCCATGCTGGTTGTCGTCCCGTGCTGTTGACGTAATTTCCGGTTTCTGTGCTTCCTGTGTTTTTGACTGTGGCCGCGGACCGGCTTGCAATCTCCCTGTGAGTCCCTTGCTGTTTCCTTCTGCTGGCACCTCCGTGATCCCACACCATCGGAAAGACAGAGCATCAGAAGCCTGTACACGCCTTGGACATCACCCATGCCGGGTCACCCACACAAACGATATGCCTTGTCATTCTACATATCTTGTAAGTTTTTTTAATCCCTTTTGGGGCAATTAAACATTTTAACTTCTACACTTAAAGGCGCCTTTCTTTTGTTTTCTTGTTACACACACATTTAAAGAGGTTTATGATTCGGATTTTTGATGTCTTGAATTACCAAAATTGCTGGGAATAAAACCATAATAAGAATGGATATCTATTGCCATAAATACTATTACATCTGCCATCCAGCAAACAATGGAAATCTGGCTGTGGAATAGGTTTAACACCTATACAGTTACAACAGATAAAACTACCATTAAAATCCCCGTTTATGGACATTTTTAAAAATTGCTGGATGTGAACTTGTAAATGAAGCAAAATTAAGTGCCCAAAAGTGAAAGCAAAAAAGAACCAACATGTTTCGCCCTATTAAATGAAGGCTTTGTCAGGGGGATAATATCTCTAGAAAGAAAATAAAGCAACGAGATGCCACATAGCAAAATGGCTGTTTTTCAAAAAAGCCATTTTGGCACACATGTGACTGTATACCACTGAAATATTGACACATAGGCACTGCTGACCGGAGGTGTACCCTTTTATCTGGGCTTGATAACGTTTTAGTGGTATACAGTTTTTTCAATGAACGTAAAAACCTGTCCTAAATACACCGTATAAAACACATGGCATATTTTTCTTTAATAATTATTTAATAAAATTAAATAAAAAAGGTTTTAGGTCCTAGTGGGTTTGGCGCATGCTAGGAGAGCGCACCACATAATTGGTGTATTTAAAGTGGTTGTAAACCCTTCCATATTCCCAGTGAAGTTACTGGCCTCAGGTAATACACAAAGGTGAAACACACTTTCCTACATAAGTTGAACCTGTCTACCTGCTGCCCTTTATTATCTACATAAATTTCAAGTTTTGAATTTTAAAGCTTGTCTGAGTGTTTAGAAAAAAAGGGGGCAGAGAGCTGAAGTTACACTCTGAAGAGCAGTGAGAAGAGCTCTGAGAGCTGATTGGAGGGAAGGGACACACCCCCTTCACACAGGAACAGACCAGAGGGTGTCAATCAGATGGAGGTCCCTACCCTTCGCCATTTTTCTCTTAATGTTAGGAAACCTTGTCAGAAGTAATTCATGCTGATTGCAGAGGAATGAAGCAGCAGACAAAATAGAAACATAAAATAAAAACATAGAAAACTGGACAGCAGAAAAAGACCCAGTAGTCCATCCCTCTGTAGTGAGACAAGTACACACTACAGAGGGACATGCTTTGTTCATATTTAATTTCTGAGGTTTATAACCACTTTAAGTTAGTTTAGTTCCCACAATAGGGTCAATATTAGTGCAGGCAATACAGGTGTAGTTTTGGGATAAACAGTTTTGACTAAACTTTACTATGAGATAGAAAAAAAATAACAGACAGGAAACCAACTTGGTATAGCTCATGCAATACACATTACATGTGTCTTTAAATAGACGCATAATACCATTTCATCCATAGGGACCAAATGCTTGTTCATTGGCTTGGTAGGAGTGCTAACACTTTCCAGTGGGGTGCTTGGACGAGGCATTGGATTAGACATGGAAAGTGATGGGGCAGCCAGTCCCTGGATGAAAATCTTTCCAACCTGCAGTATTAAAATGATGAATGTCAATATACATTTCAATGTAATTTCTAAACATGAAGCGTAAAGACCCATGACTGATTAGTATTTAAAACATTATTTGGATTATGAAAAAAAAAAAAAAAACTTACCCTAACCACCCCTGTGTATAAAACCAAGTTACCATTGTTCTCAAGTATCGCCATGGTGTCAATGCTCTGAAAACAAAATAATACAGAATGTAGCAGAAATTTATGACAGATAACCTAAAAAAAAAGAAATTATTAGCAAAAATGCAGCTGAAATTACCTGCACTGGTGCAGCATCCTTTGCAAAGATATTAGTAACAGAGCCAAAGATCAGCTGTGATTTATCGTTGCTTTCTTCAAACTTTACCATACTGAGAAGAAAATAAATATTGTAGGTGAGTCAATTGGTTCAATATTCATCTAAAAATTCATCTCTCCAGCAATGATTATAAAAGAGGCAAACTAAAATATAAAATCAGCAAAAACTGTAAAGGGTATATAACACATCCACCTGAATGGCCCACATCGTGGCTTTGATAAGGTTGTCTGTATGGCATTAGATGAGCCCCCTGAGAGTTTTAACACATTATACAGTTGTTACACTTCAGCATCATGTTGTAAAGATGCCACAAAAGGCATCCGTTACACCTGGAATTAAAGAAGTTTAACTTTTGTATTATGGACATGATTTCCTACTGTAGCAAAATGTGATACAGTCTTCTGCAGTAAATGGTTCTAGTAGCTACAGTAGCATTGAAAAATAAGTGTTGATCCCAGGATTTATCAGACTGCCTTTAGGGGATCAACCTAGAAAAGACAAAAAAAAAAAAAGAGCTTGTTTGGCGGTACTTCTCCTGTTTGTTCTGCACTCCTGTGACCCATTTTCAGCAGACAGCAGGCTGAATCCGCTGTCGTCTGATGTCCCAGAGCCAGTCTAGGCTGTGGAAAGATGGCAACCATATGGTCGGGATCCACCCAGAAGCCTGGACCGATACGTGGCTCAGCAAACCGCTGAGAGCCTGAGCCAGCTGCTCCCACCCCCTCCACAACCCAGTGCTCCACTAACAGTCACCAGCTCTCTGCGGAGCGATCAGCAGGGTTTAAAATAAATAAATAAAAAACACGATACTTCTCTTTTATAGTTCAGCTTCAAAGCAGAAGTTTAGGGTTAAAAAAAACAAACATAAATGCTCTCACCTCTAGCCTACAGCATCATGTAATGCTGCAGCTTTTCCATGTTGGGTCCAAGACTGAGAACTGAGTGATAACATGACCACTGATCACTCAGTTCTTGGTCTTCTCCAAGCAGAGTGCAATGACAGTCAGTCACTGCTCTCCACTCTGTCACTCTGTCACTCTAGTGCTCACTGCAGTGCCAGGCTGCAGATTGGGCAGACACAACTGGCTTTGGCTTTCAGCCACACACTGACAGCTAGAGCCAGTTGTCAAATAGCTAGATGGATCCCAACAATATGGTCGGGATCCTTCCAGAGCCTGGAGTGGCTCTGTGATGTCAACGGACAGTGGGCTTTAGCCTGCTGTTGGCTTAATCTTGGTTTACCGGAGTGCATAAGTTAGTGACCCAGAGGTGGACTATGGCTAAAAAGCTTTGGCCCTACTTATCTTTTGACAATCAAGCTCTCTAGATTTCATAAAGAATGCTTACCGCAGTTGGTGCTGGGATTCTATAAGAAAACACAGAAACTTCTGTCCACACAGGTCAGTAGTGATAAATACTTTAGTGGCTTGCGAGTTCTTTTCCCTGTGAATGTGAAAACAAGAGAATAATAAAGAGTCCTTTGGCCTCATTCATCAATGTTTTTATGAGCAAATTTGCCCTAGCCTAGATAGAGCATGCTGCAAAGTAGGAAGTAGATGCGTCCATACTACAAAGAGAATGCCATTGCCATCCATCAAATGTGATAAACAAGGTAGAGTTTGAGATCCACCTTGACTATGTTGGCGTGACATAACATCAGATAAATACTTTTATATTGAGTGCACACATGCCAAGTAATGTGCAGGGTAACACTTGCAGGTATGTTTTACTTCTCACACAGAATGCAGTACTCCCCCTGACAATGCATGCATACGTTTTTCTCTTCAGTGTGGCCTTTAACCGTACTACAAAATTAGACTGTTGCAATCTAATCACTGGGGAGAGGAGGCTTAAGTAATGCTGATGACATCTTCTCAGTCTGACTGCAAGTTTTCTGCACATCTTAAAAGGGATTGTAAAGTATTTTTTTTTCCTTATTAAACAAACATACTTACCTGATCTGTGCAATAGTTTTGCACAGAGCAGCCCCAATCCTCCTCTTCTCGGGTCCCCAATGAGCTCCTCCCCTTCTCCGTCTGCCACCATGTCCATTGACACACACAGTGCAGCTCAGCCCTGCCCCTGCCGCTCTGAGTCCAGAGAATAAGGAGAGCACAGCTACTTTCGGGAGCAAGCACTGGATCGAGATCAGGCTCAAGTAATTCTACAGGAGGGGCAGCTGACAAAAGGAAGGTTTTTATTTCAGAGAATGCATTAAGAGGAGGTATAAAACCTTAAGTGGTTGTAAAACCACTTTAACTGCAATGCTGCAGTTGATCCACTAGCCTCCATTTTGCTGTAATCAGAACATTTACAGACAGCTAAAGCTGGGTACACCCAAACCGTTTTTTTTTTTTGTTCAACCAGCTGGTTGAACGAAAAAGTAAAAAAAAAAAAAAAAAAAAAAAACTCACAGATTCCTGCATTAACACAATGATGGAATATCTCTTGCGGTGATAGAACAAAAGTTGTCCATTTCCCGCTGAACCAGGACAATTTTCAGCCCATGTGTATCGGGCTTAAGTGACACTCTCTCTCTGTCCAAATCATACAGCTCTATATAGAATCTCAATTAGGAAGAACCAATCCACAAGCCAGCAGTCAATGCTAGTGTGTCTTATTAGACGTGCCAGAGTACTTTGAGAACACAAGAAAGACTGTATTTATAGTTATTCTCTAAAATAAAGATTTTTTTTTTTTTTTTTTACAAATAAAAAGATTCGGCAAACGAGCATTAAAATTGAGCAGAAACACACACATATATATATACATACATACATATATATATATATATATATATATATATATATACACACACACACACACACACACACACACACACACACACACACACACACACAGTCAGGTCCATAAATATTGGGACATCGACACAATTCTAATCTTTTTGGCTCTATACATACACTATATACAATGCAGACTTTCAGCTTTAATTTGAGGGTATTTACATCAAAATCAGGTGAACGGTGTAGGAATTACAACAGTTTGTGTATGTGCCTCCCTCTTTTTAAGGAACCAAAAGTAATGGGACAGATTACCAATCATCCATCAAACTTTCACTTTTTAATACTTGGTTGCAAATCCTTTGCAGTCAATTACAGCCTGAAGTCTGGAGCGCATAGACTTTACCAGACGTTGGGTTTCATCCCTGGTGATGCTCTGCCAGGCCTCTACTGCAACTGTCTTCCGTTTCTTGCTTGTTCTTGGGGCATTTTCCCTTCAGTTTTGTCTTCAGCAAGTGAAATGCATGCTCAATCGGATTCAGGTCAGGTGATTGACTTGGCCATTGCATAAAACATTCCACTTCTTTCCCTTAAAAAGCTTTTTGGCTGCTTTCGCATCATTGCTTCGGGTCATTGTCCATCTGCACTGTGAAGCGCCGTCCAATGAGTTCTGAAGCATTTTGCTGAATATGAGCAGAATATTACCCGAAACACTTCAGAATTCATCCTGCTGCTTTTGTCAGCAGTCACATCATCAATAAATACAAGAGAACCAGTTCCATTGGCAGCCATACATGCCCACGCCATGACACTACCACCACCATGCTTCACTGATGAGGTGGTATGCTTTGGACGATGAGCAGTTCCTTTCCTTCCCCATACTCTTCTCTTCCCATCATTCTGGTATAGGTTGATCTTGGTCCATAGGATGTTGTTCCAGAACTGGGAAGGCTTTTTTAGATGTTATTTGGCAAACTCAAATCTGGCCTTCCTGTTTTTGAGGCTCACCAGTGGTTTACATCTTGTGGTGAACCCTCTGTATTCACTCTGGGGAAGTCTTCTCTTGATTGTTGACTTTGACACATATACACTTACATCCTGGAGAGTGTTCTTGATGTGCCCAACTGTTGTGAAGGGTGTTTTCTTCACCAGCAAAATAATTCTTCGTCATCCACCACAGTTGTTTTCCGTGGTCTTCGGGGTTTTTTGGTGTTGCTGAGCACACCGGTGCGTTCTTTCTTTTTAAGGATGTTCCAAACAGTTTATTTGGCCACACCTAATGTTTTTGCTATCTCTCTGATGGGTTTGTTTTGTTTTTTTCAGCTTAATGATGGCTTGCGTCACTGATAGTGACAGCTCTTTGGACTCATATTGAGAGTTGACAGAAACAGATTCCAAATGCAAATAGCATACTTGAAATGTACTCTGGACCTTTTATCTGCTCCTTGTAAATGGGATAATGAGGGAATAACACACACCTGGCCATGGAACAGCTGAGCAGCCAATTGTCCCATTACTTTTGGTCCCTTAAAAAGTATGAGGCACGTATACAAACTGTTATTCCTACACCGTTCACCTGATTTGGATGTAAATACCCTCAAATTAAAGCTGAAAGTCTGCAGTTAACGCACATCTTGTTTGTTTCATTTCAAATCCATTGTGGTGGTGTATAGAGCCAAAAAGATTTGAATTGTGTCGATGTCCCAATATTTATGGACGGACTATATATATATATATATATATATATATATAAATATAAAAATTAACAAGATTCTCTGCACATCTTTACCTTGAAATAGTCTCTGTCCACAGGTGGTCAAGGCAGAGCTCAGGGACAATGGGTTCCGTTTCTGGAGTAAAGAAATCGCTGGAAGTACTGTTAGGGGAATGGGAGACTCCTAACCTCTTCGGTGAAGGGGTGTAACTGGAGAAATTAAACCTCTGTACGCCGGAAAAGGATTGCACACCTAAAGCTGGGGAATGGGAGCGGCTGTAAAAAAGAGAAAGGAGAAAAGGAAAAAAAATAAAATCAAATTTTACAAGGTTATTCTGTCCGCCCTTTAAAAAGGGGGAAAAAATATTGTATACACACACATTATATATATATATATATATATATATATATATATAAAATCAGCTCTTTAATGTAGATTTTGTTTTGTGCTAAATAGCCAGTAAGATAGTCTCTTTAACCACTTCTGCACCAAGCCTATTTCTTAAATTTATTTTTTGCTAGAAAATTACTTAGAACCCCCAAACATTATATATATTTATATAAACTGCACACACTTGTGGAATATCGACAAACTACGGTACTTAAAAATCTCCATAGGCAACACTTTAAAGCATTTTAGAGGTTGGTTATCAGTTTAGAGTTAGAGGAGGTCTTTTGCTAGAATTATTGCTTTTGCTCCAACTATCACGGCAATACCTCACGTGTGATTTGAGCACTGTTTACATTTTAGGGAGGGACTTGTGTATGCGTTTTCTTTGGTGATCACTTTTATTGCTGTCACAAGGAATGTAAACATCCCCTTTGACAGCAATAGGCGGTGACAGGTATGCTTTATGGCGGGATCTGGGGTCTAAAAGACTCCAAATTCCTCCTTTGCACTTAAAAGTATTAAAAAAAATAATAATAATTTTGGCGTTTTGGAATACTGGGGATTTTTTTTAAATCGGTGCCATTGGCAGCCAAGTAAACCATGACGTCACTTCCAGGTTACTACATCAGAGACCAGATCAAAGCCGATTGCAGCTTTGTTTGGAACTCTGGCCAGCCGGCTGACATGCCGACTGATCGCTCGGTTCCCCTAGTGGGACAGGAGACCCGGGCGGATGTCCCCTCCCACTCCTTGTGATAACGGCCGAGTGGCTGCTGATCCGCTTCGGTTGTTATCATCAGAAAGCCGGCCGCCAGCTCTAAAAACGGTGCAGGCTTCACCCCGGTGCAACCACTTCCTTAAAACAATGTACAGGTACGTTGTTTCACGTGAAGTAGTTAAAGAAGAATTCCAGGTATGGATATTTACTACATAGTTACATTGGTCCAGCTGGAACCAATGTAACTATGCATATACCATAGCTGGTAATCACTGCAGAAGACAGTGTTACTCTAGTGATCTATACTTGATTCTGGGTCCCGTGCTAAGAGGTTGCCCTGCTGCACTGTGAAAACACAGGAGGTCAGAAAATGCAAAGTGTTTCCTGTTTGGATAAGGTGGAAAGGTGGGCTGGTGACGTCACATTCCTCCAGTCAGAGAATGTTTTGCAATATTTGAGAAAATGCAAAGCATTCTCTAAATGGCACCAGTGCCAAGCACCCGACCACTGAAATTCAGAATGTAGCAGGTGAGCCGAGTAGAGGTGTCTACTTAGGGATTTCCAGCTTCTAGGGGCATCACCTGGGTATTATATATGCAGTTACATTGCTATAAGCTGGACCAATGTAGCCAAGTATAAAATATGCATAACTGGATTTCGTCTTGAAAGGCTATAAATCTCAGACTTAAAAAAATGGTTTCTGACGCTTGTTTTTATTTTATTAAGGCTGGGGAAAAATATGAAAAAGGAGGCACTTTTTCTAAAGACTCAGGTAAAATAATGTAATAAGTACATTCCGGTGTGCTCCATGGGTAAAGAAAGTGTCATGATAACCCTGTAGTCAACACGACATGCTGAAACACTCAAAAACCACCAGCGCAAACAAACATCTTTAAACATTTTTTTTTGCCCTGCATAAACAAAAAAAGTAATGCAATGTACTATTCTGGTTCTTTACCTCAGAGCAGCCATGTTGGAAATAGAAGGCGAATGGGAGCGAGAATGGATGCTGGGGGAGGACACTGAACGGCTTTGGCTGTGGATTGAGGAATAGTTCTGAAAAGGTGAACCTGTTGGTGAATCTCCTTTAGAAACACTGTGCAGGTGAGCTGTCAGAGAGCTGTTCATTATTCCATGTTGTGGGGTGCCCAGTTGATCTGGATATTTTAAGACTGCATTCTGTTCCTGTATATCAACAACACACAGTGATCCAGTTGCTACTGTAACACGTCCAAAACTTTAAACTGATATGCTTAACATATAAATATGAAATGTTGTATTATGAAAAACATGTATAACTGAAAAAAGGCAAAAAAATTTTTTTTAAATTTTGGATAGAATAAGGGAGGATTATAGCCCACGTCACATTTCTTTTTATTTGCCATCTGTGTTCCATTAGGCCCCTTTCACACGGGACGGATCCGTAATGATCTGCCCCATGAACATCCACTTGCTTAGCGGGGATCGCTCCGTTGATCCCCATTGAGCCGGCGGATCTCCGCTCTCCTCTATGGGGGATCGGATGAACATGGACCGTCTGTCCGTGTTCATCCACTCCGCTCTGGAGATGGATAGAAAAATAGGATTTTCCTCCGTCTGCAGAATCGGACCATAGCGGAGACGGATGATATCGGGTGTCAGCGGATGTTCATCTGCTGACACCTGCTATCCCATAGGGATGCATGCATGTCCGTAATTCATTCTGAAAACGGATGGATGAAATACGGACATACGGTCCGTATCCACGTGTGAAAGGGGCCTTAAGGAGATTTCCCTTCACATCCTGTCCCATAGCCAAAACAGGCAGCAAGAGAAAATCCCTCCGAAGTGAGGGAATTCCTGGTTGTCATCAGAACTATTGTCTCATATATTACTGTTGTGTGGACACAATAATTGTGACCATGACAAATGAAGAGGGAGAATCTGGGCCTGGACACAGACAGCAATAAAAACCTGACAGGTGTACTAAACTTTCTCCACTTTGTCCAAAAAAAAAAGTTATTTAACCACTTCAGCTCCGGACCAATTGGCAGCCAAAGGACCAGGCCCCTTTTTGCGAATCGGCACTGCGTTGCTTTAACTGACAATTGCGCGGTCGTGCGACGTAGCTCCAAAACAAAATTGGCGTCCTTTTTTTCCACAAATAGAGCTTTCTTTTGGTGGCATTTGATCGCCCCTGCGGTTTTTATTTTTTGTGCTATAAACAAAAATAAAGCGACAATTTTGAAAGAAATGCAATATTTTTAGCTTTTTGCTATAATAAATATCCCCAAAAAATATATAAAAAAAAACTTTTTTTTTCCTCAGTTTCGGCCGATACGTATTCTTCTACATATTTTTGGTAAAAAAAAAAAAAAAAAAATCGCAATTACCGATTATTTATTGGTTTGCGCAAAAGTTATAGCGTTTACAAAATAGGGGATAGTTTTATAGCATTTTTTTATTAATATTATTTTTTATTACTAGTAATGGCGGCGATCAGTGATTTTTATTGTGACTGCGACATTGTGGCGGACACATCGGACATTTTTGACACATTTTTGGGACCATTGTCATTTATACAGCAATCAATGCTATTTAAATGCATTGATTCCTGTATAAATGACAGTTGTAGTGAAGGGGTTAACCACTAGGGGGAGGGGAGGGGTTATGGGCTGTGACATGTGTTGTGTTTTTTACATTAGGGGGCGGGGCTGACATCTGACGTCATTGATCGGCTTTCCCGATGACCGGGAACAGCCAATCAATGACAGGCAGAGTAGGAAGCGCGGGGAGAGGTTTGTTTACACAAACCTCTCCCCGTTCTTCAGCTCCGTGACCCGATCGCGGGACACCAGCGGCGATCGGGTCCGCTGGTCCCGCGGCCGGGGTCACGGAGCTCCCGACCGGGTCACGAGCGCGCCGATGGCAGCGCGCACGCGACCCACGGGCAGGCATTTAAAGGATCACGTACAGGTACGTGATTTTGCCTGCCCGTGCCATTCTGCCGCAGTAGATCTGTGTGAGGCGGTTAAAGCAAGCATATATTCTGGAGTTGCCTCTCCCTTCACAATTTTTGGAAATCAGTAAAACTGACTGATATAAACCTGGGGTAAGGCCCATCAGCATTCTTACTTCCCAATAACTTCCTCTTTATCAAGAAATATAAACACTACCTACTAATGCATCTATCTGATGCAGCAAGAGTGAAACTATGCAAATATAGGACCTCACCTTATTGTTACATAACCAAAATGGCATTTTCAGAAAGACCTGGTTCCACTGGATGGACCAATACAAGCTCATTACTACTAAATTCCATGTAGAAACCCAGGACCTTGTCTCCTTTCCTCAAAAAACAACTTATACGAAGTCTCAAAAACTGTACCTTAATGATATTGGTTAACTGTTTACCCAATTACAAAGGTTGATAACCATTATGATCCATCTCCCATCAGCCTCTGGGAGTAAAGAAAATACCCAGTATTTACAAGTATAAAAAAGGTACACCATCTACCCTTCATCTCTTCTGACAACACTGGAACTACTTTAAATGTATACAGGGCTTCCTGCCTGCACAGAAGCAGCGGGGGACAAAATGTACTGTACCAGGAGGCTGCAGGGCCATTCAGAAAATACCTAGTTAGACTTACCGGTGACGGTATTTCTAAGAGCCTTTCAGGACAACCCTGGAGAGAGCGCAGCTCCACCCACTTTGAGGAAACACTTGCAAATTTTTCTTTAAAACTCCTCCTCTTCCACCATGGCCTCAGTTATTGTTACCTCCGGCATACTGGAAGATAAAGCACAGAGAACACAAACAAACCATGACAGATACTTGTATCATCTTTAAACATAGAAACACAAGGGAGGGAACTAGGCGTTGTCCTGAAAGGCTCTTAGAAATACCGTCACCGGTAAGTCTAACTAGGTATTTTCTCCAGTCGCCTTTCAGGACAACCCTGGAGAGGATAACCGAGAAGCTTACCCTAGGGTGGGACCACTGCCTGCAGTACCTTCCTGCCGAAGGCTTGATCCGCAGCTGACAGCAAGTCCAGTCTGTAGTGCCGAAGGAAAGTTGAGTAACTTGACCACGTGGCCGCCTTGCAGATTTGATCAGGCGTAGCACCGGCCCTCTCGGCCCAAGACACTGCTGTTGCCCTAGTGGAATGGGCAGCAATTCCGGAGGGAGGGGATTCTCCTCTAGCTTTGTATGCCTCCGAAATTGCCTCTCTAAGCCACCTACCTAGAGTACTCTTGGAGGCTTTTTCCCCTTTTCTAGTACCTGAAAAGATTACAAACAGAGCATTCGTCTTCCTGAATTCCCTAGTAACTGCTAGGAAATGGAGAAGACACCTCCTTACATCTAAGGTATGAAAGGCCTCCTCCCCTGTGTTGGTAGGGTTGGAGGAAAAGGTAGGCAACACTATTTGTTGGGTACGATGGAACTCTGAAGATACCTTGGGAAGAAAGGCTGGGTCTATCTGCAGCACTATCCTATCGGGAAAAATCCTTAGGAAAGGCTCTGTAACTGCCAGAGCCTGTAATTCGCTCACTCGTCTAGCCGACGTAATGGCTACTAGGAAAATTGTTTTTAAAACTAAATTTTTTAAACAAGAGTCCTTAAGAGGTTCAAACGGAGCTCCCGTTAAACCCTGAAGGACTATGGATAAATCCCAACTGGGAAAATTCCTGAGGGGAACTGGCCTATTCCGTGCCATTGCCCTGAAAAACCTGGAAATTAAAGCTTCCCTGGAAAGGGTTTTTTCTAAATAAACAGAAAGGGCCGCCACCTGAGTTTTCAGGGTGCTGGCTGCCAAACCTTTCTCCATTCCTTCATGGAGAAATTCCAGTATTGAACTGGTATTTTTCACCTGGAACCCTCTAAGAGTACAATACGAGTTGTACTTCTTCCAGACTTTCAGGTAGATGGCCCTAGTCACTTCTTTCCTGCTTGAGAGTAAAGTCCTTACTAGTCCCTCAGACAAACCCTTAGCTCTTAAGAGATCTTCTTCAGAAACCAGGCGGTTAACTGCAGCCTGCCTGCCTCTGGATGGATCACTGACCCTTGTGTCAGAAGGTCCTGCCTGACTGGTAGCCTCCACGGGGGTTCTGTAGCTAGATTTAGAAGAGCCGAGAACCAGGGTCTTTTTGGCCAGAAGGGCGTGATGAGAATCATGCTGGTCCTCTCTTCCCTGAACTTCCTCAGGACCACCGGTATCAGAGGAAAGGGGGGAAAGGCATAGCACAGACGGTAATGCCAAGGATGGGCTAATGCATCTAGACCTATGGCCTGATCTTCTCGGTGAAGAGAAAAGTATTTTTGGACCTTGTGGTTTTGCTGATTTGCAAACAGGTCCACCTGGGGGAAGCCCCAAGTACTGGCGATCATCAAGAAGACTTCCTGATTTAGGCTCCATTCTGCTTCCACCAGTCTCTTCCTGCTGAGAAGATCTGCCCAGAGATTCAGAGAGCCCTTTAGATGGACTGCTGAGAGGGAGGCCACGCTTTTTTCTGCCCATGCGAATAGATGCCTGGCTAATTCCATGAGACCCCTGCTCCTGGTCCCCCCTTGTTTTAGGACATATGCTACCGTTGTCATATTGTCCGACAAGATCTGTACATGCTGTCCCTCTACTATGTGCTGAAAAGCCCGAAGGGCCAGCGACACCGCCTTGAGTTCTCTCCAATTCGAGGATCTCCGAGACTCTGCCTTGGACCAAGTCCCTTGGACCGTCAGCCCGTCTAGGTGGGCTCCCCAACCCCAGGCACTCGCGTCCGTCGTCAGGCGCTTGTCTAGCGGCCAGAACCAGGGAAGGCCCTTTGTGAGATTGGCTGTGTCTCGCCACCACCACAGAGCCCGTTTTACTTTTGAGGTGAGGCTGAACTTTTTTTCTAGTGGAACCCGGTGAGACCAGACCTGCAGGATTTCTGCCTGAAGAGGTCTGGAATGGAACCGGGCCCACTGGACAGCTGGGATAGAGGCTGTAAGGAGACCTAACACCCTCATGGCTGATCGGACTGAAACCACCTGGTTCGTCTGAATTTGTTTTACTGCCGTCAGGATCTTTTCCACCTTTTCTTGCGGAAGAAAAACTTTTTGCAGGGTAGAATTGATGGTGTACCCTAGAAAAACTACTTCCTGGCTTGGAACCAGGTTTGACTTCTCCAGATTGAGAAGCCACCCTAAGTCCCCCAGGTGAGCCTGTGCTATCTGAAGATTCGACAGCACCTGTTCCCTGGAGTCCGCAAAAAACAGGAGATCGTCCAGATATGGGACCACTGAGATTCCCCTCAACCTCAGTGGTTCCAGGGCTTCCGCCATGACCTTGGTGAAGATCCTGGGGGAGGACGACAGCCCGAACGGCAAGGCCCTGAATTGTAGGTGCCAGACTGACGACCCTAGATTCACTGCCAACCTGAGGAACTTCTGGGAGGATTGGGCGATCGGGACATGTAGATAGGCGTCCCTCAGATCCAGGGAGGCCATGAAGCAATTTTTGGATAACAACCTTGTTATTGTATGGATTGTATCCATACGGAAGTGCTTGTATCGTATCGATTGATTCAGAATTTTTAGATTCAGTATCAATCGATATTTGCCCGAAGGTTTTCTCACTAGGAAGATGTGAGAATAAAACCCATGGCCTTCCTGTTCCTTTGGAACCTGAATGATCACCTCCTGTTGAATCAGATCCTCCAAAAGGCTCCTCATGGCAGAGGCTTTGTCCTGATCCCTCGGAAGGGTTGTGACATAAAATCTGTTTGGGGGAATGTTGGAAAATTCCAGGCTGTATCCCTGTGCCACAATGTTCCTTACGAATTGACTTGAGGAACACTGGCTCCATTGCGGAAGGAAGGCGGACAACCTTCCTCCCACTGGAGCAGAGCAGTCACTTATCCTTAGGGGGTTGACTGGAGGGAGTTTTGAACAAAATTCCTCCTTTACCTCTACCCTTCTGGGGGTTCCAGCGACTTTTGCTGTCTTCCCCACCCTTACGGGACTGTTGAACAGGACGAAAATTCCTTTTTCCTGCCTGTTTTTTCTTTGCAGGAAAGGCCTTCTTTTTGTCTGCCGTTCTGTCCAGCACTGTTTCCAGCTCTGGCCCAAACAGCAGATCCCCTGAAAAGGGCAGACCACACAACCTAACCTTGGAGGCTGTGTCACCTGACCACGTTTTAAGCCAGACAGCTCTCCTGGCGGAATTCACCAGGGCCGCAGATCTGGCTGCCATTTTGATGGACTCCGCAGAGGCATCAGCCATGTATTTCACCGCCCTAAGGATTAGTGGAAAGGATTCCATCAAGTCCTTACGTGGTGTGCCTGCTTCCACGTGGCTCTGCAACTTATCTATCCAACACTCTAAGTTCCTAGCCACTACCGTGGATGCCATAGCTGGTTTGA
This sequence comes from Lithobates sylvaticus, assembly GCA_028564925.1. Classification (NCBI taxonomy): domain Eukaryota; kingdom Metazoa; phylum Chordata; class Amphibia; order Anura; family Ranidae; genus Lithobates; species Lithobates sylvaticus. Next base: position 114,250,772 of record CM053028.1, read on the forward strand.
GGCTGGCAGATGCTGAATCCCATGCCCTCTTTAAAAGAGTATCTGCTCTTTTATCCATGGCATCTTTGAGTACCCCCATGTCCTCAAAGGCCAAGTCTGTCCTACGCGATACCTGTGAAAAGGCTGCGTCCACACGTGGTTTTTTGTTCCACACCTCTGACTCTTTTTCGTCAAAGGGAAAGCGTCTTTTCTGGCTTTTAGAAAGGAAAGGACCCCTCTCTGGGTCCTTCCATTCTTTTTTAACCGTGTCTGTCAACACCTTATGAACAGGAAAAACCCTGGATTTAACCTCATCCAGCCCCTGATACATTCTATCGTGTACAGACAACTGGACTTTTTCCTCCTGGATGTCCAGGGTCGTATAGATAGCCCTCAGGAGGTCATCTACCTCCTCTAAAGACAGCTTGTACCTGGAACCACGGCTGTCATCCTCCTCTTCAACCTCCTCCTCTGAATCTCTGAGGGAAGGGAGAGTACTTGCCCCTTCATCCTCTGAGTCCGCTACCTCCCTCTGCCTGGAGGTGGATGCTCTAGGACTTGCTGGTGGTTGCTGGCTACCGCCCTGACCTGCTGGACTGTGGACCAAAAGTGTCTTGACGGAGCTTAACGAGCTCGCTATCTCTTGCACTGAAGAAAATAGCTCGCCGTATTGCTGAGAGGACTCCTCCTCCACTATCTCCTTGATACAAGACCTACATAAAGCCTTCTGCCAAGATTCACGCAAAGGGTTCTTGCACACAGGGCATCTCTTTCCTGGAGGGTTTGCTCTCTTTGCTTTCCCTGAAACCGTTTCCTAGGGACAGAAATAAAAGCTTGTTTACTGCTAATCCTAGTGCTATGATAAACCACCACCAGACAGAAAAAGTAACCACCTGTGTGCAGCAACCACCTAACTACAGGACTGAAAGAGGTGACCTCAGACCCTGTAGTGACAGGACCCCCCTTGGGGAGGAATGAAAACAACCAAACAGGAGAAAAACAGCCCATAAGGAGAAGAATCGAAAGCACCATTGTGCCCCTCTTACCTGGGCCTGACCGGTGCTTGGGGTGCCTGTCTCCACCGTTGCTGCAGATCTCTCATCCATCTTGTTGCAGAGAGCGCAGCGGGGCGAATGAATTAAACAGCCGCTTTTTAAGTTTCCCGGGCTCAGCGTCACTACGCACGCCGGAAGCGGAAGCACCAGTCTGTAGACCCGCCCCCTGACCCTTGCGTTCCAGACGACCGGAACCACAGTCGTCCCGCCCGCACAGGAAGCCGCGTCACTGGCCGCCGCGTCATCCGCCCGCCAGGAGACCCAATCCGCAAGCCGTACCGCGCAGCGCGCGAGATTCGAACGGCCCCAGGGGTACAGACGCCTCGACTTCCTGCCGGCCACCGCTCCCGTGAGCTGGAGAAGGTCGGGGACTCCGGAACCCCCCCCGCTCGTACTAGGGGGGGGCTGGGATGGTCTGCTGCAAAAAACAGCTCAAGGTAGGCTACCTCCCCTCCCCTGGAGGGAACGCAGCTCTGGTTCCCACAAGTGCTTCCATCCATGGCGGAGGAAACACAATAACTGAGGCCATGGTGGAAGAGGAGGAGTTTTAAAGAAAAATTTGCAAGTGTTTCCTCAAAGTGGGTGGAGCTGCGCTCTCTCCAGGGTTGTCCTGAAAGGCGACTGGAGAAAACGCAGCTCAACTTGTGCAGTGGGAATCTGGTTGTGCAACAGCAGAATGTCACAGCCGGCTTCCCACATCCAAGATAGCGGCGCTGGGGACTTGAAGATCGGTTATAAACAGGTCTGGGTGAAGACAGCGCCAGATCCCTGGGCTGGTGAGTGCCTATTAACACACAGTATTTAAAGCTGCTGCATTTAAATTTTTTTTAAAACAAGACTCAAGATCCTTTTTAACTTACCCTTAGTCAGTTGTTTACACAATCAAACTTCAGGTAATCTGCTATATAAACAGGCGTTTTTAACCAAGTACTTAAAGACAACAATTTTCTAACATTTTAAAAGATGGAAGAAAAGTTAGAAACTCTGCATTATTATTATAAAAAAATATATATATATTTTTTTTGCATATACGCTCAATTTAGGTCTCCTTACTTCTGATTTGACTTTACGCAGGGCCCATACTGTATGTGCACCCTGCACTGTATCATAGGTCATCACAATGGATGGGTCAGTATTGGAGAAAACAATCCTTAGTGTGTTATCAGAAACATACTGCACACGAGAGCTGGCAAATATACCTGTAATAAAAAAGGTAAAAAAGTTAAAAAGGTATTGTCTAGTATCTGCAATGTTTGTGAAATACATGCAAGAGGTCAGCTTGATAAAATCCAATTTAATTTTTGCTACCAAAAAAAAAAAAACTCCTATGTGCAGTTTGCATTTATGTATGAACATGCAATCCCTGGAGGAAGTTGCTGAACTGAATGTTTGCTCCCTCTAGTGGCTAGTATACAAATCAATATATTTAAAACAACAAAAATATAAAAGAGCAAGCATGTTCAAGAGGAACCGCAGTCTGCTCGCATAATTTGTAATAAAAACATATTTGACATTCTGAAGCTTCCCTCCAACCACTTTGCATATTATTTTATATATACTGCGATTCTTTACTTGCCAAATATGCTGCAGAAATCTCCCTCCACTAAATCTGGCTGCAGACCTTTTAACTGTGGGCAGCTGAAGCTGCTGCCTGTTCACTTCCTGTATTTACACACAGGCACACCTCCAGCTCTCATTGGCCCTCTTATGACTCACGCCCCATACTTCCTGACAAACTCTCACGAGAGAGAGAGAGAGAGAGAGAGAGAGAGAGCTGTGTATGATGTCATAAGCCTAGGCGTTTTACCAGACAAGAAAGAGGAAGTGGGCTGTATAAGGTATTTACTGGCAGGAAAAAAAAAAATGTACCGTAAACTATAGGTGCAATCTCAATTTTAGGAGTTGCCTGAGAGCCTAAAATGATTTCATGTGTTCTTTACAGGTAAAAAGGTTGTAAAAGGCCGATTTAGGGAATAGGAGATAGTTAAACACAGAACTGGCACAAATCTTTAACAGCCAACATGTTACAACAACATATATGGTGTAAATTTATATTCATGGGCAGTAATATTAGGATTTTTTGTTTACTTGTAAACTATTTTCTTGGAGTACATCACAGAACACAGGCTATATCAATGGTTGTATTGTGCTGTAAAGGCACACTTTTTTTCTCTGTTTACGCTGGCTGAAGTTTATGGGCAATTCCACAAGCAGAACACAAGCCCCGTCCCCCTTTTCTTTCTCACTTACCTTGTATCCAAAGTGGACACCCCCTGCCTATGCCTACATTACACCAGCAGCAGCCCACTCCAATATACACTTGTAAAAGGGTTACTGCTGATCTGGGGAGAGAGATTACAACAGTGGTAACTGTCAGCTTGTGATGTGAATGACAGTGTGTGAGTTAACTTAGTTTAGGCCAGGTGGCACCATAGCATCCAGGCTTTCAATCCATAGTGCTTCTTTTTGTAGTAGTATTTTATCTCGGTTACCCCCTCTTATATCAGGGGGCACCACTTCTAATACCACGAATTTGACCGATTGAAGGTCTATTATTCTGAATATGTACCGTGATAGTCCGCTAGCTCCCCTTTTCTGGTGGTTCTGGTTGGGGACCAGACCTCCAAATCCCTATTCTATATATTTACGAATGATGGTATTTTAGATAACATTAGGATTTTGTTTTTTATGTTGAGAGGCCACACACTTTCGCAATATAATAAATATGTTTGCCTTTGGGTTCAATACCGCTTTAAAGACTGGAACCACGTCCATTGTAACCTTCAAGGTCTTGTTGAGGTAGAATATATGCTGGAGTATGGCTGGAGTACTCCACTTTTTTGGTGAATTCTCTCTCCATAGGGTACTGCTGAGTGAATTGTTTTTTAAAGTGAAAACACCATCTCCACATAAGGCCAATCTGCATACACAACTTTCTGCAAATGATGACGCTCTGGAAAAGATTTGGGGAGTTTTGGTTGCCTCCAAGGTCTAAATCCAGTGACCTTTGGAGAAGTAGATTCCAGAAACAGCAGCTTTAAATTAGTTCTGACCTTGCCACCATAAAACCAACTGCTGTCCCTTGTGCCTGCGACAGGCCAGGACCTTGAGTCTCCTCCTGAGATGGCTCATCAGTCAGTCAGTCAGTCAGTTTCTTGATCCTCACTGTCTTCCTTTTCCTCTCGCATCCTCGTCCAAACGATAAACCTTTGACATTTTATCCTCCAGCAACAGAAGAGGAAGAGTGCCCACCTCTGCATCCCAGGTGTTCAAACACATTAAGAACTCCTGAGAGCTGTTCGCACGAGCCTGAGATGGCTGCTGAAAATTCCTCCCTAGACACAAAGAAATTAGAGAAATGTGCCCCTGAAACAGTGGAAAGTCCAAATAAGAGCAGGGATTCAAGCTGTGAGGGCAAGCCATCACAGGGTGCACTGTGTAAGGGGTCTTTCCTATCCAAGGAAGGGATATTGGAAGCCCAACCCTTTGACCTCTCTCCTTCCTGCATGCTACCATGGATTGCTGAGGGATATAAAGCCTCACCCCAGTAGAAGAATAACAACCCAGCTGAGGAGTGTTTTGCTGCAGTTTAGTTTAGTGGCTTAATGATCCCCATAAGACTTGCAGCGAAATACCTTGGATTAGGGGACCCGTCGCTATGCTGTGAAGGGAGAGGTGTCTAGCTGCAGGAGTGCTTCCCACAGGTGCAGAGATGTCCAGAAAATCCGAAATGGTGGCTGTGCATGCACTGATGTGCTTGTGCTGCCAATGTGCACATGACAGGTGTACAAGCCCCTAACCTCCATGGCCGCACACAGTGATGAAGACCGAGCCAGAAACAGTAAAAAAAACAAGACACAGACAGGGAGTTATGCAGGTTTCACCACTTAAACCCTCCACTGCTGCAAATCCAATTGGGTACCAGTCCTCACTCTATGAAGATAAAGAAAAAGGAGAAGCTGCACACCATCATTTGGCCCAGTCAATTTTCTATTCAGCCATAAGAGCAACACAGTTCCTTCCCGCAAGGAGGCTGCCCTTCTGACATGTTTCACACTTACAGGATTAGAAAATGCAGGAGACAGCATGCAGGTAGGACAACAAGAAGATTGTGTGATCAAATCCAAGACCAGCTCTCGAATATACAAACAAAAATGCAAATGTAGCTAGACATTTTGTACAGCAGCATGGGTCTGGTATAGACTCTTTCAGAGATCAGATCAGAGAAAGGGTGAATTGTGCATTACGGGAGGAGATCCGTTTTCATTGTGAGTAGACAAGAAGTGTTTAAAGCTTTTTAAATTTGACAATCGCACCCAAAAGGAATGAATTATTCATAATAAATGGGTCACATCCCAGTCACGGATGCTTCTAGGATTTTCCTGTATTCCTGCTTTCTTCCCCTTTCCCCCTACCCCTCTCTCTACCTCTTCCCTCCCCCCCATCCCTTCAGTTTCCATTCCCATTTTTTTTTCTCTCCCTGCCCACGCCCCCATATTTTTTTCCTTCTCTCTCCCCACTATTCCTTACCTTTCCCCACCTCCCCTCCCCCTGTGTCCTGTGATACACAATTAAGAGGAGATACAACATACATTTGTTTCCATGAAATTTAAGTGACAATGTTGTGTTACAGTGTATTTATGGTTTAAAGAGGAGTAGCGTAGTAGCTGTAGTGCGCTTTTTTCTTTATAAATGTATTTTTCTCCTAAATTTGTACACTTACCTCCTGATTTGCACACTAAAGGTGTGATTTCATCTAATGGATGTAGCATGCTAAACATAGTTGGCAAAGGTTCCCTAAGAAAGAAAACAATCCATTACAGAAGAACTCCAATAATGGTAAGCATTGCGTAAACTAAACATTTAGTAATTTCTGGAACCCAGGTAAACATTTTACATTGGACAGGTCAGCCACTAAACACTTAAATCTAAGTCATGCATAACAGCAGCAGGTACCATGAGGGGGCATGGAGAGGGAAGAGGAGGAGATCTAAAGCATGTGAGCAGGAATGGCAAGGTAAAACACTGAAGAAAGTGTCACTTTTTTAAGAGCAGAGGAAAACAACGTATGCTTCCTGAAACTGAAAGGCTACAGTGGGGAAAATAATTTGATTCCCTGCAGATTTTGTAAGTTTGCCCACTTACAAATAAAATTCAGGGTCTACAACTTTTATCATAGGTGCATTTTAACCACTTGCCATCCGCGCTATGGCTGAATGACGGCCACAGCGCGGATCTCAATTCCCGGGAGGCTGTCATATGACGTCCTCCTCTGTGCACGCTCCCTGCGCGCGATGTGATCACTGAGTCACCTGAGACTCGGGTGATCAGCGATCCGAGTAAGGGGCGGATCCCAGCCCCTTACCATGTGATCAGCTGTCAGCCAATGACAGCTGATTACATGATCAAAACAAAAGCTCGGTGATCGTTTTTTTTCTCTCCTCGCGTTGACAGCGGAGGAGAAAAAAAAAAAGCAGATCACCGACTCATCTTAAAGGGACATCGGTCCCTAAAAGTCAGAGGCAATTATGCCTCATGTATGTCAACTGTGAAAGCCCACAAGTGCCACCTGTCAATGCCCACAAGTGCCACCTGTCAATGCCCACCAGTACTGCCAATCAGTGCCACCTAAAGGTGCTGCCTATCAGTGTAACCCATCACTTACCATCAGTCAAAAAAATAAATAAATAAAAAAAAAAATTTTAAACAAAAAATTTAAAATCGCAGAGGTGATCAAATACCACCAGATTTGAGGGAAAAAATGATAAAAATTTCATTTGGGTACAGTGTTGTATGACCGCGCAATTGTCATTCAAAGTGCGACAGCGCTGAAAGCTGAAAATTGGTCTGGATAGGAGGGAGCTTTAAGTGCCCAGTAAGCAAGTGGTTAAATGATAGACAGAATATCAACCAAAATCAAGAAAACACACATGATACAGATGGTATAAATTGAGTTGCAGTTCAGTGAGTAAAATAAGTATTTGATCCCCAAGCAAAACATGACTTGGTGGAGAAACCCTTGTTGGCAATCACAGAGGTAAGAGGTTGTAGTTGGTTACCAGGTTTGCACACATCTCAGGAGGGATTTTGGTCCACTCTTCTTTACAGATCTTCTCTAAATCCTTAAGGTTTCTTGGCTGTCGCTTGGCAACTCAAAGTTTCAGCTCCCTCCATAACTTTTTTATAGAATTAAGGTCTGGAGCCTGGCTAGGCCACTCCATGATATTAATGTGCTTCTTCTTGAGCTGCTCCTTTGTTGCCTTGGCAGTAGGTTTTGGGTCACTGTCATGCTGAAAGACCCATCCACGACCCATCTTCAGTGTTCTGGCTGAGGGAAGAAGGTTCTTATCCAAGTTTTATAATACATGGCCCCATCCATTGGTCCCTCAATGGGGCAAAGTCGGTCTGTACCTTTAGAAGAGAAAACAGCCCCAAAGCATAATGTTTCCACCTCCGTGCTTGACTGTAGGGATGATGTTCTTAGTGTAATAGTCAGCATTTTTCTTCCTCCATACACAGTGAGTCGAGTTAATGCCAAATAGCTAAACTTTGGTCTCATCTGACTACAGTACTTTCTCCCAATCCTTCTCTGAATCATTTAGATGTTCATTGGTAAACTTAAGATGAGCCTGTACATGTTCCTTCTTGAAGAGGGGGACCTTGATGGCACTGCAGGATTTTAATTATTGGTGGCATATTGTGTTACCAACTGTTTGTTTGGTTACTGTGATCCAAACGGCCTTCACAAGTGCCTGTAGTTCTGGGCTGATCCCTCACTTTTCTCATGATCATCCTTACCCCATGAGGCGAAATCTTGCATGGAACTCCAGACCGAGGGTGATTGATCGTTATTTTGTATTTCTTCAATTTGCAAATAATTGCTCCAACAGTTGTCTCCTTCTCACCAAGCTTCTTGCTGATGGCTCATTCTAGCCTTTTGCAGGGCTACGATCTTGTCCCTGATGTCCTTTGACAGCTCTTTGGTCTTGCTCATTATGGTGAGGCTTGAATGGAAGAAAAATTCTCTGGACAGGTGTCTTTCATACACATATGAAAGGAGTTGTTGTTAAGAGCACCTTCTTAAATGTATAGTAATAATCTGTATACCACATTATTTTTAGTTGGTAGGGGATCAAATAATTATTTTACTCACTGAACAACTCAATTTATAATATTTGTATCGTGTTTTTTTTGTAAGTGGGCAAACTTGCAAAATCTGAAGGGGTCAAATAATATTTTTCCCCACAGTTTATGTCTTGTATGCCAAATTCTCACAAGAAACAGGAAGTGCATTTCTCTCTTTATATTATAAAAAAATAATTAAACATGTGCAGTTACTGTTGTTCATTAATAGGAAATGTATAGGTGTATGAATGGCAATGGGATAATTCATAATCTTTTTAAAACGGTCTTACCTGTTCAATAACATATTACCACACCAGCAAAATTTATTATTACAAAAGAAAGTCCTGAAATGTTTAAAATGTGTTTACCTTTTATTATAACTGGTGATAATCTCTGATCTAAATAAATGCTGACTGTACATCATGCTACAAAAGGATAGAAAATCCACTTTTTTTTTATTTTGTCATTTTTTTTTACACTAAAAGCCTTTGCAGACGGAGATATTACCTTGTAAAAATCATTCCGTTGCAGAAAACTACAGAGGGGCAGATACAAGACCAGTCACCCTGCGCAAAGATAGAGAGCAGGAGTGACCAGTCTTTATTAAAGGAAGCCCCCAATTTAAAAGTTGTCAGCATGCAGGAAAAGTGCCCCCACCGGCTGGAAACACAATGCCCCCCTGGGCAAATAGAACACTACAGGAATTGCTTCAAGTCGGTTTACTGCACAAATCGGGAAATATATATATATATATTATACACACACACACACACACACACACACACACACACACACACACACACACACACACACACAAAGGGCCTCTAGATTCAGGTAACAATACAAATAGCTCATCTATTTAGACAATTTCTGGCTTGCTCAGATGCCAGCTTTAAAAATATGTCTTATGATGTCAAGGGCAATAAGCAAAAAAGAAAGGGATTGATTGAGTTATACGACACAGCCAAATTGAGAGAGCTATATTTCTTTCTTTTTTTATAACATTTTCATGTACAAGACAACTACAACAAACACAACATACAGAACCAAAACAATGAATATTTGTATGTTGCCCACGCAGGGGTCAGACATTGAAGGCACAAAAACAAAAAACTGTTAGCGGGAGCCAATGTGAAGGAGGAGGGGGGGGGAGGAGGAGGAAGAGTGGAACTTCCCCTTTTGGGAGAAGTTCTGCTTTAATTAAAATTGAATCCCTGGATTGTATTGCATCAATAAATTTAGAAACAACTTAAATTAAATAGCCTTTTCAGCTGAGAACTATAATGAAAAACCCTTACCTAGGAGGACTGTGTGGCACCTCATGAGATTGGCTGTTACGTTCAAATAATAGCCCATATTTTGTTGGCCAGACAGTTGCAACCTAAACAACATAGATTGAAATGATGATAAACACAAGAGAAAGAATTAGAACAAAACAACTTTGAGGATGGTTTTGCATTTGGTAGGGCTTTACTTTACCAATGGCTTCCGCTGCTATCAGCAAAGCCAGCAAGAGCAGGGAGAAGAGGAGAGAGCCACTACAGATGGGCACAAGGCTGGACTGAGATCGGGCTCAGGTAAGTATAAGGAGGGTGATGGGTGATACACATACTGAAACATTTTTTCCTACAGGGAATGCATGAAAAATGTTTAGGCTTTACAACCACTTTAAGACCTCAGGCACACTGGACATTATAAAAAATACCAGTAGAATTAGCTGTAGAAAGCTCTAGCTGTAGAATGAGTTTTTTTTGCAGTAGCGTTTTTCAGCTGTAGCGTTTTTTTATTTTTTTTGCAAAACTATACTCCCACATAAGCTTATCGGTCTAAAACGCTGATAAACGCAGAATAGCAAAGTTTTTAAAAAATTTCAGCTTTTATCAGAGTTAGATCGTTTTTACAGCTAAAAAAAAAAATTCAAAACCCACTAGTTCTGTTTTTTTTTCTAGCCAGAAAACCCCCTGCCAAAAAACACTAACAGCCTATGTGTGCATGGACACATACAGTAGGATACAATGCTGGGGAGTTTACTGGCTTCAGAAAAAAAAAAACATCTTAAGCCAAAAACAGCAGCTGTAAAAACGCCCAGTGTGCATGTGAGGCCTAAAAATATTATATATATATATATATATATATATATATATATATATATATTATATATATATATATAAATAAAATCAGGAGGGAGGAAAAGATATTTGGTACTGTAATAAACCCCAATTTACGTCTAGACTTTACCCTTACCACTCAGGGATAAATATATAACTTGCATTCTACAATTTGGCAATAAAAGCACCCATATTTCTGATGAGCATGTTATGGTACCAAACTAGATAAAAAGAGTATTACAAATATTAACTGATAAAAAAAATTGGATCGGTTGCTATGATTTACTTCGCATTACTGCTCTCATCAGCCTACAAGAAATACAGTCCTCCTTACCTGAAAAGGCAAAGGCGCTATGTAATCTTTCCCTTCTGTGTTATGGACATTGATACAGGAGTTCTGCAGGATACAGATGCATTTCTCTACTTTATCTTGGCCTGAGAATAATAGAACGTAATAAAACCAGGTATAATTAGACATAAGGATTTTGTTTAATTTTTGAGGAAGTCTGTAGTAAGAAAATATGGAGGCTACCGTTGCTGACCTCTTTCTGAAAAGCACAGCTTTAATTCTCTGATTTGGGACAAGTAGAAAGATCAGGTTTTGACCTTATTCTCATTTATACTTTGCATCCTTATTAAAAAGACAGTTACGCAAAAAATATTAAAGTCAGAGACAGTCAGCCTGCCAACATGCAATCTCAGAGCACAATCATCAATCACAGCCTTTGTTGTGCTGGTGAGGCAGTAGTGTAGCGTGCAATATCTATATAGATCCAGAATATCTCTAAAGACTGCTTCAGCACCTCACTATATTGAGGCCTTAAAAAAGGTAGTAAGTTTTGCACCAGCAGATTCAGCATTCTCCTGTGCTTTAATTATCCTGCAAGCAAACAGTTCTGATTGATCCCGATCTTATGGTATAGTGAAGACACGGACTAAATGTTTGCTGCAGCAACTGCACTTTAACCACTTCCTGCCCGGTCAATAGCAAATTGATGTCCGGGAAGTGGTTCCGTTTTCCTGTCTGGGCGTCATATGACCAGTGATGTAAGTAACTGAGTTAAAATAAACTGAGTTACGTAACTCAGTTACTTTAGAGGGTAACTAGTAATCTAACTAATTACTTTTCCCCTCATGGTAACTCAGTTACCATTACTTTGGCTTAGTTACCCCAATTACATCTACTGCCACTAGATGGCAGTAGTGTAATTCCGGTGTCCTGCCGAAAAAGTTCCCCGCCTGATAAGGACCCCCCTGTACTGCGCAGGCGCAGGGCTTGCACAGTACGAAGGACTACGGAGCTTCCGAAAATTGCCGAACCTAAACAGCTCTGAGTGAACTCTACACCGCGCAGGCGCAGTTAACATGTAATTGTACGAGGCGATGCCGCACGCTCCTGATGCTCGTGCTACTCTGCAAGGGGCGTCTATCGTGTAAGTAAGGGGCGGGTCTAGTATTACTGTAACCAAGGGGCGCATTTATTAATATTGTTATATATCGAGCTCTGCCCATTAATTTAACATTCGCCCTCTTCTGTAGCCATCAACCCCTTACACGATATAATAATAATAGACCCGCCCCTTGCTTACACGCTATAACAGATCTGCCCCTTGGTTAGAGTAATAATAGAGCAGCCCCTTGGTTACACGATATATAACAATAATAATAAATGCGCCCCTTGCTTACAGTAATACTAGACCCGCCCCTTAGTTACACGTATAGAATATTTAAAAAAAAAAGTCAGTTACTTTGCTGTGTAACTAATTACTTTTCCAATGTAGTAACTGAGTTACTAACACAATTACTTTTTGGGAGAAGTAATTTGTAACTTAACTAATTACTTTTTTAAAGTAGGATGACCAACACTGCATATGACGTCCTTCAGGATAATATGCTGCCGTGGGGGGCGCGCATCGTGGCGAAGCGATGTGTCAGTCTGACACACCGCTGCACTGATCTCGGTAAAGAGCCTCCAGCGGAGGCTCTTTACCAAGTGATCAGCCATGTCCAAGCACGATGTAAACAGGAAAAGCTGGTGATCGGCTTTTCCTCACTCGCGTCTGACAGACACCAGTACAGGAGAGTCGATCGGCGGCTCTCCTGACAGGGGGGGTCTGCGCTGATTGTTTATCAGCACAGCCCCCCCTCGGATCCTGCACTAGACCACCAGGGAAGTGGGCAACATGTGGATGGCCAGGTATGTACCCCATGGCCATCCACATGTGCAAATGATGCCCAATTTTTTGTTGCGCAAAAAATAAAAATCGCAGAGGTGATCAAATACCACCAAAAGAAAGCTCTATTTGTGGGAAGAAAATGATAAAAAATTTGTTTGGGTGCAGTGTTGTATGACTGCGCAATTGTCATTCAAATTGCTACAGCTCTGAAAGCTGAAAATTGGCTTGGGCAGGAAGGTGTCTAAGTGCCTGGTATTGAAGTGGTTAAACTGCAGTGTTAATCACTCTTCTGCACATCCAAACCCTTTAGAAGGGAGATTCAAAGTAGGGCTTTGGAGCATACATAAAGTGAAAACTGTGATCAGCTCTCATTGAACACTGTAGATGCAGGCACTGTGTCATACTCCCAGCAGCTTAGCTTTCTTTTGTTTCTCCCTCCCAGCAGTAACTTAACAGCCATCCAGCTGCCAGAAAACGGCTTCAGTGCTAAAAGCTGCAGTAAAAGCTGACAGGGCTTTCAACTTCCACTAAGTGCTTTTATTCTTGCTGTGTTTCTTTAAAGTACAGTATAGCTGAAGGCAAAACTTTTTTTGGTTTGTTTTGGATAGAGGGGAGAGAGATTAGAACACTTATCAGTTTTTATTGCTTTCTGTACCCCCATTAGGGAGAGTCACCCTCTCTATTTGTCCTATACCATTATCATTGAAAGTCAAAGAAAATCCAAAATTTAGGGTTGTCCCTAAAAAAGTAATAGAGGGGAAATCTTCCAATGAGAACACTAGTTCTAGTGACCTGGGAGTCCCCAAGAGATTCCATTCATTTGCAGGGATTTCCTCTCACTTCCTGTTTAGCTATGGTACAAATATGGCAAAACTAAACCTTATAGGGGTTATAAGCCTCCCTTACTCTATCCAAAATAGAAAAAAAAAAAAAGTTTTGCCTATAGTTCTATTTTAAGGGAGATTTACCCATAACAATAAATATTTTCCAAAAGAGAATAAAGACCGGAATAAACACAACACCCGACAGGTTCTAACCATTTTCTTTTAAAAGGGGACCAGTAGGACCCCATTAGGGTCCATTACTTTTTTATTCCTTTCTAGTTACAAAAACACGAGTAACAACACAATATTGACTGTTCTTTGAATTAAAACAATCCAAAAACAACTAGCTTACCTTCTGTATCTTCAGATTTATTGCCGAGTACAGTAAAGTCACACCACAGAGCCTGGAAATAAAGCAGCATACAAAGCTTTATTTGAAATTTACCCAATACATATTGGCCAGACTGTTAACGAGTAACAGCAAATTATATATACACACACACGTACATACACTGCAAGGTAGTATGTTACACAAGATGAAAGTGTATACCAAGAGCCTGTGAAAAGTCACCACCTGTGCACCATATTTAACTCTTACATCTCATGATGCAGTGCATGTGCGTCTCTATAGTTTCCTAAAAAGTACAGGTCACATGGCGTGATGGGCAGGGGCATGGCTGCATACATTTTAACTGTGGGCAGCTGAAGCTGCTGCCTGTTCACTTCCTGGATTTAAACAGACACACAGAGGCACACCTCCAGTTCTGCAGCTCTCATTCTTATGACCCCTTTCACACTGAGGTGCTTTTCAGGCATTTTGTGCAGTAAAAATAGCGCCTGAAATGCACCTCACGCCTCCCCTGTGTGAAAGCCTGAGCGATTTCACATTGGGGCGGTGTGCTTGCAAAACGGGAAAAAAAAAAGTCCTGCAAGCAGCATCTTTGGGGCAGTTTGTGTATACACCGCTCCCAAAACACCCCAGCCATTGAAATGAATGGGCAGCGATGCTGAAGCGCCTGCAAAGCGATTCGGCAGCAGTGCAACGCGGACGCTTTTAACCCTTTCTTCCTCCACTAGCGAGGGTTACAAAGCACCCTGCTAGCGGCTAAAACTAGTCAGTGTGAAAGTAGCCTGATAGAGAGCTGTGAATGTCGTCATAAGCCTAGGCTTTTTACCAGACAAGAAACAGAAGTGGGCTGTATAAGGTATTTACTGACAGAAAAAAAGTTTTACTATCCAAAGTTAAAACAACAAGGGCAGAAGATTTAACAGATGGAAAGTTGAAAAAATTACCAAAAAAGGTCCGCTTTAAAGGGCTGGGAGGCGCCGGCACCAAGGGGTTAAAGAATATGTAAACCCAACATTTCATATTACTGATATGTGCCTGTTGTACCGTGTACTGTACTCGTATAAAACAGTATCATGTTCTCTTTGTATTGTTTCCTTTATGAAAAATCCTTGATGTTCCTGCCACTCCCTCTGCTTTCCTATTAAATTGTGACCACACTAGGCATGAGAGCACAGTGTGGTCAATTCTATAGATGTACTGGGAACTCAATGTGCTCACCTACAATGATCAGACTTGTCCTGATGAAATCCTCACCCCCCCCCCCCCCCTCCACACAGCTTTTTTTCTTAATAAATAACAAAGAGGTTAAACTTATCTATGTGCAGTGGATTTGCACAGAGCAGCCTGTATCCTTCTCTTCTCAGGCCCCTTTTTGCTGCTCCTGGCCCCTCCCTCCTGTCGAATGCCCCCACAGCAAGCAGCTTGCTACGGGGGCATCCGAGCCGAGGTGCAGCTCTGTGTGTCAATTCAGACACGGCGCTGCTTTTCGGCACCACACCCTCTCTCTACCGATTGGCTAACTGACTTTGATTGCCTCCCACTGCTGTCAATCAGGAGGGAGAATCAGGGACAGCCGAGGGACTTGAGGATATAGCTGGACAGAGATGGGGCTCCGGTAAATATTAGGGGGCTGAAGCACACAGAAGGTTTTTTTTATCTTAATGCATAGAATGCTTTAAGATAAAAAAAACTTCTGCCTTTACAACTCCTTTAGGCACTGGTATGGCCTTACAATGGCCATACTGCTGCTTTTAATATAGGGGGGAAAAAATGCACCCATTTATAAATGTTATAAAGATGTGCTTTAAAAAAATGTGTTTAGACATTTGCTTGTTTCGGGACTCTGAAGCAAGGGGAATATTATTTACTTCAAAATGTGTGTACAAAAAAGGTGGCAGGTTGAGAGCCAAGTAACATGTGTTATCAAAGCCATGGGACCAGCCTCTATTATCACAAAGTACTCACTGCAGTGTTATGCAGAGAACATTCAAACGGCCCCTGCAGGCTCCACACCATGGCCTACATTTTATTAATGGCACATAAAATGTAGGCACAGTGTGGAATAAATACCATGTTGTCCATTGGAGAATGAATAGTAGCATTCACTCTTGATAATAAATAGCCCCATGAGTATAAAGCATCTAGTTCCTATTGATAATAGAAATATTTGGTTTTACCTGTACAACCGGGCTGTCGACGGTAAATGCTTTAAAGACCGATGATGCATTCATTTTACTCCCTTTGCTCCAGATCACCATGTTCCCTGCCACATACAGCTCTTCATCATACTCCACGTCTTCCCCGGGGTCACCAACACCTTTCCTTAGCTGCCAACTTTCCTAAAAGGACATCATTTAAAAATTTGTAAAAACAGGAGAAATAGATAAATTCCAGCACACACTATTGTAAACTGTAAACCACAGTTCCATGACATTTTCTTGCCATTAACAAAGCACCTACACACAGAAAGGGTCAGCTCACACACAACGTACAGCTGCCGGAGAGGTAAACCACTGCGGTTTCCTCTCCGGCAGCTACACGTTGTGGCTGCGATGAGAGGGGGGTGTGGTGTGTGTGCGACCCAGTGCACACACGGCTCCCTTTTTAATTATTGTTTTCTAACTTAACTTTATTTGAAGTGTACAAACAATTGTTTTCTGTGCCATTTACACTGCAACACAGCCTGAAGCTGCGAAAAAAGGCAAGCATGCTGCATTTTATTGCAGTACACTGTACAGGATCGCACGTCACGTGACATGAATGAAGTGTACTTTTTCTAGGTGTCCTTGTGGTGACCAGTGTTTTACACTGCAGTAAAATGCCAGTTATCACAACATGCGTGAATACAGCCTAAACATTACTCAACAAATGTGTGGCAATGAAACCTTTTACTAAACATGGCATGCCATAATGCTATACTACCAGTGTTAACATTTGGAGGATAGAAACATGGCAGCCATATGTGGCTGTAAATAATAGGAGGGCTTAGTTCCACTTTCACTCACCACCGATTTTGCCCTTGGACAAACTAGGCTACAATTACTACACTTACACACTACAAACATGTCCATGCCCCCATTTGGGTCCCAATCCATAGTTTAACCGCTTCCGGACTTCCACACGTGTTTATTGTGGCAGGGCGGTCCAGCTGCGCAAAATAACGTACCTGTACGCGATTTGGTGCATGCGGTTTGGGGGGGGGGCACGCGCTCCCACTGCGATTGTACACAGTGGGAGCCAATCAGCGGGTTCGGCAGCCGCGATGGCACTGATCACTGTATTGGGGTCACTGGTCCCCAAAAAGGGTGTCACTCAGTGTCAGATTTGTCTGCCGCAATGTAGCAGTCCTGCTACAAAATCGCAGATCACCGCCATTACCAGTAAAAAATAAACAAAAGTCCCTAAATCTATCCCGTAGTTTGTAGACGCTATAACTTTTGTGCAAACCAATCAATATATAATATTGGGATTAAAAATATCTAGCAGAATACATATTGCCCTAAATTGATTAAGAAAAATTGTTTCTATTTTTCTTTTGGATATGCATTATAGCAGATAGTAAAAAATATAGTTTTTTTTAATTGTCGCTCTTTTTATGTTTATGGCACAAACACAAAAAAACGCAGAGGCGATCACATACCACCAAAAAAAAAGCTCTATTTGTGGGAAAAAAGGACATCATTTTTATTTGGGTACAGTGTTGCACAACCATGCAATTGTCAGTTAAAGCTACGCAGTGCCGTATCGCAAAAAATGGTCTTGTCATTAAAGAGGAAGTAAACCCTCTCTAATTATAAAAAAAAAAAAAAAAACCCTGCTGGACAAAGGCATAATGAGCTAGTATGCATACTAGCTCCTTATGAATTACTTACCTGAGATCGAAGCCCCCAAAGTGACCCTCGTCCACGTCTTCCGTTGCCGGCATGATACCCGGAGTGACTTCCGGTTGGATTGCTGCTCCGGCGCTGTGACTGGTCGGAGCAGCGATGACGCCACTCTGGCGCATGCGCGCGGGAGCCGTGACGCCATGATTGCCTTCACTAACGGCACGCTCAGTGCGCCAGCACCGTTGCGCGCCGTAGACATCGGTGCCCGTTTTTAGGGAAATATCTCCTTAACTGTGTAGGTTAAGGAGATATTTCTTGCACCTATTTTTTTTTTTGTGGTTGAACTGGATGGACTTGTGTCTTTTTTCAACCTGACTAACTATGTAACCTACAGGTAAGCCTTAATCTAGGCTTACCTGTAGGTTAAAGTGGTCTGTAAGAGTTTACAACCACTTCAAGGGGGTAAATCCTTCCAGGGCTGAAGTGGTTAAGAAACACTAAAGATCTAACCTAGTTTTAGCCACAGCATAACAGGTATGAGAAGTGAAGGCCAAACCATGAAGTTCATAGATATATCATTTGTAACTTACCTTGTGTTTCTCATGGATGGTCACCTCTCGAAGCGATCCCACCAAGCCTGCAGCCCCATCAGAGGACCAGAGCTCAGAGGCTGGCTGAAGCTGCCGGAGCTGGAGATTCAATGCATTGGGGTGGTGCTTGCTTTGTTCACGACCAAAGGGAACAAACTCCTGCAAATCCCCTGCTGCAATCATTGTCTGCCTCTCTTCATAGATGTTCGACATGGGTTCCAAATATCCACATTATTTCTGAAAAAGTAGATCAAGTTTGGATGAAAACAATCCTTAAATGAAAGCCGTCAATTGATGCACATAAAGGAAACTTCAAGAAATTCTCTATTAAACAGGTTATCTTTTCACTTCGAAAACAAAAAAAGGATTATCTAATCCATTGAGTGGGTAAACAAAAACAAAAGTAGCAGTCTAAAGATAAAAACTTGTGCATTTCCCATCTCTCCTAAGGAGTAAAAAGCCCCCACAAACCAGAAATGACAGTTGCCTGATCTGTTTCTACCTGCATTTCACACTTCTTTCTGGAGCCTATGGGTACTTCTAGTCAACAAACTATACAAGATACCATCAGCTGTGTAATTGTTGCTTGATTAGTTAATAAAGAAGTATACTGTGTGCATGGTGTGACCTCAATCTTGCCCACCAATTTCATATGCTTGCCGCTGACCACTATACCCAACAAAGGCCGGTGCCAAAGCTGTCTGCTCAGCGAATACCTATAATCCTTAAATCTTCAGGTTTACATTTTTAGGTGCTACATTTAAGGTAAGAACATGATACAACAATCCATAAAAGAATGAATTTTATTTCACATCAATATAAAAGCATATAAAAAGGCTTGAACGAGACCCACAGAATACACAAACAGCAGCACCTTTTATATAATACATAAAAACCCTGACACATATACCGTCAACAAGCCCACTAATCAGCAAGTTTTCAAATCTTTACAATTCTGTAAATAAGAATTCTTTCTATTAAAGCGGTTCTGCACTGGGGTTTTTTTTTTTTTTTTTTTGGGGAATATGCTAAGGATTAATAGGAAAATTGGGGGACTCGCCTGTTCCATCTTCATTTGCGATCGCAGCCGGTTTTCCTCCGATAAAGTTCTTTATATTCTGCTTGTCTGCTGGGGGCCATCTTGCCTGTGGGCATGTGAAACCCCACAGGCACTTTTAGATGGCCCAGCATGCACCGCCGTTACTGCGCCGAGCTTGCGCGTGCGCAGTAACGGCAAAGTGCAGCTCACGTTCTCCGAAATCTCGCGAGATGTCGGCACATCTGCCGACATCTCGCGAGATTTCGGAAGATGTGTCCGAAATCTCGCGAGATTTCGGAAGATGTGTCCGAAATCTCGCGAGATTTCGGAAGATGCCCGCACAGACTCCTGGGATCAATGACACCAGATCCCAGGAGACAGTGCTTCGTGACGAGGATCCCCGCACAGACCCCGCCCACCCCCGCAGAGACAGAGGTCCGGAAGTCATCGATTACCAGGTAAGTGAAAAAAAAAAAAAAAAACACATTTCATTTAGTACTCTTTGCCTGATTTGGAAGGCAAAGAGATTTACTAAATGAAATGTGTGCAGAACCGCTTTAAGCTGAAACGGATTCTTGCAGTGATATAGGGATAATACCCAACGTGTTTCCCAGCTCAAAAGATCTCCTTCATCAGGAAATACAATACACATAAAATACATCAACCAAGTAGTGGACCCACGCTGTAGTCCCATTCAGATGAAGCTAGTAGGGCACATAAAAAGAATCCTTAATCTCTAGAACCAGGGATCCTTGGCATCCAGAGTCTGTAAGTAATCATTAATGTAAAAATTCACAATGCAGGCTAGGAATGGGCTCCCCTTTTTGGTTGGGGCGGGGGGTCCATCGGACCTGCTGGACAAGCATATAAGCTTCCTTCTTTCTCCTCCAGAAACCATGCTACATTTAGGCTCCATTCTCACATATGCAACTTTCTACATATCCAATTCGCATGACAGGAGTGTGACCGGCTCTTAATGGAGCTGGGTCACACACACCTCAGGGGCAGTTGGCAATAAAAAAGGATCCTGACTCCTCCAGACTCCTTTGCTGGTTCTGGAGGTCCAGGATCCCTTTGTATGCCCTATACTTTTTTCCTATATGCAGCATGGGTCTATTATTTTGTTTGAAGTATTGTTTGTTGTATAAATATTTTCTCCATATCTCCTTTTGAATAGGGAAATGTTCAGAATTAGAAAATACATGTTTATTTATTATGGGATAGTTGCTGCTATTTTCGTTGACTGTGGTCTTCTTCCATGCTTTTTTATTCCTATAATATAAAATTAGAAATGGTATAATTTTCTTACCTTAAATGTAGAATTTGAAAAGTCCCAGGGGGGGAATTGATCAAAACTGGAATGGACAGAGAATCTTGAGCAGCTGTACATGGCAGCCAATCAGCTGCTGTCTTCAGCTTGTTCAGTTAGGCTCGGTTCACACTACCGCGACTTGGGATCCGACTTGTCAGACCTCAAGTCACCCCAAGTCGATTGACATGTACACTACTGAAGTCGCCCTGACTTCAGAAAAGGTTCCTGTACTACTTCAAGGCGACTTCTAGGCGACTTATACCCATAGAATTCAATGGAAGTCGCCTCCAAGTCGGATCTCCATCTATAGTGAAGCGACTTTACAGGAAAAGAAATTAGTTTACCCAGACAAACCCCTCCCTACTAGAGAGCAGATTATTCTGTGATTGGCCACAGCCAAAGTCGCCTGGCCTGGGGGCGACTTGAAGTCGTGTTGTAAATCACTCAAAGTCGCGTTGAAGTTGCCTCCAAGTTGCCTTGCTAAGTTGTGCTGTAAGTCGTGTTGCGCCAGTGTGAACCGGCACTCAAGCTTTGAAAATTAAAAGCAGAAGCTGACTGGTTGCCATGCACAGCTGCTCCAGTTTTGATAAATTCCTCCCCCCCCCCCCCCCAGAGTTGTTTTTTTTTTCCAATGGCTTTGCCAATATTTTTAACTGCTTAGAAAATTAGACATAGTTTAGAACTCTGCTGTATGGGTAGCCGGCAGTAAACAGACTCTGCTATCTGTTCAGATCCTCTGATCAAAGCCGAAGGTAAGTGGGTGATCGGAATGCCGGCGTGAAAGGGGCCTAACTGCAGCCAAGATATATTTTTTATTGTGTAGGGAAGGGTTGTTTTGATTGACCCTAGGCTTGAAAAAACTGCTTTAATGTGTGCTATATTTTTATTTATTTATTTTTTTAATTACGACTTGTGTTAGCTGCAGTATATTTAGAAGTGTATTGGATGCAGAAGATTCTTTAGGCAACATCAATACAGATTGAATATTGGTGGAACGGTTGGCAGCTGGGCAGATAAGTATTAACTGTGTTTATAAAGGCACCTCCATGTTTAATCTGTGGCCTTCTTTTTCGTATCATGAAATTCTTACTGCGTTTCTCTGCCTCCTTGTCCTGCCCTCTGCGAGTTCTCAAACCTCTCCTTTTCCCTCTCACTTCAGTTTGCTTCAAATGAGCAATGCACAGAAGGTTCTTTTCGGAGTTAAAGCAAAGTTCCAGGCAAAAATACAACTTGGTCTGGTTCGATAGCACACCCCACCCCACCTCTTTTTTGGGTTTTCTTTTTTATTTCTTTGTTTAGTACCTTTTCCTTGGTTTTCCTGTCAAATTCCAACCTACCTTGCCACACTACGTCATTTCCTGCGGCTGCATCGGCTCTTGGGATTGCTGTGTCATCAATCCCAGGAGTCATTTGGCTTCCCCCTGCTGCTAGCATTGCGTTATTCGAAAACAGGAAATGACGCAATGCTAGGTGGAGATCCGCGCCATTTTTAATTAGGTAATGTAATGTGGCAGTGAAGTCTTGTTTGCATTGTTGCCAGGAACGTGCACTTCCCTCACCCTGCGAATGCACGAGATCGGGAGAAATCCCAGAAGAGAGAGGCCCAGCGGGCTTCACATACCCACAGTCCAGATGGCCATGCTTTTGCAAAGAAGAACACACTGCACAAGTAACCAAAAGGGGACACTGTTAACGATGACAATTTTAAATGAGCAGGAACAATCATAGGGGTAATTTAAAAAAATAAAAGGCCGGAACTCCGCTTTAAAGTGAACGTAAATCTTAGTTTAATAAAAAAGAAAATTAAAAAGAAAAGCTAACAAACATGTTATGCATGGTATTGCACAGTGGCCCAAACCTCCTCTTCTTGGGTCCCCTACCAGCGATCTTGGCTCCTCCTTTTCACCGAGGAGCTATAGGGGCACTCATGCAAGCTTCATCCTGGGTTGGGCTGTTTATGTCTAAAGACAAATACAAAGCACAGCTTGGCCCCTCCCCCCACTAAAGCCTTAGATATTTGTTTTATTATAAATACATCCCTCCCTTGATCAATAAAATACTGTACTATTATTTTATTGTTTTTTTTTTCAATGCCATTAAACACTTGCAGTTTCTCAGCGCTGCAGCCTCCCGCCTCCCTTAGCTCCCCCTCTCTCCTCCATTACCCTGAGGCAGGAACGTCATCTCCCACCATGCCACATATTAGCAATGCACATGCAAGAGGAGTTGCTTAGTTTCTCCTGGCTGTTACTCATAGTAGATGTAAGTACATTTTCTGCCGCACATGTGCGTTACATGAGCAGCAAGAGGTTAAAGCGGTGCTGTATTGCCGCGCTGTCCCATTGATTTCAATGGGTAGGATTGAGTAATACACCGCTCCTTCACCGCTACAAAGATGCTGCTAGCAGGACTTTTTTGACCACCCTGCTAGCGCACCGCTCCAGTTTCCTCCAGGTTTCACACTGGAGTGAATGGGGCCGTTTTTTTTTTTCAGGCGCTATACAGGCACTATTTTTAGCGCTGTAGCGCCTGAAAAACGCCTCAGTGTGAAAGGGGCCTTAAAGCGGAATTAAACCCTCCTTATCCTTTAGGCCTCATTTATACCATGGTGCAGAGACGTCAGTTTTTCTGCGCACGTTCTGCCAGGGCAGAACAAAAACATTGGTTTTCTATGTGCCCGGTTCACACCACATTGCTACAGAGAAAAAATCTGTAACGTGTATGGGAAAAAAACTGACATGACAACAACATTGGTGTGAATAGGGCACATAACTGATGTACATGAAAACTGATGTCTCTGCAAGTGAAATCTGCACGATTTCCCCTTTAGATGCCATCAGCTTTAATGTACGTATGGTGTGAGCACTGTCAAGGTAGCTGCTTCTGTTTGATCTGCAACTGCCATGGTGCTGCACATGGTATCAGTTATGACACCAGCCATTTGATGGTTTGACAGTTTGGTTGAGGACACACGCAAACGTGACAGTTAGCAATTCCGGTGTTTCGTCAGATTCGCCAACCTGTCAGAATTTGTAATGGAAATGACTTTCCTTTGCTGCCATCTTGCTACACCTCGCACTCGTCCACAGTAAGGATACAGTGAGAAGGTGGCAAGCGGACATCTTGTTACACCCACCAGAGTCTGAAATTTTCTACTTATTTTAACCACTAAACTGAACTTATATAGTGACATTCAGTATTTTTAAATCCGTCTGACTATTTTGATGTTGAATTGTAAAAGCAGCGGAAAGACTGCTGACCTCACCGGTTTACTGATCTGAAAGAACACCACTGATTTTACAATTCAACATAAAAACAGTGATACGGATTTCCAAATACTTAATTTCACTATATAAGCTCAGTTTAGTGGCAAAAATAAGCATGAAATTCCAAACTCCGGTGGGTGGAAGAAGATGTCCGCTTGCCGCCTTCTCACTGTATCCTTACTGTGGACAAGTGCAGGGTGTAGCAAGATGGTTCCGTTTCAAAATCTGATTAAACACTGGCATTCTAGGAATGGAACATTTTTTTGAAACCGTTAAATCGATGTGTTTGGTTTCACTTTATGATTTACTGCTGTTCAGGGGCTCTGGGCTTCAGCAAAAATGGCAACCTATAGCAAGAAAAAACAGGAGCAGTGCTGGAGGAAATTTACAACACACAATTCATTTTGGTAGCATAATTATTAATGGGGAATGCATGTTCCTTGCCAAAGAACATTATTTTTTTTTGTTACGGGTAAAGTTCCGCTTACACTTGACACCTGACACCACTCTCAATCCAGCGCTCTCCACTTCCTGGATTCTCAGGCTTTACTGACAGCGGCGGGTGCCATTGGCGCCTGCTGCTGTCATTCAAATCCTGTTAGGAGGGAACAGAGGTGGGGCCAAGCTACACTGTGTGCGTGTCTATGGATGCACACAGCCTTTTTTTGTTTTGTTTTTTACATTAACCACTTGCTTACTGGGCACCTAAACCCCCCTCCTGCCCAGACCAATTTTCAGCTTTTAGCGCTGTCACTCTTTAAATGACAATTGCGTGGTCATACAACACTGTACCCAAATTAATTTTTTATCCCACAAATAGAGCTTTCTTTTGGTGCTATTTGATCACCTCTGCGTTTTTAATTTTTTTTTTTAAAAGACTGAATTAAAAAAAAAAAAAATAAATAAATAAATAAATAAATAAATAAAATACAAAACCGTTTTATTTTGTTAATACATTTTGCAAACAAGTAATGTTTCTCCTTCATTGATGTACGCTGATGAGGCTACACTGATGGGAACTGATAGGCTGCATTGATGGGCACTGATAAGGCAGCACTGGTGGGCACTTATAGCTGGCACTGATGGGTGGCAGTGATGGGCACTACTGATAGGTGGCACTGATTGGCACCACTGGTGGGCATTGATAGGTGGAACTCACAGGCATTGATGGCACTGATGTACTGGTGGGCACTGGCAGGCGGTACTTGTGGGCACATATGAGGCAGCTTCGCCTCCCACTGCTTGGGACTGATGTCCCTTCAACAGAGGCCGCTGATCGGCTTTTTTTTCTCCTCACACTGTCAGCGCGAGAAGAAGAAAAAAAAAACGATATTACCGATCTTCTGTTTTGTTTACATCACGTGATCAGCTGCCATTTGTTGACAGCTGATCATGTGGTAAGGGGGCCGGGATCGACCCCTTACTCCGATCTGTAAATGAGACTTGGGTGATCACAGCGGGCCAGCTTGAAAAGGGGAGGACATCTATTGACGCCCTCCCAACAAAGCAGATCCGCACTGTAGCTGTCATTCGTCTATAGCGCGAATCTGAAGGAGTTAAACTAAAACATGTTATACTTACCTGCTCTGTGTAATTGTTTTGCACAGAGAAGCCCGGATCCTCCTTTTCTCAGATGCCACGCTGGTGCTCCTGGCCCCCCTCCTGCCGGGTGCCCCCACAGCAAGCAGCGTGTTGTGGAGGCACCAAGTAGGCACGCTCCTGAGCTGTGGCTCTGCATGTCCATTCACACGTGGAGCCGTGGCTCAGCCCCGCCTCCCTCTGTCTCCTGATTGGCTTTTTTTCACAGCCAGTAAGCCAATCAGGTGTGGAGTGTGAGTCAAGGTTCTTGTGGATATCGCTGGATTGAGAGGGGCTCAGGTGAGTACACAAAGGGTTTTTGACCTTCGTACATAAAGAGAAAAAACCTTGTGTTTCACTTTAAGACTATGCACGATTGCCTCCATAGAAATCGGCTCGCTGAGGGGGCACTCGGAGAAGAGAGCACCAGAAGAGGAGGATCAGGTCTGCTCTATGCAATACCATTACACAGAGCAGGTAAGTATGACATGTTTGTTTATTTTACTAAATAGCTTTACAATTACTTTAAACTGAAACTCATGGCGGGCCAATGAAGAGGCTGCCAGTGTGATTGCGGCCTCTTTAGCAGCACAAGCCGGGGTGTCAGCATTGTACAATGAGTAGGATGGTGGGTGCAATAAGAATACACAGAGACCTCACATGACAGACAGCCTCCCAGCTGAGTGTATGAACAGCACGGCCGGGCCGCACACACCTGGTTATAAAGTAATCGTCCGCCCGTGCTCCCGGCGCTGCAGTGGGCTCAGCTTCCTCATACAGCACCCTGAGGAGAGATGACACGAGTCTGGAGTGCGCTGGACGGACCGAAAATCAAGGCAAAGCGGTTCAAATGAAGGCGGCCATCTTGGGACTTCCCGTCAGACACTGCGCGGGAGAGCCACCAATGTGGTCGCGTCAATGAACGTGTATGGGGGACATCTTGGTACAGGCGGAAGTGATAAAGTTAAATCAAATGAGCAATGTGATTTGCCAAGAGAAGAAATGGAAGCGGACTTGACCAATCCCAGCACAGTTCCGTTCCTCAGCGGAAGAAAGACACTTCCAGCGACAATCATGGCGGCTTTATGGTCTGCCAGGAACGTGACGTGTTTATGCGCCAGACCAATGGGTTGTACAGGTGGCCCATTTCCGGGAGTGTTCCACTGCTGTCCTCCCGGTGTGTAGAGAAGATGACTTCCCTCAGAGCATTCAACTGCGATGATCTGTTCCGATTCAACAACATGTGAGCTGGGAATTACTCTTCCTTGTATTATTCTCCCATGATAGGCCCTAGTGATAGAGCAGTGCTGTGTGTGATCTCAGGGGGGGCACCACACTTTCAGTGTACTCTCCATAGGGGACTGCACTCTGCACACACAACTAACTTTCTGTTGGTTTTGGGAAATAGTTCCACCCTTATGTCTGTAGGAAACATTTCCCTTCACTATCTATTCCTCATATACAACACCCCAATGTGAGGAGAAAGTCCCTACAGGTAGGACTTACACTTGTCCCCTGGGCAACATTTGTTTCAATAAGGTGATAGTAAAGTGGAAGTAATCTTCCATTGATTGTGCCTAAAGCTAAACCTGGAATAAGGCTTACCTATAGGCAGGACTTGACACATTTGCTTGAAATCTAGGAGCCAGCTAGAAAAGTTAGGAGCCAGTTTTTTTTTTTTTTTATTTAATTTTTTTCCAGCATGCCCACTCGCTGGCTTCTGTCGGACCAGCTGCCATACACATGGGCCGAATGGCAGCCAGTTTTTATTAAACCGACTGATGTTTCCCGGCATGTGGCTCAAGTGTACTAGGCTTGATGGTGTGATGGGCAGTGGCTCAGTAGGGAAGGTATATATGGGTCCGGGGAGGGTATATACAGATATCCCATACCTGGTTTCCTTTCTGTAACTTCTAAGCACATAGATTTTGGCTCTGTCTCATGTTTGACGTCAGTGCAGCTTGAGGTGGGCATAGTTGGTGTGATGGAAGGAGATGGGGGAGGCGGAGTTGGTCTCCGGGAAGATGGCGGTGTGGGCAGAGTTGGTCTCCGGGAAGATGGCAGAGTTGGTCTCCGGGAAGATGGCGGTGTGGGCAGAGTTGGTCTCCAGGAAGATGGCAGTGGGCAGAGTTGGTCTCCGGGAAGATGGTTGAGTGGGCGAGATGGAAGGAGATGGGGAGTTGGTCTCTGAGAAGATTGCGGAGTGGGCAGAGTTGGTGTGATGGAAGGCGATGGGGAGCCCCGGTGTAACAACATATTCGGTGACCCATCGCACGGAAGTGACGCTCCATCACTGCCATCTTGCTACACCCCACACTCGTCCACAGTAAGGATACACTAAGAAGGGGGAAAGCGGACATGTTACACCCACCGGCGTTTTGCATTTTACATGTATTTATAACTGTAAAGCCAGTTTATATAGTGAAATACAGGACTTACAACTCCGTCTGACTACTTAGATCTTGAATTTTAAAAGCAGCAGCAACCCTGCTCATCTCACAGGTTTGCTAATCTCACAGAAGTTCGCTGCTTTTAAAATTCAACATCTAATACTACCTGTATTTCACTATAGAAACGCACTTTACTGTTATAAATACGTCCTACAATGCAAAACTCTGGTGGGTGTAACAACATGTCCACTTTCCCCCTTCTTAGTGTATCTTACTGTGGACGAGAGTGGGGTGTAGCAAGATTGCGCGCAACGGAACGTCACTTTCGTAGCAACACCGTCCACCACAAGAGGGTGCCCGTTCCCCCTTGGCTGCTGCTGATATTCTTTTTTTATTTTTTTTTTTTTTTTTTTTTTTTTTATGCAAGATTTCTATAGTGCCAACAGTTTGTGGAGCACTTTACAGAAGAAAGGGCAGTACATTTCTGTACAAGAGGGTTGGAAGGGCCCTGCCCATGAGAGCTTACAATCCACTGTGACAATCAGAAAGAGTGGGGGTGATTTAAAGAGGACTTGAACCATGGAAGCTGTGCCTAACAAAAGACAAGCAGAGGGTAAAGGGATAGACGCCGATTATTGCCTGTAGGCTTAAAGTGGAAGTCCATGCAAAAAAAGAAAAAATTAGTATACGTACCTTTTTGGAAGCCGCTCTGACCAGATCCCATGCTGAGCTGTCAGCTGTGGCTTCACTGCAGAGTGCAGGTGCAGAGGAGTTGGATGACAACGGATGCCCTATAGTACCTCTATGGGTGACGTCGCTTCATGTTCATTTCAAGCCGTTGTCGGCCATGTCCTCTGCAAAGCTTCCGTCGATGGAGATCGAATCAGAGCGGGTCATATTGGCTTCCAAAACGGTATGTATACTCCATTTTTTTTTTCTTTACATGGATAGAGAGGTTAGTGTTAGATCCATGGTGTCTATAGATGCAGGGATTTTATTTTTTGCATGGACTTCCACTTTAAAGCCGCTGACTTTTCTGTGTGAAGGCAGCTATCTTGGCAGATACAGGTCAGAGCTGCCTCCTTAATGGTTTGATGACTGGGAAATACTCAGCAAACAGCAGAAGAGGTGCAGAATAAAATGCTTCTGGCGTAAAAAGCTATCTAAAGATAGTTTTAAGATACATTCATAATTTAGTTTATTCAGCATGAAATGGAGCTTAGTTATGTAGCATGAGGCTGTATATTCTGCAATATTTACATTTGTGGTAAACTCATTCAATGAATCCATGCACTGCATTGATGCATTCACACAATTTCACAGTAACCATTAGATAATCCAAAGTTGAGGAATATTCCTTTTATCCCATTGTTTTTCAAATCTATGTACCCTACAAACTATGGTTGAATCAGTTCTGATATCGCTGTTTTTCTAACCTGACAGCTTATATTCTAAATGGGAAACCTTCATTATGTTTGCAAATATTAAAGATTCTAACTACCAGCAAGAATAAGTCCTTACATTTAAAGAGCACCTGTCATTTCAGATCCATCATGGCAGCACCTGTTAGCCGGCATCCACTCACCTGCTGCCGCCACGTCCCTCACAATGTTGTGTCACTGCCGCATCACCAGCCGTCCCATTAAAGTGAATGGGACTGTCGGTGAGTCAACCACGGGTCGGAGGAGGAGTCGCTGCGGGACAGAGATGACAGTTGCTCTTTAAAAATTATGATTTTAAATCAAGCCTTTTTACTAGAGATTTAAATTGTGATTTAAATCAAATCCACTTTGATTGCACTTCAGGTACAACTTCCTCTCCAGCAAGCTCTCAGGAGAACAGTAAGCAGCATTAGTGACATCCACAGTAATTTGAATTAATTAATGGAAACAAATAGGAGAATTTTATTCAAGTTTACAAATAATTTTAAAGCCTGCTGTCACTGGCTATTAATATGAAGTACTGTGCAAGGAGATGAGGTTACCAATATTATGTTATATTTCTGTGGATCTGCTTTAAACCATTGATAATGTGTCTTTCTTTCTTATATTTATTTTTTTACAGAAATTTGGATCCACTCACAGAAACTGTATCCTTTATTTAGCTATGCCATCCAATAATAAAGTCTTCAATAACTCAGTAAACAAAGTTTATCTTAAAGGAGAAGTGCAGGATAAGTAAAAAAAAAACAGATTGGTGACTGTCGGCTCTGTGCTCCGCCCCTCCAGCACTCACTAAATTGTCTGGCTGTGAGGGGGGGAGAGGTTGGTTCAGTCTATCAGTGACACACTGGTAGGCTGAGGCAGCTGCCAGTCGGGCATCTGGGTGGATCAGGGCAGATCCTGACATTGTTGGGATCCCTGTAAAGACTGGACCAGCTCTGTGACATCAGCAGAGATGTATAGCCAAAGGAGCTCTGGTCATCCTTCTCTTTCATTTAAAAAAAAAAAAAAAAAAAGTCTCGCCCTACATATGTTTCCCCCCCCAGGAGACAAATGCATACAGGGTTATGTTCCATTTGAACTGGTAGATCCAGCGCTAGTGTGGTTGACAGTAACCCCCCATCCTACCACGCTGCTACATATAAGCCAAATACTTACTGAATGGTGATTTGGCAGCACTGGTCACAAAACAAGCAGAGGGGGGGGGGGGGGATGTCAGTCAGGGGAAAGAACAGCGGTGTTCAGTCTTCAGTTGCTGTATGATGAGGAAGGCAGAGCACCCAAGGCCAGGGGAGGAAACTGCATTCTGAGTCTTTACTTGGGGAGGAAGGATATGCTGTGTCTTTGTGCTCACAGCAGAGGGGGTGGGGACAAATTGGGCGCCATGCAGGGGAGAAGCTGACAGGCAGTAATCGCAGCCTAAAAGATGTGAATTATTGTAAAATCATTCAGTGTTTCTTTTTACAAAGATTGGTATTAAAACTTGAATTAATAAAACTGCAGTTAATTTTTGTTGGTGATGAGACTTTTTCTTTAAGGGCCTTTTATTTGCTTCAATAATTATGGTATTTCTTAACGAAACATGTCAGTATGGGATTCCTTTTTATTTACAGTATTTGGCACACTGGCCAGAATATTTCATTGTTGCTGAGGCTCCAGGAGGTGAACTTATGGGTTACAGTAAGTACGAGATTTATGGTCTCAAAATACCTACCAAATCGTCCTCTTTGCTCCTCCCAAGACCTTCTGCTCTTTAGCTCCCTTGTCACCTCATTCTATGCTGGCCTCCAGGACTTTTTCCGAGCCTCTCCCATCCTCTGGCATGCTCTACCCCAATCTGTCCCACTATCTTCTGCTTTGTCTACTTTCAGATGATCCCTGAAAAGTCATCTCTTCAGAGAAGCCTATCTTGCCCCCACCTAACAACTTTATTTTTACATCATCACATCCCCCACAGTTATTGTATCTCTTGACCCTCCCTCTTAGATTGTAAGCTCTAACGAGCAGGGCCCTGATTCCTACTGTATTAAAGTGTATTGTACTGTCTACCCTCAAATTGTAAAATGCTGCATAAACTGTCGGCGCTATATAAATCCTGTATAATAATTTCCTGTGATAGCGTTTCAGTTATTAAAAAAAAAAAAATAATAAAATATCGTACCATCTTTGCACCAAATCAAGCATAATTTAGGAAATATAAGTAGGCTGTATTCCATCATTTTGAGTGCCTTAAATGTAATATTTTCATCCATTTAGAGTTGAAAAGCAGCCACCTTCCACATGTGCAGTAGCTATTGCAAATCATACCTGCTAAAATAAGTGGGAATATACTTGTCTTTCCAGTGGGCCATTGCCTAAATTAATGCTTCTTCGCTGTTCTCTGGCCACTGCAAGTATATGACCACTAAATAGCTGCTTGTTAAAAGAGAAGTCCAACCTGAGCATGTTAGACTGGGCTTCTCCTAAGGGTCACAGGAGTGCAATTCGTTTTGCACTCCTGTGACCAGGTTTCAGCAGAGAGAAGTTTGCTCTCTGCTGACGTCACACACAGAACAGTCCAGGCACCAGGTCATCCTGACTCTGGGAGTCTGGATCCGCCAGGTGCCTGGACTGATGGCCGTCTCAGCTTCTCAGCGAGCCTCTGAGACGGCCGCTCCTCACCCCTCCACAGCCAAGCGCTCCAATGAGCGCGGAGGGGCATTCCCATAATTCTAATGCGGTGGGTGCCAGCTCCTTAACCAGTGACTCATCTGCTGTCAGTGGGGATTCCCCGCAGACAGCAGAATGTAAACAAAAAGTGGTGTGCTGTCCCTCTACATGCCAGTCAAATAGATTAACCCCCCCCCCCCCCCCCCCATATGCAGTGTTACTCATACATCCTGTGGTGAATCTAAAGCTTTCAACCAAATGTTCTGGGAAGGCCTTTAAGTATCTCCACACTGAGAATATATTGTACTGTTGCATAGGAAACTAATACATTAGCTTGTTTTTGGGCCTAGTCTTGCAAGGGTCCAACGCAGGTTTTAACAATGAAGCGGGTGAATTGTTAGATAAATTCTTGCAGTATACTTGTAAATAGTATGTCTATTTGCCTTCTAGTAATGGGCAAAGCTGAAGGGTCTGTGGCTCGGGAAGAGTGGCATGGGCACGTCACTGCGCTCTCTGTAGCACCTGAATTTCGACGCCTTGGGTTAGCCGCCAAACTGATGGAACTGCTTGAAGAAATTTCTGAAAGGTGAAAGCTGCTTCATAACAACATTGCACTGTGAGCATCATGCACTAAAGGAACTTGTTAACATTTTGTTTTCCTTATTTACAGGAAAGGAGGATTTTTTGTTGATCTGTTCGTAAGAGTTTCCAATCAGGTAGCAGTGAACATGTATAAACAGCTGGGCTACAGCGTCTATAGGACTGTAATAGAGTACTACTCAGCCAGTAATGGGGAGCCAGATGAAGATGCATATGGTAAGTCGCGTAAATTATTTATTTCTAACCTCTCAAAATTAAATGTGGGGAGGAGCACATAGCGCACTTGCCATTGGGAATGCTGTGGGTCCAACAACTTCTTGCTATTCCATTGGGCAGGCACTGTTAATGTAACTTCAGTGCACTAGAGTCACATTGGGGTCAATTCACAAAAGGATATCGCATGAGAAATTTTGGTCATATGACACATTTTAACTCAAATATCTCATGCAATATAAAAAAAGACAATCCTTTACAGGTTTATGCGGTATTTACTGCAAAAATGAGAAGTGGTTGGTAAATACTAAAAGTGAAATCATTTAAAAATGTAAACAAAAGCATTTGTTAAAAAGTCGTGGACTAGCAATGCAATATTTAACAAATGCTGCTGATTATTAAGGAGCTAACAACCACCAGCGTCCTTAACGGGGTGTATAAAAATCAATTATTTTATTTTTTAATAATCCAAAAAAAAAAAAAGATGATTTTTATTTAAGATACATTAATAATTTAGTTTATTCAGCATGAAATGGAGCTTAGTTATGTATCATGAGGCTGTATATTCTGCAATGTTTAAATTTTCAACTCATTCAATGAATGCAAGCTGAGATATAATGCACTGTATTGATGCATTCATACAATTTCACACGAACTACCAGCAAGAATAAGTCCTTACATTTTAAAGAGCACCTGTCTTTTTTAAATCCATCATGGCAGTGTCTGTTAGCGGGCATCCACTCACCACCTGCCGCCACATCCCTCACCTTGTTGTGTCACTGCGGCATCGCCAGCCGTCCCATTAAAGTGAATGGGACTGTCGGTGAGTCAACAGCGACTCAGAGGAGGAGCCGCTGCAGGACAGAGATGACAGTTGCTCTTTAAAAATTATGATTTAAATCAACTTGATTTAAATCATATCCACCCTGATCCTTAATAATTAGTGAATAGTTGGTTGTAAAGTAGCTACAAATAAAAATAAATAAAAATAAATGGTGTAAGGTACCTCCCAAAATCCATACCAGAAATGTATCTGAGCATGCAGCCCAGGAAATGGAGGAGAACCATTCTGCAGAGAATACATTAAGCTAAAAAAAATATATATTTTTACCTTTTCAGCCCCTTTAAATACTGGCAGATAAATTAATTTTAATAAAGTAATCGACAGAAGAATTAGCTCCTACCAAAACTCTAATTGCTATTGGTGATGGAATTAATGCAAAGCGTTCTCTGATTGGATGAGGTGGAAAGGCCGGGCTTTAATGTCATATTTTCCACTCTGTTCAATCAGAATGCTTTAAATTCATGCATACTGAGCAGTGGACTGCCTACATTCATGGCATAGGTTGGAAACTCATAATAGTAAATACAAGTTGCTACACATTTAGTATGTAGTGCTGCTTTGTTCACACACCTTTGATTTACATGTTTTGAGCTGCCTGATCTCCCTGCACATTTAAAAAAATATATATTTTACAACCATAACTACAATCATCCACATGTAACATATGGCTTAACACCAGAGGTTGGTGCCATTCCTAATCCAAAAATCTAGAGACTATGATAAATGGTTTTTAAAATTGTTTACAAATATATGAAAAGTGTGGCGTGCATTTTGTATTCAGCCCATCTGAGTTGATACTTTGTAGAACCACCTTTCTCTGCAATTACAGCTGCAAGTCTTTTTGGGTATGTCTCTACCAGCTTTGCACATCTAGTTAGTGACATTTTTTGCCCATTCTTCTTTGCAAAATAGCTCAAGCTCTGTCAGATTGGATGGAGAGCATCTGCGAAGGGCACATTTCAAATCTTTTTACAGATTCTTAATTGGATTTAGGTCTGGACTTTGGGCCATTCTAACACATGAATATGCTTTGATCTAAACTATTCCATTGTAGCTCTGGCTGTGTGTTTAGGGTTGTTGCCCTGCTGGAAGGTGAACCTCTGTCCCAGTCTCAAGTCTTTTGCAGACTCTAACAGGTTTTCTTCTAAGATTGCCCTGTATTTGGCTCCATCCATTTTCCCATCAACTCTAACCAGCTTTCCTGTCCCTGCCAAAGAAAAGCATCCCCACAACATGATGCTGCCACCACCATGTTTCACGGTTGGTGTGGTGTGTTAAGTGTGATGTACGGTGTTAGTTTTACGCCACACATAAAGTTTTGCTTTTAGGCCAAAAAGTTCAATTTTGGCATCATCTGACCAGAGCACTGTTCAATCCATCATCCGAAAATGGACAATCTCAGATCGTGCTTAATGGACCATCACAGCGGCCATTTAGCACTCGAACGGCTTGTCCAACGAGAGGTGATCTCATATGTAAACATATGAGATCATCTCTTATCGCCGTCTCTCCCTCCTCACACACAGCGTGTGAGGGGGGAGAGCTTCCGTGCTGCAGCATCAGTGAAACGTGAGTGAACACTAACACAGTGAAACACACACAACACACATGCCCACCTGTCCCCAGTGCCATCTGTCAGTCGTTAAAAAAAAAAAAAAAAAAAAAAAAAAAAAAAAAACTGGCTCCTAACTTTAGCTGGCTCCTAGATTTCAAGCAAATTTGTCAAGCCCTGGTCTATAACATAAAATCCCAATAAAATACATTTACGTTTTTGGTTGTAACATGACTAAATGTGGATAATTTTAAGGGGTATGAATACTTTTTTTTTTTTTTTTTTTTTTTAAGGCACTGTATGTAATAGCGGTTTTCCACCCAACCTTGTTTAATCTGCTTTCTTTTTTCTTTTTTTTTTTTCTTTTTTCTCAGACATGAGAAAGGCACTATCAAGAGACACAGAGAAAAAGTCTATTATCCCCTTACCTCATCCTGTTAGACCAGAAGATATTGAATAACCATAGCTGTGGTTCTTGGGCAAATTAGTGAAGTTTATATCTTCATATTATGTACATAGCAAAGCACTTGGCTTAGTCTTGCAACCTTTTTTACACTCAATGAAATGTTTATGTTCCATAGCTTCTTCTAATATTGGCAAACATGGCAGCATCTATGGAAGTTTAGTGCAGAATTCCATGTATTTATTTAGGTGAATTATTTCATGGTTATGGACAAGAATGTGGCTTAAAGTAATGAATTTAATTATTGTTTCTTCTTTTCATGAGGACCATTCCATTTTCTGCTAAATCTAGCCACACATGTAAATAAAATTCAGTAGATTTCCCCATGAATACTAAATAACCTGCTGCTGGCTATTGTATTTTAACAGAACACACCCATGGCTATCAGTATACCCAACCAGTGACTGCAGTCGCTGTTTAGCTAACTTTTTCCACCCACCTCCTTGAAGTCTGTTTAAGCTGGGTGGCATTGTCAAGGCCACCCACAGCTCAGACTTCGGCTGATTTACAGGAATCGCCCAAAATTTGAGCCATCTATGGCTTTATGATTGTAAAGCCTATTTGTTTTTTCAGCTTTAAAAAAAAAAAACGGGTTTATACTTATAAAAAAACAGTAAGTGTCTGCTCTGTGCAATGGTATTGTGCAGAGCGTCACCAGTGATCTTTTGTGTCTGCCACCATAGGAAGTGGCTCCTGAGCTGGGCTGTGTGTGTTCATAAACACAGATTCACTCAGCTCCACTGTTATCAGCAGTTTTTGGCAGGGGTGTTTTTCTGGCTGGAAAAAAAATCCCCCGAAGGAGTGAGTTTTGAGAGGAGTTTTTCAGCTGTAAAACAGTTCTAACTCTGAAAATGGGTTAGAAACGTGGCTATTTTGCGTTTTATCAGAGTTTTTCAGTCATAAGCTTTTTTGAAAGTTATAGTTTTGCTTAAAAACGCTACAGCTAAAAACACCAAAACTCCTTCTACAACTGTTACTGCCTTTTTTTTTTTTTTTTTTTTTATAACTTCCAGTGTGCATGAGGCCTCAGGCCTCATGTACGCTACTGCTAAACTGACGTTTAGGAACAGTTATGTGTTTTTTTTTTTTTTTTTTTTCCTCTTCCTTCAACTGCCCCTGAACTCTCCTCAGTGTTGTTTATAGTCATTTCTAGGCAATTGAGTTTTTAGAGGCATTTTTTGGAACGCAAAAAAATGTGTTCAGAAGCTGAGTTTAGAGGCATTTCAAGTACCAAACGTGTCTAAACGCGGTAACGCACATTTAGCCGCGTTTCGTTTACAGAAGTTTTTCATTTTTGGCTATTTGGAAAAAAAAATGTATCTAATGCGGTAAAACGTAGCTAAATGCGGCAAAACCTGATGTTTTAAACGTCGCTTACTATCTGTGTCAAGTTAAATCGTGCAGGAGAGGTTGTAAAAAAAAAAAAAAAAAAGTGTACATGAAGCCTTAGGCACTAACTCTCTGCTTTGCCCCTCCAGCGGTCACTGTGGAGGGGACGGGAGCATCTGGCTCAGTCTCCCAGCAGCTTGCTGAGAGGCTGAGCCAGTTGCCAGTCCAGGCATCTGGGTAGATCCCAACAAGCTTATTATATATTAAATGTTATATATACATATTGTGTTTATGGTGAGAAGAGCTATAATGGTTTAACCAATGAAGGGTATATGGATTATCACTTTCAAATCCTGGAAACTTCTTATGTAGTTATACTGTAACATTTAATATAAATCTATCACAAAGCTGAGCAAATCAAACCAAGTATATTAATGCATGTGCATTAACAGAGATCACCTGTTTTGAAAGCTGGAGAGTCGGCAAAGCTAGAAGGAATTTCAACATAAATTGCAGCACTATTCTTGTGTGGGTAGAGCGTGTATTGACCCTCATTGCAAGCAGCTAGAGACTTTAATCACCATTCTAGCACTGACTGTTTATTTTTTATTTTAAAACTAGAAGTAATGGCTGCTGAGTTTATTTAGAAATCGCAAATCAAATGAATAGTTGTCCATCACATTAACGGATCAATAGAAATGAAATGCGTGAGGGTTCAGGGGCCACACTTGACTATTGCAAGTAAAGTTGAGATATTAAAATTTCAGCTACCTGTATTTCTGGATCTACAGATTTTTTTGATATGTTGTCACTTTTTAAAGTAACTTCTGCTTTTAATGCTCAGTTTGAATTGGCTGGGCTTGTGACATATTTACCTTAAATGAGGCATGACAAACCGATAACATAAAAACTGTTGACATGGCTTGTGTTTGTTTTCCGGCTGAGAGAAATGTATAAATGGGTTTCCAAACTTCAAGCCATGTTTTTCAAGAGGTGCAAAATCTACTTCTTATGTATGGGTTATTTTTCCTACTACTAACTGAGATTTACTTTCTTAAGCCTCGTACACACGGTCAGATTTTTGGCAGGGGATTGTCTGTTGACAGACTGTCCTAAAATCTTACCGTTAGTACGCTCCTTTTGGCAATTGTTGTCCAATTTTCCGCCAACAAATGTTGGATGACAGGCTAGTAAATTTTCGGCGGACCGCGGTTTGACGTCAGATTTTTATATCGTCACACAAGAGTCAAAAGTACAAACACGCATGCTTGGAATCAATGCTCACTAAACACGAAATTAGCAGAAGGGGCCCAAAGGTTGACGCTCAAGAGCTGAAAGTCCTCGTAGTACAGCACTACGTTCGTGTTTGTGGCATGATAATTGTGTACCATTAGTATGCAAGACAAGATCCTGGCACATGCCCTTTTGACAAAAAACAGATGCTCGGTTGGCCAACAATCGTACTGTGTTTATGAGGCTTTAGAAGGTGTGCTTTAGATGTAGGACTTTTTTTTGTGTGTGTGTGTGTGTGTGTGTGTTTTTGATTAATCCAGTATATCACAGTGTTGTACAGGGGGTCCCCGACTTACAAACATCCGACTTACAAA
The DNA here is from genome assembly GCA_028564925.1 of Lithobates sylvaticus. NCBI lineage: Eukaryota > Metazoa > Chordata > Amphibia > Anura > Ranidae > Lithobates > Lithobates sylvaticus. The sequence continues at coordinate 114,289,090 of CM053028.1, forward strand.
TGACTCCTACTTACAAACAGAGGGAGATAACAGGAAGTGAGAGGAAATCTACCCCTAGGAAGGGAAATTCACTCCTGTAAGAGTTAACATGGGTAAAAGGTGTCTCCACTGAATCTTTATCACCAGTCCATGTTTCCCTAACAACCCAAAATTTTCAAAATCCAATTGTCATTGGGACAGAAGGTGAGGTGAAATCTTCTGAACAGGGGCACAGACAGCAAAACAAATGTTGCAGGGGTGATAACCCTTCTCTATGTTATCTAAAAAACGTAAAAATAGATTTTTTGGTGGGAGCTACACTTAAAAAATGTACCTGTTCCGACTTACAAACAGATTCAACTTAAGAACAAACCTACAGTCACTATCTTGTTTGTAACCCGGGGACCCCCTGTATACTGAAACACCCCTGTGTTTTCTGGTTAATTGACATGCAAACAAGCTTTAGTTAAAAGAAAAAGAACCCTCTAATTTACATATATTTAATTGGGTTATAGTAAACGTCACTGCAGTTTCTTACCTGCTTCTAATATCTACAGACCGGCTATCGCATTTACTTGCTCAGACTGGAGATCTGCCTTCTATCCTGATTGGTCCCAGTGTCGTAATAAGAAAGACAGACATAACTTCTTCACCCTTATAGACCTATAACCAGATATATTATTTGCTTTGCTGCAGTTCATTCTGCCAACAGTGCTGGGGATGCCTGAAATGTTATCACAAGCAGATGTCTAAGAAAAGCAGTTGGTCACATGGGCTGTAAATTGGACCTCCTAATTTATTCTATATACAAACACAAAGTACTCTGTCTATGGTGCGAAAAAGTAAATTTTTACTAACAAAATTACTAAATTCCCTGTAGTAATGGACTATTATATTCATTTTTAGCAAAAGCGTATAATTTTATTTAAATGTTTTCTCTGAGCTAATGTAAAATATGTTCACTGCTGGAAATTGCTTTGCATGGTGCTGCAGAAGGCTCATCTTCCCAGAACTACTTCTTATGCATATATGTACTCCCATGCTGACTTTTGGAAACAATTATTGAGGGGTTGAAACCATGGTTCGGTTCTGCTCTTTATTTGTCCTGATTACAAGTGTCGCGGGGAATGAACATGAGGGTAAATCCAGACTTTTACTTTGCCACCAGAACAAGAAAAGAGGAGTAATCTTCCAATAGAAGCACATTTTCTTTTGCAACTGTCGTAAGTGAATTTCCTTCAGACTGGAAACATATAATCCTAACATTCTAGTGAGTTTACTTGGCAGAGAATGACTCAATATAATGGTATAAAAAAAGACAGTGGTTCTAACCTACCCTATGAAAAATACTGAAGAAAAAAGATTTGGCTCTAGATGTAACCTACGCTACGATATCTCTTGATTGCCTGATTTTAATATTTCGCAACAAAAAACCTTAAAAGGAGGAACAAGTCAAATCAGAGTGAAGACGGAACCCCTGTCAACCCTGATCACGTGTGGGAGAAGAACAGCTCATGAATACTATTTGGAGAAATCTCTAGTTGCTGGAATATTTACTTTAGCCTGGGGGGAAAAAAAAGCCCTTTTAAGCCTTCAATAAACACTGTATATAGTTGCTGTGGTGATCTGTATGGGTAGATATGAAGAAATAAACACGTTTGTACATTTGCCCAAGAACCCTTTGTAAATTTGGCAATGCATTGCTCTGTAGTGTGCTGCAACCTGCTCTTGTACAGGAGATGATAATGCTGTAAAAATTGTGATTTTGGAACAATGGGTAGAATAAAATGTGCTGATGTTCTAGAAAGTGCATTGTGTTTATTTAATTTATTTAAAAAATGTTTATTTCATGTTTGAATAAGGGATAAAACCAATGTAGGCTTTGCACTGTAGTGTATCCACCTTCCGAATATTCTAACCATGGGTTGTGGAAATTTGGTACACAGAATATCAGTTTACCTAAATCTCTTTTTTTATTTGGACAGTATTGTAAATATTTGTCAAGCAAATTAAACTCTCTATCTCAGGGACCCACTAGTGACTAGGCCCCTTTCACACTGGGGTGGGAGCCGCAGCGACGGTAAAGCAGCGCTATACTGAGCGCTGCTTTACCGTCGTTTAAGCCGCGGTATTCGGCCGCTCGCGGGGCAGTTTTACCCCCCCCCGCGAGCGGCCGAAAAAGGGTTAAAATCCCCCGCAAAGCGCCGCCGTAGCGGCGGTATTACCGCAGTGTCCCATTGAAATCAATGGGTAGGAGCGGTGACTACACCGCTCCAAAGATGCTGCTAGCAGGACTTTTTTTTTTTTTTACCGTCCTGCTAGCGCACCGCTCCAGTGTGAAAGCCCGCCGGCTTTCACCCTGGAGTGAATGGGGCCGGTTTTTCAGGTGGTGTACAGGCGCTATTTTTAGCGCTGTACCGCCTAAAAAACGCCCCAGTGTGAAAGGGGCCTTAGTGGCTGCCAAATGGACCGGTATTGCACATAGACATGTGGCACACCCAGAATTATCAGATGTTGACGATGCTTAGGTCAGTGTAGATAATAAGAGCAGTGGTCATTGTCAACAGTCCCAGGAATGAAAAGTATAATTTTTCTTTTGCAAGTATCTATCTCAACAGTAACTCAAATAATCACTCGTTACAACCAAGGTATGCAGAATACCATCTCTGAATGCTCAAAACATCGAACCTTGAAGCAGATGGGCTACAGCAGCAGAAGACTACATCGGGTTGCACTCCAGTAAGCTGGGAACAGGAAACCGAGGCTACAATTGGACAATAGCTTTCTATTTAAAAATAAAAAAACATTGCACAATAGAAGATTGGAAAAAACTTTGCCTGGTCTGATGAGTCTTGATTTTTAGCTGCGACATTCAGATGGTAGGGTTAGAATTTGGCATAAACAACATGAAAGCATGGATCCGTCCTGCCTTGTGTTAAAGGTTGAGGCTGGTGGTGTAATGGTGTGGGGGAGATTTTCTTGGCACACTTTGGGCCCCTTCAGTACCAATTGAGCATAGTTTCAAATGAGTACTGTTGCTGACCATGTCCATTCCTTTATGACTACAGTGTACCCATCCTCTGATTGCTACTTCAAGCAGGATAATGCACCATGTCACAAAGCTCAAATCATCTTTAACTGGTTTCTCGAACATGACAATGAGGTCACTGTACTCCATTAGGGTTAGGTAAATAAAAGTCCTTCTTACCAGTACCCCAGGGGTAAATGTGCATTTAACTCTTGCAGCTTGGGGCAAAGCCCCACTGCAAAGGGAATTTTCTTGCTTTCCCTGAAGATTAGCATTAATATTAAAAAGCATTTTTTTGGAATATTCTACTGGTAATGTATAACATAACATTTCAGGAATATATACCGACAGATCCACTTTCAACAAAACTCATTGTCAACTCCCACAGAATATGCCTGGAGGAAGCAATCAATGGCTTTAATAAAGCTGTTAATCGTGACTGCACGATTTTAACTATCGGCAACTAAAAATTATAATTCTTTTGCAGTGCAAGACGATGGGTTCATTGTTTTGTTGGTCTTCTAAATCAGTGGTTCTCAACCCTGTCCTCAAGTACCCTCAAGTACCCCCAACAGGCCATGTTTTGGGAATTTCTCTAATGCACACAGTAGGAATTCTTGTCGGAAAAAGCTCTGATGGTTTTCCCGTCGGAATTTTGCTCAAACTGTCTTGCCTACACACGGTCACACCAAATTCCGACGGTCGATAACACCGCGGCATACAACACGTTCGACGGCACTATAAGGGAAGTTTAATGCTTCCGAGCATGCGTCGGAATTTTGCGTGTCAGAATTGCATACACACGATCGGAAAATCCGATAGAAAGGTTTTCCGTCTGAAAAATTAAGAACAGGTTCTCAAGCCAAAGTCCGTCGGAAATTCCGACAGAAAAAGACCGATGGTGCAGATTGGGAACAGGAGCTTAACATTGTTAATGGTGAGATGGACTGGGAGAAAGGCTGGACCAATTTGAGAAAATGCACCATGTCGCTTACAATCAGGGAAACGGCCATTAAACTTACTACTAGATGGTACTACACCCCATCTCGCTTGCACAAGATTTACCCACTTACCTCACCCAACTGCTACAGAGGTTGCAATACTCTTGGGACATTTAAACATCTATTCTGGGACTGTCCCATAGCCCAAGGGACATGGTCAGAGGTATTCAAACTGATTGATAAAGTAGCAGGTAGCTCTGTCACCTTATCTCTACACCATTGTATCATGTTTCAGTCCCCCCCAGACACTACAAAACCCTTGGTGAGACTGATCCACTCAATATGCACAGCGGTCCACTGGACAGTAGCCCTCCACTGGAAATCCCCAGTGGTTCCACTAGCACAAGTTATTGCACGTATTGACCATACGATGTTGGCTGAAAAGATATTTCACACCTTACATGACACAATTCCTGTTTTTGACGCAAAATGGAACCCCTGGATTGTATTCAGACTCCAAGAATGACCAAAATGTTCTACTAATCTTACTCATTTTCCCTCCCCCTTTTTTTATTTTCCTTTTTACTTCTTCTCTTTCCTTATTATTTTTTTCGCTTTCTTTATTGTTTATACCTATCCCTCAAAAAGGTCATATCCCACCGGTAATTTTCCACTGTTGACCTACTGTTCCGGAGAAGTCTCCGGTGTACTTTTCTTTTACATAATTTTGGATATATTACACAGTGGATGTTGATACGCTGTAATTTAATTTGACATTTGATATGACTATGACACTGGTTAATGTGTTTAATATCTATGTTTGTATTTTCTGTTCTCTTTAATAAAACTTTTTGAAAACAAAAAAAGAAAAAGACCGATGGGCATACACACGGTCGGAAAATCCGATGAAAAGCTCCCATCGGACTGTTTCCATCGGAAATTCCGACCGTGTGTACGTGGCATTAGATAAAATATCTTCCAAAAAAAAGCCATTGACTCTGATTTAAAGCACCTGTGCAAGATAAAGGGAAACCTGCAAACATGGCCTGTTGGGGTACTTGGGGACAGGGTTGAGAACCACTGCTCTAAATCACTCTCAGATGACTATCCTTAGCTTTGTGAATCCATTCCCCCCCCCCCCTCTTTCTATGTAGTACATAGGCCACTGTACTCCTATTAGGACCCTGTTTTTCTTTACACTTTAACGTTCACAAATTGTCTTAAATTCTGAATAAAATTTTGTGTTTGTATACTGCTGAGAAAAAAAACTCATGTAACTCAGCTTTGCTGCATTTTGTATAATCTATTGCAATATATGTACTAAACACAAGGGGGCGTGCATTACTCACATGATAACCATAACATTAAAATTGGTTAAGTGATCTGTTAAAATAGCCTTTCATCCAGGGTTGATGGAACGCTCCAGTTTCTCAAGAGGTTGCTAGGAGTTCCTTGAGCAATAAACAATTCTCAATAACCACTGCCATCAAAGATGTTTTTAGCCGTCTCTAAGCAGGGCTGTTTTTCCACTAAACAACAATGTAAGGGGGTCCTTCTCCCACCGATGTAAAAGACTACTACACTGACCACAACTGTAAAGGGGCAGTACAATTTTCATTGTGTATCTATTCTGGACAATATTAGTTGTTTCATTTCATGATTATTACTAAAAGTAATTTTGTCCTATAGATCAGGGGGTGTTACAAAGTGATCTACTCTGAGTGTCCAATAAGCTAAGAATGCTACAACTTTTATCATTCTATTTACAACTTACTGATCACGCTCATGCAGCATATCTTAAAGCGGGACTGTACCTGAATTTTTTTTTTTTTTTAAAAGCCAGCAGCTACAAATACTGCAGCTGCTGACTTTTAAGAAATGGACACTTACCTGTCTCCCAGTTCCAGCGATGTCGGCAGCAGAGGCCGATCGATCGATCGCTCGGCTCTTTGCTGTTGCCGGCCCCATTCTCGGTGAGGGAATCAGGAAGTAAAGCCTGCGGCAAAGTGCTGGATTAGTAGGGGTTAGAGTAATACTAAAGTCTTGTTTTTGTTTTTTTGTTTTTATTTGTTTAAAAATAATAAACTTGTTATACTTACCTGCTCTGTGTGGTAGTTTTGCACAGAGCAGCCCAGATCCTCCTCTTCTGGGGACATCCGCCAGCACTGCTGGCCCCTCCCTTCTACCCCGGCAGCAAGCAATGAGTGTCCGTTCATTCATTCCCTCTCTCTCCTCATTGGCTCACTGACTTTGACAGCAGCTGGGGCCAATCAGGAGGGAGGGTCCCGGACAGCCGAGTCTCTCATGTAACTTCGCTGGATTGAAATAGGGCTCAGATAAGTATGGGGGGGGGGGGGGCTGCTGCACACAGAAGTTTTTTTTTTATCTTAATGTATAGAATGCATTAACCACTTCACCCCCGGAAGATTTGGCTGCTCAATGACCAGGCCATTTTTTGCGATTCAGCACTGCGTTGCTTTAACTGACAATTGCGTGGTCGCGCGACGCTGAACCCAAACAAAATTGACGTCCCTTTTTTCCCCACATATAGATCTTTCTTTTGGTGGTATTTGATCATCTCTGCGTTTTTTATTTTTTGTGCTATAAACAAAAAAAGAGCGACAATTTTGAAAAAAAACACAATATTTTGTACTTTTTTGCTATAATAATTATCTTCAAATTTTTTTTAAAAAAAGCTAATTTTTTCCTCAGTTTAGGCCGATATGTATTCTTCTACATATTTTTAGTAATAAAAATCGCAATAAGCGTATATTGATTGGTTTGCGCAAAAGTTATAGCGTCTACAAAATAGGGGATAGATTTATGGCATTTTTGATTATTATTTTTTTTTTTACTAGTAATGGCAGCGATCTGCGATTTTTATCAGGACTGCGACATTATGGCGGACACGTCGAACACTTTTGACACATTTTTGAAACCATTGATAATTATACAGCGATCAGTGCTATAAAAATGCACTAATTACTGTGTAAATGTCACTGGCAGGGAAGGGGTTAACTGTTCCCTGACTGTTCTAACTGTGGGGGGAGGGGGCTGACTATAGGAGATGACAGATTGTGGTTCCTAGCTGTTAGGAGCTCACAATCTGCCTCTCCTCACAGAACAGGGATTTGTGTGTGTATACACACACACACACACACGTGTCTTTGTTCTGCCTCTCGTGCCTGTGATCGCGCGTGGCCAGCAATCATCGCGACTGCTGGCCACGAGCACCAGCACCCCCGGTATGCCATACTATTTTTCAGTGTATGCCACTGCAATTCGATGAGTCGAACCGGCCAGGTATGAGATAAGGACCAAATTTCGGTTTATGTATGGATAGGCTAGTTGCACAGAAGTCAATCTACCGTTCAAAATCTGTACAACCAGCCTGTCGGATTTTTCCTGAACGATCAGTACCGCCGGCTACAGCCAGCGACACTGTACTGTGTGTTCTGAAGGGCCTGCCGTCAAAACAGTATAGCACAGCGGAAGTGATTCCCCCATCCACCTCGAATGTGTGAATGGGGGAATCAAGTCAACCCGTTGATAAAAAAAAAAATATATATTAATGTGTGGCCAGCTTTAGTCTAGCAGATTCAGATGGACTTGACTATTATTCTAAAGCCTCATACACACGATCGGACCGTGGACCAACTTTCCCGTGGATTTTTGTCCAAAGGGCGTTGGCCCCAAGTTGGTATTGCATACACACGGCAGGACTTTTTCAGCCAACTTTCACCAAATCACTTGGTTTTTCTGCTCCTTACCGCCACCTTTGGTCAACTTCTGTATTGTTGTCTGATCTTTTGCATTGGTTCTGCATTGGTTTGTACAAAAGTCCATTGTTTTGTGTACACATGGTCGGACTTTGGTCCATCGGACTTTTGTTGTCAGAAAGTTGGTCCGTTCGCACAGCCAACAAAAGTCCGATGAAACCTGGAAAAAGTTGGTTCGATGGAGCGTTCACATGGTCAGATGTTGGTCCAAAACAGCTAATTTGCATGTTGGTTGTCAAAAAGTCCGATCGTGTGTATGGGCCTTAAAGCTGACATCCAGCTAACATTTTAAGCAGTTATAGCAGTGTTTCTCAACTCCAGTCCTTAAGGTGCCCCAACAGGTCATGTTTTTAGGTTTTCCTTCAGATTAAATGGCTGTAGTAATTAGTAAGGCAATGAAACTGATCAAATCACCTGTGTAAAAATAATGGAAAGCCTGAAAACATGACCTGTTGGGGCGCCTTGAGGACTGGAGTTGAGAAACACTGAGTTAGAGAAAAGTTTTTTTACCTTTTGGAAAAAAGGTTTTAAATGAATTACCATTGTAAGAACCCCTGTTACTTTGTCAGAACAGCTTGGTCTGGAAGTTGAAAAAAACAACAGACTCACTAGCCAGATCACCAAGTAAAAGAAAAGGAAAAAAGCCTAAAAAAGAAAAGGAATGAGGCTAACAAATCTAACAACCTGTAAGCTGCAATATAATACATTTTTGTTTTTGGGTTGAAGGCTTTGTTCACCCCACGGAGGTGCAACCGAGCATGCATACTTTTTTTGTGCATTTCCGCACATTCGCGTACATCGTGTTTAGGGCAGCCCATTCATTTAAAAAACAATGCCCTATGCATGAGAAACGTGCAAGCGAAACACCATTTTAAAAATCACCCAAGAACAAATATAAAAAATATTGTATATTGTGTACATGTCTCATGTTGTGCCATAATCACTTCAGCCCTGGAAGGATTTACCTCCTTCCTGACCAGAGCACTTTTTGCGATACAGCACTGTGTCGCTTTAACTGACAATTGCGCGGCCGTGCAACGTTGCACAAAAACAAAACTGACTTCCTTTTTTCCCCACAAATAGAGCTTTCTTTTGGTGGTGTTTGATCAACTCTGTGGTTTTTATTTTTTGTGCTATAAACAAAAAAAGAGCGACAATTTAAAAAAATTTAAAAAGGAATATTTTTTACTTTTTACTATAATAAATATCCCCCAAAAATCTATAAAAAAACAAATTTCTTTTGTTTAGGCCGATATGTTTAGGCCAGTTTAGGCCGATATGTATTCTTCTACATATTTTTGGTGAAAAAAAAATCTCAATAAGCGTATATTGATTTTTTATTAGTAATGGCAGCGATCTGCGATTTTTATCGAGACTGCGACATTATGGCGGACACATCGGACACTTTTGATACTATTTTGGGACCATTGTCATTTATACAGAGATCATTGCTATAAAAATGCACTGATTACTGTGTAAATGACACGGGCAGGGAAGGGGTTAAACACTAGGGGGCGATCAAGGGGTTAAGTGTGTCCTAGGGAGTGATTCTAACTATGGGGGGGTTGGGCTACCATTGACATGACAGCGATCACTGCTTCCGATGACAGGGAGCAGTAGATCTCTGTCATGTCACTAGGCAGAACAGGGAAATGCCTTGTTTACATAGTCCACGGGACCCGCGGGCATGGTCACGGAGTACGCGGCAGGCGCGCGCACGCCCACAATGCCGTGATTTAAAGGGGACGTACCTGTACGCCCATTTGCCTAGCCGTACCATTGTGTCGACGGACATCATCGTGCACTGGTCGGCATGTGGTTAAAGGTCAACCCCATACTCACAGGGATTATCTTGGCTGAATTAGGATGTTGACGCTCCCTAGAAAGCAAATTTTTTATTTTAGAAATCACATCACAACAAAACATTTTGTGCGTTGCATTCCTGCAACGCATTACCTTAGATTGTAAGCTCCTTAAAGGCAGGGACTGGTGTGAATGTACAATACAGGGACGTGCGGTGTGGTCAGTGGCTGGTGATGCACTGGCTAGTATCGGAGCCAGATACACACAGGTTACATACCATTGTCATTTATACAGCAATCAGTGTAAATGACACTGGCAGTGAAGGGGTTAACCACTAGGTGGCAGTGTAGGGGTTAAGTGTTCCTAGAGGCGTGTTACTAACTGTGGGGGGGCGTGGCTGTGATCTAGTGAACACTGATCTCTGCTCCAATCACAGGGAGCAGAGATCGGTGTCACTAGTTGCTAGGCAGAACGGGGAGATGCTGTTTACTTCTGCATCTCCCCGTTCAGCCATCCCATGAGACGATCGCGGGTATCCCCGCGGCGATCGAGTCTGCGGGACCCGCGACCGGACTCACGGGGGGTCCTCACCGGCGCGCACACGATGACACGGCGGCATCTTAAAGGGGACGTACCTGTACGCCCTTATGCCTGTCCGTGCCATTCTGTCAATGTACATCGTGTGCGCAGGTCGGGTAGCGGTTAAAATAAGGACACTCACCTGTCCCAGGGTCCAGTGAAGTTGGCACCCACGGCCGAACCGTCGCTCGGTCCTCGGATGCTGCCGTCGCCATCTTTGGTATGGGAATCAGGAAATGAAGCCTTGCGACTTCACTTCCCGGTTCCCTACTGCGCATGCGCGAGTCGCGCAGCACAATGTAAATGGTCTGTGCTGTCTCTGAGAACCGTGTGTGTCCCAGCAGACAGCGCGGCGGGACAGGAAGAGGCATAGACTCCCGTGGGAGTCTATGCCCGGAAGTGGGTGCAAATACCTGTCTTAGACAGGTATCTGCACCCCCCTCCCCCCTGAAAGGTGCCAAATGTGACACCGGAGGGGGGGAGGGTTCCGAAAAGCGGAGGTTCAATTTTTGTGTGAACCTCCGCTTTAAGTACTGAAGTTTGGCGCCATTCCACGAGTGTATGCAAGTGTGACATGTTAGGTATCTATTTACTTGGTGTAACATCATCTTTCACAGTGTAAAAAAAAATCTGGTTATCTTTAATGTTTTTTTTTATATTCCTGAAAGTTTTTTTCCAAAGAAAAACATGTTTGGGAAATTGCTGCGAAAATACTGTGTAACATAAAAAGTTGCAACGACCACCATTTTATTCCCTTGGGTGTCTGCTAAAACAATATATATAATGTTTGGGGGTTCTGAGTAATTTTCGAGCAAAAAAATGATGATTATTACATGTAGGAGAAAAGTGTCAGAATTGGCCTGGGTGGCATGGGGTTAATTACCATAAAGTAAGTAATATAAAAAAGAATTATTATATATTGTTTTTAAGGTAATTTAATATATTTTCAAAAACTGTACTCAAGCAGGTGGCTTAACGGACAAATTACCGTATATACTCGAGTATAAGCCGAGATTTTCAGCCCTTTTTTTAGGGCTGAAAGTCCCCTTCTCGGCTTATACTCGAGTCAGTGCCGTCTGTCTGCATGAACAGCGTGTCATGTAGACAGACGGCACAGTTCAAAAGCCGCGCCGCCTCCTCCCGCCCGTCCGTGATAGGCGGACACTAATTTTCCCAGCTGTACAGTGTTCCGCCTATCACGGATGTTCTATCATTCTCATCTCATGGACGAGGATGAGAGAATATCCGTGATAGGCGGAACACTGCACATGACTGCTGGGAAAACCGAGTGTTCCTCCTATCACGGACGAGGAGGAGGAGGAGGCGCGGCTTTCAAACCTGCAATGGCGCCTGGCGCCACAGCGTGTACGCTGATCGGCAGGACAGCGGCCCCCGAGGGACACCGGACACCGGACACCGGGCAGCGGCCCCCGAGGGACACCGCACACCGGACACCGCACACCGGGCAGCGGCCCCCGAGGGACACCGCACACCGGGCAGCGGCCCCCGAGGGACACCGCACACCGGGCAGCGGCCCCCGAGGGACACCGGACAGCGGGACACCGGATCGATCGGCACAGGTAGGCTGCACTGGGGACACGGGGGGTTGTATAGGACACAGGGGACATGTAGATGGGCATTTGCTGACACTCTTTTCCACTCACAGTAGCTGCTCCATTTCCCCCCCCTCGGCTTATACACGGGTCATTAACTTTTCCCAGTTTTTTTGTGGTAAATCAGGGGCCTCGGCTTATATTCGGGACGGCCTATACTCGAGTATATACGGTACTGAAGTTTGAAGTTATAACTTCCAACCAGTAATTTCACAGTAAATAGATAAATAATAAATTATTATCTATAACATATAGCATAATATATGATTTAGCTTGATTATAACAGCACCTTTTCAGCAGCAGCGTATTCTAATTCTCCCTCTTAAGGCTGCTTTCACACTGGAGCGGTGGGGGCGCTGGCGGTAAAGCGGCGCTATATTTAGCGCCGCTTTACCGGCGTTTTAGCGGCGCATTGCGGCCGCTCGCGGGGGGTTTTTACCCCCCGCGAGCGGCCGAAAAAGGGTCTATACCGCCCGCAAACCGCCGCTGCAGCGGCGTTTTGCGGGCGGGTTCGGCGCGCGCCCCCATTGTTTTCAATGGGACCGGGCGCTATAGGAGCGGTAAATATACCGCTCCTATAGCGAGCCAAAGATGCGGCTTGCAGGACATTTTTGAGCGTCCTGCAAGCGCACCGCTTCAGTGTGAAAGCCCTCGGGCTTTCACACTGAAGGAACAGTAACAGCTGTTTCGGGTCGGTTTGCAGGCGCTATTCTTAGCGCAATAACGCCTGCAAACCGCCCCAGTGTGAAAGCAGCCTAACTGTGTGAGAAAAACATGGGATTGTGGGTAAATCTTGAATTTTATTTCCTTGTAGTTAAAGTGGTTGTAAACCCTTACAGACCACTTTTACCTACAGGTAAGCCTATATTAAGGCTTACCTGTAGGTCCAATAAATATCTCCTAAAGCTACATGGTTTAGGAGATATTTGCAAAAGACAGGCACCGTAGACACCGTAGATGCATGCGCTTTAGACAGTGGCGCGCAGGCGCACTGAGCGTGCCGTTGCTAACGGCAATCATGCGCGGGAGTGACGTCATTGCGGCTCCGGCCAATCACAGTGCCGGAGCCGCGATACCCGAAAGGAAGATGGACACTTCGTGGAAGAGGGGACAGCGGTGACATCGCAGGCTCCTGTGTCAGGTAAGTGACACATAATGGGCTACTATGCGATGCATAGTAGCCCATTATGCTTTACCTTTGCAGGGAAGCAAAGAGGAAGTAAAACCCATCAGGGTTTACTTCCTCTTTAAGAGGGCTGGGCTGGAAGGGAGTATTTGTCTTTTAGATACATGCCCCTTCTATGACACTGCAGTGAGAGTCGTTCCTCCACTGCAGCATTTTTATTGGACAGCTGGGGCTAATGGTACTTTACCATTGGTCCAAGACTCCAAGATGTCCATTAAACTCATGGCCTTTGACAAGAAGTGAGGAGAGGCACTGTGAGCTCATCCTCTCAATCTGCTGCAAACAGAGTGTGCCAGCTTGTATTTAACCACTTCAGATCCGCGCTATAGCCAAATGACAGCTACATCGCCAATCTGCTTTGTCGGGATTACGTCTATTGACGTCCTCCCCTTTCAAAGCTGGCCACGCCCCTGTGCGGGCTGTGTGTGCGGCGCGCGCTGTGATCACCCAGGTCAATGAGACTCGGGTAATCGGAGTAAGGGTTCGATCCCGACCCCTTACCACGTGATCGGCTGTCAGCCAATGACAGCTGATCACGTGATGTAAACAGAGGATCGTAATCTTTTTTTTTTCTTCTCACACTAACAGGAGAGGCAACGCTGCCTCATATGTGCCCACAGTGCCCACCAATCAGTGCCCAAAGTGCCCACTAATCAGTGCCCACCAATCAGTGCCCACCAGTACATCAATGCCCACGAGTGCCACCTATGAGTGCCCACCAGTGGTGCCAATCAGTGCCTCATCAGTGCCACCTAGCAGTGCTGCCTATCAGTGTTGCCTATCAGTGCCCATCACTGCCACCAGTGCTGCCCATCAGTGCCACCTATTAGTGCCCTTCAGTGCCACCCATCAGTGCCACCTCATCAGAGCCCACCAGTGCCGCCTATTAGTTCCCATCAGTGCTGCCTTATCACTGCCCATCAGTGCCGCCTTATCACTGCCCATCAGTGCCCCCTTTTACTGCCAATCAATGCAGCCTATTGGTGCCCATCAGTGTAGCCTCATCAGCATACATCAATGAAGGAGAAAAATTATCTGCAAAATTTATTAACAAAATATAAAACTGTTTTGTATTTTTTTTTTTTAATCTGTCTTTTAATTTTTTTTTAACAAAAAATAAAAACCCAGAGGTGATCAAATACCACCAAAAGAAAGCTCTATTTGTGGGAAAACAATTATAAATATTTCATTTGGGTACAATATTGTATGACCGCGCAATTGTCATTCAAAGAGTGACAGCGCTAAAAGCTGAAAATTGGTCTGGGCAGGAGGGGGGTTTAGGTGCCCAGTAAGCAAGTGGTTAAACTGGCCGCTCTGTATGTAGCTTCTGACAGGCTGCGCAAGGAGCCCCGTATAGCCAGAACCATAGGTCGTAGGAGCCCCAGTGGTGGGGTAGGACTTAGGCTACCTACCCCCTAAAAACCGGGTCTCTCTGACCTCAGGTCACCAAGCTATGACCCTCGAAGCTTTTTTTTTTTGTAATGTTCATGGCAGGTGAGGCTCTGCCTCCCCTGACTGCACGTCCCTGGTACAATATATATGTAAAGCTCTGTGTAAATTGACGGCGATATAAAAGAACCTGTAATAAATAAATAATAAATAAAATACTGCTTTAAGTGAATTTCATCCAAATCATCAGCAAATTCGAGATACAGTCAGCTTTAGTGTTTACATATACTTTAACTTTTTAATAATTCAGGAACTGGCCAGTTTAGTTGCTAACTACCGTATTATTAGTATGCCCTTACATTTTAATTCCTACAACCCCCCCCCCCCCCTCCCCACCTACAAACGTAAGAGTTTTTCTGTTAGATTCCACCATCAAAGCAGTTGATTTAAAGGGACTATAAAGGGAGAGGGGCAGCAAAGTCTCCCACGAGGGGGGAGGAGAGTGTTCAGTTTATAAACAAAAAGATTTTTGGAATCCAGCAAACTGGATGAGAATTACAGACTATTAACAAATGTTTCCAGAAAAGTATTACAAGTGGATGGCTATTATTATACCCGTCAGTCTTCGCTGGTTTAAAGCCAAAAATCTGAAACCTCATAACACAAATGGCTTTAAAAAAGAAAAAAAAAAAAAAATTAAGCGAAGTCCCCATCCCTCCCCCTCTGCAAACTCCACCTCTGGCATTGCTGAAGTTGGAGTGCAGCTTGCACACAGCCACTAAGGAGACTGCTGTGCAGACGTCACCCAGGCTCTGCTCACTCATTCTGCAGCATAGCTTTGTACACACAGCAGCAGAACTGGACCTGGGTCACTGTGCGGATCCACTACAGGCAATAGGGAGCACTGATGACCCCCCCCCCCTCCTATCCCTGCTGCTCACACTGCCACCCTACTGAGGACTTGTCTCCTGGAGTCCCCTGTGTGCTGGATGTGACGCTGTAACCTGTGTGACTACTAATACACTTCACTCTGTATGCTGCTTGTGTTCTAATACAGCTTGTGTACATGTGTCCAGATGTTCCGTTGTGTTGTAGGTTTCATCTCATGTTGACAGGTACTTCTGTTTAATATGACTTATTTCTACCATAGTCTTTTCATAGAAACGTAGAAGAGTGACAGCAGAAAAAGAGTCCAACAAGTCTGCTGTCCCTTTTTGTTTGTTTTTTTTTTTTCATTTTTGAACCTTTGTGTCTGAGTATAGATCTATGTTTGTCCCAAGCATGTTTGAATTCACTTACTGTTGACTGACTCACCACCGCTGCTGGAAGTCTGTGCCAAGCATCAACTACTCTTTCGGCAAAGCAAAAAACTTTCTTTTTCTGAGCATGTGCACTATCCCTTTCATCTTCTGTGGTATAACTCTGTGAGTGTGTGTGTTTCTGTTATGTGAATCTGGAACTCCGGATTGTGTGACAATCCCCATTTACCACCCTTCAAGAAACTGTTGCACCTCTGGATTGTGTGCCGATTTCCTCTGGTGCCCTTGGATCTATGAAAGAGATGCAAGCAGATCTGTGGAGGCATCTTCTCATTCTGCTGGTGCACCCTCTGTTATTTGGAAGAGGTAGGAGGCTTTATCCTATGTTTGGTAGGAAACTTTATCTTATGTTTTGTAGGAGTCATTATCCTGTTCAGTAAGAATCATTATCCTATGTTTAGTAGAATTTATTATCACTATCCTACAGTAGGTTTGGTAGTTGTCTTTGCCCTGAGTTTGGTAGGAGTTATTCCCTAGGTTTGATGGGAGCCATTATCCTAAATTTAGTGGGATTTATTATCCTGTTTTGGTGGGAGTCGTTATCCTAGGGGTGGTGGGAGTCATTATCCGAGGTGTGGTAGGAATCATTATCCTAAGTTTGGTAGGAGTCATTATCCTATATTTGGTAGGAAACATTATCTTATGTTTGGTAGGAGTCATTATCCTGTTCAGTAAGAGTCATTATCCTGTGTTTAGTAGAATTTATTATCACTATCCTACAGTAGGTTTGGTAGTTGTCTTTGCCCTGGGTTTGGTAGGAGTGATTATCCTAGGTTTGGTGGGAGTCATTATCCTATGTTTTGGTAGGAGTCATCCCCTAGGTTTGATGGGAGCCATTATCCTAGATTTAGTGGGATTTATTATCCTGTTTTGGTGGGAGTGGTTATCCTAGGGGTTGTGGGAGTCATTATCCAAGGTGTGGTGGGAATCATTATCCTAGGTTTGGTAGGAGTCATTATCCTATATTTGGTAGGAAACATTATCTTATGTTTCGTAGGAGTCATTATCCTGTTCAGTAAGAGTCATTATCCTGTGTTTAGTAGAATTTATTATCACTATCCTACAGTAGGTTTGGTAGTTGTCTTTGCCCTGGGTTTGGTAGGAGTGATTATCCTAGGTTTGGTGGGAGTCATTATCCAATGTTTTGGTAGGAGTCATCCCCTAGGTTTGATGGGAGCCATTATCCTAGATTTAGTGGGATTTATTATCCTGTTTTGGTGGGAGTGGTTATCCTAGGGGTTGTGGGAGTCATTATCCGAGGTGTGGTGGGAATCATTATCCTAGGTTTGGTAGGAGTCCTTATCCTATATTTGGTAGGAAACATTATCTTATGTTTCGTAGGAGTCATTATCCTGTTCAGTAAGAATCATTATCCTATGTTTAGTAGAATTTATTATCACTATCCTACAGTAGGTTTGATAGTTGTCTTTGCCCTGAGTTTGGTAGGAGTGGTTATCCTAGGTTTGGTGGGAGTCATTATCCTATGTTTTGGTAGGAGTCATCCCCTAGGTTTGGTGGGAGCCATTATCCTAGATTTAGTGGGATTTATTATCCTGTTTTGGTGGGAGTCGTTATTTTAGGGGTGGTGGGAGTCATTATCCAAGGTGTGGTCGGAATCATTATTCTAGGTTTGGTAGGAGTCATTATCCTAGATTTAGTGGGATTTATTATCCTGTTTTGGTGGGAGTCGTTATCCTAGGGGTGGTGGGAGTCATTATCCGAGATGTGGTCGGAATCATTATCCTAGGTTTGGTGGGAGCCATTATCCCAGATTTAGTAGGATTTATTATCCTGTTTTGGTGGGAGTCGTTATCCTAGGGGTGGTGGGAGTCATTATCCGAAGTGTGGTCGGAATCATTATCCTATATTTGGTAGGAGTCATTATACAAGCTTTATTAGGTGTCAGTATAAGGCTTGGTGGGAGTCATCATCCTGTGTTTCCTAGGTGTCATTGTGAAGCTGGCTATAGACGGTTCTTGGCCAGTTCAATGGGGACTGGCCGAGATTCAAACCATGTATGGGCAGGCTGATTGTACCCAAGTTGATCGATAGATCAACTTGGGTACAAAAGGCCTGTTTGATTTTAAATGCGATTATTGCTAATGACTATTATAGCTACTAGCATCCCCCCCCCCCGAGAACACAATGGATCCACGGGAGGGTATCCCCCCATCAACACTGACTGTGTTGATAGGGGAATCAAGCAACTTTTTTCCTGCAATTCAGAAAATCGCTTCATCTATGGCCAGCTTTACTATCCTATGTTTGGTGGGAGTCAATATTCTAGGTTTGGTAGCAAAAGCAGTTTTGATAGTAAAAATTGTTTCAGCCTAACTTTAGGTAACATCTGCTTCAGGTATCCATCTTTTTATGCCTCCACCAGCTCAAGATTCTTTTTTATCACACTACCAATCTTTATTAGGCAAGACTGGTTATCACCAGAATATTTATTGCCTGGATGACGAGGTTGGATCCTGCAACTGAAGCTTCTCAAATTTCTCAAATTTTGTTCAATTCCTGCTAGCTAGGCCAAAATTCAAGCAGTGTATTACCCTGCCAGTACCTTTCCATTCGATAAAGGTGGATTGTTGAAATCACTTTTTTGAAGGAGCCTGTCAGAAATTTTTTAGACAAACAGAGCCTGCATCCAATCAGCTGTTAGAATGCAAAAGGCCCAGTTGGAGTTTGACAGATTAGTTAAATATGCTGTGTTAGTGCGGATGGAGGAATCCGCCAAGATTGCTGTCATCCAGCCTGCAGGATAACTTTAGGCAACATCTGATTTAGCTACCAGTCCTTATGTGCCTCTACCAGCTGCAGGATTATCTTTTTTCAAACTAAACATTTTAATCAGGCAAGGATGACATTCACTGAATACTTATTACTTGGAAGAGGGTTGGATCCTGCAACCTCCAGAGGACTGTTTGGGACAGATTATATGAACTAACCAAATCACCTACTGTAGCTTGAATGGTAATAATTACTCTAAATAATTGCTGTAAACTCGATGCACTTTCCAAACCTGGAATCTTATATCTGGAGTGAGTTGCAAGCTCCTTAGGTATGTTGTTAAGAAACTCAAATTTTTTGCAGATGTGCCTCTGAAGAATTAAGTACCAGTCACAAGGGATACATTGTTAATGGGGAATATCTACACATACATATACTGTGTGTGTGTGTATATATATATTATTATTTTTTTTAATTATTATTATTGTTTATTTTATTATATATATATATATATATATATATATATATATATATATATATATATATATATATATATATACACACAGTATATATATATTCTTCAATAACAATGTATCCCTTGTGGGTGGTACTTAATTCTCCAGAGGCACATCTGGAAGAAATTTGAGTTTCTTGAGAACATACCTAAGGAACTTGCAACTCACTCCAGATATAAGATTCCAGGTTTGGAATGTGTATAGAGTTTACAGCAATTATTTCGAGTAATTTTTACCATTCAAGCTACAGTAGGTGATTTGGTTAGTTATATAATATATATATATATATATATATATATATATATATATATATATATATATATATATATATATATATATAAAATCTGTCCCAAACCGTGCTCTGGAAGTTGCAGGATCCAACCCTCTCACACAGGTCTAAATTTATATAGGAATAGTAGTATGTGATTATATGCATCACCATAGAGGTAGATAGATCGATAGAATACCCCTATGGTGATGCATATAATCACATGCTAATATTCCTATATAAATTATCTTCAGAGGAATACAGGGACATGTTTGAAAATTGTGAACATTTTATTTCATGTTTATGATCAGTTATTTTGTGCTAATGCTGTGACAAAGCTTAGCACATTTTCTGCATTACCGTTTCAGAGTGGAAGCCTCTGCTCTTATTTAAGATTGGAAATTTGTTTTTTAATCATATAATTATTCTCTGGGAGGGCTGATGTGAAGATTTTATCTAGTTTATGATCAGGATATTTATGTAGTTTTTATAGTATGTTGTTAATATGTGGTGTATTATTGGTGGTGTATTATTTGTATTTTGGTAGTGTGAGTTTCTGTTTTCAATCTGTGTTATTTATTCTATGTTGTATTGTAATAGTAAGGATGTATTATTATAGTATCATTTTAATTCGTTTATTTGTACTAATTGCTGTTGTTGTTAATTTTATTGTGTCATTGTGCTTTGTTCTGTTCATTATTGTGATCTTGTGTTGTCTTTGTGCTTTATCACAATGATTTCCCTTTAGGACTATTAAAGTATTCTGAATCTGACTCTGAATGTAATGTTCCATTTGATATTTTGAGAATGGCAAAAAAAAATCAGTCTCTTAAAAAGCTGGTTTGGCTTTTTGCTGCATTCTAATTGATAGAGAATATAAAACCACACAACAAGTAGCTGCACATATGTTGTTCCTTCTGTGGAATTCATGCCTGTTTTAGACTCTTCTCCATCCTGCACAATACAATGAAGATCTTTTTGTGTGCATGTGTCTAGACTTATTTATTAACAATCAAACAGCAACGCTGTGCGGTAATACATGTCAACCATTCAGGATCCAGCTTTTAGCAGCCTTCAATCAACTGGCAAGGGAAAGCTAATCTACAATGAGCTGCTTTGCATGAAAAATACATAAAATAACTCACTGAAGTATATTGCTTTACTTCTGAGCATTTTGTGAACTTTTAGTTAATGTGCCCAGTAAATCAGTGGTAATACTTATATACTTTATATACTACAATAAATAAACATGAGCATGGTTTCAGAAATTTAACCACAATGAATGCATACCATTTATTTTATTTTACTATAATAATATTTACTATACTGCATACCTTATGCCAACATTTTGAGATGGGAATGAGGGACACCTACTAGCAAACGTATGTTGGCATAAGACACGCCCTCCTGCCACACCCCCTGCCAACCCCCTTAGGAGAATTAACCAAAAACAAAAGATTAATTAAATCCACAAGGGCCTTTTTTTACCACTACTATTCCTTTATATTGACTTTTTAAATTTACAAATGCAGCAATTTAGAATTTAGATGAAAGGTTTAGCACTGGGACTTGAAAGATAAAAAGTGCATTTTATATACAACTATATAGATCAGACCAAAATGAGGGACAAATGAGGTGGAATAACTGACAGAGGGACATTGCTCCAAATCAGGGACAGTCCCTCGAAATCAGGGACAGTTGGGAGCTATGATACTGTAATATATTGTATTACTATAATGTACTATAATGTATGATTGGGGTGTACCCCTGTCCCCTGACATTAAGACTAATGAAGTTAGTAATGAGTTCTGTCGCCAAATTGTTTTGGGGAATAACTTACTTATCATATTCTTATTGGTTTGGCTCAGAATTTTCCCACCATTAAATAATGGCATTGTTATGGTAAAATGGACTGTTACAGGTGACCTTGGGACCGCTGGAGGTCAAAGTGTTTGTAAATTATTATTTTTTTTTTGCTTTTTAAAAAAATAAAATAATAAACATGTCATACTTACCTGCTCTGTGCAATGGTTTTGCACAGGGCAGCCCAGATCCTCCTCATCTCTGGTTCCCCCACTGGCGCTTCTGGCTCCTCCTCTTCATTCAGTGCCCCTATAGGAAGCTGCTTTCAATGGGGGCACTTATGCAGGCTCGCTCATGAGCCCCGTTGCCTGCATCCATAGACACAGGCAGCAAGCCACGGCCCTATTCCCTGCTCTCTTGTCACAGTTTGATTAATAGCAGCAGGAGCCAATGGCTCCCTCAACTATCGATCTGCCCTGTGAGGAGGGAAAGAGCCTGGAGAGCCTCTGCTCTCATGCACAGTGCTGGATCGTGATGGGGCTCAGGTAAGTATAAGTGGGGGGAAGACAGGAAGGGATACCAGGCATAGAAGGTCTTTTACCTTAATGCATAGAATGCATTATAATAAAAAAACATTAAAGGATATGTTCACCTTTTGGAACATATTACATCTTCCACCCACCAGCTGCAGCCTCTCCCCCCCTCTTCGTGACAGTGAACAGGGATCTTTTCCCGGTGCTCACTGTCACTATTTGAAAATAACGCAGCTGTGCAGTGCTCTGCCTACACGACCACATCATTCGTTCACAGCTTCTTGTAAATGACTTGAACTATAAGTGCAGCTTGTAGTTCTGAATGGGCTGCGAGGGTGCTGATGAGCGATCTTGCAGTTCGTTCACAAGCCCTGCAGCCTGTAAACAACCAGCCCGTATGCAGGTAGAGGCTGAAAGCTACAGGGCTTGTCCGCAGAAGTTTGCCATTGCCCCCCTGATCCACTGATCAGGGGGTGCAATGCTTTCCATGCTCTTTAGGGAAAAAAAATGTATGCACATTTTTTTTCCTGCAAAAATATGTGCATTTATTATTCTTTCCTAAAAGGTGAACTTTAAAGTGTTACTAAACCCAGAACCCTGCATTCACTCTATCTGGTCTCCCACAGTACACAGAACATGGAAATGCAATCATTTTAGTATTTATAAATTGATAAATACTTTTTCTCATCAGCAGTCTTGTGACTTCTATCAGTGTCTGGTTAAAGCTTGTAGGATGCGTTAGCCACCTTAGGATCAAGAATCATCAATTTCCGCAGCAAAACTATTTAGGTTTTTATAGCTTTATTGTGGTCAGATATAAACAATGTTCAAGCATTTCTTAAAAGAGAAGTATGGGGAATTTTTTTTTTTTTTAATCATACTTCCCCAGGTGAATGCAGCATCGGTCGGATGCTGTATCTGTCCCTGCTGGCTCATACACTGAGAATCGAGCGATCAAACACTGACGATCGCTTAGTTCTTAGGGCTTCCTGAGCAGAGAGCTAGTGACTATCAGTCACCAGCTCTCTGCTCTGCCCCCCCCCCGCACGCTCACTTTAGCACTGGGCTGTGGAGGGGACCCGGGGAGGCCGGCTCAGGCTCTCAGCAGCTCTTTGATGTCAGCCAAAAGAGGGCTTCAGACCACTGTCTGCTGAAAACGGATTACATGAGTGCAGAACGAACTGCACTCCTGTGATCCACGGTCCACAGGAGAGGTACAGCCAAACCTGCTTTAGCTGTACTTCTCCTTCCATGTAAAGATTTCCAATGTAAACCCAACCCACCCCCTATATCCGGCAGCGCTGATCAGTGTATTCTGATGGCAGGGAAGTCTCCCCGCTGTCAGAATAAAATACCTTAGCAGGGAGGATTTCCTCATCCACATCAAGTGTATGGATGAAGGAATCGAGTCACTTTTTTAATTCAACCCTCTGGTTGAACAAAAAAGAAAGGATTGAATCATCCATGGGCCACCTTAGTGGTTAGCATTTCTGCCTTGCAGCACTAAGGTCTTTGGTTTGAATTACAGCCAGAATGTTATCTGCATGGAGTTTGCATGTTCTCCCTGTGCTTCTGTGGCTTTCCTACCATACATCAAAGACATGCTGATATATTACCTTCACTTCCTATCCTATCCCATAGCCATACAGGAAGTGAGACGAAATCCCTGCAAATTAAGGGAACCTCTTGGGGACCCCCAGGTCACCAGGACCAGTGTCTCCATTGGAAGGTTTCCCCTCTATTGCTTTTCTGGGGACAACCGCAAATTTGGGATTTTACTTTCACTTTCAATGCCAATGGTAAACAGGGCAACTAGAGAGGGTGGATCTCCCTAATTAGGGCAGATGTAGCAACAAAAACCTGACAGGTGTTCTAATCCCTCTCCATTCTATCTAAAATGTAAAAAAGTTTTGCCTTTAGTTATATTTTAAGCTGTAAGCCTCTTAAGGGCAGGGACTGATGTGGATGTACAATCCTACAGTGCTGGGTAAGTGTCGGAGCTATATTGTCAAAAACCATGAAATCAGGCCGAGACAGAAGTACGGTTAAATCAAAATTGTTTAATAATAAAAGTAAAAAGAACAAACGTAGTCAAAACATAGTCAGAGCTCAGGAACCAGAACGGATAGTCAGCCAAGCCAGAAGTCAGGGATCAATGTAGTGGAACAGCAAGCAGTATCTGGAGCCAGAAGGGATGTCAGCAAAGCAAGTCTTGAACAGGAACGCAGGAGATTCTTTGATGTTGACCAAGGCGAAGCCAGAGAACTTCTGGACTGGATGGCTTAAGTAGGCAGGACCGATGAGCAGGATATCATCAACAGCTGAGTAACTGTGGAGAGATAGGAGCTGGCAATTAGCCGACAGCTGAGCCGCCAGCTCAGAGAAGGAAGGGCTGAGCCCATGCCCTGACATATATACAGTAAACCAGTGGTGGTTGGTGTTTTTTTGTTTGGGGGGGTGTCAGACAGCCGAACCCCCGCCTGCGGTAACTCAAACTATGCATGAATCTATCCATTGCATATAGGATATAGGGGGGGGGCAAGGAGAGAGGGGGTGGCGTCCGGACGCCCCTGCAGTAAACGCCTATAATACATAAATAGTTGTTTTCTTGGTAGGATATAGATGTATAGATTATGTAAAAGGCCAATTTAGATATCATTTACCCTTCTCACACATATTTTGGGAGAACATTTCGTTTTTTGGTGGTTTTAATTTTATTTTGTGGTTTGTAGAGTACTTTTCAGGGCTAATAGAGACCCTTTTGCCAGACCATTAATGAAAAAAATAACTTACAGTAAAATTATTTGTTAATTTAACGTACTTTATGCTTGTTATTTACCCATTAAAGCCTCAATTGTGTAGACATCCAAAAGCCACAACGCTGCTGCTGGGCGCCACTCTATTGGATGTAATGTAAGCAGCCCCAGCTAATTCAGAACTGTCACTTAAGTGACACTCTGTGGTATTCCCCTTTCCTCTTCCCCAGCTGTTACATAAAAGGTTACTGTATATGTAGGGAGTTGAAGGATAAGGCTGGAGGAGCTGGGTCAGCACAGAAAGTAATTAATTTCCAGAAGGGGAGAGAACTATGATGTGCAATGGGAAGGGGGGTGTTAGGGAACTGATTCTTCTTGGGGTAGTCATTTTTTTTTAGCATCTTTCAATGATACATTGTAAGTGATTAAAAAAAATATTTATGGTAGGACAAACAGTTGGAGTAAGCATCGAAACTACTTGATTCTGTGCTTCTACCTGAAGTTTTTAAAGTTAGTGACAGAAGAGAAGTCTTAACGTGTTTTAAAAGATTGTATTGAGTAGGTAATGAATATTACTGCGGCTCTAAGCTTTCTGCTTTTTGTGATGGCTAAGGAAGTTAAAAAAAAAAACTGTTGCTAAATTTTTATTATAACCTATAATTAGCATTATAAATTAATTATGGAATCCTTACTGAATTTGGAAGCATCCTCTGCAAGTAAAAGACACTGCTCTGAATGGGAGCCAGTGTATTCTCTGGATGCAAATATACTGGAGTGTTTTTTATTAGCTCATCATCCGTAATTCAGAGTGAAATTTGCTAACTGCAGTGACTACAAAACAGATCCATTTGAAGGCAAATGTTTTGACTTCATACGCGTGCTAGTTTGTGTTTTGTTATTGTATTAAAGGGGTTGTAAAGGTTTGTTTTTTATTTTCTAAATAGGTTCCTTTAAGCTAGTGCATTGTTGGTTCACCTACCTTTTCCTTCGATTTCCCTTCTAAATGTTTTTATTCTTTGTTTTCTTTGTCTGAATTTCTCACTTCCTGTTCCTCCTCAGTAAGTTGTTCTGGCTGACTAAACACCGCTCGGATGATGGTGTGAAGTTTACTGAGGAGAAACAGGAAGTGAGAAATTCAGACAAAGAAAAAAAAACATTTAGAAGGGAAATCGAAGGAAAAGGTAAGTGAACCAACAATGCACTAGCTTAAAGGAACCTATTTAGAAAATAAAAAACGAACCTTTACAACCCCTTTAATCACTTCATGGCGCAACTGTTTTACCCCCTTCTAGTCTGGTCCATTTTCTAAAGGAACCTATTTAGAAAATAAAAAACAAACCTTTACAACCCCTTTAATCACTTCACGGCGCAACTGTTTTACCCCCTTCTAGTCTGGGCAATTTTTCTGATTTCAGCACTGTCACACTTTGAATAACAAATACTCAGTCATGCAACACTGTACTTAAATTACTTTTTCAAAAAACTATCATTTTTTTGAGACAATTAAAGCGGAGTTCCACTTAAAATACTGCAGCTCCTGACTTTTAACCAAGGCTTTTTTTCAGGGGGAACTTGGTGGAACTCAGTTCCGCCACCTCAGGCTCAGACCCTTTGGTGCCTGCTCACTACAATCACTTGTAAACACAGAAGTCTGGTTTCTGTGTTTACAAGTGACAGCTCTGCACTCTGTGTGTAACCCCCATGAACTCTGCACTCTGTATGTAATGCAATACTGATATTTAATGCTTCTTTAAGACCATTCTACTGTTTGTGAAATATGACCACACCCACTATTTGATGAGATTTGGAGGGTGTGTGTAGGGGGAGGGGTTTTGGGGGGGGTCATGGTTGAGTTCCAGCACCTATTGTTTGAGAAAAAAAGCCCTGCTTTTAATAATCAGACACTCACCTGTCCCAGGGTCCAGGGATGCGGAGGAACGAAGCCCCGCTAGTCTCACTGTGGGCACCTGGCTGTGGCTTCACAGCCGGCATGACTGTCCGGGCAATCATCTGGGACCTGTGACGTGTCCCAGATGATTGCCGAGAGGGAGGGGGGAGAGGTGATCTCCCTTCCGATGTCGCGGTGCCCCAGGAGCAAGTGGGAGCTGGAACCCTCTAAAAAGATGGTATCTGCCCCCCCCCCCAAAAAAAATGACATGCCAAATGTGGCATGTCGGGGGGGATCGCCTTCCCTTAAATCGGAAGTTCCATTTTTGGGTGGAACTCCGCTTTAAGAGTTTTCCATTGGTGGTATTTAATCACCACTTGGTTTTTTCTTTTTTTTGGTATATAAAGGAAAATAGTTTGTTTCTGTTACAAAACTTTGCAAATAAATAATCTTTCTTCATAAACTTAGGCCAAATTGTATTCTGTTACATTTCCCTGGTGAAAAAAACAAATCAGTGTATAATTTTAGTCTGAGATCTCAGTCTGAATGTTAGAGTCTACAAACTATGGTATATATTATATATACATATTTGAAAGTTCTGGAACTCTGCCTATATTGGGACAAATTTTATGTGCCGCTATGATTTTTGTGAAGCGCCATCCCATGCAATTCTTCACATCAAAGGGGCCTAACAAAGTCTCACACAATCCCCAATTCCAATTTAGGTGTGAATTGTGAAAGGAAATCTCACAGACACTAATCCCGATCTATGTATCCTAATTGTTTTTTCACACCCAATGACACTAATGTGTGTCAAGTTAACCTTTGCATCTTTTGGTTGCTTAACCACTTCAACCACTCCATTTTTCAGTTGTCAGCGCTGTCACACTCTGAATAAAAATTACTCAGTCTTGCAACACTGTACCCAAATACATTTTATGCCATTTGTTTTGAGACAAAGCTTTATTTTGGGGATATTTAATCATCACAGGGTTTTTTATTTTTTTCTACATAAATAAAATAAAAAAACAAATGTTTTTCTTAGTTTTATACAATTTTGGAAATAATCTTTCTTCAAAAATGTAAGTCAAAATGTATTCTGCTACATTTCTTTGGTAAAAATCAATCTGTTTGAAAGTTATAGAATCTACATACCGTATTTATTGGCGTATAACACGTGCCAGCGTATAACATGCACCCCAAGTTTAGGAGGGAATTTAAAAGAAAAAAACTTTTAGGAGGGAAGTTTAACCGCTTCAATACCCGGCCATAGTCATATGACGCCCACAAGGTGGATCTACCATCCTGGGTGGGCGTCATATGACGTCCTCGGATTCCCGGCCGCCTGGGGGGCGCGCGCGCGCCCGCGGCATCGCTCGGGACCCGGTGCGAGTGCCCGGCGGCCGCGATGTCCGCCGGGCACCCGCGATTGCCCGTTAAAACAACGGGACCGGGCGGGACCGTGGAGCTGTGTGTGTAAACACACCCCCCCACGTCCTGTCAGCGGGGAGGAGACCGATCATGTGATCCCAGTACGGAGGATCACATGATCGGTCTCCTCCCCTTAAGTCCCCTCCCCCTACAGTTAGAATCACTCCTATTAGGGACACACATTAACCCCTCCAGCGCCCTCTAGTGTTAACCCCTTCCCTGACAGTCACATTTACACAGTAATCATTGCAATTTTATAGCAACGATCGCTGTGTAAAAATGTGAATGGTTCCAAAAATGTGTCAAAAGTGTCCGAAGTGTCCGCCGCAATGTCACAGTCACGAAAAAAAAATCGCAGATCCCCGCCATTACTAGTAAAAAAAAAAAAAAAAAAAAATTCAATAAATCTATCCCCTATTTTGTAGACGCTATAACTTTTGCGCAAACCGATCAATATACGCTTATTGGGATTTTTTTTACCAAAAATATGTAGAAGAATACGTATCGGCCTAAACTGAGGAAAAAAAAATAGTTTTTTTAAAAAAAAAAATGGGATATTTATTATAGCAAAAAGTAAAAAATATTGTGTTTTTTTTCAAAATCGTCGCTCTTCTTTTGTTTATAGCGCAAAAAATAAAAACCGCAGGGGCGATCAAATACCACCAAAAGAAAGCTCTATTTGTGGGAAAAAAAGGACGTCAATTTTGTTTGGTTGTAACGTAGCACGACCGCGCAATTGTTAGTTAAAGCGACGCAGTGCCGAATCGCAAAAAGTGCTCTGGTAAGGAAGGGTGTTTAAAAGCCCTGTATTGAAGTGGTTAAGGAAAAAAACTTACATTTAAATGCCCATTAATGCAGCCTTGTCAGTGTCATTTGCAGCCTTGTTAGTCATTTGCAGCCTTGTCAGTCATTTGCAGCCTTGTCAGTCATTTGCAGCCTTCCATTGCAGCCTTGCATTGCAGCCTTCCATTGCAGCCTTCCATTGCAGCATTGTCGATCATTTGCAGCCTTGTCAGTGTATTTTTTATTTTAAAAATGGCGCCGCCGAGATACAGAGCGGATGTCCTGTGTATCTTGGAGGTGCTCGGTAGTTCTCGGCCGGCTTTCGGGTATTTTCGGCCGCACTCGGCTATCTTCGGCCGTTCTCGGCTGACGACGGCCGAGAGCGGTCGAAAATAGCCGAGAGCGTCCGAAAATAGCCGAGAACGGCCGAAGATAGCCGAGAACGGCCGAAGATACCCGATCACCGCCGAGAACGGCAGAAAAGGTTACAAACGGCAGGGGATCGGCGTATAACACACACCCCCTGATTTTCCCCTGATTTTAAGGGGAAAAAAGTGTGCGTTATACGCTGATAAATACAGTATATTATATATATATAGATAGATATATATATATATATATATATATATATATATAGATATATACATATCTATATATAGATAGCTATCTCTATATATACAGTATATATATATCTATGTATATATATATATATATATATATCTATATTTTAGGGCCTTAAAAAAATGAGATAGGCAGTCAGTATATCAGGACTGACCAATTTTAAATGTCTGTATATATATACATATCTATATATCTATCTATTTATATATATATACATATATATATATATATATATATATATATATATATATATATATATACATACATACATACATACATACATACATACATACATACACACATACTGGGGGTTATTTGCGAACGGCAAATCCACTTTGCACTACAAGTGCAAAGCACACTTGGAAGTGCAGTCGCTGTAAATCTGAGGGGTAGATCTGAAATGAGGGGAAGCTCTGCTGATTTTATCATCCAATCATGTGCAAGCTATAATGCTGTTTTTTATTTTCCTTGCATGTCCCCCTTGGATCTACAGCGACTGCACTTCCAAATGCACTTTCACTGGTAGTGCAAAGTGGATTTGCCTTTAGTAAATAACCCCCACTGCATATATAAATTAGAAAATTGATCAGTCCTGATGTACTCACTGCCTAGCTAATTTTTATTTTTGAGGCCCTAAAACGACAGGACAGTACAAATACCCCCCAAATTACCCTTTTTGGAAAGTAGACACCCCAAAGTATTTAGTAAGAGATATGGTGAGTTTTGTAAGTTGTAATTTTTGTCACAATTTTTGGGAAAATTAAGCAATTAAATAAAAATTTTTTACAAAGTCATTTTAACAAATCCTTTTTCACACACAGCATAGGTATACTTACAATTATACCAAAAAATACATTCTGCTACTCCTTCCGAGTATGGGGATACCAAATGTGTGAGACTTTTCCACAGTCTAGACAGTCTAGAGCAGTGTTTTTCAACTCCAGTCCTCAAGGCGCCCCAACAGGTTATGTTTTCAGGCTTTCCATTATTTTGCACATGTGATTTGATCAGTTTCTCTGCCTTAGTAATTACCACAGCTGTTTCATCTGAGGGAAATCCTGAAAACATGACCTGTTGGGGCGCTTTGAGGACTGGAGTTGAGAAACACTGGTCTAGAGCACAGGTGTTGAAAACGAGGCCCGCGGGCCTTGCTAAGTGGCCCACACAATGGCCTCCAGCCGACACCTGTTTGTTTCTCTCAATGCCAAGTCTCCCAAGAGTAAACATCCTTCCCCCTCAGTCTCGCGAGCAGCGCTGGCATTGTAACAGCGCATGCGCAGTCCATTGGTTTCCAAGGAGACAAGAATAAACAACTCCCGCTCTCTCCTCCTCAGTCCCTTCAGCGGCGCCGGCTTTTTTGTGAGCTGAGCGCACAAAAAAACTCTACCACTGACAGCTATGCTGGGCCAGCCGGCTATGTTTTTTCTTTTCCCATCCAGCGGGCTGATTCCTGAGGGTGGGCTTCTTGAGGACTTGATGAAGAGATGCAGTGCTGTGCTGCCGATTTTTTTTTTTTTTTTTTTTTTTTAATCGTTAATTTTTATTGATTTTACAATGGGAAAGTACAACAAATTGAACTCAAAATACAATGCTGGTCCCAAATATCCATATGTGACAATTATTGAATACAGGTAATGAATCTATTACATTTACTATCAGTGAGGGCACCACAATCATCATTACTTACACTTAGGAAGGACTTGCGTTTGTCCGTCCAAATTGCCCAAGACTTAGAGAGGGTAGCACATTCCAATGCGTTTATAGCTAGCAGGTGTTCAAAAGCAAACTTGCGATTCACTTTGTGCTGACGATTTTGAAGTGATGGTGAAATAAGACATATAGAGCCAGAACCCAGGAGGAGGTGTGGAAATTAGATGTTGCACACTGCGTATAGCATACTCCTGAACCCGGCACTCTGTATGTAGCGTGCTCCTGAACCCGGCACTCTGTACGTAGCGTGCGCCTAAACCCTGCACGTAGCGCTCTCCTGAACCCGGCACTCTGTACGTAGCGCACGCCTGAACCCTGCACTCTGTATGTAGTGCGCTTCTGAACCCGGCACTCTGTACGTAGTGCGCTCCTAGATCCAGCACTCTGTACGTAGCATGCTCCTGAACCCAGCACTCTGTACATAGCGCGCTCCTAAAGTTGGCACTCTGTACGTATCGCGCTCCTGAACCCGGCACTCTGTACGTAGCGCGCTCCTGAACCCGGCACTCTGTATGTAGCGTGCTCTTGAACCGGGCACTCTGTACGTAGTGCGCTACTGAACCCGGCACTCTGTACGTAGCGAGCTCCTGAACCCGGCATTTTGTATGTAGCGCGCTCATGAACCCGGCACTCTGTATGTAGTGCGCTCCTGAACCCGGCACTCTGTACGTAGCGCTTTCCTGAACCTGGCACTCTGTACGTAGCGTGCTCCTGAACCCGGCACTCTGTACGTAGCACGCTCCTGAACCCAGCACTCTGTATGTATCGCGTTTTTCGAACCGGGCACTCTGTACATAGCGCGCTCCTGAACCCGGCACTCTGTACGTAGAGCATTCCTGAACCCTTCACTCTGTACCTACCGCATTCCTGAACCCTGCACTCTATGTAGCGTGCCCCTAGAGTAGATACATAGTCCTACAGATACAACGACCCTTTGAGGGCAACCATACTGCTAATGCAGCCCCAGAGGAATTTGAGTTTCACACCCCTGGTCTAGAGCATCCCAAATGCAAGGAACACCTTTGGGCTTTCAAAGAGCATTTACGTGTCTAATTTCCTGACTACCTATAACATTCCTTGTGTCCTTGTGTATGACCCCATTTTGGAAAGCAAATACACTAATGTATTTTCTGAAAGGCAAAGTAGTCTTTAAAAAAAAAAAATTTGCCACAAATTATTGGAAAATGAGGAAAGAAAATCAAAATATCTTTTTTTACAAAGTTGTCAATGAATAACATATTTCTAACACACAACATAAGCATACTATGAATTACCCCCCAAAACACATTCTGCTACTCCTCTTGAGTATGGCGATAACTATATAGCTACTGGCACTGACATACAGTGATATCAGAGCAGCCAGCCTTTGTACATGATCACCTCTGCGGCTATATCCGGCAACACTGATCAGTGTATTTTGATGGCGGGGGAGGCTCCCAGCTGTTAAAATACAATAGGACCGAGGGAGCGATTCTCTCATCTATAATCAAATGGTTGAATGAAAAAAAAAAAAGATTGTATGGCCAACTATAACCTCTGCTGTCAATCTTACTCCCAGAATGAGAATCTTTCTACAACAGTTTGGGTGAGCCGACATCATACCACAATTTTTGTAAGTTAAGCATTAGCGTGCAAAAATGTTATCTACATACAGTATAAATAAATGTATTTTATCACTGGCTACTCCTACACAGGCAGCCTTGAAGAAAACTCACAGTCATACAAGAATTAATAATGTTATCTTTCGGTTTGGCTTAAATCAAGGTCACTGATACCAGGAGATACATTTTATTTCTGAATTTGTGTGTGACTGCCATGTGAAAAATATTACTAGATAGATTGATACACAAACATATTTGCTTACTTGTAAAAATGATTTGCCTAGCCAAGCTGATTGCTAAAGTTGTTGGATAGTTGGAAAATGTAGTTAAAGCCCCTCTCCGGGATAAAAAAAAATTAGTTTGAGTTAAAGAAAGGTGGGAGAGAGGAATGGATTTTTTTTGCCCAGGGTGGGGCTTTAAGGGTTATTTTTTTTTAATACATTTTTTTTATAATCCTAATATATAATAATCTAACCAAGAAAGACATGACTTTTTTGGCATTCCAAACATTATTGGGTCACCACACAGTGTGAACAGACGCTAATACATAAAACAGAAAATATGTAGATGAATAAAAATTAGACTCTTAGGGCTCATTTACACCTGCTTTGCTCTCTGAAGAGCGACCCACATATTACCTCCTGACCATCTGTTTTAACATCCTAAATGCCAAACAACTGTGCCGCAACTGCAAACGTTCTGCATGGTTGTGGAGCGGTTTCAGCACAGCCCTATTCACTTGAATGGATCGCCTTCAGTGTACTGGTATAATTCCTGCCATCGGCCGTGGCATGTGTAGACCCCAGCCGCTGCTTCTGCAGCAAAAGGGGAGTAGTTGAGGGGGTGGTAAAAACTAGGCTCAACTGTGGGGTTTCACTGACCCTCAATTGCAAGTGTGAACGATCTCTTAACCACTTCAGCCCCGGACCAATTGTCAGCTTAAGGACCAGAGGTCTTTTTTCAATTTCGCACTGCACTACTTTAACTGGTAATTGTGCGGTCATGCAATTTTGTAACGAAACGAAATTTGCGTCCTTTTCTTCCCACAAATAGAGCTTTCTTTTGATGGTATTTGATTGCCTCTGTGATTTTTATTTTTTGCGATATAAACGGAAAAAGAGCGAAAATTTTGAAAAAAAAAGAGATTTTCTACTTTTTGTTATAAGAAAAATCTAATAAACTCAATTTTAGTCAAACATTTGGGCCAAAAATGTATTCAGCCACATGTCTTTAGTAAAAAAAATGCCAATAAGCGTATATTTATTGGTTTGCGCAAAAGTTATAGCGTCTACAAACTAGAGTACATTTTCTGGAATTTACACCGCTTTTAATTTATGACTGCCTATTTCATTTCTTGAGGTGCTAAAATGGCAGAGAAGTACAAAACCCCCCCAAATGACCCCATTTTGGAAAGTAGACACCCCAAGCTATTTGCTGAGAGGCATGTTGAGCCCATTGAATATTTTTTTTTTTAGTCCCAAGTGATTGAATAAAGACAAAAATAAAAAATAATTTTTTTTTTCTTCAAAAAGTTGTCACTAAATGATATATTGCTCACACATGCCATAGTTATATGTGGAATTGCACCCCAAAATACATTTTGCTGCTTCTCCTGAGTATGGGGATACCACATGTGTGGGACTTTTTGGGAGCCTAGCCGCGTACGGGGCCCCGAAACCCAAGCACCGCCTTCAGCATTTCTAAGGGTGCAAATTTTTGATTTCACTCCTCACTACCTATCACAGTTTCGAAGGCCATAAAATGCCAAAATAGCACAAACCCCCCCCAAATGACCCCATTTTGGAAAGTAGACACCCCAAGCTATTTGTTGAGAGGCATGGTGAGTATTTTACAGCTCTCATTTGTTTTTGAAAATGAAGAAAGTAAAGAAAAAAAATTTTTTTTTTTCTTTTTTCAATTTTCAAAACTTTGTGACAAAAAGCGACATCTGCAAAATACTCACAATACCTCTCAGCAAATAGCTTGGGGTGTCTACTTTCCAAAATGGGGTCATTTTGGGGGTTTTATGCCATCTGGGCATTCCATGGCCTCCGAAACTGTGATTGGCAGTGAGAAGTGAAATAAAAAAATTACTCCCTTAGAAAGCCTGAAGGCGGTGCTTGGTTTTTGGGGTTCCGTACGCAGCTAGGCTCCCAAAAAGTCCCACACATGTGGTATCCCCGTACTCAGGAGAAGCAACAGAATGTATTTTGGGGTGTATTTCCACATATGCCCATGACATGTTTGAGCAATATATCATTTAGTGACAACTTTTTGTAAAAAAAAATATATATATTTTTTTTTTTTCATTATTCAATCTCTTGGGACAAAAAAAAAAAAAATATTTAATGGGCTCAACATTGCTCTCAGCAAATAGCTTGGGGTGTCTACTTTCCAAAATGGGGTCATTTGGGGGGGGTTTGAACTGTCCTGGCATTTTATGCACAACATTTAGAAGCCTATGTCACACGTCACCCACTCTTCTAACCACTTGAAGACAAAGCCCTTTCTGACACTTTTTGTTTACATGAAAACATATTTTTTTTTTGCAAGAAAATTACGTTGAACCCCCAAACACTATATATATTGTTAAAGCAAAGGCCCTACAGATTAAAATGGTGGGTGTTGCATTTTTTTTTTTTTTCCACACAGTATTTGCGCAGCGATTTTTCAAACGCATTTTTTGTGGAAAAAATACACTTTTTTTTATTTTAATGCACTAAAACACACTATATTGCTCAAATTTTTGATGAAATAAAAAATATGATCTTAGGCCGAGTACATGGATACCAAACACGACATGCTTTAAAATTGCGCACAAACACGCAGTGGCGACAAACTACATACATTTTTAAAAGCCTTTAAAAGCCTTTACATGATACCACATTAGATTCACGGAGGAGGTCTACTGCTAAAATTACTGCCCTCGATCTGACCTTCGCGGTGATACCTCACATGCATGCTGCAATTGCTGTTTACATATGACGCCAGACCAACGCTTGTGTACGCCTTTGCGCAAGAGAAGGGGGGGCAGGGGTGCTTTTTTTTTTTTTTTTTTAGTTTTTTTTTTATTTATTTAGCTTTTTTTTTCTATTTTTAAACTGTTCCTTCCATTTTTTTTTCTTTGTTATGATTTTTATTGTTATCTCAGGGAATGTAAATATCCCCTATGATAGCAATAGGCAGTGACAGGTACTCTTTTTTTGAAAAAATTGGGGTCT
Organism: Lithobates sylvaticus; assembly: GCA_028564925.1. Lineage (NCBI taxonomy): Eukaryota > Metazoa > Chordata > Amphibia > Anura > Ranidae > Lithobates > Lithobates sylvaticus. Next base: position 114,324,566 of record CM053028.1, read on the forward strand.
ATTAGACCCTAGATCTTTCCTCTGCCCTCAAAGCATCTGACCACACCAAGATTGGTGTGATAAAATGCTTTCCCAATTTCCCAATGGCGCGGTTTATATCCGGGAGGGGGGACATTCCCTCCTACTGCTTGTAAAAGCAGTCTAGAGGCTAATTACCCGCTAGAATTGCTTTTACATGAAAGCCGATCACTGGCTGAAAAGAATGATACCAAGATGATACCTAAACCTGCAGGCATCATTCTGGTATAACCATTCAAAGTCCAGCAACATACTGGACATATATTGTAATCTTTTTTTTTTTCATGCAGCCTCTTGGCTGAACGAAAAAAAGAGATTGATTGGTGGGTATGCCCACCATTAGAATACCTCCCTTCATCCACCCACTTCTAATGATGGGCATACATGCACCATTTATATATGCCGATGCATGGGGCATCCTCCCGCAAAAGTTATGCCGTGTACACACGGTCGGAATTTCGACCGTATGTACGTGGCATTAGGAGCCAATCGCTCCTCCGCCCCCCCTGCTGCCCCCATGCTTCGGCACATATGCTCTTTTTTTTAACTGTGGTGGTGAAATCACCTCCTACAGCGTTGGAGTCGCGGCTTTATGTATCGTGGGAGCAAACGCTGTTGCTGTCAAGATAAATAAATCCGCGCTGCAACTGAATGGCGCACCTGAAAACAAAAAAATGCTTAACACTAAAACACAGTAAACAAAATTACATACCTGAAAAGCAAGCATGATAAAACATGATAAAACATTGCAGAATAGAATGGAGTAAAAAAAGAGCAACAATAGAGAGAGAGAGAGAACAATAAAACGACAACTATTTTTGTTTTTTTTATTTTTTTGAGATTCACAGGTAAAAAAGCTCCTGACTGTTAGCGACTGAATCAAAACGCTACCACAAAAAAAATGTTAGCGATCGCAGGGATCAGGCCTGACTCTGCGAACACTGCAGTTATGTGTGCTTAGTGTTTTGTAAGTGACAGTGATCGATCGATACTGCACTTGGGTGGGCTGGGCTGGGCTGGGCGGAGGGGGAAAACGCAGGTGCTAGCAGGTATCTGGGCTGATCCCGCTAACAATGCGTTTTTTTGGAACCCTAAACTGCTGGGACGCTAGTATAGATCTGATCAGATCAGATATTGATCTGTTCAGATACTATACCACTAAGGGAGGTGTATGCTTTGCGCGTGGGTGTTTGCGGTACTGGCACTAACCTGGGGCGACGCAGACCTTATTTGACCCTAAAACCTAATTGATATCACCGCCAAAAAAAAAATAGCATGGGGCCCCCCAAATCCATACCAGACCCTCATGCAAACATGCAGCCTGGCGGTTCAGGAAAGGGAGGGGACGTCAGTAAGCGGTTAAAGACCCTCCCTAGTGTATTTTTTTAAGCTGCACAACTACTCCCAGTCTCAGGTCTCTACAACATAAAAGGACTCATTCGATAGTCCAAGAGAAGGACTTCATAGATTATTTTTCCTTCAGAAAATTCTAGTATTGTTTTCATAGAATGCAGCACTTTCTGTGAATGGGGAAGGGTTGAATGAATGACTGGATTCCCTTTCCCATTCACAGAATGATTTGCATTCTGTTAAAACCATATAATGACTTTTGTTGATGGAGAAAAGGACAGAAAGAGATGGGCAGCCTACTTCAATGTACTGCAATATTACAGTCAATTAAATAAATCCCAGCAGCACCTGATGTTCAGCAATGTGAAGAGGACCTGTCATCACTGCAGAGAGCATTTCTAGACTAATGCCGTGTACACACGATCGGAATTCTCGTCGGAAAAGCCTTGGATGTTTTTTGCGACTGAATTCCGACAGAATTTCGCTCAAGCTTGTGTTGCCTACACACAGTGACACCAAATTCCAACCATCAAGAACGTGGTGACGTACAACACTACGACAAGCCGCAAAAATGAAGTTCAATGCTTCCGAACATGCGTTGAATTGTTTCCGAGCATGCGTCGGAATTTTGCGCGTCGGAATTGACACAGACGATCGGAATTTCCGATAGAAACTTTTTCCATCAAAAAAATAGAGAACCTGCTCTCAATATTTTGCTGGCCGAAACTCTGCCAGCAAAAGTCCGATGGAGCCTACACACGGTCGCATTTTCCAACCAAAAGCTCACATCGGTCTTTTGCTGGCGGAATTTCCGATTGTGTGTACGTGGCATAAGAAGTAATTAGCAGGACATGGGATACACGTCATTAGAGGTAAGTAGTGTTACTGAACCTATATCCCAGAAATATTTTTATTAAACTTCGGTTAAAGTTTGAAGTAAAAATAACATGTAACCAAAATAATGCTGGAAGATTGTAGTTTGCAATCATTGTTTTATTTTTTTTCTTTCAGAATAAAAATTATACGGAGACTTCCAATTCAACTGCAGCAGTCATTGGCATTAAAGCTACAAATGCCACATGTACCATATACGTAGCTTGCTACACAGCGGGAGGCATTGGGCCATATAGTGAAGCAGTACAGCTTGTTATTCCAGGTGATGGTGAGAGACGTTTTTTTAATCAATATTTGGTACTAATCTTTTTCTCTATAGGAGTTTTTCTTAAACTATGGGTTGGAACTCAAATTTGGTCATCAATGTGTTCGGGATAGGTCACAACTTGACTTTGGGTCCAAATGCAGATCAAGCGATGGCTTAATGACAGTATTTATGACTGACAGTATGGACACATATACTGGAATGCAAGTAGTGGGGCAGGACAGGGGGGTTGGGTGGAGGATGGCAAGGAAGCAATTATCCAGACATGATTATCAGGTTAAAAGACCGGGCAATGGTTTGCAAGGTCTACAGAACTCCCACAGCATGAAAATAAACCCATTGAGTTCTTCAAAGAGGAATTAAACTCTGTAAGTTGTTCCCAATGAAAATCAGGCAGAGGGTAAAGGACAAGTCACAAATTTTGCCTGTGATCTCCCTGGGGCTGATCTCCTTTCCCCATTACTGACTAACCATGCCTTGTTCTGCACTGTGTCTCTGTGTAGAGGTGGCCAGTTTGGTAGAAGCAAGGCAGAAAGCAGGGCTTTGCTTTCTTATGCCTCCAGCATGGAGAGCAGTGAGCAGTACACCATTGACATCACCAGATCCCACTTTAAATCTACTTCAAATCCCACTTCAAATCTACTTCAAATCCCACTTCAAATCTACTGGGACTAGCAGCCAGAGGCAGCAGGACCTTAGATCTCACCTTACACAGGAGTGCCTAGGCACACTTATATTCCGGCAAGTGCACTGTTATTTTTGAGGCTAGATTTTTCAATGTACTGATTAGGCACATTTCAAAATTTTACCTATAGCATAGAAAATTTTCCATTCTTGAGCTCGGTTCCAATTTAATAGTAAGGCAGCAAGCTTCACAAAACATTGTTTCAACTGTAGAAGGGTAGGTCATCTGAGGCAGAATTGGCTTGGCAGACAGTAGCTGTAAATAGCTGGGATCATCACAACAGTTTAAGCAACACGCTGCATTAATTACTGTTGGTTTGTCTTCTTTTTTGGTATTATGCGACCACAACATTTTGATACAAATTCTTGAGTCTCAGAATGAGTCTCAGTAGGGTGACAATTTACATATCTGCTCAATCAGTTTTTAAGACATACTTAAAAAGACTAAGGACCGGTTCACACTGGAACATGCTCAATGTTTATGTGCAGTCCCTCGTATTCCAGTTTTGGCAGCTTATTCATGTGAATGGGCTGCCAAATGTACAGAACTGTGCAAAAAGTAGTGCAAGCATTACTTTTTCAAACCATGCTGCACCAAACCGCATGGTACTGGTGGTATGGTGGCCACAAAGGCGATGCGTTTGCAAGATGCATTTGGTGTGTCATTAACATTTAATGGCACCCACATGCATCTCGCAAGAGCAGCACGTTCACATGTAGTGTGGGAAATGCACATGGAGTGCTTTTTCCCCACAGTGTGAATGGGCCCTTAATGTCACTAATACACTAAGAAGCTGTAGTTATTTTTAACAAATTTGATGTGCTGCCCTACAGTGTAACATCAGGAAGTTAGTTAATTGTGTTGTTCAGTATTTATATGCAATTTTATCAAAATTACAATTTACATAAACATTTTAATAAGTTTCATTCATAAATAAGAAAATGCATGGAGCAGTTCTCATATACAGCATATTTTTGGAACACCAGATTACTTAATAGGAAGTATTGTGTGTTTCTAAATATATTCTTAAAATAATTGGTTCTTCTTGTTCCAGGCACAGTGGCATCCGCGACTTCAACTCCAGGAACAGGAAATGTCAGCCCCTACTTGATATTGCTGGGCTTTATCTGCAGCTTAATGATACTTCTGCTAACGATTTATGGTGCAGTAATATGCATTAGAAGAAAAAAAGAAACAGAGTTTGGGTAAGTTTGAGGAACACTTGGTACCTAGAAAACTGGGTTAGCAGGCTGCTTTTTTTAGTGCCTTCCTATAACCACAAATTTTCATGGCTGCACAGATCATGAAAACTGGTATAAAATACATAAATGTATAGCGCAGTTGTATGAACATGTTTATTTATTTCATTTTAATCTTCAATACAGGCTCATTTCCACTTTCTTTAGCTCTTAAAATACCCGTTGATCACCCTATTTCCATCCCCATAACATAAGAAACATAATGGAGAGATGCTCTGTAGTGCAGAAGGGGGATAACTGGGTAGGGCTGATAATACTATTTGGGATTTCAGTGCAGCAGAAGCAGTCTGTACAGGAATTTAGGTGCTCAGTGGATTTATGGCAGATTAACTAGTAACTTTCTGTATTTGCAGGAAACGTGGAAATGTACATGCATCGCACAAATGTATTGTGTATGTTTTGCTTTATTTTTCCCAGACATACACTTGAATGACAACCATTCTGTCTGAGTCAGATGGCTACTATCTAACCACTCTCAAGGAAGAACATTGATCGGTCGGGTTACAGGACCTGCCCTAAATATTTATTTTACCTGTTAGATTTGTGTTAAATATTCAGCCAATATGAGTATTCATATTTATATACTCAGTGTGATTTCCAAGTTCTGGAGGGCAGTTGGATTATTTTCTTATGTCTATTGACACCCCAAAGCTGGCCATATGTATAGTGTTTTAGCTCGTTCAGCATAGCGGATGAATGAATCTCCTGCTGCTAGCTATTGTGTTTTGACAGCTTGCATCCAGGGCTGGTAGAAGACTTGACTGTAGCAAATAGGCTGCAAGCACTGTTCAGCCAACTTTTTTCTGCTTAGAATAGATCCTTCAATTTCTCAGTTGAAATTTTTTGAGCTGGGTTTGTTGAGCCAGGTGACTTTTAGCTGGGACTGGCAGAGATGCAAGCCATGTATGGCCAGCTTAAGAAATGACGTGTGATAATGAAATAAAGATCAGTGAAACAAACAACCTGTTAATGCGAGGGTAAATTGAATAAACACTGATTTCCGTTATGATAAATGCAGCCAAGATGTTAACTTATATTATAAATATTGGAAGAACATACAGGCTAAACTGATTAGGGGTTGAATCCGTAAAAGACACATTTATTGTATAAGGAAAATTGAAACATATGAATCAATGTGGTACAATTGATTTTAAAGGGTTTCTTTCAAAAGGATAAACAGAATATGTTAAACATTTAACAATACATTCTTATATGCATGATGAAGGCCAACTAATTATTTTGAGAACACCTGTGAACTTGCCAGGCTTCTACTCTTCTCAAATTATTTTAGTTACGTTTTCCAGAGTTAGGGCTCTTTCACACGGGGCGGATCAGTGCTGATCCGCCCCGTGGATATCCGCTTGCTCAGCGGGGATCGCCGGAGCGATCTCCGCTGAGCAGGAAGATGACAGGTCCGTCTCTGCACACAGCGCAGGGACGGACCTGTCAGAGCGCCGCTCTCCCTATGGGAGATCGGGTGACGACGGACCGTAGAGTCCATCGTCATCCGATCCGCTCTGCAGACGGATGAAAAAATAGGGTTTTCCTCCGTCTGCAGAAACGGACCATAGCGGACACGGACGAGATCGGGTGTCAGCGGATGCTCATCCGCTGACACCCGCTATCCCATAGAGATACATGTATGTCCGTTTTTCTTCCTAAAACGGAAGGATGAAAAACGGACATACGGACCGTCCGTGTGAAAGAGCCCTTAGGGGATCGCTCCGGCGATCCCCGCTGAGCAAGTGGATATCCACGGGGCGGATCAGCACTGATCCGCCCCATGTGAAAGGACCCTTAATTTGAGTATCTGCCCTACCACAAGACAAGAATTAAAGTGTCACTTTCACGTAACACCAACTGTACTACCAATTTAGTGTTTATTCCACAGTATCCATAATCATAGAATTGTGGAATTTTGGTGGAGATATATTACCAATAAAGTCCTCCAAAAGACAAAAGAAGGAAAAGCAAGTGGTTCAACCTACCAGCAACCTTACAAAACTGAACTACAGGCATACCCCACTTTTAAGTACACAATGGGGTTTATTTACTAAAGCTGGAAAGTGCAAAATCAGGCTCACTTCTGCATAGAAACCAATGAGCTTCTAACCCCGGCTTGTTCAATTAAGCTTTGGTAATAAAACCTGGTAGCTCATTGGTTTCTATGCAGAAGTGAGCCTGATTTTGCACTTTCCAGCTTTAGTAAATAAACCCCATTGCGTACTTAAAAGTGGAGTATACCTTTATACCTTTTAGGTTGAGCTGAGCTTGAGAGCATTACTGTACTTAATTACTGAACTCTATTACTATATCCAGAGATATCAAGCAATTGTACAAATATAGGGTCTTACCCTTTCCTCCTGAACATTAAGTGCTGAGATCACAGGCCCATTCATCTATGTGAGTTTAGTTACAGTACAAGGATCATGATTGAAAACAAGGGAGGCATTAGGGATCCTTCAAGATACTACAGTCAGATTTCCACAGCTGGCTTTCTAAATTGACATATAATGGGGATTAACTAAAATGTGCAAGTTGAGCAGATTCCTTTCTCAATTTTTGTCTGTAATTACAATATAACATATTTTCAAAGTTAGGTAGGACCCCCCCCCCCCCCACCCACTTGTAATTATTGGAACTGTTGTACCATTATCCCTATTTTATTTTGTATTATTATTATGTCTCAATTATAATTTTTCTAAGGATTCAATTAAATAATTATGAAAAAATACACATATTATTTAATACTTGCCATTGTGGGCATTACTCTAAGCAAAGTATGAGTAGAACTTCTGTTGATGTAGATTAGCACTTGTCATTTCCAGTAAACCAGCTTCTCCAATAACTGAAAGTGAATTGCTAGGCTTTTCCACTATCTGAATGATGCACTTGCTATTTTGAGCATGTTTTGAAACAATGGATAGAAATACGTAATAAAATTGTTCACTAGAGTTTTATAAACTGCAACCTGGTGAACAAATTTCTGAGTTCATGACTCAAGACAAACGGAAAACAATGGCTTCTGTTTTCCATGTGTTATTCTTATGATTCATTCCCTGATACAGCACTAATATCAGAGCAGGACCCTAAGCTCAAAACAGAACATACATGAAATACCAGGGAAATGAAGCACGTACAAAGAATGTTATTATGATTCCATCATGCCCAGTGAGCACATGATCTGCGAAGGTAGAACATCATAGAGTTAAAATGTCACATCCTGTTGGCTGGGTGTCTCCTGGGTTAGGAAAAGTACTGTTGAGTGATTTTGTGGACAGGGATACTATTATATGGAAAGGAGAATCTGTGGAATTCGATTTTTAGATTTCATGTATGTCAGCAGTCAGCACAGTCTAGCTGGGATAGAACAATGGGTAAGAAACAGGTCAAATTTAAACTAGGGACTGTTCATATTTTATATGAAAAATGTACTGTCCTACTGAGCTTAATTGTTAATGTTTAATAAAATTTGAGTAAGAATAGTACAGTTAACCTTAGTGCAAAAAATAATATGCAAAGCTGAAGCACAACATTTACAATATCGGTAACTTTTTTTTTACTTTGTATTTCTCCAGTTTATAGCCACATAATGTCAATAGTTTTTTTAAAATAACAAACAAATTATACTTACCTGTAGCAGCCCGATCCTCTTCTTGGATCTCTTGCCGGTGCTCCACACCCCTCCCTTCTGCCAAGTGACCCCATAGCAAGCAGCTTGCATTGGGGCCACCCGAGCAGGCTCGCTTCCAAGCCGCTGCTCCATGTGTCCATTCACATGTGGAGTGCAGCTCAGCCCCACCCCCACTCTCTCCTTATTGGCTCACGGACTGTGATTGACAGGTTCTCCTGGACATCGCTGAATCGAGATGGAGCTCAGGTAAGTTTTAGGGGGACTGGGGCCACTTCTGCACACAAAAGCATCCCTGTCAAATGGTTTGTTTTAATCCATTAACTGCCACATTTGTTAAACAGCTTGGTCTGTTAAAAGAAAAATAAGACTTACTGGCTGGTTCATTAGGTTAGAATAAAGCAGGGGTCTCCAAACTTTCTAAGCAAAGGGCCAGTTTACTGTCCTTCAGACTTTAGGGGGACCAGGTTGTGGCCAGTGAGGGTAGAAAATGCCCCAGCATCAGTGGGAATAAACAATTCCTCAGGCTTGTTGGTCAGTAGGAGTAAAAATAAAAATAAAAATTGCGGTTAGTAGGAGGATAATGTCCATCATTGGTATTGGTGGGAGGAATAGTGCCATATCGTTGGTGTCAGTGGAAGAAATAGTGCCCCATCGTTGGTATCAGTGGGAGGAATAGTGCCCTACAACTGGTGTCAGTTGAAGGAATTGTGCCTCAACTTGGTTGACAGTGGGGGGAATAGTGCCTTTTTACTGGTGTCAGTGGAAGAAATAGAGCCCCATCACTGGTGTCAGTGGGAGAAATAGTGCCTCTAAATTGGTGTCAGGTTGTGATAGTAGGAGGAATAGTGTCATGTAAAAGTGGAATATATAGTGACCCAAAGGCTGGGAAAAGGCAAGCAAAGGGCCACACCTGGCCTGCAGGCCACAGTATGGAAACCACTGGAATAAGGAGAAAAAAAGTCAAAAAAACAAAAACAAATGCAGCCACAACATTTAAGAATTTGTAAACTGGAATATATTAGATTTTTGCTTTTGAGTTTAAATATGTTTAAAGATAATATGCATGTGCAGAATGAATGTAATTTTGGTGTCTCATTACAAGTACACACAGATTACCAGAACTTTTACATGACAGTGTTCTCACTTTATTTACCTAGGCATGCGTTTGTCAGCTCAGATGATTCAGACATTGTAGTGAATTATAAAGCAAAGAGATCCTACAACAGGAAAGCCATTGAAGTGACACGTAAGATCATTTTGCCTCACTAACCTCTAACAATAGACCAGAATGTGTGGTGTTTATTCGATATTAAAGTATTCTGCACGTTAGCAGATTTTGACTTGTTTGAAACCAATCAAAGGATAACTATCACAAGCCTGGCCAATTTAAACTGAGTAAACAATGAAAGAATGAGATTATCTTCACTGAAAGATACAAAAAACACAGTCACTTCCAGGCGCTAATAGGTCTTCCAAGGTGTGGAGTAACACATGTCAGATAAAATGGCGGTGTGAAAAGGTATATATGGTATCCAAAACTGGGTGGATGCTGCCTTCCTCAGATGGGGTAATCCAAAAGGAACTACAAGAAAAACAGACATGGAAGGTGCGCACACCTAGTGCATTAGCAAAGATATTTTAATAAGACATTTTTATATAAAAGTGGGTACTCACAAAATGCAACTGACAAAAGGCCATAAACACAGTGCATGGACATGCACAGAACACAGGGTACACTAACGCGTTTTGGGGGCGCACCCCCTTCCTCAGAGCCTAGCATGGGGTACAGCTAACGTGTTTTGCTCTGAGGAAGCGTTAGCTGTACTCTGAGTTCTGTGCATGTCCATGCACTGTGTTTATGGCCTTTTGTCAGTTGCATTTTGTGAGTACCCACTTTTATATAAACATTGCTTATTATTAAATTATCTTTGGTAATGCACTAGGTGTGCGCACCTTCCATTTCTGTATCTTAACTGAAAAGCGAATGACCAAATTATCAGCAAAAGCAGATATATAGGTAGCTGAATTTACATTCTAATCCATTTTTCCTGTAAACGTTAAACTATATGTTATCCTTTATGCATTCCAAGCCCCACTATTGTTTTTTTTACATGAGATGGTGGGAAAGAGCAAGAACTAGCTTGATGTTTAGAGGACAGTTTGAGGTTTGCAATTAGACTGTGGTTGTCTTCGGACCTTGTGTCATTTTGAAAAGCACTTTTTGAGGTTTTGGGGACGAGGAATCTGATTGGTGTTAGTCACAAAAGTTATTATATCAAAAAAGTTTTCCCATTGTATTTCTGGCATTTTCATTGTCTGAACAAGGGCCCATAAGCCCAATCACATGTTTGTTAGGAGGACTCACTTTTTATGAAAAGAATGCCATGGCATAAAAAGAAGCATCCCCTACAGTACAACCTATAGTGGCTGCTCATAAAGAGTTATTAACTTCCCCCCGCAGGCATGTAGCCTGTACAAATTCTGCTCTTTTTTTTGTCTCACCTGCTCCTTACCAGTAGGGGTGTTCAAAATGGCTGACAGCCAGTTCTGCACTGAATTAGAGCAGTCTTTTTACTCTGTAGTGCCACTTCTGTTAGTAGCTTAGACACGATAGAAGGTGTGGAGTCCTAGTATGTACTGGAAGGACTCCAGTTGTCATCTTGGAGAAGGACAGGTGACATGCTTTGTAAGCAGGGAGGCAGTGTGTGCAAAATGGCACAGAATGTGTCTGGCAAGCATTTCTGTCAAAGCATAGTAGATTTAGTATGTTAGGGAAAGTTCAGGAGAAGACCCAGAGAAGAAAGGAGCAAAAGGCCGGAAACTCTGAAAGTTGCAGGAGACTTTGCTCACATACCTGCATATATCAAGCTGCAGACCTGATTAATCAGAAGCCTATTACAGTGTGAGTGTCGTTTGATGGTACCGACAGAACACAAGTGTCATTTATCTAAAAGTGTTTTAGAATGTGCCATCCTGGATGTCCCAGGTGTGGTGCAACCGAAGACATATTTTTCATCAAAGTTCTATTGCAGAAAGTGTCAAATGCATTTATTTTCTTGCTGTGTCCTAGGTATTTTGCAATGTGAGAAACAGACCTTGATTTGATGCAAGCTTTTATGGAAGTTTCTTTTATTTTGGGAATTTCAATTGAAAAACTGAAGGAGTCGGTAGAACATTGGCGGCAGAACAGTGACTGCATCCTATCAGATACAGTCATTGTTCAGACAGCCGCAGGGGAGTTTCCTCCATCCACTCTGTTTAGCATGGATAGGGAAATCAAGTAATTTCTCTCATTCGGTCTGCGAGAAATCTAAATATGAATGACTAGCCTAACCCCAGAATTTTTTTTTTTTGTTTTAGTTTTGCATAGTGTGGTAAGAGTTATGCCCTGTACACACAATAGGATTTTCCGATGGAAAATAGGACCTTGTTGTCGGAAATTCCGACCGTGTGTAGGCTCCATCACACATTTCCCATAGGAAATTCCGGTCACACAAAATTTGAGATCTGGTTCTTAAATTCTCCGACAACAAAATCCTTTGTCGGAAATTCTGATCGTGTGTACACAATGCCGACGCACAAAGTGCCACGCATGCTCGGAATCAAGCAGAAGAGCAGCACTGGCTATTGAACTTAATCTTTCTCGGCTCGTCGTACGCGTTGTATGTCACCGCGTTCTTGACGTTTAGAATTTCCGACCAACTTTGTGTGACCGTGTGTATGCAAGACAAGTTTGAGCCAACATCTGTCGAAAAAAAATCCCATGGATTTTGTTGTCGGAAAATCCTATCGTGTGTACAGGGCATTACAACTATTGTCATGTTTTCATTGCAGGTTGGTTCTCAAATGGGGAGATTTCCTTTAAATTCATGTACCTATGATCATCTCATGTTTATATATAAAAGACATATACATGTTACTGCTAAAGAGTTGGCACCTACTGGATAGTGTCATGCTATTCTTTTGACTATTTAAAATAAATTGCTGGCATTAAATTTAATGATCTTTTCCCCCATTCATTACAGTAAGTACATTAGGGATCAGTCAAGATCTGCAGCAGAAACTGGAAGATGTGATGGTGGAGAGGAGCTTACTGAATCTGGGAAAGGTGTTGGGTGAGGGTAAGCATTATAAACTGGCAGCATATTATTATTATTATTATTATTATTATACAGGATTTATATAGCGCCAACCGTTTGCGCAGCGCTTTACAACATGAGGGCAGACAGTACAATTACAATACAAATCAATACAGGAGGAATCAGAGTGCCCTGCTTGTTAGAGCTTACAATCTAGAAAGGTAATACTGTGGGGGATATTGGGAGAGTTGAACAAACGGACAGCGGCGCTGTGATTGGCCAGAGCAGCGAAGACGTCGCTCCGCGCATGCGCGGGACACTTCAACTGCGGTGAGCCGCAGTTCTGAATGGGGATTAACCCTGTAAATGCACCGTTGTCTACGGCGCGCATGCGCCGTAGACAACGTTGTAAAACGTTCTGTGCAAATATCTCCTAAACCATGCAGGTTTAGGAGATATTTCTTGTACCTACAGGTAAGCCTTAATCTAGGCTTACCTGTAGGTACAAGTTGTAATTGAGGGTATACAACCCCTTTAAAAGAAATGTATTTTATCATTTTTAATAAATATTTGCACAGCATGCATTTGCCAGAGTGCCAATGTTCTGGAATGAAAAGACTAATTATATATTTACAAGTGTGTCATCAGACAAACACTTACTGCAGTTGGCTAGATTTCCATGGGAAATGTAGGCTATACTTTATATAATATTCTAATCTGAAGATGATCATAGAATATTTCCAGCATGTTCTAAACTGTGTGTTTTCGTCTAATTACTGCTTATAGCATGTAGCTCTGCAGAATTGTAAACAATATTGAATAGCATTCTTTTCTGACTTCGAAACCATACATTTTGTATCTGTAATGTTTAGCTGTGTTGGTAATACTGGATTTAAAGTGGTTGTAAACTCTCCCCCACAACTTTGTCCCATGTAAATCGGCCTAAAAAACCCTAGTGAACACTGCTTGTAGATATCTCCTTACTTGCTTAGTATTGTTGTAATCCTTTTTGTTCTTTAGAATGACGTCACTGGGCATGCCCAGATCTCCCCTGATTTATGGCACACTCCTACGGCACAACATTGAAAGGAGACTGCATAATCACTCAGGGCTTCCTACTACACCCCATGTGACCATGTGACATCACATTGAGTGTAAACCTGCCCATCGGACAGCATTACTGCAGTTTTATCAGCTGAAGCTGATAAGACTGACATAGGCAAACACTAGATAATCAGCACAAGTAAATACTATGAAATAAAACAAGTCAGCTATGATCAGGGAAGCAGGGTTTTCATAGAAACGTTGGATTGAGAAGGAGGCTTGGTTAACAGTACAGGAAGTGCTCTATGTAAGGGCGGAAATACACTCTACTGTGGACTCAGAAAACAATACTTAAGATGGCACTGCCTTACCCCCTGGAAACACGTTTTTTAAAGTTTCTTTAAACAGTAAGTAATATGCGATTTGGGCTGGATTACAGTGGCTTATTATAATGGACTAAATGAAAAGAAGCATCAGAGTGGGATAGTTTACTTCCTCTTTAAAATTAATTTCATAGAAGGATCAGTATTAGGGTTGGATCTTCCCAGACTATCACTATTGGTTTGTTCCTAGATAAGCCAGCAGTATGGAGTCTTTTTCTCCTTTCCACCATGGGCAAAACAACCAAGCTACAGAGATCATGTGCATGCATGTTTATAAAAGGATATTTCAGCAGTGGGGTTATGTTTGCATTTTGTAATGATATGGACGTTCATAAAGATCTGTTATGAGATTTGATTCCTGCTAGAAGTTGAATGGGTCATTCTCGACCCCCCCTAGCCACATACTGGTTATAGGACATTGAAGCACTTTGCTAGCTTCCCTATGAGTAAGGTGCACAGGGCCTTATATGTAGTCTGGAACTCATACTAATTGATCTCATTATCTATGTATCCTTTTTTTACTTTTGCATTCAGGTGAATTTGGCTCGGTGATGGAGGGTGAGCTGAAATATCCTGATGATGTAACTCACAAAGTAGCTGTGAAAACCATGAAGTGTAAGAAAATATTTTTGTACATACGTTTTAAAGCACAGTGCAAAAATAGTTTTACATTATCAGCCAGCAAACAAAATAGACATATACAAAGCTGTCTGCCAACTATATTTTCTTTATAGATAACTAAGCTTCGTAGTTTGCTGCTGTACTGTATTTTGTAATGATCCAGGGCCACTACTATCTTCTTTTTCTAACAGTGCCAACTGATAAACAAATTACAATTACAATTATACCTCCAAATGTGCAATGGGCCTTAAAGATAAACTTAAAGGAGTTGTACACCCTCAAGGTTTTTCACCTTAATGCATACTATGTAGTCCAACCTTGGCTTGTGTGGCTGGGCCTCTCCAATAGGTCACAGGAGTGTAATTCGTTTTGCACTCCTGTGACCCGTTTTCAGCAGAGAGCGGGCTGTAGTCTGCTCTCTGCTGACGTCACGGTTATCATTCCAGGCATCGCGTCATCCCAACTCATGGAGTCTGCATCCGCCAGGTGCCTGGACTGATGGCAGTCTCAGCCTCTCAGCGAGCCGCTGAGACAGCAGCTCCCCACCCCTCCACAGCTCAGCGCTCCAGTGAGCGTGGAGGAGCAGAGCAGGAGAGCTGCTGATTGACAGTCATCAGCTCTCCACTCGGGGAGGCAAGAAAACCGAGTCATCGGCTGTGTGTGACTCGGTTCTCAGTGAAGAGGCGGCTGGGGACAGATGCAGCATCGGTCTGATGCTGCATCCACCTAGGCAAGTATGAATTTACAAAAAAAAACCCGTACTTCTGCACCCACCTAGGTAAGTATAACCACTTAAGTACCGAGTCTCTTTCTGAGATGTGGTGTTTACAAGTTAAAAAAACATTTTTTTTTTTTGCTAGAAAATTACTTAGAACCCCCAAACATTATACATTTTTTACTAACACCCAAGACAATAAAATGGCGGTAGTTGCAATACTTTCTGTCACACCGTATTTGCGCAGCGGTCTTACAAGCGAACTTTTTTGTGAAAAATACACTTTTTTGAATTAAAATATAAGACAATAGTAAATTTAGCCCAATTATTTTTTATGTTAATCTTACGCCGAGTAAATTGATACCCAACATGTCACGCTTCAAAATTGCGCCCGCTCGTGGAATGGCGACAAACTTTTACCCTTAAAAATCTCCATAGGCGACATTTAAAAAATTCTACAGGTTGCATGTTTGGGTTACAGAGGAGGTCTAGGGTTAGAATTATTGCTCTCGCTCTACCGATCGAGGCAATACTGTACATGTGTGGTTTGAACCCCCTTTCATATGCGGGCGCTGCTCAGAAGGGGGGAACCCTCTCCCGCCACCGATAAAAGTGATCTCGCAGCGAATCCGCCACAGAGACCACTTTTATCTGGAAGCGGACCGCCCGCTGAGGTAGAAGATACTGGGGTTATGGCAGCTAGCTGGCTACTATGCACAGCTGCACCAGATTTTGCACTCTCCAGTTTTAGTAAATTAACCCCTGTGCCGGGCGGCCCGTCCATTAAGGGCGCCGTCCCCTCTATCCACGCCACCCCCTATACGAGTAATGGATAGATTCACGCACAACTTGAATCTATCCATGACCACGGCCACCACCCCCTTTCAGGACGCCGGGCGCATGAATTAAACGGCAGGGGTGTTTTATTGAAACACCGGATTAGGCTCTAATAGGCTTCAAAATAGGGTGGACTCGTGGCGCAGAGCATTGCTCTCGGAGCCCACCCAGGTGTGTTAGAAAAGCAAATGAATATTCGCTTTTCCAACAATAAATCGCTTCTCCGCCAATCAGGAAGCGCAGGTCTGATACCCGTTTCCCGATTGGCTGAAAGGTCAGGCGATGCCTAGGAGGAGGAGGAGGGGGATGCATGGCAGAAGCCGCCGTGATCCACACCACAGGAGTAGGAAGAAAGCTGCCGGACATGCTGCCTGCCCGCTTCCTAGATGGGGTAAGTGTGGGGCTTTGACTGGGGGGGTGCCGCTGCCGCCGACTGGGGGGGTGGCTGTTTCCTGCCTCCCCAAAATAAAAAAACACCAGCCTCTACTGACCTGTGCCCATTTAGGGAAACATGACAGGCTCTTCTGATAGACCAGCCTCCTCCCACTGATACCCCACGGATACTTACCTACTTACCTTTCTCATGCTTCCCTGTAAAACTATTTGTCTGCCCTGATTTAAGAGCCCCATGTAGGCTCTATGGGGTTGATTTACTAAAGGCAAGTGGACCATGCAAGTAGACCATTCTGCAAGAGCAGTTGATCCAGAGCCTAGGACAAGGGTAGGCAACTGTGGTGAAACTACAAATACCATCATGCCTCTGCCTCTAGGAGTCATGCCTGTGATTGTCAGGGTCTTGCAATGTCTCATGGCACAGTTTCAAAACAGCTGGAGGGCCGAAGTTGCCTACCCCTGGCCAAGGAAATTAGGTAGAATTTCACTTTTCAAAGAATACCCAATCACACAAAAGGAAAATAATAAAACTATTTTTGCTTGCACATGATTGAATGATAGAAGTCAGCAGAGCGTCCCCTCATTTACTAAGCTCTGTAGCAACTGCACTTGCAAAGTGCACAGTCTATTTGCCTTTAGTAAATCAACCCCATATGTTGGCGTTTTTTACAGAATTATTTACCTTTCCCTCTATCTCCGCGTGACAGTGTTCAGGCCTGGTGGTAGGGTACTCGGGGTTTATCACTACATTATTGGAAGGGGAGAAGTTTATATGTTCTTCCATGCTCAGAAATAGTGTGACTTTCCAAAGGCTCCAGTAGTCGAGGAGGGAGCATGGCAAATGTATCAGCAGATGGGGAGGAAAGGGTTGTGAAGGGAACCTAAACAGAATGTCATAGGTAAACATCAGAAAAAGTTCTACCCTTCAACCCCCACCTCGAGAATGAGGCACCAGAAACAGTTGCTACCCCTTCATTCCCTGCTTCTGCTTAAAGTGGAACTTTACCCATAACAACTTGATAAAAAATAATGTTCTTTAGCAAGGAACATACATTCAACATTAATAATTATGCTAACAAAATCAGTATGTGCCTTAAATTTCCTCCAGCATTGTTCCTGTTTCTTTTTGCTGGAGGCTATCATTTTGCTGTAGCCCAGAGCCCCTGAGCAGCAGTAAATCATTAAGTGGAACTGAACTCATCGATTTTTAACTTTTTTTTTTTTTTTTTATGTTTTCCAGTGGACAACTTTTCACACAGAGAAATTGAAGAATTCCTCAGTGAGGCTGCATGTATGAAGGACTTCCATCACCCTAATGTTATTAGTCTGCTGGGTAAGATTTAAGCTTATTCATATAAAGAAATCCATATTTAAATAAGTCACTATTAAGCTACTTTATAGTAACCATTTTTAGATATTAAAGTGGAGTTCGCCATTTTTATTTTTTTATTTTTAAGTCAGCAGCTACAAATACTGCAGCTGCTGACTTTTAAAATATGGACACTTACCTGTCCAGGGCACCCGCGATGTCGGCACCCAAAGCCGATCTATCCCTCGGCTGTTGGTTGCTGCCGCCGCCATCCTCGGTTCATCCTTGCAGCTTCACTTCCTGGTTCCCTACTGCGCGACTCACGCTGCGCTATCCCACTGGTAACTGCTGTTTTCTGGGACTCGTGTGTGCGCTCGTGGCGAATGCTTCGTCAAATCTTTTCTCTATGTCCAATAATCTTGGACTAATAGAGTTAGGTTAGGCACATTCAACCTTTTTTGCTATTGTCTCTATAATGTCAAATCTTTTCTCTCTATGTAGAATAATCTTGAACTAATAGAGCTAAGAATAGGCACATTCGACCACAGGTTTGATGGACACAGATCACTATTGTCAGCGTCATGTCGAATCTTCTATCTACATCGAACTGTTGCAACAAAAACGAAAATAAAGCATTTGTTTATGTCGGATCTTTCGGTTTTTGGATTCTGCACGTTCGTTATCGTTTGTTAAAACGATAACGGAAATACCCGAAATTCGGACGAAAATGCATTCGGACGAAAACGAATGCACATGTCTCCCCTCTCCATCTCCATCTCTCTACACTGAACAGGCCCATGCATTTTTTTTTAAACTGAAAATAACATGATTTCTGAATGAAGGAGAGATGAATGACAAGATTTTCTTCCACATTCAAAGATCTTGTTACATGCAGTGTAAACAATGCACAGGCTTTTCTCAGTAAAGCTTCAGGGGAAAAAATATTTTTAGCTATACTTCTTAATCAAATCTTTTATTTTTTATTATTACTATTATTATTAGTAGGGTTGCACCAAAACTAGTATCGGTATCGGTATCGGTGCCGATACCGAGTATTTGCACAAGTATCGGTACTCGTGCAAATGCACCGATACTTTCCGGCTTGGTTCTTGAGCTGTCAGTGGGTCTCCCCAGTGTTAAAGAAGTTCAGTAATTGGAGCTGTCAAAAAAAAAAAAAAGCAGCCGGCAATGTTTATTAACAACATTGCTCAGCCCTGAAACACTAAAATAAAAAGAAACATTGTTTCTTTTTGTATATTTCTGTTTCTTCATCTGCAGATCAAAGGGATGAACAAATGTTCCTCTGTTTAACTTCTTAATAACCTTTAATTATTATTTTCCTGCTTTATTTCTTTTGTTCACATCTATTTTATAAACAATAAACAATTAAAACTTTGTTTTGTTTGCTTTGTTAGTGAATATTTTTACACATATATATTAACATATATTTACACATTTCACATTGAAAAAGCACTAAATTAAAAAAATATATATATTTATTTCATTTGTGAATAACTTTTTTAATGCTTAGTACCATTGTTGACAGCTGAAGTTAAAACAAAACAGTTGCGGTAGGTATCGGTAATTGGTATCGGCGAGTACTAAAAAAAAAGTATCGGTACTCATTGTAAAAAAAATGGTATCAGTGCATCCCTAATTATTAGTAGTATTTTTTACACAGTGACAGCTGCAGGCAGCAGGTTTGTTTTTAAGCAATAATGATGTAATCACTGCAACTGACTCTCAGGGGGTTCACATGATTGGGAGCCCTGCTGATTGGTTCCCAATTGTTAGGGCTCTTTCACACGGACGGTCCGTATGTCCGTTTTGCATCCTTCCGTTTTCGGATGCAAAACGGACATACATGTATCCCTATGGGATAGCGGGTGTCAGCGGATGAACATCCGCTGACACCCGATCTCGTCCGTGCCCGCTATGGTCCGTTTCTGCAGACGAAGGAAAACCCTATTTTTTCATCCATCTGCAGAGCGGATCGGATGACGACCGACTCTACGGTCCGTCACCCGATCTACCATAGGGGAGAGCGGCGCTGTGACAGGTCCGTCCCTGCACAGTGTGCAGAGATGGACCTGTCATCTTCCTGCACAGCGGAGATCGCTCCGGCGATCCCCACTGAGCAAGCGGCTATCCACGGGGCGGATCTGCACTGATCGCCCCGTGTGAAAGAGCCCTTAGTCTGAGGCAGTGACAGCTCCCAGTACTGAAATAGGATGTAGTTTAATGTTTTCTCAACAAGGACTCCTGCATCTGAGTTTGTGATTGCAAACAGGTTATAAGGACCTGTTGATATGACCGAAAATTGATTGCACTGGGTGTAACTCAGGTGCCAATTTTTAGACATAGGAAGAAGGAGTAGGTAATAAGGGGAGCTGTGCATGGCTTGTTTTAATTTTCCAGCTATGCTGTGCAGCCATTAATCACAGCAGGTATAGTAGCCCACAGGAGAACGTACATATTTATACATATTTTGGTAGGAAAAACCTTTCCTACAGTTTTATCTTTAGCTGCTTGGCTGGAGTTTGTCCTTTATGAGTTGGGGATATCAAATTTAAATGAACTGTACAAATGTTTCAGCCAACCCGCTTTGTCATCACGTTGACTTAAGGTCTCTTTTGGTAATGCAGTGTCAGTGCTGCCTCTGTCCTTTATATGACATGATCCAAGACAACTGGACAAGCAATTGCGCTTGAATGGTATTTTTAGAAAGAATAAAAAACAACCCTTTTATTTTTCTAAAAGAGCGTAACATGCCATATGGAAAACTAATTGATCATCTTTAAAGGGAACCATGCCCTTGCTTGCCTTACGATTCGATCTAACAATTCCTGTGCATGGAGGGGAGTGTAAGCTCTTTATTGCTCCCACTCTCTTATGTCACAGCATTCTAACAATCCCATAGGCAGCAGCTGTGAAAACTCAGACTAAAAATCTGATTTTTGAGGGTAAAGTCAATTTTTACAGACTGTCGATAAAATTACATAACTAAATGGCCTGAGTGGCTGAAACTGATATATATATATATATTTTCTATCTATTTATATACCTATTCTGTTGAGACATAATACAGTACTCTATAGGCCCAATTTGTCATAATGGATTTTGGGTAAACAGAGGGGTTAGCTTCCTCAAATTTACTAAATACAAATACAGCACACCCCCACATATAAAGCGTATTCACACATAAATTTAATAAGGTAAAATGTACATGATCTCTCAATAACAAAGCTAACATCTAATAAATGTAACAGCATGTATTTTAAATTTACTGTATATAAATATACAGAAATTGTATTTTCTACCAAAAGATTGCTTGTGTATTTGAACTCTTATCATGCAGAGAAATTCATAAGCAAGTTAGAAAGACTTCAATAAATTATTCTTTCTGTATGTTTCCAATTCAGGGGTCTGCCTAGAAGTGGGTCCGAGAAGAATTCCCAAACCCATGGTTATTCTGCCCTTTATGGAATATGGAGACTTGCACAGTTTTCTTCTCTCCTCCAGAATTGGATCTGGTCCTCAGGTAAACTGTACAGAACATTATTTTGGGATGGACTAACCTTTTTCAACAATTGTTATACTTTATTCAGAATAGGTTATACTTATTCACCAGAAGGTATGGAAATTCTCCTAGATTAATAAATATTTGGATATGTATTCAGTTTGGTTAATGAGTCAACCATTACTGGTCAAGATGAATGGCCAGCCATGATAAACCTGCTTTACAACCTGGGAGTAGTTGGTGTGTTCAACTGGCAAAAAACTAAAATGAGGATCCCTACAGGTTTAGTATCCTAGTATGTAGGATTTAGTATGTCTATTAATATAAATGTATATATATATATATATATATATATATATATATATATATATATATATATGTGTGTGTGTGTATAAACCCCTGTATGCAAGGGAAAGAGGAGAGAAATGTGGTGGGAGCTCTCGATAAAGACATAATAGATAACTCTAAATAAAAACCCTGTATGAGCTCTACCAACACCAAAAACAAAAAACATATTAAGAATAAAAAGTTGAACACAGCCCACTGTGCAAATAATGTATCAAAAATGTATAGTCTCAAAAACCCATGTACCGTATATAGAATAGCCAAGAGGATTAAATGTATTCAAGCAAACGTGACAATCGTGCAATATAAAAAAGTCCACCATTCATGCCCTCATCCAGTGACCATTAGTTGCTAAGGCAATAACACATAAATGCACATTGGCAATAATCATCCTAAATAGCAGCAATGTGGAAAAAATAGTAATAAGCATGCATATGGATTAAATAATGGTAGCTGGGCTGGCTTCCAGCATGACATAGATCCTGAGGTGGTCAGATCAGAATCTTAAAAGAAAAGGCACACTGGTAAACTGAATTGGGTGCTAGTCCCTTGGTATAGCAACGGAAATAGGTACAAAGGTAGTTGAAAAGACACCGTGGGTCAACAGTGGTCCAGAGCAGGTATGTTGAGCAGGAAAGTACATTCATGGTTTGTGTATAACAAATATCGCCATGAGATGATGAACCATGACCTTCCAGGTCCTCCCTCTCACTGTTAGACACCTCAAAATGGTGGCACAGACTTGCGTGCAAACTACTAGTCTCAGTTCCTGGCGGACCAATTGCAATCCAGAACACAAAGTCCCAAAGTGCAGTTCCAAGATAGTGTAGAAAAGTACTTATCGTATTGTAGGAGATAAAGTGGTCCTCATTGCCAATTGAGTGCCAATTCCCAGCAGGGTCTGCCAAAACATGAACAATGATTCGTATCCTTCGGTCACAGGGACAAGGTGGACAGAGAGAATGCTAGCCTAACCGGTTTTGCTGGTCACGGCTGGCTGCATCAGAGGGTTGCTGGATGAGGGCATGAATGGTAGATATTGAGTTTTTATATTGCATGATTGTCACGTTTGCTTGAATACGTTTTATCCTCTTGACTATTCTATATACATATGTTTTTGAGACAATACATTTTTGATACATTATTTGCACAGTGGGCTGTGTTCAACTTTTTATTCTTATCATGTTTTTTGTTTTTGGTGTTGGTAGAGCTCATACAGGGTTTTTATTTTGAGTTATCTGTGTTCAACAGGCAGCACAGGCACGTGTATATTTGTGAAAAATTAAGTAGGGTTAGGTAATCCTTTGCTAAATCCATAGTTTCAGGTACAGTTCTTTGGTTTCATGTTCTTTGAATTGCAGCACCTCAGAAGTAAATACAATAGTAAATACTGTACATTACATCTTTTTTGACTTAATACAAAATAAGGGCATGTGTTCACAGGCTGTTGGGAATGCAAAAGTAGCTTGGTGCAGCATAAAAAAAATCTACAATCTGCAGTCAGCTCTAGTTATTCCTTAATGTAAGCTGTATGCAGCTGAAAGCATACTGCATTTTCTCATAAGCACAAACCCTTATGCCGCGTACACGCGGTCGGAATTTCCGATGGAAACAGTCCGATGGGAGCTTTTCATCGGATTTTCCGACCGTGTGTATGCACAACGGTCTTTTTCTGTCGGAATTTGAAGGACTTTGGATTGAGAACCTGTTCATAATTTTTCCAACGGAAAACCTTTCTATCGGATGTAATTCCAACACGCAAAATTCTGACGCATGCTCCGAAACAATTTGACGCATGCTCAGAAGCATTAAACTTCCCTTTTATAGTGCTGTCGAGCGTGTTGTATGCCGCGGTGTTATTGACCGTCGGAATTTGGTGTGACCGTGTGTAGGCAAGACAGTTTGAGCGAAATTCCATCGGAGCTTTTTCCGACGAGAATTCCGACCGTGTGTACGTGGCATAAGGCCTCCTTCACACAGGTGTTTAGCTACATGCCGTCAGGGACAGTAATCTGAGCTTAAACTTGAGAACAGCGACGGCTGTTGTCAGCCTGTCAATAAATCTTGTACAGGCTGATCTTTAAAGCTTGTGTATGCATTGCTGAGCAATTTTCACCATTGTACCTCAAGAAATAAAACAAAATCACAAATGCATCACATATATTTAATTTAGATGTATTCATTATTTCCAACACATAGGGGAGAGTTACTAAAACGGTTGCATTCCGAATTTGGTGCAGCTGTGCACGGTAGCCAATCAGCTTCTAACTTCAGCTTGTACAATTAAGCTTTAGCAATAAAACCTGGAAGCTGATTGATTTCTATTCAGAGCTGCACCAGATATTGCACTCTCCAGTCTTAGTAAATAACCCCCATGGCATTATTCCACATTTTTACACAATTATGAACTTAAATACCTACTACTACTGCTATAAACTGGTCTGTGGATGCTTTGCTGTTCCATTCAGACTAGGTTATTTGTTCTGTACAAATGGAGGATCCATATGTGTAGAGATCAGTACAAATATTTGAAAAAGTGGATGGTCACAGATATATACATCAAATCACTTAAAAGAATAATGAAAGAGAAGAAATGGAACTGAAAAAAAAAAAAAAATATATATATATATATATATATATATATATATGGGCAGGGATGTAAAATTAGGCGATTTCAGTTGTACGTGGACTCTGGCAAGCTGAATTAGCCAATTGGCCGCATCTTTAGCAAACTGAGTTATCAATTTTTTGTGGGCTGACCCTTTAACCCTTAAATACAGTGGGATAAAAGACAAAGTTATCCCATGACTCCAAATATCCTGCCATCTTAAAGATTCAGGCAGAGATGAATGCAAAGTTTGTTGCTAAATGCAAAGTGTCACCATAATCTGTTACCATACATGATTCATACCTTGTGTCACAACCACTAAAACATAACAGGTGATATCTAGGAATGTTTTTAGATGTCATTGTTCAACAAATTCTTCCAAAATTTGGTAGACATTTGTTTAGGTTTATTATTGCTGTTTTGACACTGATACAGTTGGTTAAAGGTTCTTATATTTCACTTTAGCATGTGCCATTACAAACTCTGGTGAAGTTTATGATTGACATTGCTACTGGAATGGAGTACCTCAGCAACAAAAACTTCCTACACCGAGACTTGGCCGCCCGTAACTGCATGTAAGTAATGACACTGAGCTTTCTCAGCCATCTCTGTTCAGATACAGCCAAGTATATTTGTGTAACCAAAGGTTGTAATAAAGAAGGCTAAGTTGAACCTCTGCGGACAATCAGGGATCCCCAGCAGCAACTTCCTGAATGATGTTGCTGGGTACCAGACTCAGTGGCGTACTAAGTGGGGTGCGGGGGGCGGGCCGCACCGGGTGCCACACACTGGGGGGGTGTCAGGCCGGCGCCCCCCTCCACGATGGAAGCGGGGACAGCGCGCCGATCGCTGATATATGATGCGCAGCGGCGCAGTGAGTGACAGCCAGCGGCAGGTGAGGTGAGAGGAGGGGGAGGGTGTTCGCCACTCTCCTCTCTCCGCGGCTCTGATCTGTCTCGGCTGTGTCATACAGCCGAGCAGAGTGAAGCCGCCGGCTCCGCCTCCCCCTCCTCCTTGTAGTCTGCTGTGTGTCCCGCGCTGACACTCCTGACCTGAGGTACATTATGGGTCGTAGGGGGGGTCTGTACTGTAGTAGGGGGGGTCTATACTGTAGTAGGGGTGTCTGTACTGAAGGGGGGGTTTGCATTGTAGGGGGGGTCTCCACTGTAGGGGGGTTGTGCAGGGGGGGTCTGTATTGTAGGGGGGGGGGGGGTCTGTATTGTAGGGGGGGGTCTGTATTGTAGGCGGGTCTGTGTAACATGCAGGGGGTCCAGAGCTGTTAGGGGGGGGGGGTGTCTGTGTAACGTACAGGTGTCCAGAGATGCAGGGTGCTGTGTAATGTAAAAGGGTCTAGAGGTGCAGGGTGCTGTGTAATGTAAAGGGGTCCAGAGGTGCAGGGTGCTGTGTATTGTAAAGGGGTCCAGAGGTGCAGGGTGCTGTGTATTGTAAAGGGGTCCAGAGGTGCAGGGTGCTGTGTATTGTAAAGGGGTCCAGAGGTGCAGGGTGCTGTGTAATGTAAAGGGGTGCAGAGGTGCAGGGTGCTGTGTATTGTAAAGGGGTCCAGTGGTGCAGGGTGCTGTGTAATGTAAAGGGGTGCAGGGTGCTGTGTAATGTAAAGGGGTCCAGAGGTGCAGGGTGCTGTGTAATGTAAAGGGGTGCAGGGTGCTGTGTAATGTAAAGGGGTCTAGAGGTGCAGGGTGCTGTGTAATGTAAAGGGGTCTAGAGGTGCAGGGTGCTGTGTAATGTAAAGGGGTGCAGGGTGCTGTGTAATGTAAAGGGGTCCAGAGGTGCAGGGTGCTGTGTAATGTAAAGGGGTCCAGAGGTGCAGGGTGCTGTGTAATGTAAAGGGGTCTAGAGGTGCAGGGTGCTGTGCAATGTAAAGGGGTCTAGAGGTGCAGGGTTCTGTGTAATGTAAAGGGGTCCAGAGGTGCAGGGTGCTGTGTAATGTAAAGGGGTCCAGAGGTGCAGGGTGCTGTGTAATGTAAAGGGGTCTAGAGGTGCAGGGTGCTGTGTAATGTAAAGGGGGTCTAGAGGTGCAGGGTGCTGTGTAATGTAAAGGGGTCTAGAGGTGCAGGGTGCTGTGTAATGTAAAGGGGTCTAGAGGTGCAGGGTGCTGTGTAATGTAAAGGGGTCCAGAGGTGCAGGGTGCTGTGTAATGTAAAGGGGTGCAGGGTGCTGTGTAATGTAAAGGGGTCTAGAGGTGCAGGGTGCTGTGTAATGTAAAGGGGTCCAGAGGTGCAAGAGCTGTGTAATGTAAAGGGGTCCAGAGGTGCAGGGTGCTGTGTAATGTAAAGGGGTGCAGGGTGCTGTGTAATGTAAAGGGGTCTAGAGGTGCAGGGTGCTGTGTAATGTAAAGGGGTCTAGAGGTGCAGGGTGCTGTGTAATGTAAAGGGGTCCAGAGGTGCAAGGGCTGTGTAATGTAAAGGGGTCCAGAGGTGCAGGGTGCTGTGTAATGTAACGGGGAGCAGGGTGCTGTGTAATGTAAAGGGGTCCAAAGTGCTGTGTAATGTAAAGGGGTCCAGAGGTGCAGGGTGCTGTGTAATGTAAAGGGGTCCAGAGGTGCAGGGGGTGTGTAATGTACACAGTAGTGACAAAGAGATATTTAAGGATGCAGAGGTATGCAGGGAGCACAGTGAGGTGTTTTTAAGGTTTACGGTGGGGGGGGCCAGATATAGGATCCGCCCCGTGTGCCAAATGCACTAGGTACGCCCCTGACCAGACTCATAATAATACAAATAAGCAGAGCTTTTTTTTCTCAGAGAGTAGGTGCAGGAACTCCACCCTTTGAAATCCCCTCTTGGCTCCGCTCCCTACCCAACTCGGAGTACTATCCCTTGGTTCCACCCTCTACCCACCTCTTTTAGAAAATACAGAAACAAATATTATTTTGTGGTGTTGTTAAATTATTTGTATGCAATTTGCTAATTATAAAAAAAAATTAAAATTGATCTCCTGCAGCCAGCAACAATAATTCCCCCCAGCAACAGTAGACTCCATCCCAGCCACATTAGCAATAACAGATCAACCCAGCAAAAATAGATCTCCCCCAGCAACAATAGACTCAACCCCAGCAGCAATAGACTCCACCCCCTCAGCAATAATAGATCCTCCAGCAACAGAATATCCCCCTAGCAAAAAAAGACCCCACCCCAGCAACAATAGACCCCTGACACAACATTATACCCCCTGTCAGAAACCATGAAATCAGGCCGAGACAGAAGTACAGTTAAATCACACTTGTTTAATAATAAAAGTAAAAAGAACAAACGTAGTCAAAACATAGCCAAAGTTCAGTAACCAGAATGGATAGTCAGCCAAGCCAGAAGTCAGGGATCAATGTAGTGGAACAGCAAGCAGGATCTGGAGCCAGAAGGGATGTCAGAAAAGCAGGTCTTGAACAGGAACGTGGGAGATAGTTTCTGTGATGTTGACCAAGGCGAAGGCAGAGATACACTGGGCTGAACAGCTTAAGTAGGCAGGAGTGACGAGCAGGGTATCATCAACAGCTGAGTACCTGTGGAGAGATAGGAGCTGGCAATTAGCTGACAGCTGAGCGGTCAGCTCTGAGAAGGAAGGGCTGAGCCCAGCCCTGACACCCTCCCAGCAACAATGGGCCTAGGGTTGCCACCTGTCCGGTTTTGACCCGGACAGTACGGGTTTAGGAGGCTGTGCCCGGGTTTCCCTCTGCCTCACACCCGGACACCATTTCCAGCTCACAGGGGGTACCATGGGGCCACCTTTTACATGCCCCAGCACACAGGGGGACCCGGACAGCAGGGGGATTGTAGCGGCGGGCAGGGGGAGCAATCAAAACATAAGGGAGAGAGAGGCGACAGGCAGCTGCTGGTGCGGACGTTTTTAATAAAATAAATGCTTAAAAACAATCCACTCACTCCCCATGTCAGAGCTGTATATGTCAGTCTGTGAAGTCGGCTGTCCCATCCTCCCCTCCAATCAACGCTGCTGTTATCACTCTGAGGAGGAAGCCAATAACACAGAGCTGCGGGGAGACTGCAGTGAGCTGTCAGTCTGGGATGCTGTAACCAATCAGAGCATTCAGGAGGCTTAACCACACCTCCATCATCAGGCTGACAGTTCACATGAGTTTCCCGCGGCTCTCTGTTTCCTCCAGTGATAACAGCAGCGTTGATTGGAGGGGAGGATGGGACAGCCGACTTCACAGACTGACATATACAGCTCTGACATGGACAGTGAGTGGATTGTTTTTAAGCATTTATTTTATTAAAAACTTCTGCACCAGCAGCTGCCTGTCGCCTCTCTCTCCCTTATGTTTTGACTCCTCTGTGTTCCCCCCCTCTGTGTTTGCCCCCCCCCCCTCCTCCTGTATTTGCCCCCTCCACTGTATTTGCCACCCTCTCCTCTGAATTTGCCACCCTCTCCTCTGAATTTGCCACCCCCTCCTCTGAATTTGCCACCCCTCCTCTAAATTTGCCACCCCCTCCTCTAAATTTGCCACCCCCTCCTCTGAATTTGCCACCCCCTCCTCTGTATTTGCCACCCCCTCCTCTGTATTTGCCACCCCCTCCTCTGTATTTGCCACCCCCTCCTCTGTATTTGCCTCCCCCTCCTCTGTATTTGCCTCCCCCTCCTCTGTATTTGCCTCCCCCTCCTCTGTATTTACAACCCCCTCCTCTGAATTTGCCTCCCCCTCCTCTGTATTTGCCACCCTCTCCTCTGTATTTGCATCCCCCTCCTCTGTATTTGCATCCCCCTCCTCTGTATTTGCATCCCCCTCCTCTGAATTTGCCTCTCCCTCCTCTGTATTTGCATCCCCCTCCTCTGAATTTGCCTCTCCCTCCTCTGTATTTGCATCCCCCTCCTCTGAATTTGCCACCCCCTCCTCTGTATTTGCCTCCCCCTCCTCTGAATTTGCCACCCCCTCCTCTGTATTTGCCTCTCCCTCCTCTGTATTTGCCACCCCCTCCTCCTGTATTTGCCACCCCTCCTCCTGTATTTGCCACCCCCTCCTCTGTATTTGTCACCCCCTCCTCTGTATTTGTCACCCCCCTCCTCTGTATTTGTAACCCCCTCCTCCTGTATTTGTCACCCCCTCCTCTGAATTTGCCACCCCCTCCTCCTGTATTTGCCACCCCCTCCTCCTGTATTTGCCACCCCCTCCTCCTGTATTTGCCACCCCCTCCTCTGTATTTGCCACCCCCTCCTCCTGTATTTGTCACCCCCTCCTCCTGTATTTGTCACCCCCTCCTCTGTATTTGTCACCCCCTCCTCTGTCCTCCTCTGTCTTTGCATCCTCTTCCTCTGTATTTGCACCCCCTCCTCTGTAATTGTTCCGCTTCTCTGTAATTCCCCCCCCCTTCTCTGTATTTGCCACCCTCTCCTCTGTATTTGTCACCCCCTCCTCTGTATTTGTCACCCCCTCCTATGTATTTGCATCCTCTTCCTCTGTAATTGTCCCCCCTCCTCCTGTAATTGTCCCCCCTTCTCTGTAATTGTCCCCCCTTCTCTGTAATTGTCCCCCCTTCTCTGTAATTGCCCCCCCTTCTCTGTAATTGTCCCCCTTCTCTGTAATTGTCCCCCCCTTCTCTGTATTTGCACCCCCCTCCTCTGTATTTGCCCCCTCTAATTGCCCCCTAGCTCTGTATTTGCACCCCTCCTCTGTATTTGCCCCCTCTAATTGTCCCCTAGCTCTGTAATTACCCCCTCCTCTGTATTTGCACCTCATCCTCTGTATTTGCACCCCCTCCTCTGTAGTTGTCCCCCACTCCAAACCCTCTGCTGTCTGGACCCCCCTGTGTACTGGGGTCCCGTGATACCCCCTGTCAGCTGCCATGGGGGTATTGGAGGGAGGAGGATTTGTGCTGGTAGGGGAATAAGATTTGAAATAGGAGAGAATGGGGATAATGGCACCCCAATCACAAAGTAAAACTTCTTTTGGGTGACAGGCATCCCACAATTCTGTTAACGTGATTTTCCCGCGATTTGTCTGGTGACAATCGCGGGAAAACCGCACCGCGGTTGGGGTGACGTGCCCTGCGCCTCTAAAGTGTTCGGGTTTGGCTTGAAGAAAAGGTGGCAACCCTAAATGGGCCACCTGTTACAAAATACAACCTCAGCAACATTAGACCCCCAGCAGCAACAACAGATCTTCCAGCAGCAAGCCACAATATAGTTCTCTGTCCACAGTAGATCCCCACCCCAGCAACAACTGACCCCTGAGCAACATAAAATGCCCCCCAGGCAATAATAGACCACCATGCAAGTAGATCCCCACCATTTGCAATAGATCCCCCAGCAGCCAGCATCATAGACCCTCCAGCGTCCCTTACCATTACATGCATTCAGTACTGGAGGTGCCTGACCTGTGTTCCCCCGCATTCTGGTTGAAAAAAGCCCTGCAAATAACACTCCCCCTGAATATTAAAGCCTTCTAATCGTATTATTTTTGTGGATTTTTTTTGAGGTTAAAGATTCTGAAAACCCTTAGAGGCCTGTTTGTAAATGTTTTCAGAAAAAAAAAAAATGAAATGTCATTATATTGGTAAATTTTGCGTTCATGTATTTAGCCTTTCCATGAGACCTGGATGTGTCACAAAGATGACTGTCAGTAGTCTGGAATAGCTGTGCTACGTCTCGATGCGTTTCACGAGAAGTGTCTTGGAAGCACAGATAGATGCAATTGATAAAATGTTTTGAGGTGTGCTCTTTAACCACCTGATTACTTTGCACTTAAACCCCCCTCGTGACCAGACCAATTTTCAGCTTTTGGCGCTGACGCACTTTGAATAACAATTGCGCGGTCATACAACACTGTACCCAAATGAAATTTTTACCATTTCTTTCCCACAAATAGAGCTTTCTTTTGGTGGTATTTAATCACAGCTGGGGTTTTTATTTTTTGCTAAACAAACAAAAAAAGATGGAAAATTAAAAAAAATAAAAAAATCATGTTTAATAGTTTGTTATAAAATTTTGCAAACAGGTAATTTTTCTGCTTCATTGATATGCGCTGATGAGGCGGCACAGGTGGAAACTGATAGGCTGCACTGGTTGGCACTGATAGGCTGCACTGGTGGGGACAGATAAGTCGGTACTGATGGACAGCAAAGATGGCACTGATGGGCACGGATGGGTGGCACGGATGGGTTGCACCGATGGGCACTGATAGGTGGCACTGATGGGCACTGATGGGCACTGGTAGGTGACACAGATGAGCACTGGCAGGTGACACTGATGTGCAACACTGGCACTGTGGGCACTGAGAGATGGCACTGTGGGCACTGAGAGATGGCACTGTGGGCACTGACAGATGCCACTGTGGGCACTGGTAGGCGACACTTTAATTGGGCAAAGGTGGGCACCATGGATTGGGCACATTGCTGGGCACATTGCAGTGAGAGGGACTGATGTCCCTCTCACTGCCGCCGGTGATCGGCTTTATTTTTTTTTCTCCTCGCGCTGTCAGCGCGAGGAGGAAAAAAAGCCGATTACCGGCTCTTATTATCACATGATCAGCTGTCATTGGCTGACAGCTGATCACGTGGTAAGGGGTCGGGATCGACCCCTTACTCGGATCTGTGATCCAGCGAGTCTCACAGACTCGCTGATCACAGAGCGTGCCGCGCGTGCCCTTCAGGGGGCGCGCAGGCAGCTCGTGGCCGGGACAATGTCAATAGACGTAGTCCCGGCACATTAGATCCGCGCTGTAGCCGTCATTCGGCTATAGCGCGGATTTCAGGTAGTTAAAAGTCCCATCTTTATTTTTTGTTGTGTGCATACTAATGGAGACTGAGTAGCACCTCTACCCATCCCACACCAGCTCTTTTCACTTGATAAGAGAAACAAAACCTCTTTTACATCCAAGTGTCTGGCGCCCAATAACTTTATCCACCTTGCACCCACTATGCCTCACAACTCACCACATACAGAAGGATGTCAGCTATCGTTGGCCCTGAAGGTTCTCATTAGACTGGAGGAGGCTAGAGACTTTGCTACACTTAGCTAAAAGTTTTTGTTTGCTTCTCTTGATTTCTAGGTTGAGAGATGATATGACTGTCTGTGTTGCTGACTTTGGGCTGTCTAAAAAAATATACAGTGGTGATTATTACCGCCAGGGACGTATTGCTAAGATGCCGGTGAAGTGGATTGCTGTGGAAAGCCTTGCTGATCGCATCTACACAATCAAAAGTGACGTGGTAAGATATTACAACTGGTTTCCCCACTTTAGAAAATAATACATTTTTTCTAATGACAGTAGCAAATGCTCAATTGTATGCCTGATCATTATTCCCAGCTTCTGTTTGCACACAGCTGTCAATGCTGACTTTATATGTACGGTATTTTTGCTTATGCTGTACTACATTACATATTCCAATGCCAATAATGACTGTAAATATAAAATTTAATATATAGGATATACAGTATATCTTTAACCACCTCAATACAGTGCATTTTCATCCCCTTCAGCGCTATCACACTTTGAATGACAATTGCGCAGTCATGCAACACTGTACACAGATGAAATTGTTATCATTTTTTCCCCACAAATAGAGCTTTCTTTTGGTGGTATTTGATCATCTCTCTTTTTATTTTTTGCGCTATAAACAAAAGAAGAGTGACAAGTTTGAAAAAAAACAATTTTTTTACTTTTTGCTATAATAAATATCCATTTTTTTTAAAAAAAATTTTTTCCTCAGTTTAGGCCGATATGTATTCTTCTACATATTTTTGGTTAAAAAAAAAACAAGCAATAAGCGTATATATTGATTGGTTTGCGCAAAAGTTATAGCGTCTACAAAATAGAGGATAGATTTACAGCATTTATTTTTATTTTTTTCTAGTAATGGCGGCGATCTGCAATTTTTATCATGACTGCGATATTGCGGCGGACATATCGGACACTTTTGACACATTTTTGGGACCATTCACATTTATACAGCGATCCGTGCTATAAAAATGCATTAATTACTTTATAAATGTGACTGTCAGGGAAGGGGTTAATACTAGGGGGTGATCGAGGGGTTAATTATGTTCCTAGGGAGTGATTCTAACTGTAGGGGAAGGGGATTCACAAGGGGAGGAGACCGATCGGTGTTCCTCTGTACTGGGAACACACCATCGGGCTCCTCTCCCCTGATAGGACGTGGATCTGTGTGTTTACACACACAGATCGGTCCTGCTGTTTTACCGGGCAATCGTGGGTGCCCAGCAGACATCGTGGCCACTGGGCACACGCAACGAGTCCCCAGTGACATGGCGGGCACAGGTGCACGCCCTCCCAGAACGAGAGCCGCGCCGTCTGGCCTTCATATGACAGCCGGCAGACGGCAAGCGGTTAAAAAAATCAGTCCACCCATGAGTAATATTTAAGACCCCTTTCACACTGGCGGAGTACGCCAGCAGATCTGCTTGCTCAGCAGGGGATCTCTCTGCTGATCCCCACTGAACAGGCAGTTGGCAAGTCCATGTCCGCTCCACTGATACAGGGCAGACAAGGACACAGTGTTTACTTGTCTCAATCCGGTGCACTAACGGGGAGATTTACTAAAACTGGAGCACTCAGAAACTGGTGCAGCTGTGCATGGTAGGCAATCGGCTTCTAAGGTCAGCTTGCTCAATTAAGCTTTGACAATAATTATGCAGAACTGCACCAGATTATGCATACTCCAGTTTTAGTAAGTCTCCCCCGCAGTGTCATTTCTGTCCGCTGTCTCATTCCTCTGCTATCTGCGTGAGCGACTTCTGACAAGTTTTTCTGACACCAAGAGAAAAATGGTGACAGGGGAGGGATCTCCAGATGACTGACAGCCTCAACTCTGCTGTGTGAAAGGTGGGGGGGGGGGTGTTCCTTCCCTCCAATTAGCACTCAGAACTACCCTCACTGAGTGTAACTTCAGCTCTTCGCCCCCTGGTTTTTAGAGCTGAGAGATCCTGTGTAAATTCTGCACTTTGCATGGATGTAGGGGAAAGATGGCTGAAGATTGACAGGTACAACCTATGCGGAGGATTTGTTTCATCTCTGTATATCACCTGAGGCCAGTCACTTCACTGGGTATATGTGAAGGTTTACAACCACTTTAAGTCATAGGTGGAGCCTAATGGGCTGAGCCATTCCCTGGCTTGTTGCATATCTTGGATAGGTCCTCACTGTTCCTGAGTGTTCCTGCTCAGCTTTGCGTATTCTAGCAGCTCCTGTTGCATTTCCCTTACTATTAAATTAAAATCAAGCAGACAAGAGTGGGAGACCCTCCTAATGACCACATATGCAGGTATTTTAACTGATGCACGTCTTACCAATAGGGTGCCCAAGAGATATAACAAACTGTCAGTTGATTTCTCCAACATCTACCAACACTGAAAAATAATGCTTTAATTTTATTTACTTCCTGTTCATGGTTCATGGTAACATTTCTAGTAATCTCCATATGTACAGTCCCCCCCTTACATTTCTTGTTTATGCAGTGCAACCTAGGTAAAGCTTAACATTTTTTCAATTCTACTGCAAGTTCCATGTAGTCCATGATTCTTTTCTTCTTTTCGGCCAGCAAAAGACAGATGAGAGCTTTTGGTTGAAAATGCGACCGTGTGTATGCCCCATCGGACTTTTGCTGGCCGCATTCCAGCCAGCAAAAGATTGAGAGCATGTTCTCAATTTTTCGGTCGGAAAAAGTCCCAATCGGAAATTCCAATCGTCTGTAGCAATTCCGACGCGCAAAATTCCTATGCATGCTCAGAAACAATTTGACGCATGCTCGGAAGCATTGAACTTAAATTTCTCGGCTCGTCGTAGAGTTGTACGTCACCGCGTTCTTGATGGTCGAAAGTTCAGCAAACTTTTGTGTGACCGTGTGTATGCAAGACAAGCTTGAGCGGAATTCCGTCGGAAAAACCACCCAAGATTTTTCCGACTGAAAATCCGCTCGCGTGTACACGGCATAAGAGGCACGAACCTGACACGTAGCTGTCTCTATTCATCTGTCAGTAGTACGTAACTTCAAATGGATGAATAAATATAATGAATAATAGGTTTACATTCTATTATACCCCGTACAGTTTTAATATATACATAATTGGCTGCACAGTAATACAGTTTTATTAGAAAAATACTTACATAATTTAAATACATCATTATTTTAAGCTTAAAGCTGGTTTATTATAATTCTGAGTCAGTGGCGGTGCGTGCATAGAGGGCGCAGGAGCGCCGCCCCCCATCTCCTGCACCGCTCTATCACCAATAGATAGATTCATGCATTGCATGAATCTATCTATTGTCACCGCTGCCGCCCCCTATTCAGGTGTCCGGCCCCTGATCGGGCGCCGGGCATCTGAATTACAGTGGGGGGGGGGGGTGTTGCTGGAAGCGCCCCTATTAGAGCTGTAAGCTCTAATAGGGGACCCTATTAGAGCGGTGTGCTCTAATAGGCTTCCCTAAGTGTAAACAGCGGGCGCACTGCTGTGCGTTCGCTGATTACACAGTATTGTGTTAGAGAAGCAATACATCGCTTCCCTAACACAGACCCGCCTCTCAGCCAATCAGGTTGCCAGGTCTGTTACCTGTCACCTGATTGGCTGAAGTCACAGGCGCTGTGATTGGACGCTAGGCGTCCAATCATAGCAGAAGACAGGAGCGCGGGAGAAGACATCCGACGGAGACACCGCTCGTCACCTGACGCCGTCACCAGCTGCACACCGGGACAAGGTAAGTGCAGAGGGCAGGCAGGGGGCACAGTGGCAGCACTTGAGGGGCACAGTGGCAGCACTTAAGGGGTACAGTGGCAGCACTTAAGGGGCACAGTGGCAGCGTTTGGAGCACAGTAGCAGCACTTGGGGCACAATGGCAGAACTTGGGGCACAATGGCAGAACTTGGGGCACAGTGGCAGCACTTGGGGCACAGTGGCAGCACTTGGGGCACTGTGGCAGCGTTTGATGGGCACAGTGGCAGCACTTGGGGCACAGTGGCAGCGTTTGATGGGCACAGTGGCAGCGTTTAATGGGCACAGTGGCAGCATTTAATGGGCACAGTGGCAGCGTTTAATGGGCACAGTGGCAGCGTTTGATGGCACAGTGAGGCTGTTTGTTTGCGCCCCCCCCAAAAATTTTGAGCACCAGCCGCCACTGTTCTGAGTACAATATGATTCTTTCATAATTATTAAGCTCTACGTTCATTTATTGCTGTGTATCCAATTGTGATTCCCTCATTTCTAAATATATCCAAAATTAAATAATGAAAATGTAATTTCCAGCTCATTACAGACTTCAGCAGGATACATGATGATACAATGTGGAGATTGCCATCAATTTATTTTTGGTGGTTGGCCTTAGTACGCAGTATCATGAAGTGTTTTTTTTTTTCAAATTTTAAAGCTGAACACCAGACAGATTATAACACACTAATGAATGCAGCTATGTACCCCTTAAGAGAAATATAAATGTCTTGTAAAATGCAGCTAGTAGAAGTATCTGAAATGGAAGTATCAGCTTCTTGTCATATCCTGCACAATAGTAGATTGAATGTGGGGCAGCACTAAGGTGTGCTGCATGCACATGTGCTGACAAGGAGGGGGGAGCAGGGGGTAAACTGCTGCTGCTCCCTCGCTGTCCAATAATAGGTTAGAGGTTGGGGGGTGACCTAGCTTTAATGCTTAATTAAGGGTTTCTCAGCTAAGCACATCCTTCTGCCTGCATTCCTGCTACATTAATCATTTGCCCTTACTCAAGATGGCTGTGGCTAGAAATGCTGGATCGGGGAGTGTTTTTCAAAGTGATTTCTCAACAAAATAAAGCATGGAGACTTGGATGGATTGGCGAGTTTGCTTTGAATATTACAAATTAAATAAATAGGGTTCTCAGTTTGTGGTGGTTAGCTACAGATGAGTTCTGCATCAAGAACGAATGTACATCATGTATTCATCATCTCTTATATACAGTAAGGGAAAAAAGTGTTTAATCCCCTGCTGATTTTGTACGTTTTTCCACTGACAAAAAATGATCAGTCTATAATTTTAATTGTAGGTTTATTTTAACAGCGAGAGACAGAATAACCAAAAGATCCAGAAAAACGCATTTCAAAAAAGTTATAAATGAATTAGCATTTTAATGAGGGAAATAAGTATTTGACCCCTTCGCAAAACATGACTTAGTACTTGCTGGCAAATCCCTTGTTTGCAATCACAGAGGTCAGACTTTTCTTGTAGTTGGCCATCAGGTTTGCACACACTTTAAGAGAGATTTTGTCCCACTCCTCTTTACAGATCCGCTCCAAGTCATTAGGGTTTCGAGGCTGATGTTTGGGCACTTGAACCATCAGCTCCCTCCACATATTTTCTATGGGATTAAGGTCTGGAGACTGCTAGGCCACTCCAGGTCCTTAATGTGCTCCTTTTTGAGCCACTCCTTTGTTGCCTAGGCCGTGTGTTTTGGGTCATTGTCATGCTGGAATACCCATCCACGACTCAATTTCAATGTCCTGGTTGAGGGAAAGAGGTTCAAGGGAGAAGAGGGATGGCCCCTGGAAGTCGCACGTCTAAGTTGTCCTAAAGAGGTGAGTGGAGTGGCAACGTCAGCCTGGACTCCAAACAGGCCATGGCCCAACGCGTTTCACTCTGCCCCCCAGAGCTTAGCCTGAGCGGCACACATACACTTTCCAGGTCACAGTGAGGAAAGGAGGTTCTCACCCAAGATTTGACGGTACATGGCTCCGTCCATTATGCCTTTGATGCTGTGAAGTTGTCCAGTCCCTTTAGCGGAAAAACACCCCCAAAGCATAATGTTTCCACCTCCATGTACGATGGTGGGGATGGTGTTCTCTGGGTCATAGGCAGCATTCCTCCTCCTACTCCAAACATGGCGAGTTGTGTTGATGCCAAAGAGCTCGATTTTGGTCTCATCTGACCACAACACTTTCACCCAGTTCTCCTCTGAATAATTCAGATGTTCATTAGCAAACTTTAGACGAACCTGTACATGTACTTCCTTGAGCAGGGGGACCTTGCGAGCACTGCATGATTTCAGTCCTTCACAGCATAGTGTGTTACCAATTGTTTTTTGGTGACTGTTATTTGGTGACTATGGTCCCAGCTGCCTTGAGATCATTGACAAGATTCTCCCATGTACCACCCAGAGTTCTATCCGCAGCAGTCTGCCATAGGGTCCACTACCTTAGCTGTGCACTTCTGACCCCAACGGTGTGCAACTGTCACCTGGCCTCAGGTGACCTAACCCTTTAAGAGAGTTCTCCTAATCTCAGCTCATTACCTGTATAGGAGACACCAGGGAGACGAAAAGCTTGCTGATTGATAGGCGATCAAATACTTATTACCCTCATTACAATGCAAATCAATTTTTAACTTTTTTAAATGTGTTTTTCTGGATATTTTTGTTGTTATTCTGTCTCTCATTGTTAAAATAAACCTACCATTAAAATTATAGACTGATCATTTCTTTGTCAGTGGGCAAACATACAAAATCAGCAGGGGATTAAATACTTTTTTCCCTCACTGTATATTTGATTTTATTACCTATTATTATGGTTTTATTCCATGTTTAGCTTTACATGCACTTCTATGTGTGTGTTATCTCTAACAGCTTTTGAAAATAAGGAGATTATCCAATTTTCATTTACTGCATGTGAAGTCTGTCAGAGTCCCTTTGCTACCATAAAACTGTGGATTTTTAAGCCTATTATTAATAAAGTTATGGAACTATTTATAATGATAACAATACCTCTTTTTAGCTAATATGGTTTTATTTATAAGCTGATACCTTCATTGAGGTTTTGTTCTTATATATTTTTAATTATAAATGCATTCTAATGAATGTATTTTTTTCTACCTGTTAGCTTTGAAGCAAAGCTATTTATGTGTTCCCTACAAACGAAAAACTTCTCCACTCGCCACGCTTTTTTGCATGTCCTTTAGGCAATCATATATAACCCTTATGGACGCTAGTGCATCTACAGCTGTATTGGGATTTTTTCCAGTCCAGAAATGCCAAACGTTTTATAAGTTTATGTATTATTTCCACACTGTGCAATTTAAGAGAAATGCAGTTGCTTGTCATTCTGTATGGATGTTGTTGTACTCTTACATAATCTCCTGGAACATTCTACTTTGTTACTTCCAAACCCTTTGCAATGTTAATTGTTGTTTCTGTGATCAACATGAGTAGGGTAGTGGGGACTGACCTTTACAGTGAAAGGACTTATTCATGGCTTCTGGAAATATCATCCTCAATCTTTTGTGTTTTATCTCCAGTGGGCGTTCGGAATCACAATGTGGGAAATCGCAACCAGAGGCATGACTCCATATCCCGGGGTCCAGAACCATGAAATATATGACTATTTACTCCAGGGCCATAGGTTAAAGCAGCCAGCAGACTGCCTGGATGAGCTGTAAGTACTGAATTCTGCAGAATGAAATGGATATAATTACTGCACACTTTTGTTTCAATGCACTGACTTTTCAGAAAAATATCCTTCTATCCCTTTAAATCATAACAGCTTCATTGCTAATTAGGTCACACGCCATGAAGCCCTGTACAACAGCACTAACCTGCAGATACCAAGGATGATCAAGTTCCAGACTTTAAAAACAAGCCATCACTGGGATCTTCTTTTTATTCTATTTTCTAAATCTGCAAGCATTTAAAATGCAAATGGTCAAAATGCAGCTCTTATGATGGAACATATGGGGGATGGCCAGGGCCGTCTTTAATATCGATTGGACCCTGGGCAAAACTTTTCTTGGGGACCCCCCCCCCCCATGCAATTTCACTCTCTGCTTGCTCTGGGACATACAATACATAGCAGCTAGACTCAAAATCAGCTTACTGTATCAGATCAAGCAGTGATTGCAATTGGTTGCCAGAGGTTACAGCATATCATTACCGCTTACTGACTGGTTGCTAGAGGTTATAGCACATCATCTCCTCACTGCCTGCACACCATGGACTGGGGAGGTGAGCAGACCCATCAATAGACAGAAAACTGCTAGGGATCCTAGAACTCATGGGATCAGTGGCAGTGCTGGGAGGGAGGGGAGGGTGTGATCAATTGCAATGCTGATTTTTTTACAGACTACCAATATAAAGAGGAGTTTCAACACTGGCCACCAATGTAATGGGGGTTTACACTGACCACCAATGTAATGGGGGTTTACACTGACCACTAATGTAATAGAAGCATTCACAGTAACTACCAATGTAAGGAGGGATTTACACTGACCACCAATGTAAGGGGGACATTCACACTGGCCACTAGTGTGAATGAAATGATTCTACACCAAGCACCAATGTAATGAGACGATTTACACTGACCACCAATGTAACTGAGACATTTAGCCTGTGTTCACATTTGTGTGTGTCAGGAATGCATGCAAAATCGCTTTTCCGACACCACAGAAATGTGCTGCCCTATAGCAGATACACAGCAGTGCCATTAATTGTTAATGACACCCTCACACATCTGCTGACATGTGCTGTGCAACTGTGTAATTTTGAAAAAGGGTTTGGGACTTTCTTCAGCATTTCTAGCGCTTAGAAAATACCATTGAAATGAATGGGCTGCCCTACATGTGACCTACATCTTTATCCACCTTTGCAACCTAAAACCCATGCTAACCGTTGCACCCCAAAACGTCCCCATCCTCTCCACTGCAACCCTTCACCCCTTTAACTCTATCTACCTCCTCTGCTCATCTTTTCACCCACCTTCCTTACCTCCATACATCCCCTCTCTGCTCACATGTGCACCCCAAAGTGTAATTCCTTCTCTGCCTACCTCTGCACACCCCACACTACTCTACCCCACTAATTTGCTTACCTTTGCAGAACAGGCTAATGTTAGGCTTAATGACCACAGTTGTAGGCAGGACTTTCAAGCATGCCCCTTTACATCCCCAGTGGGCAGCATTCAGTATAGGTTATGGTGGATATGACCTCAGAGGGACATAATATACATACATAGATCCCAATTGTCCCTGATTTGGAGCAATGTCCCTCTGTCCCTCATTTCTCCACATTTGTCCCTCATTTTGGTCTGATCTATATAGTTGTATATAAAATTCACTTATTATCCATCCAAAAGTGTTTTCCAGCACTAAGCCTTTCATCTGATTTCTAAATTGCTGCATTTTTAAATTCCAAAAGCCAATATAAAGAAATAGTAGTGGTAAAAAAAAAAAAGCACTTGTGGGTTGAACCAATCTTTTTTATTTTTTGTATAACTATCCTTTAGGGAGAGAGTATGTACATATGAATGCCACCTTTATTTACATATCAATGCCACCGCTATTTACATATGAAGGCTGGTTATTTACATGTAAACACAGGGTCTGCAGGTTAGTCACCCATACACAACAGGGCAGAGCTGGGCAGCATTAGTAGCAGCTCTTTACACTGAGATATTGGGACACAGCACAGGACTAAAACCTCAAGGGATGAGGGAATTTAAACCAGGATAGTTGGCAAGTATGAGGCAGCTGCTTTGGGCCCCACAATAATGACAGGCCCAGGGCAGCTGCCCCTTTTGCCCTGCCTTAAAGACGGCCCTGGGGATGGCTTGAGTTTTCCAGGATTCTTGTCTCTTAGCTTGAAAAGCATTCTGGGTAATTCAAATAATCCCTGTTCTATGTTCCATCGAAAGCTATTTTATTTGTGCTTTTGTTACCACATGGATTTTTTTTTGCTTGAAAATTTAAATAAATCATATTATTATTTCAAAAATACTAATAATTAAAATCATAATAAATAATAATAGTGTTGGCACATATTGTGAAAGTCTGTCATTGTTAATTGTAATCATTTAAGACAATTTTTTTTAAAGAAATACAGTAATGCCCAGTACACACGATAGGCTTTTCTGATGGAAAATGTGTGATAGGATCTTGTTGTCGGAAACACCGACCGTGTGTAGGCTCCATCACACATTTTCCATAAGAATTTTCGTCACACAAAATTTGAGATATGGTTCTCAAATTTTCCAACAACAAAGTCCGTTCGTGTGTACACAATTCCGACGCACAAAGTTCCACGCATGCTCGGAATCAATCAGAAGAGCAGCACTGGCTATTGAACTTCATTTTTCTTGGCTCGTCGTACGTGTTGTATGTCACCGCGTTCTTGACGTTCGGAATTTCCAACCAACTTTGTATGACCGTGTGTATGCAAGACAAATTTGAGCCAACATCCGTCGGAAAAAATCCCATGGATTTTGTTGTCGGAAAATCCTATCGTGTGCACAGGGCATAAGTCTGAGTCTGAAAAATGGACCCAATAGGCAAAGTACCAGATTCTAAGCCCCCAACGGATTTTGTCCAAAACTGGTGTTGCATACACACGGTCGGACAAAGTTGTCGGAAAATACGATCGTTCCGAACACGGTGACGTTCGTTGCATACTACGGAACTACGTAGAGGCTAGTAGCCAATAGCTTTGGTCTCGTAATTTGATCTGAGCATGCGTGGCACTTTGTCCGTCGGAATTCCCTACACACGATCGGAAAAAGTCCGATCGGACTTTGTTGTCGGAAAATTTGAGATCTGCTCTCAAATTTTTTCCGTCGGAAATTCCGACAGAAAAAAGCCCGCTAGAGCCCACACATGATTGGATATTCCGACAATATAATCCGATCTGACTTTTTCCATCGGAATATACGACGGTGTGTACAGGGCATTAGTCTGAGTCTGAAAAATGGACCAATAGGCAAAGTACCAGATTCTAATAGAAACATTTATCTGATAAGTTTTGGTACTGATACCCATGTTTCCATAATTCACACAACCCAGCATTGGCCAGGTGGTCCAGATATTTCACTGGCAATAAAAGTAATTGTACAATGTCCACATAAAGCAACAATTGTGGTAAGAATAGATTTGCAATTCTGTCTTATTCGATTACTATACTTAGATGATTCCTCCATGATAAGCTAGTGGTGAGATTATCAGACGCATATAAGTCACACTTTACCCTTCCCTCCTCCATATACAAAACATTATTGCTCATGAGATCTGAGCATTCATGTTTTTGGTGCTTTTACAACTCGCAACTCAAGCAAAACTAGAAATGTTGTTAGTGATGCACAAATAGATGATCTACTATGTCTCACAGATAGTGGACATAAAAGGTTTACTTGTTTTATTGACGAGATGAAAAATTCAAAGAAAGGTAACTGCGATGTTCTATTTTCTTAACCAGGTATGAACTGATGTACATTTGCTGGAGACCAGACCCAGCTAACAGACCTACATTCACAGAACTAAAGTATGATTTACAGAAATTTCTTCAGGGATTGCCCCCTGCAGCGAAGGAAGATGCCATTTATATTAACACCAGCTTACCCGAAGACAGCACCATCCTAACCCAAGACCCAGAGATCAGCGATATGCAAATTGATGTGGATTCTCAGTATGTACATATTACTCCTGGATCTGACTCTACCGTTGTGATTGTGGAGGTCCATGGAAGTCATATGGATGAACAGCGATATATTTTGGAAGGAGCATCTGATGAGCAGGGTGGGGAGCCAGAACAAGCCAGAGCTCCACTAATACATGACAGTTTGTCACGAAACAAAGCTACATGGTGTGAGAGCGATACCCTTCTGGATGGTAACTCATTGACTGAGGAACTTCTCTATGCAGATGATTCTGCAGAAGACTCTGAAATTGCAGTATAGAACAATATTCTAATACTGAACACTTGGCCCTCCCTTAAGAAAGACTTAATCACAGCTGCTCTTATTTCCTGAATAAGGATACTTAATTCATAGTTTCCACATTTTACCTGTGGAGAAATGTTCTGGCATTGAACCATTGTAAATACCACTCATTGTTCTGTACAGAGAAAA
This sequence comes from Lithobates sylvaticus, assembly GCA_028564925.1. Lineage (NCBI taxonomy): Eukaryota > Metazoa > Chordata > Amphibia > Anura > Ranidae > Lithobates > Lithobates sylvaticus. The sequence continues at coordinate 114,368,345 of CM053028.1, forward strand.
AATATATGAGATATATATATATATATATATATATATATATATATATATATATATATAGTGGAAAACATAGATTCTTACGCAACAGAAAAAAGAGATGTAAATACTCATAGTGTATATATGATTATAAGGGCTACAGGGAGTATTTGCAATGAATTAGGTTTGTGCCTTTGAAAAACCCGAACAGTATAATGCTCTGTATAAAAAGTGTAGGCAATGTGAAATAGGTTGGGGCTAAGACAAAAGGGTAGATTTACTAAAACTGGAGCACTCAGAATCTGGTGCAGCTGTCCATATTAACCAATCAGCTTCTAAACTCAGCTTGTTCAATTAAGCTTTGGCAATAAAACCTAGAAGCTTGTTGGTTGGTTCTGGTTGCACTCTCCAGCTTTAGTAAATAAACCCCATTGCATGATAGTTGCAGTGTATTATTAGCCATCCATCACCAAAGATTGTCATGAACTCCGTCTTGGTTTTATTGGATAAAAAAAACATGCAAGTGAATTGTTAGCATTATAAACGCAATCAACCTCATGGCATTAAATACAGATAATACTTTACTTGCGTTGTGTAAGGCTGGCTTCACACTGGGGCGGTGCGGGGCGGTGACGGTAAAGCAGCGCTATATTTAGCGCTGCTTTACCATCGTTTTACCCGCGGTATGCGGCCGCTAGCGGGGTGGTTTTAACCCCCGAGCGGCCGCAAAAGGGTTAAAAACCTCCGCTTTGCGGGCGGTATCCCCGCGGTTTCCCATTGATTTCAATGGGAAGGAGCGGTATAGGAGCGGTAAATACACCGCTCCTTCAACGCTCCAAAGATGCTGCTAGCAGGACTTTTGTTGCGGTCCTGCTAGCGCACCGCTCCAGTGTGAAAGCCCGCCGGCTTTCACACTGGAGTGAATGGGGCCGGTTTTTTCAGGCGGTATACAGGCGCTATTTTTAGCGCTGTACCGCCTGAAAACCACCCCAGTGTGAAAGGGGCCTTAGAGAAGATGGAAATCCTGTTTGTTTGAGATCAAACTCAATATAGTATCCTGCTGCAGTCCCTAATGCCGTGTACACACAATCGGAATTTCGGCCAGCAAAAGACCGATGAGAGCTTTTCATCAGAAAATGCGTCAGTGTGTATGCTCCATCGGAATTTTGCTGGCCGAATTCCCGCCAGCAAAAATTTTAGAGCATGTTCTCAATTTTTCAGACGGAAAAGGTCGGAAATTCCGATCGTCTGTAGCAATTCCAACGTGCAAAATTCCTATGCATGCTCAGAAACAATTTGACGCATGCTCGGAAGCATTGAACTTAATTTTTTCTCGGCTCGTTGTAGTGTTGTACGTCACCGCGTTCTTGACGGTCGGAATTTGGTGTGACCGTGTGTAGGCAAGACAGTTTGAGCAGAATTCTGTCGGAATTCCGTCGGGAAAACCATCAGAGCTTTTTCCGACGAGAATTCCGATCGTGTGTACGCGGCATCAAGTTAAAGACTTTGAAAAAAAAATCATTACATGTTATATAACAGAGTGCTCATATTCACAAAGCCACAAACACATTACTTGTGTGTAGAGTGAAATATACCTGGTTAATTCTGCCTTCAGCTGTCCCTCCCATATTCTCTGTGTCCCCACTGCAGGCTGAGGCTGTGTAGACCAGCTGGTGTCTTCTATGGAGCATGTTCAATTTCAGTTCCCTTCTATGCTGTTCATTTCCTCCTTTTCTTATCTGTGCAGCCCACAGGACTATAGAGTCACACATGTGGTTGTATGCACAGTGGTAAATGACACTCCCCTCCCTTCTCCTCTATGTCCTCCTATTGCTAAACAATATGGAGGCGGGATATAGTATGCTGATTGATTACATTCACTAAGAAACTGACAAAAAAAAAGCTTAGCTTTAAAATAAATCAGTATTAAGTATATCAAATGTAATTGCTAAAACCTGTAAAGTAAAAAAGAGCCTTAGATGCGGATGCCATCTGAACAAAATGAAAGCTAGTGCCACTCACGTTTGACTATGCCTACACCATATTATTGCACAAAAAATACATAGTTGATGTTCAATAAAGATCTATAGTGAGCTATAAACAGTTTTTTGATATTCATAATTTAGTTTGAATTGAATTGCTTTTCTGAAACTGTTTTATTTTTAGTCATGTGACAGGCACAGCACCAATCAGGGATGTGCAGACATACACTCATATTATAGAGAGCATACATCAGCAGAGCAATAGAAGCCCCTCCCAAGGATCTTTTCCTGCAGATGCCAAAGAACAGGGAAGGATCATGTGACCACAAAATAGCGCTGCAGGAATAAGGTACTTATTCCTGAGGATTTAAAAAAAAAAAATACAGTGACATGATATCTATGACATTTGTGAATGAATTATGGCAATTAACACTTTAAGGCTGGGTTTACATACATGCGAAATGGATACATTTTTAACCGCATCCAATCCACATAACATATGAATGTGAACGCCTTCCAATGGAGCCGGTTCACACATGTCTGGGGCGGCTGCGGTTTGAAAAAGGGTCCTCTGTATGTTTGGGTCCGGTTCAGGTAAAAATCCGCACCTGAAACAGTGAACAGAAACGCACCTTACTCCGGACTGAAAACCGCAGCCCGACATGTGCGAACCCAGCCTAAAGCCCCATACACACGCGCGGATTATCCGAGGACCAGGTCCGTCAGACCATGTCCGTCATACTTTGTCTGATGTTGGTTTTGCGTACACACGGTCGGACAAAGTTGTCGGAAAATCCGATCATTCTGAACGTGGTGACGTTTGTTGCCTACGACGGGACTACGTAGAGGCTAGTAGCCAATAGCTTTGGTCTTGTAATGTGACCTGAGCATGCGTAGCACTTTGTCCGGTCGGAATTCGCTACACACGATCGGATTTGGTGTGATCGGACTTTGTTGTCAAAAAATCTATCCAGCAGGAGATAGGACTTTGTCCGTCAGACAATCTGATGGAAACTGTCCGATGGTGCCTACACACGGTCTGATTTTCCGACAACATTGTCCGATAGGACAGAATCCATCGGAAAATCCTACCGTGTGTATGGGGCTTAAGTGTTTCCCAAAACAAGTATGTTTAAGGCATACTGTGAATGATACCTGTCACAGTTGCTTGTGCTCACAAGTACAGCACAATGGCAACTGCAGTGCAAACTAAGGCTAAAATGGCAGCTTCTTTGGCTATAGAGGAGAGGAGGACTTAGTTTTGGCAGCTTTTATTTCTGGTATTGCAGAAGGAGTTTAAAGCTGAACTTCAGAAAAACAGCTAAATACTCAACTGATATATGTATATACCGTATTTATCGGCGTATAACACGCGCCGGCGTATAACACTCACCCCAAGTTTAGGAGGAAATTTTAAGGAAAAAACTTTTTAAAGGAAAAAAAACTTACATTTAAATGCCCATTAATGCAGCCTTGCACAGCATCCATCTGCATGCTTGTCAGTGTCATTTGCAGCCTTGCAGCCTTCTTAGTGTCATTTGCAGCGTTGCAGCCTTCTCAGTGTCATTTGCAGCCTTGCAGCCTTCTCAGTGTCATTGGCAGCCTTCTTAGTGTCATTTGCAGCCTTGCCCAGGCTGCAGTTAAATTGCAGTGACATATCAGTGTCACTGCAGTTTTAAAATTGGCGCCATTGGCCGTTCTCGCCATTCTCGGCCGCCTTCGGACTTTCTCGGCCGCCTTCGGACTTTCTCAGCAGCTTTCAGCCGCCGAGAGCGGCCGAAAGAGGCCGAAAGCTGCAGAGAAAGGCCTAAGGCGGCTGAAAGCCACCCGGAGCCTCACAATGGCGGGGGATCGTGGGGGATCGGCGTATAACACGCACCCCTGATTTTCCCCTGATTTTAAGGGGAAAAAGTGCGTGTTGTATGCCGATAAATAAGGTATATATATATATATATATATATATATATATATCTAAGCAGTTTTACTTACCAACAAATTTTTATATGTGTCCATTTACTCCTGCGATCTGCACAGCCCTGACACCCAATATAATCAGGATGACACCACTTTCTCTGCTCAGTCTGCTTATTCCTTGCAGCAGCATTTTCTTTATCAGCAAACCTAATTGGCTCCCAGTGCTGTCTCTCTCTCTCATACTGTAAGTGCTGCTGTATAGAGGATTGTAATACTATGTAATATGTTGTACTATATATACTGTATATGTAATGACTGTTCAACATCCACCTGGAGTCCTGCTTTAAACTAAATGTATTTTCTATGAGAATCTTTGTATCTCACTGGCTAGGTTTGAGTCTGATAATAGGGGTGCTGCTGTTGTTTACCACTCAGCTACGGGAAGTTGTGAGACCTCCATGATACTGCAAGCAAAGGATACAAAGAGGAGAAATATTTAAAGCGTAACTCCACTTTTGTTGATAAAAAAACATTCCCCCCTGGGTGATCTATGTACATTGCAAGGATTATAACAACCTTTGTTGTTGATTCCTTTTGTTATTCTTAAGAAATTCCTGTGTGTTTGTCTGTGCCTCTGTACTTAGTGGGTCTAATGGGAGTGGTTTCATAATTATCAGTCAGCTGTGGCAGCTGCAGAGCACTAATAAAAGGAAGCTGCTGGGTCTGCATCCCTTTAGACGTGTTCCTATTAGAAGTATCTCACCAAAAATCTAATTTTTGTTGCAGGGGATGCCTGAAATCTGACTTGTATCTTAGGCAGATTTCTGGGGAAAAGATATAAATGTGATGACTAATGTATACTTTATATCCTTAAGGTGGCTTCAAAGAGGGAGGAAATTTGAAGTTTGAGTTTGAAGCTTTGAATATAAAGACAGAAATAAATTACTGTTATAATATGTCTAGATTTGTGCACCGTATCCTAGATAGTAAAATGAGTCAAGCCTTTAAGGAGGATAAAATATAATATTACATTGTTTTCATTCCATTAAAACACATTCCTATATGAACACACTGAAAATGTAAGAATATGAACAAAACCCTACAAGTGTAAATTAATCACATTTCTCTAAAATTCTTACACATTCAGACAGATAGCGGTCCAAAAACATGTTCACCATGAGCCAGTAATTCAGATGTATATTTTTGTAATGTATACATATGTAGCAGGAAGGCACACTGTATTTCCTTCAGAACTTTGATTTAAATAAAGAAACTATTTGCTAGCTCTATTTGTATTTTTAATATTAGCTAAAAATGTCAATTGTCTAAAAAAGAAAATAACTTGATAATAGCCTGTTTGTCATTGGGGGCAGGGCTGCTGCAAGGATTTTTGACATCCTAGGAAAAACCTCATTTTGCCACCCCATTAGCTCCACCCCCTTTTCCCTGCCCATGTATACCCCACCTTTTTAATGAAGCACTCATCAAATGCAGCCTCACCAGCGCCCATCAATGCAGCCTACCAGCGCCCATCATTGCAGCCAAATAGTGCCCATCAATGAATGTTTGCTTGCTTCCATTCATTTTGGAGTCGGGACACAGACACAGGCCTCCACCGCCTCTGACAATATGTGCGAATGGAGTGGCAGCTGCCGGCTGATGCTGAGACTTAGTTGCTGTAGAGAGAGCCCTAGGCGGTTGCCTAGTTTGCCTAGTGGCAGCCCTGATTGGGAGTTTTCCAATTGTTATTGGGGATCACTGTGATTTTCTTTGGAGATTTTGATTGAACTGGATAGACAATTCTATTTATTTACCCTGTGACCTTTTATCAGGCGGTATGACTGGGGTCTGTCATAATATTCCAGCTGTATGGTCGTTTTTTTTTTTTTTTAATCCACGGTGGTGCAAAAACCTAAAGGTGGAAAAACCATTAAGTGTACAAAAAAACATGCATGTGAAACACACTAAAAAGTGGACTTAAAGTGGAAGTAAACTCCCCTATCGTTTTCAGCCAAGGAAGCTGCCATCTTTGCCTCTGTTTAATCTTCAACTGCCACGGTGCTGCACATGTGATCCGTTATGACACCAGCCATTAGATGGTTTGACTGTTTGGTTGAGAGCACAGCCAATGTGCAGTTAGCATTCACGCATGCCTTTTTTTTTTTAGACTGTTAAATCGATGGGTTTACTTCCGCTTTAAGGGTGTGTTTGTCCACCCCCTGAAGGGGTAGGACCTCTCCCTGATCCCCTGGGGCGCAAGGCTCTTGACAGGTAGGACATAGGGTGCCAATGGTCTTCTAGGTCAGCCAGTCCAGTTTACTGAAAGAATGGAGAACTTTCACTTTCACTTATGGTAAAAATCCACTTTAAAATTAATACACAATCGTGCAATCACGCTCACAAATGACTGGATGACTGAAATAAAAATTCACTTTAAAAAAAAAAAAATGCTATTTTTTTTAGGTAGTGGGGGTTTTGCTAGATGACATTGGATCTGGTCCTAGGTGCTATTATCTTCAAATGGTCGATGCTCGCAAAATCCTTATAATAAAAGGGACTTTCAACAGTTGCTCCCAGTGTATAGTACGAAAAAAAGAAAATGCGCTTAGCTAGGTTAATGTGGTGAAGTTATGTTGATTTCAATAATTCAAGTCCAAAACCTTTGGGTTATACTGCTAGGCAGGAGCATAGGAAGCTGGCAATCTAAAAACTTTAGGCAAGCCCACGATAACCCCTACTACTACTTGCATGCCTCATTTATGTAGCAGTATCAGTACTGACAACATGATCACAAACACAGAGGGGTCATACTTGTGTCCCTCAATGGACTCCAAAAGAAAAAAAAAAATGTATTATGAGTTTTGTCTATTGATGGACAAAGGAAGTCTTAAACCTTTGGAATGTCCAAAAGTAGTTCAACTGAGGGATGGACAACACAGCAAACGATTGCTAACAGGACCATTAAACAGAAAACTGAGAAGCAGCTCAGATGCCTGGGAGACTTTACGCTCAAAGCTGTCATCAGATGAGACCAAAAAGTCCACCTGGTAGAATAGATATAAGGAAAACCACCTTGTAAATGAGGAATATCTGTAATAGGTTCAAACAGTGGCTTATAAAGTGCAAATAGAACCAGATTAAGATCCCACGAGTCACTGGGGAATGGATGGGGAAAGCTACATAGGAAACCCTCTTTATGAAGGTCCTAATCAAAGAGTGAGAGACCAGAGGTCTCTGGAACAGAATAGAAAAGGCAGAAACCTGAGTTTTAATAGTGCTGAGAGCCAAGCCCAGGTTCAAGTGGATTCGCCCCATGAAGAAGTTCCTTTAGTGGAAGACCCTATAATCCATAAGACCCACAAAGTAAAGCAAGCCTGCTTCATCCAATGATTGATCATGTGAGAAATAGATTTCCTAGCTTTGAGTATTGTAGAAATCAAAGATGCCCCTGACCCCTAGAACCTGAGCTTTAATGACCATGCTGTTAAAACCAGTGACTAAGAAGCAGGATGGCATATCGGCCATTAGGATAGTAGAGCCTACTAGTCTGGTAGGGTCCTTGGTGCATTTGCCAGTAGTCTTGCCTGGTCGGCATACCCCTTTAGCCTATGCCATTCTAGAGAAATGAGGGTCACCGGAATGCCCTCCATTGTACAAAGACAAAATTCATAGGTCAGGGCGATCTCATGGTACCATTAGAGCATCTACTTCTTCCAGGAGACCCCTGCATCTGGCTACAAACTTGTCCAGTGTGTTGCTGAAGCTGCATGGCAGGAGGATCAAAGCTAGTGGAAACACAGCAATTGAACCAAGGCACTAAACCCGTGAGGCCAATGTTCAACTTAATCCCAGCAGTCCTGCAGCCAGGAATTCCCACACGAGGATAGGGAAAAACAAACAAACAACACATAAAACCCAGTGCAAGGACAGTGGGGATATCATGAGTGTTGGTGGCAATGTCCTTATAAATTGAACTGCTAGACTGCGTAGGCCTATAATGAACTTAAGCCACTGCCATATGATCCAATGCCACATAAGTGCTAATCTGCCTCCCTTAGCCATGAGTACACTGTAGTTACATAGTTAGTCAGGTTGAAAAAAGACACAAGTCCATCAAGTTCAACCAAAAAAATATATACAATCCCATATACACAAACTTACACCCACAGTTGATCCAGAGGAAGGCAAAAAACCCCAGCAAAGCATGATCCAATTTGCTACAGCAGGGGAAAAAATTCCTTCTTGATCCCCCGAGAGCAATCGGATTTTCCCTGGATCAACTTTTACCTATAAATGTTAGTACCCAGTTATATTGTGTACATTTAGGATCCAGGCCTTTTTTAAAGCAATCGACTGAGCTTGCCAGAACCACCTCTGGAGGGAGTCTATTCCACATTTTCACAGGGAGTCTATTCAACCTTTCCGTATTTGGAGATTAAATCTTTTTTCCTCTAGACGTAAAGAGAGCCCCCTAGTCCTCTGTAATGACCTTAAAGTGAATAACTCAACACCAAGTTCACGATATGGACCACTTATGTATTTGTACATGTTGATCACATCCCCCCTTAATCTCCTCTTCTCAAGAGGGAATAAATTCAGTTCCTCTAATCTTTCCTCATTGCTGAGCTCCTCCATGCCTCTTATCAGTTTCTCCAGTTCTCCGATATCCTTTTTGAGAACTGGTGTCCAAAACTGAACTGCATATTCCAGATGAGGTCTTACTAATGATTTGTACAGGGGCAAAATAATATCTCTCTCTGCAGTCCATACCTCTCTTAATACAATAAAGGACTTTGCTCGCTTTGTAAACCGCAGCTTGGCATTGCATGCTATTATTGAGCTTATGATCTACCAAAACCCCCAGATCCTTCTCCACTATTGATTCACCCAGTTGTACCCCTAGTATGTATGATGCATGAATATTCTTAGGCCCCAAGTGCATAACTTTACATTTATCTACATTAAACGTCATTTGCCAAATAGTCACCCAATTAAACAGTGCATTGAGGTCGGCTTGTAAATTGGAGACCTCCTGTAAGGACATTATTACAGTGCATAGCTTAGTGTCATCTGCAAAGACAGAAATGTTACTTTTAATCCCAGACCCTATATCATTTATAAAGATATTAAAAAGTAAGGGTCCCAGCCAGTGGCGGCTGGTGAAGTTTTAGAATGGGAGGGCCCTTCCTTTTTGATCCCTCCCACTTGGTGAAAATGGGCGTGGTTTGAGCAAAATAGTGAGCGTGGCACTAAGGTGGTGTGGTTAGCATCTGAGATGAACGAGGGATTGAGGGAGAGGGAGAGAGGGATGGAGGGATAGCAGGCCCAGATCCTACACAACAATAGAAATATGTGTATTCTAGAAAGTTTAACAATCAGCAGATAAAGATACTCCAAACACCTGGTGTTAGCACTTCAATCATCCCGCACCATGGTTGTTATGGTTTCAGGATGATTGAAGCGCATTATTTCTATTATTACATTGTAATATCAAATTAAATCATTCAACTCGCCATAATGCAGAATCAGTGGGAGCCCTGGGCGTGTCACTAGCCACGTCGCCTACAACCAGATGCCATCAGGCATCCCCAGCAGAGTCCGTCTTTACATCAGGTGCCCCCAGCGGAGTCCCTCCTTACATGCAGCCTGTGTCACATAAAATGCAGCCTTTGTCACATAAAATGCAGCCTGTGTCCCCCTAAGTGCAGCCTGTGTCCCCCCAAATGCAGCCTCTGTCCCACCAAATGCAGCCTCTGTCCTCCCAAATGCAGCCTCTGTCCCAGCCTCTGTCTCACCAAATGCAGCCTCTGTCCCACCAAATGCAGCCTCTGTCCCCCCAAATGCAGCCTCTATCCCCCAAATGCAGCCTCTGCCCAGGCGCCCCTATGGACGGGCTGCCACTGGTCCCAGCACTGAACCTTGGGGTACACCACAGATAACCTTAGACCATTCAGAGTAAGAATCATTAACCACTACTCTCTGAATTCTGTCTTTTAGCCAGTTTTCTATCCATCCGTGGTGATGGTGATATTAATGTGACAGAATGTCCAGTAGCAAGAAATGTCCAAAAATGCACTTATTAAATCAAACAGATCAAATAAAAATAATCTGCAGTCCATAAATAAAGACAATGTTGATGCAAATGTTAATGCACTTACTATGGTTGCCATGCAGTGCAGCAAATGGGCAGCACCGCTATCACAATGGGACTGTAAATGGAAAGCACTCCTGTGAGTAATCCGACCAGTGGGTATGGCAAGGACCGCAGTCCAAAAGTGAGAATATATGTGATGGAAGAAAGTGGCCGCAAACAAGCCAGCAGACAGAGGCGGCTCTTTAATTAGGCAAATTAGGCGATTGCCTTAGGCCTCGCCCACAGAAGGGCCTCGCCGTCGAGCGATTGCCTAATTTGCCTAATGTTGTTGTGTGACTCACTGTGTCTGGCGGCGGGCGCTCTGCGCAAAGTGAGCTAATCCATTGCTGAGGCTGAGCTGAGCCACCGCCGCGATCCGCGGCGGCGGACGAGCATGGTGGATGTGTGGTAGGCGTGGCTAAGGCTGCCTCAGCTGCCTGCGTTAAAATAGCAGGCTCAACTGCTGCGGCGCCGTTCTCTAGCCCTTCCCCTTGGTGGCCCCAATGCATGGTGGGAGTTGTAGTTCTCCCACAGAGTACAGGCACACAGACTTCAACTTGGCCGTCTGGTGCCTGTGCTCTGCAGAGACTACAACTCCCAGATTGCACTGCAGGCAGAGAGAGAAAAAGAATGTCATGTGTTGCTTCTCCCTGTCCTGCAGTGCTGGCTAAGCTTTAGTAGGGGACAGAGGCGAGGAGCAGGAACAGGTGTGTGTTCTAACTATTCATTCTAAAACTGTCTGCTCAGCCTGATGTCCCCTGTTCCCTGTGCCCAATACCCTGATGTGCCCAGTACCCTGATGTGCCCTGTGCCCAGTACCCTGATGTGCCCCATACCCTGTGCCCAGTACCCTGTTCCCTGTGCCCAGTACCCTGATGTGCCCCATACCCCATGCCCAGTACCCTGATGTGCCCCATACCCTGTGCCCAGTACCCTGATGTGCCCTGTTTCCTGTGCCCAGTACCCTGATGTGCCCCATACCCTGTGCCCAGTACCCTGTTCCCTGTGCCCAGTACCCTGATGTGCCCCGTACCCTGTGCCCAGTACCCTGATGTGCCCTGTTCCCTGTGCCCAGTACCCTGATGTGCTCCGTACCCTGTGCCCAGTACCCTGATGTGCCCTGTTCCCTGTGCCCAGTACCCTGATGTGCCCCATACCCCGTGCCCAGTACCCTGTGCCCAGTATCCTGATGTGCACCATACCCTGTGCCCAGTACCCTGATGTCCCTGTTCCCTGCTGTGACCCCCTACCCTGATGTGACCAATACTCTGCACCCTGCTGTGCCCATACCCTGATGTGCCCTGCTGTGCCCCATACTTTGTGCCCTGCGGTGCCCCGTACCCTGTGCCCATGCCCTGCTGTGCCCCGTACCCTGTGCCCTTGTCCTGATGTGCCTCATACCCTGTGCTCTGCTGTGCCCAGTGCCCCATACCCTGATGTGCCCTGCTGTGACCCCTACCCTTATGTGACTAATACCCTGCACCTTGCTGTGCCCGTACACTGCTGTGCCCCATACCCTGTGCCCGAATCCCCAATGTGCCCCGTACCCTGTACCCATGCCCTGCTGTGCCCTGCGCCCATGTCCTGATGTGCCCCATACCCTGTAACCTATATCCTGCTGTGCCCTGTACCATGCCCCCTACTGTGCCCTGTACCCTGCTGTGCCATGTACCCTGCTGTGTGCCCTGTACCACGCTGTGTGCCCCATGCCCTGCTGTGTGCCTTGTGATAAGCCTCGCTGTGTACCCCATGTTATGCTGCTTGCCCCATGATGTGCCCCATGCCCAGCCGTGAGCCTCTTAAAGTGCCCCATGTTCTGCTGTGAGCCCCATAATGTACCTCATGTTTTACTGTGTGCCCTGTGATGTGTCCCATGCCCTGCTGTGTGTCCAATGCCCTGCTGTGAGACCCATTATGTGCCCCATGTTCTGCTGTGTGCCCCATGATGTTCCCAAGGTTCTGCTGTGTGCCCCATGATGTGCCCCATGTTCTGCTGTGTGCCCCATTATGTGCCCAAGATTCTGCTGTGTGCCCCATTATGTACCCCATGTTCTGCTGTGTGCCCCATGTTCTGCTGTGTGCCCCATGATGTGACCAAGGTTCTGCTGTGTGCCCCATCATGTGCCCAATGTTCTGCTGTGTGCCCCATGATGTGCCCCATGTTCTGCTGTGTGCCCCGTGATGTGCCCCATGATGTGCCCAAGGTTCTGCTGTGTGCCCCATGATGTGCCCAAGGTTCTGCTGTGTGCCCCATGATGTGCCCCATGTTCTGCTGTGTGCCCCATGATGTGCCCAAGGTTCTGCTGTGTACCCCATGATGTGCCCCATGTTCTGCTGTGTGCCCCATGATGTGCCCAAGATTCTTCTGTGTGCCCCATGTTCTGTGTGCCCCATAATGTGCCCAATGTTCTGCTGTGTGCCCCATGATGTTTTCAAGGTTCTGCTGTGTGTCCCATGATGTGCCTAATAGTCTGCTGTGTGCCCCATGATGTTCTCAAGGTTCTGCTGTGTGCCCCATGATGTGCCCCATGTTCTGCTGTGTGCCCCATGATGTGCCCAAGATTCTGCTGTGTGCCCCATTATGTGCCCCATGATGTGCCCAATGTTCTGCTGTGTGCCCCATGATATGGCCAATGTTCTGCTGTGTACCCCATGATGTGCCCCATGTTCTGCTGTGTGCCCCACAATCTGCCCCATAATGTGCCCAATGTTCTGCTGTGTGCCCCATAATGTGCCCAATGTTCTGCTGTGTGTCCCATGATGTGCCCCATAATGTGCCCTGCTCCCCCCGTATTGTCTCCTGACCTCCTGTGCTCTGCCCTGCTGTCCCCTGTACACTGCTTATCTCAAGTTAAACCCAAAACTGAGCATCTGTGGGGAAAAAAAGCACAAGTTTCACATAAAATAGGAAAGTTCTAAGATTTGGTTCTATTATTTAAAGTGGTTGTAAACCCTCATGTTTTTTCCCCTATGCATTAGTGTGAAAAAACTTCTGTCACTCAGCAGCCCCCCATTTTACTCACCTGAGCCGTTCGTCCCCACGCTGGAGACGCGCTCTACCTCTCTGGACAGGGGTTCTCGGCTCTTGATTGGATAGATTGATAGCAGCGCAGCCATTGGCTCCCACTGCTGTCAATCAAATCCAATGACGCGGGGCGGGGCTGAGTCCGGCATTCTCTGTGGACGCAAATGCTGGACACGGGAGCGCGCCCGCAAGGTAACCCCCAGGGAGAGCGCTTCTCCTAGGTGGTTTCCCAATGCGGGGAGGAGCCGCGAGCGCCGTTGGGGGACCCCAGAAGAGGATGTTCGGGGCCACTCTGTTCAAAACTAACTGCACAGTGGAGGTAAGTATATGTTTGTTGTTATTTATTTATTTTCTAAAACAATGGTTTACAAACCCTTTAATGCTATTTTTTAAAATGTTTTTATATCACAGCTCGCTGATCATGCCAATGTTCCGTGAGCTGTAGATCTGAACACCACAGGTTACAGCCCCACTCCTGAACCCCCAATGATTGCCTTAGCCATACCCCAGTTCATTTTTAGTATTTTATCCATTATGGGCGTGAGTGGGGCCTCATGTCTAAGTTTTGCCTAAGGCCTCTCAAAGCCTAGAGCCGCCTCTGCCAGCAGAGACACTGAAGGTTGAAGGTAATCAGGAAGTGCACCATCCATTGACAGAGAGACATGGACTCTCTCATCCAGAGAGCTCAATACCAGTAAGCCTAGGGTCTCCAAGATTACATATTTTGAGGCATTGCCTTTTTCTCAAATCACTTGGGACACAGGTCCTGAAAAAGCTTCAGGTGTAGGAACCACTCTCCCCGATTCAGGTGCTGCCAACTGTCTACACCTGAAATGTACATGGCTGAAAAGACTGAATTATGAAGTTCTGCCCAAGACAGGACTGTTCTATTTCCATTGCTGCCACGATACTACTGGTTCATCCCTGATGTTTAATGTATGCCACATGATGGCCCGCCAAAAACCAAATCGCCTGAAGCTCCAGGATGTTTATTGGGAGACGAGATTTCTCTAATGACTAAGTACCCTGAAGCAAAGTTCTTAGGACTCCCTCTCAGCTAAACAGACTGGCTTCCATTGGAGGATCTTCCATTAAACTGAAAGAAAGCATTTTTCCTAACTCCACAGCCAGATTCATGAGCCACCAAACCAGGCCTTTGGCATCAACCAAATCGGCCCGTCCAGGGCCAGGAATGATTTGTCCCACAACAACAGAATTCTGCGTTGCACATATCTGGAATTAAATTAGGCAAAATAACTGCCTCGAAGGAGGCTACCATCATCCCCAAGACTCAAGTGGAAGCAGAGATTAGAATGGCTTTTGAACTGTAGAGTTTGAAGCTAAGACAAGAGAATCTGAAGCTTCTCCTGTGCAACAAACCCTAACCTGAGATGTGACTCTAGGACCAACCTAGATACTTCAATTGATGAATTAATTTCAGTAATAGTGTAAACAAGGCCTTTATATGCTTCAGCTATGGGGAAAGGGCACCCTCTATTGGGCAAACAGGAAACCTGCACTGTTTGCCACCTAACACCCTCCTTCATACATGGCAATAAAAACCTGATTCTCAACTCCATCAAAAGGGACCTTTTGGCTTTAAATGTACTTTAAGTTGCAAAAGATTTAAAATTCATGATTGAGTTCTCCATTTCCACAAAATATTTAATAACTGATAAGCTTTTTGTCTGATATAGAATGGGATGTAACTATGACAATGTTAGTGTTTTTTTATGTTTCTGTTTTTATTCTTGTGCGTTTGCTGTCTGATAACAAATGCTTCTAGGATTTCATGTCCAGGAAAAATGTCTCAATTGCAGTAAACCTCAAAATATTTTACTGTGTTTTACTTTGCGGGCTAGCGCAGTATTGGCTGCGGCAGGGAGCTGGGCAATGCGCATTTTAGTGCATCATACTGCTTGTTTTTTTTTTCTATTTGTAACCTTAGGCCTCATGCACACTGAACGTTTATACAGCGCCTGTTTTTGGCTTCAGAAATGTTTTCTGCAGCCAGTAAACTCCCCAGCATGTTATGTGTCCATGCACACATAGGCTGTTATCAGGAAAAAAAAACAAAAAAACTTGTGGGTTTTAAGAGGAGTTTTTTAGCTGTAAAAATGCTCTAACTGATAAATGCTGAAAAACTTGTATTGCCAGCGTTTATCAGCATTTTTAAGCCATAAGCTTTTGTGGGAGTATAGTTTTGCTACAAAAAAAAACACAGAAAACTGCTACTGCTAAAAAAACGCTGCAAAACTCATTCTACAGCTAATGTTACTGGCGTTTTTATAATGTCCAGTGTGCATGAGGCCTATAGTTACATAGTGACACTTTATTCATGTCACTGCACAGCAGCACAATGCTTTGTGTTGCTGTGTAGCGACATGCGGTGTCATCCAGTGTGCAACACACCATACAGTATATCACACTAGTGTTGTGATGTGAATGGGGGACAACAATCATTTTCTAAGTGCCCTGCATTTATCAAGTGTGGAAAAACTCAAGTCATCGCACAT
Organism: Lithobates sylvaticus; assembly: GCA_028564925.1. Classification (NCBI taxonomy): domain Eukaryota; kingdom Metazoa; phylum Chordata; class Amphibia; order Anura; family Ranidae; genus Lithobates; species Lithobates sylvaticus. Next base: position 114,383,888 of record CM053028.1, read on the forward strand.
AGTGTGAATGAGCCCCTACAGTTTACAACTAGTATAATAATAAACTCTTCACAAAAGTTTAAAAACTGTTGCACATTTGGAGGACATGAGTGCTTTTATAGTTGGCCAGCCAATGAGTATGTACTGTATAAGGCTAGGTTTGCACTAGTGCAGCTGCGACTTGATCATTTTTAATGCGATTTTGTAGTGTGACTTCGATGCATTTTTTTATGCATTTTTTGTATACATTTTTTGTGCCACTGCATTTTTTTTGTAGGGCAAGGAGACTGGCTAATTTACAGATGCTGCTATGTAAACAAGGCAGATTTCAGTGCTGATAGGGGGGGGGGGGGGTGAAGTTTAGTAAAGACCTAGTAAAAGCACTTCACACAGTTCACAGAAACACTAGTTAGGCCCACAGTTAACCCTTTGATCGCCCTGGGTGGTAACCCTTTTCCCAGCCAGTGTCATTAGTACAGTGAAAGTGCATATTTTTAGCACTGATCACTGTATTAGTGTCCCTGGTTCCCAAAAAGTGTCAGTTAGTGTCAGAATGTCTGCCGCAATATTGAAGTTCAGCTATAATTTGCTGATCGCCACCATTACTAGTAAACAAAAATAAATAAAAAAAAATATCCCATAGTTTGTAGATGTTATAACTTTTGGGTAAACCAATCAATATACGCTTATTGGGATTTTTTTTACCAAAAATATGTAGCAGCATACATATTGGCCTAAATTTATGAAGAAATTTGACTTTCTAAATTTTATTTTTATTGGATATATTTTATAGCTGAAAGCAAAAAATATTGTTTTTTTTTTTTTCAAAATTGTTTTTTTTTTTGTTTATAGTGCAAAAAAAAAAAATGCAGAGGTGATCAAATATCACCAAAAGAAAGCTCTATCTGTGGGAAAAAATGTAATAATTGTATTTGGGTACAGCGTTGCATAACTGTGTCAGTTAAATTAACTTAGTTTTAACTCGTATTAACTGTGCCGCATCACAAAAAATGGCCTGGTCATGAAGGGGGGAAATCTTCTGGAGGTCAAGTGGTTAAGTAGAAGACTACTAGAACACCTGTCAGTTTTTTTTTCCTCCTTCCCAATTGGAGATGTTGTCTCCAGACCAGAAGTTAAAGGAAAATCTTTGTAATAGCATCCCAAACAATAGTCAAACCTTAATATAAGCATATATTAAAAACTATTCACAAACATGTGAAGGAAAACCACAGTATAAACATAATGCACAAGATTATAAGAGACTGCGGACATACTGCACGAGATTACCAGAATGTGGACATAATGCACAAGATTACAAGAGACTGCGGACATACTGCACGAGATTATAAGCAGGGCCGATCCTAGGGTCACAGACGCCTGGGTGCAGAAATATTTCTGGCGCCCCCACATGGGCGTGGTCATCTTACAACTCCTCCCCTTTACAAATGTTTCTATGGCAACAACTCAAACACAGAGATGCTCCCCTAAGAAGTCTTTGTTACCTTGGGATCCTCCCATGATCTCTTAACAATAAATAAAGACTGCAGACATGATACAAGAGACGGTCAGAGACTGCAGACATGATACAAGAGACGGTCAGAGACTGCAGACATAATACAGGAGATGGTCAGAGACTGCAGACATAGTACAGGTGATGATCAGAGACTGCAGACATACTACAGGAGATGATCAGAGACTGCAGACATACTACAGGAGATGATCAGAGACTGCAGACATACTACAGGAGATGATCAGAGACTGCAGACATACTACAGGAGATGATCAGAGACTGCAGACATACTACAGGAGATGATCAGAGACTGCAGACATGATACAAGAGATGATCAGAGACTGCAGACATAATACAGGAGATGATCAGAGACTGCAGACATAATACAGGAGATGGTCAGACATAGTACAGGAGATGGTCAGAGACTGCAGACATAGTACAGGAGATGGTCAGAGACTGCAGACATAATACAAGAGACGGTCAGAGACTGCAGACATAATACAGGAGATGGTCAGAGACTGCAGACATAGTACAGGTGATGATCAGAGACTGCAGACAAACTACAGGAGATGATCAGAGACTGCAGACGTACTACAGGAGATGATCAGAGACTGCAGACATACTAGAGGAGATGATCAGAGACTGCAGACATGATACAGGAGATGATCAGAGACTGCAGACATAATACAGGAGATGATCAGAGACTGCAGACATAATACAGGAGATGGTCAGACATAGTACAGGAGATGGTCAGAGACTGCAGACATAGTACAGGAGATGGTCAGAGACTGCAGACATAATACAAGAGACGGTCAGAGACTGCAGACATAATACAGGAGATGGTCAAAGACTGCAGACATAGTACAGGTGATGATCAGAGACTGCAGACAAACTACAGGAGATGATCAGAGACTGCAGACGTACTACAGGAGATGATCAGAGACTGCAGACATACTAGAGGAGATGATCAGAGACTGCAGACATGATACAAGAGACGGTCAGAGACTGCAGACATGATACAAGAGACGGTCAGAGACTGCAGACATAATACAGGAGATGGTCAGAGACTGCAGACATAGTACAGGTGATGATCAGAGACTGCAGACATACTACAGGAGATGATCAGAGACTGCAGACATACTACAGGAGATGATCAGAGACTGCAGACATACTACAGGAGATGATCAGAGACTGCAGACATACTACAGGAGATGATCAGAGACTGCAGACATACTACAGGAGATGATCAGAGACTGCAGACATGATACAAGAGATGATCAGAGACTGCAGACATAATACAGGAGATGATCAGAGACTGCAGACATAATACAGGAGATGGTCAGACATAGTACAGGAGATGGTCAGAGACTGCAGACATAGTACAGGAGATGGTCAGAGACTGCAGACATAATACAAGAGACGGTCAGAGACTGCAGACATAATACAGGAGATGGTCAGAGACTGCAGACATAGTACAGGTGATGATCAGAGACTGCAGACAAACTACAGGAGATGATCAGAGACTGCAGACGTACTACAGGAGATGATCAGAGACTGCAGACATACTAGAGGAGATGATCAGAGACTGCAGACATAATACAGGAGATGATCAGAGACTGCAGACATAATACAGGAGATGGTCAGAGACTGCAGACATAGTACAGGAGATGGTCAGAGACTGCAGACATAGTACAGGAGATGATCAGAGACAGCAGACATAGTACAGGAGATGATCAGAGACTGCAGACATGATACAAGAGACGGTCAGAGACTGCAGACATAGTACAGGAGATGGTCAGAGACTGCAATCATAGTGCAGGAGATGGTCAGAGACTGCAGACATGGTACAGGAGATGGTCAGACTGCAGATATGGTACAGGAGATGGTCAGAGACTGCAGACATAATACAGGAGATGATCAGAGCCTGCAGACATGATACAAGAGTACCCATACTGCACGAGATTATAAGAGACTGCGGACATACTGCACAAGATTACCAGAGACTGCGGACATACTGCACAAGATTATAAGAGACTGCGGACATACTGCACGAGATTACCAGACTGTGGACATATTGCACAAGATTATAAGAGACTGCGGACATACTGCACGAGATTATATGAGACTGCGGACATACTGCACAAGATTATAAGAGACTGCGGACATACTGCACGAGATTATATGAGACTGCGGACATACTGCACGAGATTACTAGACTGTGGACATACTGCACAAGATTATAAGAGACTGCGGACATACTGCACAAGATTATAAGAGGCTACTCACAAAAGCAGAGTGAATACAGGCATATAATGGATAATCCAGGGGGCAGGTGCTTCAACGGGCTCCAATGACAGCTTTGCAGAGAGAGTACACAGAGGACACAGGACTTTGTATTTGCGCGCTAGCTAGCAGAGAGGGGGCGGGGCCGGGAGCTCCACTCGGAACAGCGGCTGTAGTTAGAGCAGTGATCAGAGTGGGCGCGTCAGTGGAGCTTCTGGCCCCCGGACCTCTGTATTCCCCAGCCAGTATAGAGGGGGCGGGGCCGGGAGCTCCACTGACGCACCCACTCCGATCACTGCTCTAACTACAGCCGTTCTATTCTGAGCATACAGGCTACATACAGTCAGCGCATCAGTGGAGCTCCCGGCCCCGCCCCCTCACTGCTGGCTAGATCGGGAACTCTGCACTCTGCAAAGCCGTCATCAGGGCGAGTAGCACGGGCCGCCCCTGTCACCACTGCCGCCCTGAGGCCTGGTCTCAGTGGCCTTGTGGGGAATCCGGCCCTGGCTATCCCTGTGTATGTTTCACCTACTTTCTTTTGGAAGACTTCCTGTATAGAGCAAACATTACATGGTAGGCAAGTGAAGTAGAGTCCTCCTTGTGTTGTAATACATGACTAGTGTAGCCTAGATATTACCCATCAGCTGATACAGCCCTATACTCCCCCTTACTTTAAATTAAATGATAGACCACACCTTCTTTTTTGGAGTAAATGGCCGCAACAGCCTTTTATTAAAACATAACTCCAATAACTTAAAACACATATAAATAACCATAGTGATAAATAACATATCAACACATAACCAGTATATATACACCTGTAAACAAACATCAAGAACTGTAAACAATCAGTTACACCCTGTTAATTGGTCAGTGACGGAGCTAAGTACTATAAAAATTACTGTATCTGTATATATATATAACACCACCGGGGGGCACTGCGGGATATAAAACATAACCAACTGGCCTCCATCTGTACCGCCCGGAGACAAACACCTATCCCGCAGTGCACGAGTAATCATCAAATATATAATTTGATGTACTATCAGGAGGGGCCATCTACTGATGAGCCCCCCAAACACCGGAGGGGCCATCTAATGATGAGCCCCCCACACACACATACCACCTACATAACTGCTCCGTCACTGACCAACGAACAAACACGCCACCCCTTTTCCTGTGATGAACCCTCTGCTTCCGATTCCTGAAACGACAACAAAAGCGTTAAAACCTCCAAAAACATTGCCTTATATTAGGGAGGGTGGGTGGGAAAAACCTGCCTCCTCGTGTGTTCCTGCCTGCCAAATGTCCGTCCTAGCCACACCCCCTTTTTATATGGCCGCTCCCCTGTCTTCTGATTGGCCTGCTTCCTAAGCCAAACCCCCTTACAATACTTAATGTGTGTCCTAGACACACTGTCATGGCCAGGCCTGCCCTAACTTTGCTGCGCTGCATCCCGGTCCGGCCCTCTCTTGATGTACGCAACAGACTTTTCATGTCTAGCTTTATCTGCTTATTTACTTTCCTGGCATCCAGAACACTTCTGTTTCTTGCACAAGACAACTTCTAGTTATGTCTCCAACGCTAAGTGTTTGATAGCACTTCTAATTTACTTATTTATTTAGGGCATCTTAGGAATCAAGGCAAACCTACAGCTCACTGCCAATTATGTTCATTCTTTTGTGTGTCATACAATACAATACAATATAAGTCATACTTTTAGAGCTAATAGGATTATTAGACCACCTATGACTTTACGGCTGTCAGAGTAATTTCTACTGGATAGAGAAAAGCTGTAGCAGTTACAGTTTGTGCCGCTGTTATGTTTGTGAGCTTTGTTTTTAGCCTTGACATTCCACCCTTAATAGTTACATGGATTTCATTAAAGTGGTAGTAAAGTTAAAAAAGGGGTTTTCCACCAGGTTTAAGCCATAATTCATAATTATATCAGACTTACCTATAGAACGGATCCCTTTCAAACTTGATACACAGTCCACTTTTGACAAAATAGGCAGCCAAAATGTGAAAAAGATGAAGGAAAATCCACGCCAAAAGAGAAGTGTTCAGGGTAAATTATAATTAATTACTCCAGACGATTAACCATCACCGCGATGCTTGAATGACAACCCCCCAAAAGAAATGTACTTACCAGATATTACTGGATTTATTGCATATCTCTGGGTATGTTGTTATCAGCAAGCCTCTGTGAATCTTCATCCAATATTAGTGGGAAGGTGTGTGGCTGTCAGGTGGCTAAAATCAGCAATCCCTGCATCTTTCCATCTGTATATTGCTCGTGACAAGCAAGAAAATAAGGGTGCACATAGGGTAATCCAATGTTCCAAAAAGGTATGTTTATTAACCGCTTCCCAACCGGCGCACACACATATACGTCGGCAGAATGGCACGGACAGGCATAAGGGCATACAGGTATGTCCCTTTGAATATGCCGCCGTGCCATCGCAGGCGCGCCGCCACCGGCATGCATGCGCGCCGGTCGGGACCCCCGTGAGTCCGGTTGCGGGTCCCGCGGACTCGATCGCCGCGGGGATACCCGCGATCGTCTCATGGGGAGGACGAACGGGGAGATGTGGAAGTAAACAGCATCTCCCCGTTCTGCCTAGCAATAAGTGACACTGATCTCTGCTCCCTGTGATTGGAGCAGAGATCAGTGATCAGTAACACACAGCCACGTCCCCCACAGTTAGTAACATGCCCCTAGGACACACTTAACCCCTACACTGCCATCCCCTGGTTAACCCCTTCACTGCCGGTGTCATTTGCACAGGAATCAGTGCATTTGTATAGCACTGATTGCTGTATAAATGACAATGGTCCCAAAATTGTGTCAAAAATGTCCGATGTGTCCGCCATAATGTCGCAATCACAATAAAAATCGCTGATCGCCGCCATTACTAGTAAAAAAAAAATTATTAATAAAAATGCTATAAAACTATCCCCTATTTTGTAAACGCTATAACTTTTGTGCAAACCAATTAATAATCGCTTATTGCGATTTTTTTTTTACAAAAAATATGTAGAAGAATACGTATGGGCCTAAACTGAGGAAAAAAACGTTTTTTTATATATTTTTGGGGGATATTTATTATAGCAAAAAGTTAAAAATTATGCATTTTTTTCAAAATTTACGCTCTTTTTTTGTTTATAGCGAAAAAAATAAAAACCGCAGAGGTGATCAAATACCACAAAAAGAAAGTTCTATTTGTGGGGAAAAAAAAGACGCCAATTTTGTTTGGAAGCCACGTCGCACAACTGCGCAATTGTCAGTTAAATCATCGCAGTGCCGAATCGCAAAAGTGCCGAATCGCAAAATGGTCCGGTCCGGTCTGAAAGTGGTTAAATAAACCCTCATAGATGTACACTTACAATAAAAACATAAGTTAAAAGCATAAGTAAAATTATACTTGTGAAGTCGCTCCCTCCTAATGTATCTCTTCACCGCTACAGCGGTGATCCTGGGTGAGGTAAACTGGAGTCAGAGGGTGTGGGCTCCATCTGTTTAAATGGCTGAGCCGCGATGACGTTACCCCTGCAGCACAGAGCTCTGAAGGGACAGCATGAGTATGCCGTCCCTTCAGAGCGCATGCATCGGTGGTGTCATCGGCTACTACTCCTACTGGAATATCTCCTTAATAGTGCACGTTTAGGAGATATTAATGTTACTTACAGGTAAGCATTATTATAAGCTTACCTGTAGGTAAAATTTGCAAAGTGGACTTTACTATGACTTTAAAAGGGTTTATTGACACACTTGATGATTATGCCTAAAGTGATTGTAAAGTCTTGTTTTTCTTTAAATAATAAACATGGTATACTTACCTGCCCTGTGTAGTGGTTTTGCACAGAGCAGCTTGGATTCTCCTCTTCTTTGGTCCCTCTTCGCTACTCCTGACCCCTCCTTCCTGTCGAGTGCCCCCACAGCAAGCAGCTTGCTATGAGGGCACCCGAGTCACAGCTCCCTGTGTCCATTCAGACACGGAGCCCTGATCTGGCCCTTCCCCCTCTCTCCCCTGATTGGCTAACTGACTTTGACAGCCGTGGGAGCCAATGGCACTGCTGCTGTGTCTCAGCCAATCAGGAGGAGAGTCCCGGATGGCTAAGACACTCGTGGACATTACTGGAGAGAGATGGGGCTCAGGTGGGTATTTAGGGGGGTGGGGAGGCTGCTACACGCATTGAATGCATCAAGATAAAAAAAAACCTTCTGCCTTTACAACTCCTTTAAAGAAAATATATTAGACCCCATACCTAGTGCATTAGGCTCTGGCACTTAGGTGCAGACGGAGGGCACAGTGCACCATTCCAGACCCACTGTCGACAGCCCATCAAACTCTATGAGAGGCTGACAGGTGCTGGGGCTGGACGGTGCACTGAGCAGCACTAACATTTATGGCAGTATGCATCCAGTGCTCGAAATGCAAACTACTTGTATTCCAAGCATTCATCTCTAGGTGCATACTGCCTTATATGTAAGTAATGCTAGGTGCACCATCTAGCTGCAGCAGATGTTAGCCTCTTATGGAGTTTGACAGGCTACTGACAGTGGGGCTGGATGTTGCAACTGTGCCCTCCACCTGATGACTTTATTTAGCTTTTTTTTTTTGATTGAGCTAGACGCCTGACTGTCCTGTGGACCCTCCTGCACCAATACTTGGATTACTGACTGTTGCATTTCAAGCACTGACTTATATATGGACATACCTCCCATAGACTTCGATCCGTGCCTCCAGTATGATCACGGGTGAGGGCTGCTCTCCAGAACTTAGACTGGGAGAGAATATTGGCAACAATGGGCACAGAACAGAAATGGTGATTCTCCAAAAAGACTGTTTGTGAACTCACTGCAAAGTATATTCCCATGGGCAATAAATTTAAAAGGCTAAAAATAAAACCTATGTGGCTCACGGCCAAAGTTAAAAAAGCTATAAACTATAAGAAAAGAGCTTTTAAAAAATATAAAAATGAAGGATCACTAGTTTATTTGAAAAATTGCGTATCACCACATAATGGTATTGTGGATACGACAAGAGATAAAAAATGTCACGTCCCGATAATTTTAAATTTTGAAAAAATATATCAACTAGTTTGTGTTGAAAATGATGGACTTTTTAGGCGTACATTCTAAATTAATATAATTTATTAAAAACATAAGTATACAGTTACTCAATACAACAAACAGATATTGAAATCTGCACAGAATATAGAAAATGCTACAAGCCAATAGACAACTTTGCTAAAGTAGTAACAATATGGATCATTTGACCACTAGAGCCTGGATACTAATATACAGATTTCAACATATAGAAGTGACATTGAACAGTTAATTATCAAGGGCAACCAAGCACAAGCTACTTACGACAACACTGCCTCCATATGGTTCATAATTAACTGTTCAATGTCACTTCTATATGTTGAAATCTCAATATTAGTATCCAGGCTCTAGTGGTCAAATGATCCATATTGTTACTACTTTACCAAAGTTGTCTATTGGCTTGTAGCATTTTCTATATTCTGTGCAGATTTCAATATCTGTTTGTTGTATTGAGTAACTGTATAATTATGTTTTTAATAAATTATATTAATTTAGAATGTACGCCTAAAAAGTCCATCATGTTCAACACAAACTAGTTGATATATTTTTTCGAAGGATCACTAGTGTCATTTAAATGTTACAAAGAATATAACAGAATATGTAAAAAGGAAATCAAGGATGCAAAAATTCAAAACGAAAGACATATTGCAAAACATAGTAGGACAAACCCCAAAAAAATCTTCAAATATATTAATAGTAAAAAGGTCAAGTCTGAGCATGTAGGCCCTTTACAAAATAATCTAGAGTGGGTGACTGGGGACAAAGAGAAGGCTAATTTATGAAATACTTTCTTCAGCTCTGTGTATACAAAGGAGCATGGGGGAGCTCATGTCCATAATGGGGGTGGTAGTGACACAGCCCCAAATCCACAATGGCTCAAAAGTGATATGGTCCAGAAATATTTAGACCGAATAAAGGTGGATAAAGCACCTGGACCAGATGGCATCCACCCACGGATCCTAAAAGAATTGAGCTCTGTAATTTCAAAGCCATTGTATCTAATTTTTAGGGACTCATTAATGACAGGAATAGTACCACTGGATTGGCGCAGGGCAAACGTGGTGCCTATATTTAAAAAGGGAACAAAGTCTTTACCAAGTAACTATAGACCTGTTAGTTTAACTTCTATAGTTGGGAAGATACTGGAGAGATTAATAAAAGACCACATAGACAAGTTCTTGCAGGAAAAAAAATATTTTAAGCAACAGACAGTATGGATTCATGAAAGACAGAAGTTGTCAGACAAACCTCATTTCTTTTTATGAGGTGGTAAGTAAAACCTTGGACAGAGGGGTGGCGGTGGACGTGGTATACTTTGATTTTGCAAAAGCGTTCGATACAGTTCCCCACACACGGCTCATGTGTAAGGTAAGGTCTACAGGTTTGGAAATATCAGTTTGTAAATGGATAGAAGACTGGCTAAAAGACAGAATTCAGAGAGTAGTGGTAATGATTCTTACTCTGAATGGTCTAAGGTTATCAGTGGTGTACCCCAAGGTTCAGTGCTGGGACCCTTACTTTTTAATATCTTTATAAATGATATTGGGTCTGTGATCAAAAGTAAAATTTCTGTCTTTACAGATGACACCAAGCTATGCAGTAGAATAACGTCCTTACAGGAGGTCTCCAATTTACAAGCTGACCTCAATGCTCTGTCTAATTGGGCGACTATGTGGCAGATGAGGTTTAATGTTGATAAATGTAAAGTTATGCACTTGGGGGCTAAGAATATGCATGCATCGAACATGCTAGGGGGAGTACAACTGGGGGGATCCGTACTGGAGAAGGATCTGGGGGTTTTGGTAGATCATAAGCTCAATAATAGCATGCAATGCCAAGCTGCGGTTTCCAAAGTGAGCAAAGTCCTTTCTTGTATTAAGAGAGGTATGGACTCCAGAGAGAGAGATATCATTTTGCCCCTATTCAAATCCTTAGTAAGACCTCATCTGGAATATGCAGTTCAGTTTTGGGCACCAGTTCTCAAAAAGGATATTGGGGAACTGGAGAAAGTGCAGAGAAGGGCAACCAAACTGATAAGAGGCATGGAGGAGCTCAGCTATGAGGAAAGATTAGAGGAACTGAATTTATTCACCCTTGATAAGAGGAGATTAAGGGGTGATATGATCAACATGTATAAATATATAAGGGGTCCATATAGTGAACTTGGTGTTGAGTTATTCACTTTACAGTCAACAAAGAGGACAAGGGGGCACTCTTTACGTCTAGAGGAAAAGAGATTTCATCTCCAAATACGGAAAGTTTCTTCACAGTAAGAGCTGTGAAAATGTGGAATAGACTCCCTGCAGAGGTGGTTCTGGCAAGCTCAGTAGATTGCTTTAAGAAAGGCCTGGATACTTTCCTAAATGTACATAATATAACTGGGTACTAACATTTATAGGTAAAGTTGATCCGGGGAAAATCCGATTGCCTCTTGGGGGATCAGGAAGGAATTTTTTCCCCTGCTTTAGAAAATTGGAGCATGCTCTGCTGGGGTTTTTTTTGCCTTCCTCTGGATAAACTGTGGGTATAGAATGGGGTATATGGGATTGTATGATTTATTTATTTATTTATTTTTATTTGTGGTTGAACTGGATGGACTTTTTCAGCCTAACTAACTATGTAACTATGTAACATGTTGAATCAATGCTTCTCCACAGACAGCTCAACTCTCCAATAAGACACAGCAGTTTAATCCAACGTAGTTTTACTTGTACAATGCAATACATGAATGTTCAGCGGCATATTGAAATGTTAATAGACAATGATCTTCTAAACCCTGTCCACTATGAAGGCTGGATAATAGCTAAGGAGCATAAGGTAGATGGGAGTGGTCTAGCTAAGGACTAAATGAACTAATGC